>CM071595.1:210013079-211213079 GCA_036435485.1 Saposhnikovia divaricata | reverse complement strand
GCACTTTCAGCCAACCTAACACTGTATCTAGATTTTCTAGAACAATTCTGGAGGACTGCTACTATGGAGGTCATTGCTCTTGAGAATGCTATAACCTCATACGTAGTCTACTGCAAGATTCAGGGCAAGGAGATCACCATCACTACTACAGACATGAATCAAGCACTGGGGCTACAACAAGGAGTGTATGACCCACTAGCCACTAATGCTGAATTGGAGGACTTCTTTGATTTTATCAACTACTCAGATAAAATCAAACTTGGAAATATGAATAGGAAGTTCTTGAGAAAAGAATGGAGCTATGTCTTTGCCACTCTTCTCTAAGTCTTCACAGCAAGGAAGTCTAGCTTTGACCAAATCAGCACACCTATTCAACAAATAGGATATGCTGTAGCGTATGGGAAAAGGATTGATGTTGGACTAATCATAATGCAGGAGCTGTATGGGAGACTTGGTAAGAACTCAACCAAGAGAGGTAATGAAATCTTCTTCCCTCGTTTTATTCAATCTGCTCTTAATTTTGTAGGTAATAAACTGATTGAATTGCCTGGGATGAATAGAAATAGAATAGGCTATCCAAAATCCATGACCAAACTCATTTTTGGTAGCTTGGAGACTAGAAATGATGTGGATGTAAGACTTAAAATAACTCCCCATATGGAGAGTTTATTTAGGACTTACCCCCACAACATGCCAATATTTGCCTCTAAATCTGAGTTAGCTAGGCCTAAGCAAGTAGAACAAAATGCTAACCCAGGGCCTGCTAACCAACCCCATCAAACAAACACTCTACCAAACACAGAGCCACCTACATCATCCTCTCAACAGGGTGGTGTTAATAAAAAGGAGAAGAAGAGAAAACAGGTTGCTTCTGAACCTCTAAAAATCTTAACTGAAGCAGCCATGGCTATAGAACTAGGTTTAGAAAGTGAGGCACCTTAGTCACCTTTACACAGACCAAAGAAGAAGAAAGTTAAGCAAACCACCTCTTCAGTCACACAAATGGTTGAAGTTGTAAAATTAGGGGCAAACAGCTCACTAGATGTATCCTCTTAACAGGGTGCATCTATAGAATCAAGCATCCTCCCCAATGCGCAATCCTGTAATGAGTCAGCACATGGGAGTGATAAGGCTGGCACAACACAGAGTGGAGAGCACATCATTATTGAAACTCCCTCTATTTCTCAGGGGGAGTTGCCAAAATCCATTCTAAAAGACACTACTCTTCCAGAATCTAACACTCAAATTTCTTTGGAGCCTGCAACTCAAGCAATTGAGGAGCAAGGCATTGATCACCAAGAATTTTTTTTCTCTTGGTGAGCCAATGGACTCAAGTGACTTGGTGCATGACACTTTACTCACCACCCAGGAACCACATTTAGATGGTGAGGGAATGCTAGCTAGGGCATATCCTGATGACACCATCAAAAACACAGAGGATTCACTAGTTTTCACTAGAGACTCTGTGCCTGTGTCAACTATTGGTGTAACTCATCCCACGTACGTGAAGACACCAGTAGTAGAGTCATTCCATCCGGTTGCAGAAGTTGCATCTGTAACTGGGGAGTCTAGCTTGCCTAGCTCTAGCTCCGACTTTATGTCACAATGGCTGAAGCCTGTGCAACATGGCAGTGCTTCAGGATCAGGATCTGTTCCACCATAATTGATGGTTGAAGCACTTTAAAGCTTAGCTGTGGATCAGATTCCTGAGTTCACAAAGATTGCTCAACACCTTCTCACTACAGACATGCCTGATCCAGACTATGAAGCTATTCTCCTATGCCACAGAGATGATGTGGAGATGCAAAAGGCAAAGATAATAGATGATGATGAGAGAGACGGCAATGTAGATGCCTGGTTGCAAGGAAAATATGATATTACTCTCAATGATGCTCTTCAATATCTAAGGGAGGAGTACATCACTTCACTGGGTTCTAATGCCAAATCTCTAACTCCTGGTGAAGTGTATGAGGCTATGAATGATTCCTATAAGGGATTCCTCAAGGTTGCACACTATCTTGGGAAGGGAGTTAAAACCGAGGTCAACCATGTATGTGATAAAACAACCACTACAGTGGAAGAAATCAAGAGAGCTTTTGATGCAAAATTCCCTCAGTTGGACAGTGTTTTCAAGGATGTCAAATCTTGCAACTCCACCTGCACCAAGATGGATAATGGTCTAGCTATACTGAAAGATGCTGTCACAAGTCTGGGGCATAAATTTCAAGCTCTATCAGATCAGACAACAGATGCCAATGCCATGCTGAGGACTCTGTTTAAAAATCAATATGGAGATAGGCTGGTGACTGAAGTCCCTGTGCATGAGATGACCAAGTTTGAAGTGGAGAGACTGAAAGATCAATCACTATCAGGTTTTAAAGCCACTAAGTTGTTCACAAAGGTGGAAACTCTTGAACAGGAGGTGGTCTCTCTCAAACAGTCCAATGCTCATCTGACAGACCAAGTTGCAACTCTCACTGAGCATTGAACACTCATGCCACCACCACAGCTGATGTTCTTCTGCATCAACAATTGATGCTGTCTGCCATGATGAAGCATACGGGTCTCCCTCTTCCAGATGAATCTGCCAATCTCACCTCTTCCAACCCAAGGGCCCCTACTAAAGCCTCAGTGCCTGACACCAAGCCTAAGGGGGAGAAGAGAAACCTAAGGGACTCAAAGCCTAAGGGGGAGTCAAAAAAGGAGAAGCCTTGAAAGGAGAAACCCAAGGAGAAAGGTATTACAATAAATGAGGGTGGTCATCAAAGGAGTTCAAAATCTATAACCCATGTTCCAGGAAAAGGGAAAGGCAAAGTTGATGATCCTCCATCCTCACTGCCAGTTGTCACTCTACCAACTGTGCACATCACTACTCCCAGTGGCCAGAAGCAATCCATCACCACCACAGTGGTTGCAGGGAGTATGCCATCTGATAAACCTCCATCCTCCAAACCTGAAAGTGCCAAGCCTGTAGAAGTGAAGCTGATTACTGAGGCCAAGCTACAAGAAATTGCTAACTCAAATGTCTATCATGATGAAGCATTCTTGGAGTTCACTGTGATACCCAAGAAGGTTAACAGCTCATGGCTCAAGGAAATACTGATGATTTCAAAATCTAAGATATGGCATCTAGACTACAAAACTCTACAAGCTCTAAAGTTCACAGAGGTAGATGCCCTAATCAAAATGATTGAGAAGAGAGATGTCTATGAGAATAACAGGAGTCTGTACAATGACTTAAGGAATGAGCAACAGGCTAGACTACTTGAAGTGTGCACTAATCCAAGAACCATTCTTTACCAGTCTGGTACCAAAATTCAAGATGTCAAGCAGCTGGTCATTCCTAGTCACCTTACTCTTCAGAACCACAGACTTATCATTGATATTTTTGATCAACTGCAGAAGAAGAATGGGAGAAGAACTGCTGAAAAGATAGAGGCACTGCATATTCTCAGATCATTCATTGCTACCGGTGCAATTCCAGAAATAGCCAAAAATAGGAGGGATAAGGATGATGAGAATGAAGACAAAGGTGATGGAAGAATAAGTCATCACAGGAGTGATAAGGGTGATGAGGACAAAAAGAAGAAGAAGGATAGCAAGGATAAGAAAGGAGATGATGACCAAGGCAAAGTCCATGAGAGGAAGAATGGAAAACAGCAAGCTATAGGCATTGCTAGCAGTAATCTCACCACAACACAAGACTCCAAGTCTAGGGTGAATACTGTTAGTAATGACCTATCTAAATATACATCTATGGATTCTGCAACTGTTTTGCCACCTCAAGAAGAGAAGAAGATTCAAATCAAGAAAACAGGGGTATGTTTCCAAAAGTAAACTCCTAATGGAGTACTACAATGGTCCACTAGCAAGGGTCATAAGTTTCAGCCAAGCAATCAAGTAAAAAGGATTAAATTCAAGAATGTTGCTAGGAGAGTGAAGCCATCTAAGTCAAGGGCCCTAACAATCATTCCAGGATTGAAACTCCAACCACCGGATGAAGATTTTGATGAAGACCAACTACAATTTCTAAGAGCTCAAAGAATCTACTATGCTGCAATTGTGAATGACTGCCTTGAGATCAAGTACACTGATGGGAGACAAAGGAAATTCAAATAAGGGTTTGTCAAAATTGGGGCAAGTTATATGAGATAGAGAGAATCATTGCACTGTTGGACTCTGAGGACAAAGTAGAGAGAGTATGGAAGCTGGAGTTGGTTGATTTTGTGAAGATGAAGAGAGATCATGCTGAAGAAATAAGAAAGGGATGCTTTGAGAAATGGCTAGAAAGGGAGAAGGAAATTGATAGACTGGAAGTTGAAGCAGAAAATCTAAGGGCAAAAGGATTGTGCAGAGTTAAATTCAATCCTTATGTGGTGAAGTATAGGAGAAGAAATGGAGATAATATCAATATAAGAATGAACCTACTCAGTCACTATCCTTCTAACATTCTGAAACCAGTACTTGAAGATTTCAGGAACTCAATTCTGCTTGAAGAACTGGATGCAATGGCAGAAATCATAAGAGCTATGGATGAAAATGCAAGGAAGGAAAAAGAAAGAAAACAGAAGGAATATGATGACCTACTAGCCAGACATATGGAGGAGGAATCAAATGAGAATGGCTAGTACTTCACCATATTGTGTAAGATTGTTCACCCTGCAGTTCTATCCATGTTCTTAATCAAATCTACATACCTGTACTCTTCAAAGTTTTATCTTTATGTATATTAGGCTTGTTATCAGGCATGAAATTGTGACTAAGGGTCTTACTCACAATTTGGGGGAGATTGTTAGTCACAGAGACATGCCTGTACTCATATAATAACAAGCCTAAGTATGTGTAATGCTGTGCATTACCTACATGACCTCTTAACTGAGGGAACCTCTAATTGTAGAGTTTCTGGTTGTTTTGTACTTATAAGAGGCATCAAATTCTATTTGTGTAACTGTACTTATAAAGTCAAGAATAATGCTTGAAAGAAGTTCCAAGGTTCATGCCTCAAGCAAGAAGATAAAGACTGTCAAATAATCACATTTGGGATTTGAAGAAAATGAAGAATTCGCCTAAGTACCAATTCGAGAAGCATGTTTGTTATATTCGAGAAGTCAGGGATTCGATATCTCAAAAGACATTATTCGATATCTCTGAATGCACTGTTCGATATCTCATTCGATATCTCAAAGATTCGACATGTCTACTACTCTTTCGAGAACACAGGAAGTCAACAAGCCAATGCTCTATTCGATATCTCAAGGACTAAAGAATCTATTCGATACATCAGGGATTCGATAAGTAAAATGCTCTATTCGATATCTCAAGGATTCCTGAAGAAAAGACTTATTCGAGAAGTGATTCGATATGTCAGTTCAACAGTATTCGAGAACTCAGAGTTATCGATTAAGCCAATTCTAGTTCTCGAATCACCAACAGAGTTACTTCTCGAATACAATCTTGGAGACAAAATACTGAAGAATTGTACAAGTCAGAGACCTGCAACAAGCCAAGACACTTTATGGACCACATACTGTAAAGCACGTTGGAAAGCCTACAAAGAAGCTTGGAGAGATAGTACAAGAGACAAAAAGCTAAAGAAGTGGATCTGAACAGAGTTCTAAGAAGTCAAATCCGTAACAGTTTGGATGTTTACTCAAATAGGATAGACACATTAAAAAGCAAATTTGTTTGCTACCTTATTTGTTGTAAGCAAGTTGTTCACGTATTATAAGTGAACAACCCTACTTCTTTAGCAAGTATCAAACAGAGTGATCTAGAGTTCTAACAAGTAATATCTCTCTGAGAAAGAAGCTGAGAATACTAATATTTGTATTCACAGATTGTAGCAGATCTTTATCTAATACAATATTAGATTAAATTGATATTGTGTTCTTGTGTTTATATTCCGCACTTACATAAGTTAAACATAAACACACACTCTGTTACACAACCAGATTCAAACCAAGATTAAAACAACCTTCACCTAAAACACTTATCAAAAAAAGAAAAGTTTGAGAATCCATTCACCCCCTCTGTATTATCGTGTGTATTCAATACTCAACAGATTTGTTTCATACTCCATGCTATTGTTGTTGCAGGAGTCATGTTCTTGCTCTCAAATATACGCTTGTTCCTAGCAAAACACACTCCCCAAATTACTATAACTATTTTCACCAAATTGTTATCTGTTTCTGTAACATCCCTGACTTAGTTCATATATTATATTAATATAAAAGGAATTATTGATATATTTTCAATAATAATTATATTCTCATTCTTACTTATTTTAAGAGAATGGAGAATAGGTATTAAGAATTTCATCAGGATTACTCTAGGAGTGTTATTTATTTATCGAGAAATTCTAGATTGTAATAAAACGTACTTCCAATATATTGAAATACAATATTATGAGGAATAAAACGAGTATCTAAAGTGAAATATGATAGTGTATGATTCCTTAGAGGAAAAGGAATTAAGATTCGATAGCATATTAGTAATGTATAAGGAAAATAAGTGTATGGAAATGCAATCGGTTTTCGGAGATAAGAATTTTTATAAAATCTCCGGGAAATGAATAGTAACTCAGGGGATGAATAGTGTTTTTGGTGGGAAAATGTTTTCAGTCAGTCAAGTGTAAAACGTTATTTTAAGAACTTTATCTTTCTACAACAAATGCAAATTCAACTCCTAAGAGTCCTCAAAAGGAGTTGGAATGTTGTAAAAGTAATTTATTAAACTTCCAGGATTTATATAAAATAAATCGTATGTCAGAAAAATGCAAATGAATACTCTATACAAAGGTATGGACGAGAATAAAATTAAGAGATTATGAAGAGTATTCATTGAAAAAGATATTTTGAAGAGCTATTTAAAATTCATAGAAATGTGAATAGTAATGATGAATAGTAAAAAAATTCTGGAGTTTTAGGACTACCTTTTAAGTCCATCTTTCAGGGATAGCTGTAAAACATTAAATAAGAATTTATCATGACTTTAGAAATCATTTTGGGATTTAGGAACCTAATTCTACACTAATTAGTATATAAAACCGAATTATTAAGTGATAAGTAAAAGAATAGCTTATAAAAGAAGCTTAGCAATGCTTCCATGAGAAGACAAGGGATAGAAGAGTAATTACACCTTATCTAGATTGACATTATCTAGCCAAAATCGGATTCATCTTCTTCATTTTAGTATAGGGGCCGATTGGAGCCATGGAAGAAAGCATGGAAAAAAAAACTTGTAAACTTGCTAAATACTTGTTAGTTGAATCCTATACTAATATATAAGATATATAACACCTATACCAACACATACACACATCTAGTAATGGCTGGTGGAGGAAGAGGAGATCAAGAACAAGAAGGTCTTGCTAGTTCAAGGGGTTTTTACAAGGAGCAAGCTAGTAGTGCAAGGGTATAACTTCTATCCCTTAAATTTAGTATTTCTTTAAGTTTTTATGCAATAAAATGATGAGTTATATAATCTGAAAATTTGGGTATTGAGCTTGAATGATTGTTGTTGATTGTATGAAGTTATAAGGTGGAGCTTGATGGTGGATATTATTGATAAATGATGAATTTATGGGGTTATAGAGAGATTAAGCTAAATAAGGCAGTTTCTGCCCTATTTTTGTGTAGTTAATTCGAGGCAGATGAAAGCCTGTTTCGCCGTAGGTTCTAAATGAAAGTTGTAGTACTTGGAGTCTAGTTTGCGTGACTGCAAACGGTACGCAAATCGGATTAAGGAGCTAGAAGTTATGGCCGTTTTAGTATCGGGTGTCCGAGACCCTCGGGATTGTCCGAAAAATGAATTTAGGAAAATTATTTTACCTAGTTAAACTCCTTATTTAGCCTTGAAAAAAATATTTAAGGTATATAGATGATTAAGGAAGATGTTGGTGAAATTTGGTAATTTTTGGAACATTTTTGGATTTATTAAAAATGTTAGAGTGCCGCTGATTTTTGGGACTGTTTTGGCAGTTTTTGTATCAACTTTGAGAGAGCATTTGACATAGCTATACTAATCGTTTAAAGTTAAAATTCGGAGGATAGTAAGACCTTATGTTAGAGAATGAAATGGAAAAGGGTTCGTGTGAAAATGTTAAGTTTTGGAATTATGAAAAATGTTGGAACATAAGAGTTTAGTAAGGGTTCTAAAGGAAGTAAAATTTAAGTTTGCGTTTTCGGATAAGATTTCGGACGAGTTAGGAGACTCGTTTGGAAAAAGTTAAAGAACGAAAGTTGTAGAGTTATGTGAGATATATGTCTATACCAAATATTGTAATTTTCGAAAGTGTAATGAGAATAGTAGTAATTAGCAAAAAGGAGAGAGAATAACATACTTTCTTAGTAACAGTAGTTTTACTTAAATATCATAATTATATCCATAGAAGTGTTTTATGGATATTAGGGACTGATTATAGTTTACAGGGTTAAAGGTTTCCAGAAAGGAGTCCAGTATCATAACAAGGATTAGAGCACGCTAAGGAAGGAAGCGAGCCAAGGTGAGCATTAATCACCTTGATTACTCACAAATTATATGTGCTATTTATGGAAATAATGATATGAGTACTTGGATAAATGAGATGAGTTATTTGAATAAGACAGAGGAGGTATGTAGATCTATATGATTACATGGAAATGGAAATAATTGATTATAAGACCCTACGTGAGTACTGGAAATGATATTAATCATCAAACTTAATATATGATAATGGTTATATGAATTGATATGATAAGTGATACATGAAATTGTTACATGGCTGTAATTAATGTCATGGAAATGTTATACTAAGGTGAATAAGTACATGTTTGAGATGTGGATTACCTGGAATAATATGATTATATATATTATGTGATCAATATGGATTACATGGAAGGATATGAAGGTAAATAAGTATATGGGAAGAAACAAGGAAACATGATATATGATGTGCATAGTGTGTCATTTGCATTTCACTAAATAAAGGCGTTGTGACTGTCAAGACTTTAGGGAAATTAATGACCTAGCTAGCCGGGAAAGTCCTTGAGACTATAAATATGGAATATCCCGGGAATAAAGTCGACTATAAATAACAAGAGCCCTAGAGGCCGGGAAAAAAATAATGCGAGTCCTTGAGACTATAAAAATGGGATATTCACTATAAACATGGGATCCAAATATTGGATGCCGGGAAATTCTAAAGTCAAGTTGGTAAGTCACAACAAAGTAAAGAAACAAAGTAAATGAAAAGGGAGTCACATGCATAAGTTGCATACATGCATAGTAAATGATTACTTGGATTGATTGATGATTTTCTGGAATGAAGTGACATGAAGTATTATGTGAGTATGTGTTTAAAAAGGTGTTCAAAGAGATTATGTGAATATGTATGTTGATATTATGAATTTTTATTCTACTTGCTTATTGAAAATGAGCGTGTTAAAATAGTTCAATACAAAGGAAGTAGCTAGTGATTTCAAGGAAAAGTATGATTTTGGTTTACACTAAGAAAAAGCTTCAGATTTATAAATGAGACAAATTTTGGTAATATGTTTTTATCTAGTAAATACGGAAGAAAGAGTATTTCGGCTAAATACATGATTAAGCCTATAAAATGGAATATAGAAGGAGTTTGAACACTAAATAGGAAATAAAATAGAAGAAATAGGATATGTTGTTGTGAGATCATTATAAGAATATTGGATGTCGTTATAAAATGGAACTAAATGATTGTGGGTTATATAAAAAGATTATATGCTTGAGTAAAGTTAGAATGATTTATGTTCACTGAGTTGCGACTCATTCAAATCGCTAAATTTTTCAGTTTAAGTTCAAGTCGGCTAGATGATGCTCCAGAGTCCCTACTCCTCTACATTGTATACCTATATATATAGTTAAGTAGATGGTTCCGCATTTGTAAAAATTTAATACAGATATTTATTGATTTTAATTATCTGTTAATTTGAGAACTATATATATATATATATATATATATATATATATATATATATAAATGATGTCATAATTGGTTTTAAAAGGAGAGGTCTTTGACAGTTTCACTACTTAATTTGCTAAGTAGCCACTCAATAGCATTTTCCACTTCGCATGTATCATACACCAGACCTACTTGCCTACAACACTCCTTGGCAAAACTGCAATCGAAAAACAGATGAAGAAGATGCTCAACATCTCTAACACAAATAACATAACTAATAGAGAGAGTAATCCCTTTTCCCCTAAGGATTTTACGAACAGGTACATTATTTCGACATAACCTCCAGATGAGAATTTTTATCTTATGAGGAACCTCAAGATTCCAGATTTTACTCAAGCCTTTCGAATGTTGCAAACCTATATTACTAACATGATTTTGATACCACTGCTGATAACCCGTTTTCACCGTGTACTGTCAATTGATAGCATGGATCCAGGCAATCCTGTCTTTAGTACACATTTGAGGAATATGGGTATTGAGTATTACTTCTGCATCCTCACTGCTGAAGTACAACTTCACCTTGATTACATCCTACATCTTCCTGCCTTCCTCAAAATATTCACAAACTTTCATACTCTGATTCATGGTATCACTCCCTTGATCAATACAAAAACCCTCCTTACTCCTCAACCATATATCCGTGCAGATATTTATTGTTTGACCATCATCCAACACCCACCTTAGACCCTTTTTAATTTCTTCCTTCGCCTCCCATATACCTGACCAAGTGTAACTTGAGCCTCCTGTTCTACGAGCTTGAAGAAAATGATAATCCGAATAGTATCGAGCTTTGAGAACCTTTGCCACAAGAGAATACGGTTTGTTATTAAATTCTAGCATTGCTTCCATAATAGCGCCAAATTAAACCCATGAAGATCCCTAAAGCCCAGACCACCATGTTCTTTTGACATACACATTTATCCCAAGATAGCCATCAAATTCATTTGCCATTAGAAGAATTAGACTTCCACCAAAACTCGTTCATCATCTCTCAATTTCCTGACATAATGTTTTAGGAATCATGAAGCACGACATAGTATATGATGGTAACATTTGGGTAACTTTTCTAATCATTACTGCTTTTCCAGCTCGAGACAATAACTTTGAACTCCACCCTTGTATTTTTTTTAAATACCTTATCATTCAAGTACCTTAACACAGTCTTCTTTGAATGCCCAATGAGAGATGGCAGTCCAAGATATTTACTATTACCAATATCATTAGCAACACCCAGAATCTGCTTGATCTCCAACTGCTTATCTCTGTGCACATTCGAACTAAAGAACAATACAGACTTCTGATAGTTTACAGCCTGGCCAGAGAAAGCTTCGTACTTGTTCAAAACCTCTTTAATCGACTTTTGCTTCAATTGTTATAGCCTTGAAGAATAAAAAACTATCATCAGCAAACAAGAGATTTATGATCGAAGGAGTTGCCCGACTGATACAACAGCCTTTAATCTTTCCATTATCAGAAGCCGATTTTAAAGCCAAAGATAGTCCTTCTACACATAATAAGAAGAGATAGGGTGATAACAGATCTCCTTGACGAAGACCTCTCTTCGGATTAATTGGACCAATAGTAGAACCTTGAAAAGAAATAGAATAAGACATTGTCGTTACGTAGAGCATCATCCAATTGATCCACTTCTCTGAGAAACCAATCACCTTCATTCTGTTATGCAAATAATTCCAGCTTACTCGATTATAAGCTTTACTAATGTCAAGCTTGAGTGCTACTTCTCCTTCTTGACCACGACTCTAACGTTTCATGTAATGAAATAGGTCAAAATGCTACTAAAACATTATCCGTGATATTCCTTCCAGGTACGAAAGTAGATTGTTCCTCCGAAATAATGTTTGGAAGGATCTTTTGCTGCCTATTTGCTAGAACCTTCGCTACAATCTTATACAATACATGAGACAAATCAATAGGGCATAGGTCCTTAACCTCTTCTACATTTTATTTTTTTAGGAATCATCACTATAGTAGTATCATTTACAGAAGCTGAAAACTTACATTCAAGCAACCAATCCTTGCAACAGTGAAAAACCTCTTTGCCAATAAACTTCCAAAAATGCTGGGTTTAAACCATCCGGACCACTGGCTTTATCAGGGTGCATACTCCGTACTGCATTTGTGAATTCTTCAAATGTTAAACTGGCTGTTAACATTTCATTTTGGTCATTCAAAATAATAGCTTCATCATCATAAACAGGATAATTGGTGATGCACTCTTTTCCAGCAAAAATATTGAGATAGAGTCTTTCAATAAGTTACATAACTCATTGTGATTGGTCACTACCCTCCCGTCATCTGTCTTTAGCATCGAGATATGATTTTTCTTCTTTCTACTTAAAGCAGCGGCGTGAAATTTTTTTTGAATTAGTATCCCCCTCTTCAAGCCAGAAGGTCTTTGCTATCTATTTCCAATATACCTATTCGTGCAACAACAATTCATTTAACTTCTCCTTTTCATCAAAGTACAACTGAATCCCATCATCATCTTCTCTGTTCTTGAGCATCTCAATAACCTCCTTTTGCTTGATAACTTTTTCTCTAAATTTATGAAAGAAGGTTCTGCCCCACTTCGCCATGTATGTTAAAACAGAAATGAGCTTTGGCAGTAAATGAATAGCAGGTAATTTTTGCCAGTATTGAGCTACATCAGAATGAAAATTTGACTCCTTTAATCATGTATTTTCAAACCTGAATCGAAACTGCTTCTTAGTCACTGACGTGTTTATAAGCTCCAATTTTATCGGATCGTGATCCGACACAACAACATGTGATACTGATGACGTACACAGTGGGAATAGATGCCACCAAGATTCAGTAGCAAAAGCTCTATTTAGTCTCTCACGCACCCAATCAGTTGTACCTTTGCTCTTCTCCCATGTCAAATTTCCATCTTTTAAATCAACTTCACTTAATGAACAGTCCTCAATTTCCCTTCTAAAACCATTCATCAAACTTTGAGGATGAGGATGTCGTCCTTTCTTATCAGTAATGTACAACAAGTCATTAAAATCACCAAATACACACCATGGAAGCTGAGACCTGGAGGCCAAAGAACGTAAAAAATCCCATGATGCTTGGCATTTTCACGCTCGGGTAAACCATAGAAGCAAGTTAAACGCCAAGTAACAATATCACCCTCCTCTTTAACCTCTATGTCTGTAACACCCCCAGATCCGGGGTCAGGGATCGGGTCGTTACGGTCTCATAACTCATACGTAATACTTAACTTGAGTCCAAAATCAATAAGTAGCATGCTATGACCCTACAATAATATCCACTCACACACACAGAGTTATAGTCCCAGAGATGAAATTGAAATAAGTCTTACATAAAATGGTTTACGAATAAAAGTTATTACAATCCAACATGATAACATCATAAGTTTAAAAGTTTTGCCGTTGATTACATTAATTATACATATAGTTAAATAGGAAACAACATATGTCTAACTATGCTACCTCAGCAATGGCGGCTAGCATCTCAGCGGGGAGTCCGGTGGGTCGGGTAACCCGCTTGCGCCGAGTGCGCCTGACGCGAGCCATCTGTCCTAGCTGTTGTTGTGACATAATAAATAATCAAGGGTGAGCAATAGCCCACCAATAATAATATAACAGGACAGTGATAGTATATAACAGTTCGAAATATCATCATTTCCATATGCCATGCATTAACGAAGTTAGTGCTAGTATAATATAAAGGATGAAGTTACAAGGTAACTTAAAGTGTTTATTTTGTGGAAATATATGCTAAGTCAAAATAAGCAAGATATTATCATTTATCATATAAAGAGGAACTTGCAAGGAAAATATTACAATTCCAGTTATTAACATTTTTCGAAGTCCTACAACCTGAAAGAAGTCTCTTCGATACGTGTTGCGGAAGACACCGTCAACCTGAAAGAAGTCTCTTCGATACATGTTGCAAGGAATTCTCAATTTGGGAGATGAACCAATACTGGAGTTATCACGCGCCAGCTGTCCCACTCCCTGATGATCAGTCGGGGATGGTACAGCCCAATATAGTTTACTACCGGTAGAAGGAAGAACTGACGGCTCCACTTGTCGATTGCCTTTAATAGTAACTCCCTGGCCAATGGTTAGGCCTTGTGATGGACCGCGCGACTCGGCCTCTTACACACGACTCCTTGTTCGAATAAATCCACAGCATTGAAACGTAGAGTTTGTCCTCCCTTCCCCAAGTGAAATACTTGTTGATAAGACTCCACAAAGTAGTCGTATCTAGTTGGAAAGGAAAATTCACCAACATTTCCGAAGCTTTTGCTTGTTAATGGATATCAACTTGTTCCAACAATCTTACCCCTCGAATGATGAGAAGGTACACACAGACTTAATGAGTCCATAGCAACCAAGTTGCGAGTGAAAAGGGTAAATTATGACCGGGAAGTCAACAAGATAAATAACCTTTCTCAAGTAAGGTTCTCTTATAATCTAATAGATAGATTTGAGTGAAGAATGGAATCTTGAGGACCTTTCTTAATATAATATTAATCGTATGACTCCGAAGAATTTTCAGAACGATCGAAGGTCGAAGATAATATTTGAAGAAGAATAAACAACATTAAAGTTGTTTCCAAGTATTGAATAAATATTTATAGAATATTTTATTGAGTCGGAAGTATTTAATGAATGAAAGAATATTTTTAATCAGAGTATTTCTCAAAATAATCCTTGAAGGGATATGAAGAAAATATTTATTGAATAAATAATTACTTAAATGAATATTAAAAATAATATTCATTTAATAAATAATTTTGAAAGGAATGTTTGGAATAATATTCGTTAAGTAAATAAGACTTCAAATTAATATTCAAAAATAATATTCATTTAATAATTAATAATTTAAATGAATATCCAAGTGATATTCATTTAATAAATCAAACCTTAAATGAATATTCGAGAATAATATTCACTTAATACATGATGTTCTGAATGAATATCCGAATGATATTTATTTAATAATCGAAGATTTTACAGAAATATTTGAAATAATATTCGATAAATGATTCGTCTTTAGATGAACATTGAAGGATAATGTTTATCGGATGAATAACGTTCAAATAAGTATTAGAAGTAACGTTCGATAACTAATTAATCTCAGACGAATATTCAACTAATTATTCGTCGACCAAAGAATGGAAAATATTTACTTAAATATTTCCCTCCGAAAGTACACTCGATATATCATGAAATACTGACTCCCAGTCTATATTCAACAAATAGGATTCATATGCCCTTCTCTAAGGGTCTTAACAACATCCGGCTTATAATCGATATATCATCTATCTACTTATAAGTCAAAGAACAATCAGGGAACAAGTACATCAATATGACTTGAAAGTAGGCATGCATGCTATGGCATATGTATAACAGAAAGCATATATATTCACAACAACAGCATAAAAAGGGGAAGTTGAAACTTGCCTGGTAATTGAGTACGAGTAGGGGTAGTGGTAGGGTATCCCGGATCAGCTCGGCGATCTATAAATAGTCAAGAGATTCGAGGTTAATCGCTTAACACTTTTAAAAAGGTTAAGCATTAACTTAAGTCGAAACATGTTTTCGAATTATCTCGTTATACCCCTTTTTAGTGTAACTCTTTTTATTACCGATACGATTAGACATTTGTTCGTCATTAAGACATGTCATCGAACTCACACTTAGTGTATACTTAAGTCATATAAGTTCTAAATTCGATCGATTACGAACCAAGATTATATCTCGAGTTTTATCGCTCATTTTCTAAGTTATAACCAAAGTTATACTTTTAAGGGGTTCGTTCACGTTTAACCTAGATTCAAACATTTTTATAAAATCAAAAAACGATCCGATTCACATGAGGTTTTCTCTCACACCTTCCTTTTTACCTCTAGTATTTAATTACCAATATTCGCCACTGACTTACGTATTTTACGAGGGTTCAATTTCAGTTACGAATTCTAGTTTACGGTTTCGAACTATTTTTAGTAAATCGGCCGTAACTCCTAAACCGTAAGTCCGTTTCACACGTTCTTTATATCAAAACGAAGCTTGGAACATTATCTATCCTATCATGGCAGATTACAAAGCTAGGCAGTGAGCTACATCTACTGTCCAAGTCGTTTTTCTTAAGGTTAACGAAATTTCGGCATTACGATGGCTATAAATCGGATATCTACCAATTTCGAACCTTCCCATAAACATGGTATCCACTCCAAACAACATATACATGATTTATACCCATGAACTGAGGCCAAGAAATGCCTTTCCGTTCATCTAATTATTTTTAACATTTATCCAAAACTCAATCATAATCATGCTTATAATCATGCTTTAACCTTAACATAACCATAACTAAGCTATATCTATCATAAACATGCTTAAATCTCAAACAAGGGTTAGGGTTTCAGGAGGTTATACCTTCCTTAGAGAGTGATATAGCCTTACTAAGCCTTGTATGGTCCTTAGGAGTGCTTAAGCTTGCTAGAACAATCAAAAGATTCAAAGAAAACAAAGTTAATACATGAAGAAAACTATTCATCATCACCTTTCTTGATTTTTTTAAAAATGGAAAAAGATGAGTTTGAAGCTAAGATTTTGAGGAGATCATTTTTATGAAATGTGAGACTCACCTTAAAAATTTCAAGATCAAACAATGGTTGGAAGTTGGATTTTGGTTTTGGAATTCTTTGTTGGGTCGAATGGAATGAATGAAAGGGGGAGAGAGTTTGCCTTGGTCTTTTGCTTGGTTATGTGATAAAGTGAATTATTAAGATGAGATTTAGATTGTATCTCATCCAAAAGCCACTTTAATATAGTGATGATGTATAGGATGATGAAAAATGGATGGACAAGTGTTGAGATTTTGATGGTTCTCTTGTAACTAGTAGCTTGATTTTGCTAAGTGCTAGTTAATCTCTAACCATGCTAGTTACTAGATATTTATCACTTGTACAAGCATGTATCTTGCTTCCTCTGCTTGATTCTGTGTCCGGTTATTGCTCGTTTCGATTGATCGTTCGTAGGAATATTTCACGGATTTCTAAATTAGGGTTTACCGGGAATCTTCCTAATATTAATACTATCATTCTCCATCTTTCTTTCTAACTTTCCAATTTATATTCCTTAAATCCCTTCGTTAAATCCTTAAGGCTATCAGTGTCCAGGGAACTCTCGGAGAAAATAAAAGTGCGATTTTTCGGAATCCGACAGCTTTTACATACACTTATTTTCCCCCTGGATCACTAATACGAACTCGGAAATCCGTTCCGAATACTTCTATATAGTGTCGTCTCATATTATTCTTACTTCCACCAAAAATACTATTCATTCTTTATTCTTTACTTATTCTCTTAGGGTTGTACAATTGTCCGTATTCTCTTTCGATCGTTCCTTAACCTTTTTACGGAACCACTGGATTAATCGTTATCGATCTGGATGACATGAGAATATTCTCCTGCTTGGAATTGCCATATCTTATTCCCCTAGGAGATAGATTATTCTTACCTAAGTTGTCAACTATTAGCATTCTTCAAAACATAGAAATAATAAAGTCGAATTCCATTCATTCTTTCAAAAGATCAACTATTACATCGTAGTCGTAACCACTATTCATTCTTACATCATTAAATAAATAAAAGTTTTAATTCTACCCAAAATCTGGGTTCTTACAATGTCAATATGATTCTGAGATGAGTCAACCACATTACACAGCATGTTTTGTTTCCAGGACACTGCTAATCCACCTCCTCTTCCCTATCTAGCTACTGAAAAAAAATTAACAAACCCTATTTTCGAAGCAAGTACTTCAATTTTATTACCCTCAACGAGTGTTTCTGATAAAAACAAGAGATCATGCCTATGAGATTTTACCATCTCTTTTAAAACTCGAACTGTATGAGATGTGCCCAGCCCTCGATAGTTCCACCCTATTAGATTCATTGTGCCGGCTGGCTTGCCTCGCAAGCTCAGCCGATACATTTGTTTTAGATGTTGCCAAATCCCCAATAGAAATAACAACTCCTTCTTGGTTTTGTCCTGTTTGTAGCCCAATAAGCTGATGGCCCGTCTCTACATCCATGTAGCCCACTTCGTTTAACTCACTCCTCCGTCCTTTACGCTCCTCTAACTGCAGCCCAATATTATCCACCTCATTAAGCCCATAAAGCATATTCGAAGTAGTAATACATCCCTTAAAATTTGCTGGTATTAATGAGTTAGTTTTGTTGTTGTCAATCTTCGATCCAGTACCAGCCAAATCCCTACAATCACTCCCCTTCCTTATCTTCTTCCCTTTTTTTTGAATTCCCCCCTCCTAAAATTATGCTGGTAGTTACTTTCTCCTCCAATCCTAGCCTCCCACGTGTCATCGGTCTCTTCTCTGAGCCATTCGCTTTGAACTTGTCCTGCCACCCTACGCGATGGTGCTCTCAACCAACTTCCCCAATCCTTTGCTCCTTCATCCCCTCCATTATCAACAGAGCTTCTACAAAACCTGTCTGTATGTGTAACCATACCACAAGAAAAGAAAAATTCACCCAATCTTTCGTATTTACATACCACAATGAATTCCGTACCATCCTTCTTTACTATTTTTTTTTACGTTTAAGAGGTTTCCTCACATCCAACCTAATCCTAATCCTTATGTAACCTCTTCAGATAGACGCATTGTTCTTAACATCATACTCTAGGAACTCTCCAAAGAAATTTCCAAGTTGTCTGCCAATTGACTCCATCATGAAACCCATAGGAAGATTGTGTATCTGAATCCAGATATTTAAATGCAAAAGCTTCACCTGCATTGGATCTTCCCCTGCGACTACCGATCCCAGAGCCAACATTACATTGTCGAACTTCCATGGACCTCCCTTCATGACCCATTGCATATCTTCTTTGTGAAAAAACTGAAACAGGAAGATACCTTTTCTAGTTCCTTGATACTGATTCCCATTGCTGGCTTCCAAATATCAGCTAACTTTGATTCATGGCTCTTGTGTTGATATTCTTCTCCGTTAGCAATCTCCCTACCAGGCATAGATCATATCTGTTTACATCCTCTTCAACATCTCCTTCAAACACAATACTTTCATTCTCTTCTTCCTCAATCCCTAACCCTGCCACATAATTGTTTAAACAAAACAAAAGAAAAAAAACTTCCACATTACTGAATATGAATATGGAGAGAAAAACCCAGCTCTAACGTGAATATGGAGAGAAAAAATTAAAATTTATACTACTTACTTTAACGTTATTTACATTTAGTAGTGATTTGAATTTATTTATACTATTTTTAATTTTGAATATTCGGGAAAAAAAGTCATTTGATTCAAAAACCGACGGATTTGAATTTTGATATTGAATTTTGAATTTAGATTTAAATTTAAATTTACTTTTAAAATTTAAAAATATTTAAATTTAGATTTGAATTTTACAAACCCCGATCCGTTACCGTCCCTATAAGAATTCAGTTTGTTATGTTTTGACTCATTACACTGAAGTCCTCTTAAATGATCATATCATTTTTCTCTCTATAGGTACAAATATGCTGATAGAAGATTTAATTAAATTTTTTACTAAATAATATGATAAGATATATTTTTAATAAGAATTATGTACCCGGATCACCTCAGGTTGTAGTATAAGAGCAACTCTAAAAATCTCTTTACTTTTTCTCTAAAAATAATATAAATTAATTGATTCTTAACTATTTAAGAGATAAATTTATACATTCACTCCAACAATCTTCCTAAAACCCAATCTCTATCTATATTTTACTACTTAAGAGAAAAATGGGCCTGAGGTTGTCCTCAGGGATTTCTCCTGAGGTTATAATACAAATAGCCTATAAATTAAGTGGCCCCGCAGGAGCATTTTTGTAAATTTTGATTTTTTCTCAGTAAATTTATCTAAACACCCTTAAATTTATATTGAAAAGCTTTTAACCTCGGGGAGAACCCTGAAGTCATCCTCAGGCACATGAATCCCTTACTACTTAATTATACAAGCATATAATCAATATCATGTACGATGAGCTTTTTGGAAAGAGGGAAACAATAAAAAATGATTTAGAAATGAATTAGGAGAGATTTTGTCCTCCTCAACAATGAGGAAATAAATAGAGCTCCTAAAGTTACAAGGAAGGTTTAGGAGTCTGTTGGAGATCTTTGCAAGCTTAAATTTTCCAAAAAAATGATTTAGGAACCCATTTAAGAGCTTATTGGTGTTGCTCTAAGATTATAAAAAGTCCCACATAAATATATGAGGATAAATTTATAAATTCAAAAATAATTTATAATATTTACTAAATTTACACTAAAAATATATAGAAATATGTCATCATCAAACCCATTTTTTTAAATTTTATCAAGACTTCGCAAAATTAGATTTGTCAAAACCCGGGAGGTGCATGGTGGGGTATCTGTGCCTCATTTTTCCCTTCTTTACTTTCGTCCCAAACCTTTTTGTGATTTGTTGTATGTATCTTAAAGGTGGATCAAGCATGTGATATAGAGCCCGTTTCGCTTGAACTTAAAATTATTATTTATAATTTAAAGTTGTTTAAGTGCATAAATAAAAAATAAAAATTTAAGTTATTACTGCTTGAATAATTTTTTTCAGACAATTTATGTGCTATTAAAAATTTAAAATTAAAAATAAATTTGATAAATAATTTATTTGATTGATTATATTAATTTTTACCAAATAAATTAAATTATTCATAAAATATCTCCTCCCAACTTTTAACTTTAACTTATTTTTTTAATTTTAAATTATTTTTTAATTTAATCTTTCTACTTCTAACCAATCTTTATAGTTTATTACAATATTATTATTCCAGGGGAATGAATTATTTACAATCAATTTACAAAAAATTAGTGGGAAACCGAGATATAATCTGGGTCCCCACTCCCCTAACTATAGCAAAATCCATCCTAGTAAAGATATGAGCAGCAGCACAAGCCCCAATATCCTGAGTAATAGAAAATTTTTGAACCCGTAGCAGCAACGCAACAGCATCCTTATCCAGCTCCCCCAGAGAAGAAAAGAAGAAAGGAAAAAAACTATAACCAATTTCCAGACAACGTGCCTCGTAGACTTGGTCACATGTATTATATTCTAAGTCAATTTGTGATGCATTTCTAGTACTCTTTTTAAATACTCAGGTTCAAACCTAAACTATTGCGAACGAGGGTAATTATTTATGACTAGGATATTACTAAAACATCTATCATACATTTTTGGCACATCATCGTATCTATCACTTAACACCTCAAATATTCGTTAAAAAATTAAACAAGAACTTTAAGCAAGGTAGTGGTTCAACAGACAGAATTTCAGATCTATCATAACTTTTCTTCAAAAAATAGTTACCCCTCCATTCCGTTTTATATATCCTTTTTAATTTTTAAATGATCAAATTAACCAATATTTGATTAAGTATTAAAAATTAGAGAATTTACCAAAAATACTAGATTTAAAGTTTATATTTACAAAAATACCATCTTCTTTAATTAATTGCATATTTACTATCTTAATTGCAAAAATATTATATTTCCTTTTCCAACACAAATTTTATTTTAAAAAAAAAAAACTTTTTTTAAAAAATAATTCGGATGAACAGTAACATGATTTTTGGATTGATTGTGGTGATTTTCTGATGGTGATCGGAGGCCTGAAACCGTGACCGGAAATGGTGGGTGAAAGTATTCATGGACATTGGTAGAGATTTTGTGGTGATTTTTAGTTTTCCGGCGGTGATTTTTTGTTTACAGATGGTGATTTCTGTGTTTCTGGTGGTGATTTTCTGGTTTGGCGGTGGTGATTTCTGGTTTGCTGGTGGTGATTTCTGGTTTGGCGGTGGTGATTTTATTTTTGCCGGTGGTGATTTTCTGATGGTCGCCGGAGGTGGTGGTGGGCGGTGGTTGAATTAGACAGAAGATGGTGAAATAAATATAACATATTAAAATATTAAATGAATGGTGAGAGATGAATATAATGTATTTAAATGGATGGATATGATTAGATCTCATATCTCATCTTAAGTGGTGGTTCTCACTGGAGCGCGACCCTATATATATATATAGAGAGATTTCAAAAAAGTGATCGAAAATGACAACTGAAAATTAGAACTTGCAATCAGAAATTCAGTTGCATGTGGTTGCAATCAGTTGCATAAGAAAGTTCCATTTTTCAATTGCCATTTTCGACCACTTTTTTGAAATCTATATATATGAGAGAGAGAGAGAGAGAGAGAGAGAGAGAGAGAGAGAGAGAGAGATATTACAAAAAAATGGTCGAAAATGACAACTGAAAAATGGAACTTGCAATCAGAAGTTCAGTTGCATGTGGTTGCATTCAGTTGCATAAGAAAGTTCCATTTTTCAGTTGTCATTTTATATCACTTTTTTGAAATATATATATATATATATATATATATATATATATATATATATATATATTAGGGATCTAGAGAGAACCCCTCAAATGGAGAACTAAGAAAACTAAATTAAAATTTATTTAAATTACGTTGAAATATAACACATATGGTATGCAAACTGATCGTTGGGAGACGGAGAAAAATGTGGTGAAATTAGATTTTAAAAAAATATCACCGATTGATGGAAAAAATCAAATTAAAAACGAAGGGGGGAAGGGGTGCCCTAATTTCTAGTATTTTTGCTTTAGAACTTAATTTAGTAAAATTGAAAATAGCTATTCTTAACAAAAGTAAATATGCAAAAATTTATTTTTTCCTATATATTTATCAGAAAAGCCCAAATTATTTAATTATTATTTTTGGAAACTGAAAGTTACATTATAACATAGATATGTACTTTCTATTGATATAATTTCTTTTAATTATATAATACATGTAAATTTCTATTAAATTTTGATCAATTGATCGATCAAAAGTTAAAAAGGACATCAATTTTGGACAAAGGAAATATGTAAATATTATGAATTGTTGTATCATAAATCGAGGACAAGGAAGCTACAAAATTTCTCAAATAATGAATTCCACTTTTTTCTGTACATGTATGTACACGAGACAGAGTTGATTCTTAGGGTAATGCTAAACATAGCTAGACTTGACAATTAATTCGTTTCGTATATTTTCATGTTGTGTATTTTCATGTTTTATGTATGTAATGCCAAATCCAAAATCCATCCTTTAAGAATTCTTTTCATTTCGTATTCGTGTACCTTCATTTCGTGTCGTGTTTCGTATAATTTTTGAATAAAAATTATTTAAATATTAAATTTTTACTAGTAGAGTCTTAAGTCAATATGTCATAAAAAATTAAGTATGCTCAAGTCTTATGAAACTAGAATTTGAAACTATTTTGCATTTATCTTATGTAAAAATTACATATGAAATATTACTTTAAAATATGCATTCATATAATTTTTATAAAATTATTTAAATGTTTATTTATTTCGTGTATTTTCGTTTCGTGTCGTGTACTAAGGGTAAACCCAAAACCAACACTAAATTAATCCGTGTAATTTCGTGTTTGTGTACTTTCGTGTTCGTGTACCGCAAAAGTCAACCCAAACCCATAATTTTCGTGTAGTTTTCGTATCGTATTTTCGTGTTGTGTATAAAATTAATATAAGTGGATAAATGCATTTAATATGTCAATTTTGCACTTAATATATTAAGGGGTCATTTGTTAAATCTGAACCACATTTTCTGAATGGTTAAAATTCTGGATTAGTTAAAATCTGAACCATTATAATAAATCTTCTATAAGTTGTTTGATAAATCTGAATGATTAAAATATGATCAAAAACTAATATGTACACAAAACATGAATTATATAGTTTATGCAATCGAAATATTGTGTAATAAAATTAAAAAGATGCATTTGTTGATTTTTTTAATAATTTATAAAAAAGAAGTTAAATCTTACTCTAAAAAATATGAAAAGTAAATTATTAAACATAAATATAACTTTAAGAATTTTAATTTTTTTTTTTTTAACATGGGAACCCGCAGCCGATCCGCCTCCCATGGGAGTCGAACCTGTGACCAAGAGGTGAGATGACCTCTCTTTAACCAATTGAGACAACCCTTGCAAGCAGAATTTTAAATTTTAATAATAACGTATGCAAGAAATTATATAAGGTGACTATAAACATTTGAAATCTCTATGTATTGAGTAAATTTAATAAAGAGGGCATTCTAAAGAAATTTATATTAGTGGAAAAAGATAATTAGAAGAGTGAGATTACAACTTGTTTTAAGGAATGGTTCAGCCAGAATTTTCTACCCCAGATGAAATTTGGGTCGTCCAGAAAGTATAAGTGCCAAACAAACAGTCTAAACCATTCAAACTAGTCTCGTTTAGTCCATTTTATCATGTTCACTTGTTATTAAATGAGACCTAAGTTTGCACGAATTTTAATATAATTATTTTATAATTTGAGATGTTTTTATTAATAAAAATTAATGTGAATACAAGGGTCCATTATTATTATTCGGGAAATTAAATTGATATTGTAAAAGAGCATTGGAAAATCAAAAATCAATTAAGTAACTAAGAATAAATGTTGAAAATATGAGAATATTAATGCTTAACTATAATCCTTAAGACCATGGTTAGTATTTTCCTAATTCTTAATAGAAATGGCGATCAAAAAAATAAATCTTATAGACGTAAGTGCAAGAATATTTTATGTAACTACTCTTAAAAAGAGAGATAAATTTATGACACTAATTGTTTGACACTAACTGTGACATTCAACACCGGATGACTTGAAAAATTCAACATTCCAAAGTCTGAGTAGTGGTTTGGCGATTTTGATTTAAGAAATATCTCCATATATTACAAATTTTGTCAGTTACATGAATCGACCTACGACTAACTTGAATGGATTGGAAAAAAAATATCCTCATCATGTAGTTTGACCGCTAATTATAGAGATAAATCCTTAATTTAATGATGCAAACCAAAGTTATGTCAATCGTTGAAAATTGCACCCATTTACTCCCATTTCTATTCTAGAGCTGTAAACGAACCGAACTCGGACGAACTTTTAATGAAAACGAACAAAATCTTAACGAACCGAACAATGTTCAATAACCTTATCGGACAGATTTTCTTGTCCGTGTCCGTGTCCTTGTACGTTAAGCAGTCGAACGAACACGAACGAACACCGAACTGTTCGCGAACATATCGAACCGAACCAAAAACGAACCGAACACGAATAGTTCGTTAACATTTTATATTTTTAAATTTTTAAACATATTTTTAACTTAATTTAATATAAAAAAAATTAGCTCAACTACTATTTAAATATTTTTAACCCATACAATATCTATTTTAGACAATTTCATAATTATAAAATTAAAAAATACATATATTATGGATACTATATATTATCTATACATATAATATTGTAAATATTATTGTTTTTTATCGAACGAACGCGAACTCGGACGAACTTAGACGAACTTTTAATGAACACGGACTTTTAACGAATCGAACTGTCGAACTTATCGGACAGATTTTCTTGTCCGTGTTCGTTAAGCAGTCGAACCGAGCTTAACGAACTCGAACGAACACGAGCGAACTTACGGAACTGTTCGGTTCGCTTACGGCTCTACTCATTTCAATGAAAAAACCCCAACTACAATTTCAACTCAATCAACTCTTACTTTATTCTAGATAGAACCAACCATAAACTCTAATCTGAGTGTTTTATAGAAAATCCTGGGCTATGTAGTGAATTGTATCTACTTGTTCCGATATTCTTTTACATGGTGGTTTCCCAGAAACATAGTATATTTGATTGTTAAGATGCATGAAGATGGATTGATGAAGACACCAAAGCAGACCTGAAACTCCGCTAATAAGATGGTCAAACAAATCAAGACCAAAACTAAGAAGATTAGGCTTTTAGAGTTTTGCCAAGATCCGTGATGCTGTGACGTACTGATTTTTAGTAATCATAAAGAAGCCTTCCGCGGCATTTTATTTGTGCATTGGCTTTGAATTTTCACGTGTTCACAAATTCTTGATATGACATGTAGTATACAAAATATCCTACTGTGATAATCCCCCAGAACAAGGAGGCAAAAAGTAAAACAGAAAGTGATACTTAAAACTTCCACGCGAGCGGACAAATCTTCCTGACAAACAAATTGTATATAACAGCTGCGTACTAGATAAATCAAGGCACTAAAAAAAGTTTCCTCATCAATCAGCAACACAATGACAAGAACCTCAAGACTCAGGTTTCATGTTCTCACACTCTTCCCGAATTGACTGGAATAGAACAGTGGAAAGATAACGCTCACCAAAGCTTGGAAACACAACCTGCAAAGCATGAATGACGTTAAGTTATAAACAACATTTGAGTAATAATGATAAGCTGCTGTATGCAATATTCAGTTCATACTGCTTGGCCGGTGACTCCATCTCCACCTCTTTTCCAGAGTACAGACAATACAGACAAAAATTGCATCACGAACTTGTAACAAATTTGGAATAGATTACAACTGCTGATTCAAGCAGCCGACTTTCAGAAACTTATTCCAACAACTTATAAGTTTTTTTATATTATAAAAATAAGCCACTCGGTAATGGCTGACAATGCCAAAACAATTGTATGGCTCAGTAAATCCAGTCCAAAGGTTTCACTCTAATTAAATTTTTTGACAGTATGGCCATTAATTTTGCTGGAATACTCTCAAACTCTATCTGACGAGGTATTACTGCGTAAGAAATAAATAAATCCATAACCAATCTACAGTTAAGACTATCAATCTACTGTCTACTCAAATCCAACAGCTTAGCAGTTTTTTTCTTTCACTTTTTACTGAAATAAAAAATGCTTGTCAGTAATAAAGACAATAAAAGTACTTTGTATTCTATCCTAAACACCTTGTTCCAAGTTCTTAATATACTAAATATCAGAAGTGAAAAGGGACAAAGTACTTGAACACTGACTCACATGAATCACCACTAACAACTCATTTATTGACAAGATTATACAGAAAAAACCTGGTGAGTGGTGAACCAATAACAATAAAAATAACACAGGCAAAACAGGTGATACACCACAACACCTGACTTTTTATTTTGGGAGGCCCTGGATGGGAATTTTTCCATGACCAAGCTAACTCTTCTGAAAATAAACCACAAGTACAATGGCATTCTTCATATGCCATCACTTATACAATTATCGAGCTTAATCATATCAGAACCACTAAACGATGAACATGCAGGGATCTATACGCAAGCTAAAATGCCAAGGAACCAGGAGGTAAAGCTATCACATTATTGTTTAGATTTCAGCAATTTGTATCAGGAATATTCTACAATACATGTGTGATACTAGATGATTATGAGGAAGCAAATGTCAAGTGCAATTTGCTTTCTTTCATTTTGGATCATACTTGGTGGCTAAGCTTTGGAATCTCTATTTTAACTCAAGTGATCTGCGCACTTCCTCAAATTATGTCAGATCATGATTTCTGTTATTGATTGATTGTGTTTTTAAGGCTTTTGAACTGAATTGGTCTTCTTTATCCCCTTTCTCTCTTGTTCTATTATCATAAAATCTTATCCTACAATATTTGCAAAATGTATCGCTGAACAGAGGGGATTGCTTATTCAATACTAGGACAAACTAGATGCATCCCAGAATTCTGGTTCACTGTAGTGAAACATGAAATGTACATGTGTTCAGACTATTTTTCATTTATTTAAAATTTCACATTGAACTCGCTTAACTGGACAACCCATTTGACCTGAAAGTTGACTGTAAAAGGCACAACACATAAAGTACATACCGCGATAAGCTTCCCTGCATTTTCGGGTCTCTTGCCAACCTGGATGGCAGCAGCTGCTGCTGCTCCAGAAGAAATGCCCACCTGAAACATATATGTCCAGGGAAATGAGTTTAATTTAATTTGGGAATAGAGAATAAGGCTTTCGGCAAATGATTTCAATATATGCACAATTTAACATTTTAGGAGAAAAACTGCTGACATACCAAACCATAAATTACCAGTATGTTTTACCAAACCATAAATTACCAGTATGTTTCATTTGGAAGTAGGGTTTGGAGATGGGGAGGGTGCAACATAAGCAGACACTAGCCTCCGTAGTACAGACTACAGAGGCTGTTTCCCAAGGATCTTGAGAATAATCTTATGAAGCTCAGAAAGATTTTGAAAATCATGGAGTTTTAAGTATTGTATTCTTCAATATTTGGAAAAGCTCCAATAAGACATTAAACGCAAAAGACCTCGCTGATGGTAGGCGAAAAATTTGTCCAGGGGAACAAAGGCATGTGGTAAGAACATGAAGCAACATTAAAGAAGTAAAAGAAAAAGTTTCCAAATTGCAAGCTAAAGCCTAACCACCCTAAAAAATGCACTCCAAACTACAGGGCACATGATACCCACCCCTCACCTCTATTTAACCTAAAAACATAGGTACCATAGTTGGTGTCCCACCATCCTTCCCATAATCCCCTTATTTTCCCCCAACCATCCTACTGCAGTGGCTCTCAAATGTATTGATGATTACAAACACTTAACACACAACAAAGACATTAAAACATAATCCTTGTAATAGCTGCAAAAGCAACACTAAAGTTTTAAAAAAAATGTCTAGGGTAATTGAACAAATTTACAGTAATCATCAGTGTGAATTTCATTAAACATAATCTCCTTATGGCTCATAGAGTCCCTCAAAATCAGACTATAAATATTATGAATGCTAGTGGATTTTCTTACAGAACTATGAATCTACGATAGCATTACTATAAGGACTAACAGGTGACAGTCTCGGACTCTCGGTAGCTCATTAATTTTGTACGTTAAAGAGCAACTGAGTAACAAATTATGAAACAGGGCAAAAAATCTCAAGTTATTAGCAAGGAAAATAGCCATTTTGTTTTTAATAACAGGACAATAGGCATTTTCGTTTTGGATAACATGATGAATAGGGCATATTTAAATTCATTGAATGATAAACTATCCAAACATGTTCACATATTAGAATTACGGATAATAAAATTCAAAAGATATTAACCATCCCAAAACAAGTTTTCTGGTTGGCAACAGACAAGTGTATACTTGTTCTCTAGAACCATCAACAGAAAAAGAACATATGTCTACGATTCTCTCATTCTCATATCTTTAAGATAATACTTATAATCCAGGACTAAAAAAAACCTAAACCGAAACGTTTGCTTGCATTTTTTAATAATTGCTAAATATGCCACCAGTGGCTATAATATAAATTGCAGTAAAAGTAACTGGAGGCAATATTCAGTAATGACGGACATACACATGTATAGTGACTGGTTGATTAATGCAAGTTCAATCTCTATGGTCTACTCCTGATTTTAAATTTAAATATATTGCTTACATACGTACTCTCTAAAATACTCTACGTACTCTCTAAAATACTCCCTCCATTTCAAATTAGTCCACTTTCAAAAAATTACGAATATTAAGAAACTCAAACATTTATGATCCAATTCCATATGTACCCATATTTATTGCAGTGGTTAGAAAAATAAGTACATAAAGTCAATCTTGGAAATTAAAACTCAAGGGTAATCCCGTATTACTCAAGGGTAATACGGGAAGTAAAAATTTACCTTGAAAGTAGAAAGTGAGACAACTATTTTGAAACAATTTTTTTTTTTTTTTTGAAAGTGGACTACTAATTTGAAACGGAGGGAGTATAACATATATGTCAACTCAACAATATGTTCAACTTCCTAGTACACATTCAAAACTAAGACAAAATGTAAGATGAACCGAGGTCGGCCTTAAGGGGATCCTTCATGAGTCTGGTTCACAGCCAATTTAAAGTAGACTCTAGTTGGCATCCCTCAATTTGGCACAGTCCAACTTTATGTCTCATTATCTGATAATTCAGCAGTTTGTAACCAATAACTTGAACAACTACCAATTTGAATCCCATTAAATTGCAACTTTACAGACTCAAACAAACATTTCACTGTTTCAAATCATGAAAGTTGTTGAGAGAAGAATATGAACAGAAAGCAAAGATAGAGAATTGTTGTAGTTTTGAGGTGGGGGATGGTGGAAGGAATAGGGAAGAGAAGGGTTTTTGAAGAGGTTGGTCAGAGGTGGTGGAGGGATTTTGTTCGTGGAATGGAAGACTTTGACAATTTAAAAAGAACGATTTTGATGAGGTGGAATGGAGTTGAAGAAAAGCGAGTAGGAGGATAATGTTTTTGTAAGGCTGGTTGGACGAGTTGTGTGGGATTTTGGTGCTGGGTGGTGGTGGTATTTTGATGATGGAAGTTGAAGGGGAGGTGTATTTGTCTTTTCCTTTTTTCGTTTGAAAAATTTAACTACGTTCATAATTACTAATTTTCAAAAGGGATGTAAAGTTGAGGGAGCCAACTGTTGAGTGGAAATAATGGTAATTAAAGTGAGCATTAGCCAAAGTTGTGGGATGCAAATTATAATTTACTCGCCAATTGATTACTAATTTTCCCTACTTGTATTGTATCAGCCTACACTTTATTCAACCGCACAGCTTTTTTACAGTTTAAAAGAGAAAAAGGAGGAAGTTACATTACCGATAATCAAACTTGAATATCAAATGCAAGAGCTTGATGTCGTACACTCCACTGTAAGGGCTACATGCCATGATACATGTGCTAACTTTAAAATAGCTAAATATGGAACAAATGCAATCCGGGGAAACAAATCCATCCGAAATTGGACTAACGAACTATGATACAAAGGAGGAAAAAGGTTTCAACATCTCAATTCACTACTTTAGCCTTAGAATAATGGAAAAAGATGGAAAACGAAGACCACTACAAGGCCCCTTTTTTAGCTCTAGCTTGACAGTTACAGCACACGTGTTTTCGATTTTAAGGCACATGCAAACTTACCAAGGATATAGTACTCTTAAAACTGTAAGCATACTCTTAGAACAATATAAATTAAGAAACGTGGGCAAAGCACTAACCAATAAGCCTTCTTGCAGTGCTAATTGCTTTGCAGTCTCAATCGCTTCATCACTAGAGATCTACAAGGAAACATAAATCAACAAGTTCTTACTGAGCAACATACATATATAATTTCTAACTGTATAGCTGAAATATCAAACTCAAATAATCACAAAACTTTTGTTTGTTTATAACTTTAGATAAGAAATTGCAAGCGGTATGCACATACAGATTCATATAATTTAAGAAATAGCTCAGCAAGTCGGCAATAGATCATGTCATGATATGGAGTATAACATTATAAAACTCTACTTAATAAGATGAAAATATAATCTGAGTGCATTTTCCAACTAAAATGGAGTATAACCACCATTATATACAAAAGATTTGTAGCTTTACATGAGTTTGGCATTCCGAGAATAGATAATCGGTTGAACATATAACAACTGTTTAGTGTTCACTGTAAAGTGTAACTGGAAGCATACCCACAAAGAGACATTTCCTAGTGGTTAAGTAGACTGCAAAGACTGATGAGTTGTTACAAGAAACTCGCTGGTGTTTGGGAAGTCATATTAAACAAATTATTATTTTATCCGCTGGTGCATCACGAGATGGTCTTATACAATTTTTACGAATATATCCTCAATACTAAATCATAAGGAAATACATCTAGTCTCTCGGAAACAGATTCTTAATATATATTTTGAAAGAAATATATACTGATATATGTATGCACACCCAACAAGAACATTTCCAATAAAAACTAAGAATGAGAAGAGGGCAACGAATCTTCGACCATAATAACAAAGATAAGATTGGTAGTCTCTCGAAAACACAGACTTCACATACATGGGTTGAAAGAAATAGTTACTAATATGTATGCACACGCTTGTGTCAACAAGAACATTTACAACAAAAACCTAGAAGGAATAGAGGAGGGCGATGGGTCTTCGACCAAAATTACAAAGACAAGATCGGTAATGCCCACTCTTTTAGTTGCTTGTAAATAAAAGAGTAGTATTTTCCTTTCAAACTTTGACTGATGATATCTCAAAATACCTTTCCAACCTCTAAACTCTGTCCAACAACATTTCTATATACCAGCCTGCTATTCTGGGGTTTCTCTCTCTAAAACTCCTCTGATCTCTCATTGTCTCATTTTTCTTCTATAAGTTAGTGATCTAATCTTCTTAATCTTCTCTAAGTAGCTAATAATCAGGTACTCTTAATAACATGTGTTAGGTAAACTACTCCCTCCGTCCCAATATACTTGTCCCTTTTGAAAAAAGAATTTGTCCCATTTTACATGTCCCTCTCTTATTTCAATACAAATTTAAGGATAGTTTTCCAAAACTAACCCTACATTAATTGTCTTTAAGATTTGACTTTTTTCAAAATTAACCCTGCAAATTTATTTTTAATGGAGCATTTTCAATTAATAAAATTGGGACAACTTAACCGGATATCAATCTCCAATTTATCTCGCACACTCATTTGCTTTTAATTTTATATTCATTTCTCCTTTCTTTCCTTCTTTTTTCTTTTTTTGAGCATATTACACCCCCCCTAGACACACAATCATTACATTAAATTTAAGTATAGGGGAATGGGTTAAGAGTCAAACCAATCAACTGGGTCACAAGGGGATGGGACTTGGGAGAAGGAGCCTTGCTACGAGGCTATTAACGAATCCTCAAAATCTCTCCTTTCTTTTGAATACACAGAACAATTAATAATGTCGCCGAGATAAGTACCTAGAGAGAGCTTTTAGTTATTTAACGAACTTATAATTGATTTATTTTAAAAACATGGTAACCTTTTACTTTTTTAAACAATTTTAAAGGCAGTTTAAGAAAGAATTAGTAACACTACTCCCAATAGCAGAGAGTATTAAATACCCTAGCATCGCAGCTGTCTCACGTTATATTAGGGCAAGCCTTGATTGCCTAAACAGATTTGATCATACATCCTTTAACAAGTATCAGGAACTTTAATTTTTTTCGAAATCTTCCCAAAAAAATCTCAAAGGCCGAAATTGTTTGCAGAAACATCTCTAGGAGTAGAGGTAAGGTATGTGTACATCTTACCTTTTTATACGCTACTCCCTGGGAAAAAATGACCAAAAAAAAAAAAAAGGACAGCTTCTTAATAAAAATTAAGAATATTAACTAGTCCCAAGTATACCCAGCCAGTTCTAACAATTGGGATACACATTTTTTCATGGGGTATCCTATTTCAATACAATACGCCTATTTACGAAATAATAATTTTTTTAAATATGCATTTGTCAGTTTGGTATCCATATGGCATACTCCAATGAGAAATGTGTTCTAGTCTTGATAATCAAATAAATTAATAAGGCAGGACACTCTAATGAGAAATGCATGACTTGAACATCCCAGTGAGAAATGCGTACCCCAGCTGTTAGTATTGTCCGTCCATCTCAGAATCGCTAATCCTGCTCAGCACACCCTCTAAAATCGTTATAATGGTCCATAAGCCACTCCCTACTTACCGCTGGGCATGTTTGGTTTGGTGCTTATCCAGAAAATAAATTTTAATACGGGTATAAAACTTCAATGCAATCAGCGTTTTCAATTACAATCTTCTAAGACATAGATGCAATCATGCAAGTATCTCTATAACAACCTCCCCCCCCCCCCCCCAAGGTCCCATTTTAAAATTTATGTAATATATCTTGTTCCTGTATCATTTTCAGGACAATCACGTTCTAGGTTACAGTGTGTCTTTATTTGCATGATACAGCAACCCTATGTTAATAAATGTCACCATGCCAGGTAATTAAGTTAAATATAATTATAAGAGTCAAGATCTAACAGAACAAAATGGAATAAAATAAATTAAGAAACCTGTATAACTTCATCAATCAGATCTTGGTCCAAGTTCCCTGGAACAAAACCTGCTCCAATCCCTTGAATCTTGTGAGGGCCTGCATTATCAAATGATGATATGACCAAAATATAAACATACCACAATGATAAACTGAAAATTATGTAAAAAGGGAATATATTCTTCAATCTTACCAGGCTTTCCACCTGAGAGTATGTTGCTTTCTGTAGGTTCGATACCAATAACCTATGAAATACGAATGTAAAAAGAATATACAAAGCGTGAGAATGACGAAACTAACCCGGACATGGTATACCTTGTAAAAGGTGATATGTATTGCATCGATTATTTGTTTGTGTGCATATTAGATATGTAAAAAACATACATATATGATATATCATACGTGGTGTCCGTCAAAATATAGTAATCTGTATGTGCATAATCTGACATGAATAAAGCCAGATTTGATCCTTTTCAAAGACAACTAATAACCTTAATACTAGGATTCTGCTGTTTTAGGAAGCGACCAACACCAGTAATAGTGCCACCAGTTCCAATCCCAGCAACAAAAATGTCAACCTTGCCACTTGTATCTTCCCAGATCTCTGGACCAGTTGTCTCATAGTGTATCTGCATAAACAATTGAGGATAAAATCCTACTGAATGAACGTAAGGATGACAGTCTGCAGTAATAAATCACTGTAGAAGTAAACAAAATTGCTTCTCATCTTAAGAGCAGATAGAACTATTTTGTATCATGTGAGCAAAAATCTTGGCATCAAGGAGCCCTAATCTTTCATGTGAATGAGTTAAACTACAAGCCATCATTGTTACATGACCTCTTCATTACTCTAGAATCACAGTCAGGTATCAGGGTTGGGTACTGACTACTGATTAGAAACCAAAACTGTTCTAAGAACTAGTAATCACAGTGTACTTCTACTCTAGGGATTTCGAGTGTACGTAATATGACATTTACATCTTACCATATGCTCAATATATTATGAAAATTCATCCAAGCACTTTTAGGTATATGACACTATATATAATGTTAAAATATGTGACAAGTCACAAGTTTGGAATTATAAAGTCCTGATTATCTGAACACGTACAACTGCCATACCAAAATGCGCATGTATCAGATGGTCCCCTGGCCAGCTTCTTCATAAAGCATGTTACTAAACAATTGTGAGGAACAGTTTACTTGTAGAACAGATAATTTACACTCTCCCAAAGGGAATGGAAAAATAACTACTAGAATGGTGCTAAACAGCTATGAGCTATCCGATAATCATGTAACCGATTAATCATTTTAAAATATAGATGCGCATCAAAGTTATATTACTTTGCCAGGACTCATCAAGTCAATTCTGCAACTCACAGATAAAGAATAAACATTCCAGTATAGAGCACACATGTCACATGCTGCAAATGTTGAATAAGACAAACCTTGGGATTTGCAGGGTTGTCAAATTGTTGCAGCATGTATGCGCCCGGCGTGCTATTTAAAATTTCTTCTGCTTTTGAAAGTGCTCCCTTCATGCCTTTGGCTGCATCAGTTAAAATAAGCTCTGCTCCAAATGCTTTCAGGAGCACCCTTCTTTCCAAACTCATTGATGCTGGCATAGTTAATATGAGCTTATATCCTCTTGAAGCAGCTATAAATGCAAGGCCGATGCCTGTGTTTCCACTTGTAGGCTCTACCAAAATACTCTACAAAGGTAAAGAATATAATCAAAGATCGCTATGTACTGCACAATACAAACTACAAGTCGATAGTGTATGTAAGAGGAAGGCCTAATGTAATACTTAAGAATTTTTTGAGTTGCAATCTCACCTCATCATTACTACAAATAAGCAACAAACAGATTCTGCGGTGAAAGATTAAAACCGATAAACCGGCTGGCGGCTGTCTTTGCATAAAGAAAATGTAATTGAAATTTTTACGCTACTACGTAGCTTGTTTATTTATTAGTTTTTCAAATATATTGGTTATAGTGTTGCGTATTATAAGGATTCTCTGTTTTTTTTCAGCTACAGAAATTACATCCCAGACAGAAGAAACACATGCCACACACACCATACATTACTCCCAAATGCTATGGATTCAGAGGTTTAATATGCTTTCTAGCTCCATACACGGACACCATTATTGCAAAGCGTCTCTTCTGCAGCTTATCTTTTCCGGAACATTAAACTAGAAATATTGGGCAAACAAAGTACTAAGAAATTAAACTCCAACTTTGAGCAAGTTGGGAGAGGCATTTAGTGTTTCAACATCTTAGGATACCAATTGCCCAAGGTTTGTAAAAAATGGATAAACATAAAAGTAGTCTTCTCTGGAAAGACCATATCCAACCTATTCTGTACAAGGAATAGTGAAAGATGCAATTTCCAAATGGCCTTCCCCTGCCAGACCAAGTAATTGTGCAATACAAAAATGCATAATCTATTTTATCCTACAAGGCTTTTCAGAAGAGTAAATTCAAAGCAGTGGCTATGGAAAAGCAACCCGGTAGATGGAATGTACTACCATCTGACATTTTTACAAGGCCGAAAAGATTACCTCAATTTACGCAGTGATATAGTAACAAGAGTTTTTCATGCCGGTCTGAGCGTATAAGGCGCTACTAAAAATGTTTCCAGTTATCCAGAGATATTATTGTCTTCACATCATTTTGTTATGGAACATATAACAAAGCTTGTACAAATCTAGTCATTGTATAAAACATAGCTCTAGGTGCTTAATGGTCAGATACTCAGAAGTCCAAACTTTATATGGTGACTACTCAATCCAATCAATCCAGTGCATGAATTTTAAGGAAAAGGGATATCTGTAAACTCTCACAACTGCAGACACCATCAATCTGAAACAAAATCAACTGAGGCTGAAATAAGCAGGAAAAGGTTATTCTATTCCGGAATGTCTAGTCCTTGTCACTTAAAATTGAATCAGCTAGACACTTGTAACAAGATACACCAATATTTTATTCTCAGTTCTGTGCTATAACATAAAACAATCAAGACTAAGATTAATCAGTTGTAATAGTAATACATGAATACAAGAGTTGTTGTTTAGCAAATAATGTGCTCATTTTTGCATTCCCCACCAAGAGAGTAAAGAGGATAGTTTCTGAGTAAGTCATCATTTTCAGAAGTCTACAAAAAAGAAGTATGGAACATATGACTACAAAAGTGATGTACCGAGCGAAATTGACTAAATGAGTGTAGTACCGAGTCAAATCTTGTATTTTCTTGGACTCCCAAGTTTTGTCCTATAAATGGCCAAGTAGATTTAATTCTAGATCAGATATAATCAATCCCCGAATCTTCCTCAACCTGTCTGTATTTCTCATATCTTGTTCTTCTGGAACTCTACACGTTTCTAAAAAACATACACATGCTTTATAATTCCGAGTTGCAGATCCAGATCAATACACTACTCTGACGATAAATAGAAACTTTAAAATTAAAGTCTACATAGTGCATCGTCTAATTACCTTCCCTGGTGTTATTAGTCCTTTCTGTTCAGCATCAACTATCATACTGTAACCAATCCTGAAATTGCAAGAGCTCTGTAAGCATAAAGCCAGGTTTTCTTTGTCCTTCCCGATAATACTACAAATATACTACATATTGGGGTTTTAACATCAGTTTTTAGAGACTCAATGAACATAGTTCCATCTACAATAGAAAATCATGTTAACTAAACTTATCTTAATGTGAGACAGTAGCTTGAGTATCAGATGTGATAGACAAATCATAATTCACAAGCAATTACATAAAATCTGTATAGCTAAACACCTGATGGCCAACTTATGATGGATTAAATACTATGGATTACAGTTAATGCTAAAACCTAGCAACATTAAAGGATTAAAAATTTCATAAATCCAAGAGCATAGACATTGGTCTTAAGCAGAACCAACATATAGATCATTCTAACCTGTCCTTGACACTGCAACATGGCTCCATAATCTCAAGCTTGGCAGCTATATTTGCACCTGAACCCTTGGCTATATTATTCAAGTACACCATTGGAGTCTTTCCTATAAGCTGTCACGAGCAATAAAGAGAAATGTAATCAATAAGTTTACATTACTTTGGTTTTAGTTGCAAGAAATTAACAAAGAATGGTGAGGAGTAAGGAGGAGCTTGAAATAAGAAGCTCATTCGACAGCGCGGTACAAAATTGTAATGATATATTTGACAGAATTTATGCTTTGGTAAAGGTAAAATTCTTGCGAGTCAAAGCACACCTCTCCCGCTTGAAGGCATGCCTCTGCTAAAACTAGATCACAGGAGTCACAATTCATGAGTACCTTAAAAGCTATCCGAAAAATATTTTGAAAAAAAACTTTTTCCTTCTGCTATTTCTCCTTCATCTCACCGCCGATTGCTTTTTCTTCCTTTCCAGATTCAAAACGCTTCTCCCTTCCTTTTTACATCCGTTTTTTAAATTTAATCTTCTTTTGTTTTTCATTCGTCTTTTACTTCCCCTTTTCTCCTTATATTTTCTTCTCCCTGTGATCCTAATTTTCCTAACCCGCTCACTTCCTTTCTTCCCTGCCGTATGTCAATCTTCTATTTAATGTGTTTTTACATTGTAAAGTTTTCAAGCTTAATTTAACATATACTATTCAATATTGATCGTGTTTTAAATAAAATAAAACACATATATCGAGGGAGGGAGGGCGAAAGTTAAGGAGGGAGAGTCTTGTTGGATAATGAGTTTTGGTTCGAAATATCACCTATATCTTCCGCAACATGAGGCCAGCAAACATAACATACAGGACAACAGATAGAACCAACTAACAATCAAACAAACAACAAAAATGCAGATTGTAGTGCGATACACATTCAAGGAAGTGTATATAAACTAATTGATATCGTAGTGAGACAACATAAAATGAGTTGTATTCACCACCTGGATTTAAGCAGCATTATGAACCACATAAAACAGTTCAATACATTAAAACAAACTAAACCAATTAAACAAAATACAACGGGGAAACTGTGTGAATAATACATACAACGAGGTGTACATATCACCTGATTATCATTTTCAGCAACATTACGATCGAAAAACATAACTATAGCATTAAACTACAAAGAAGTAAACAACTGAATGTTATAGCGAGCTGTTGATACAAAAAGGTGTATATATCATCATATGCGCTACATGTACAAATAAAATATATAAACAACCAAACATCACACTGAATTATACATACAACGAGTTGCGTTTATCCATCACCTGATTTTAAGTCTCCACCAATACTCAAATGACCAAACACAAGACATTTTCATACACTCCGCCAAATTGAAAGCAATTAACAAACAACTGAAGTAAACGAAATGAACACAAGCTTTAATTCAGTAGATGAATAATTAGCTAATAAACACATTTTCCTAGAGTCAACAAATAAGACAACAAAACAGGTGAACATTATATCGAATTATAGACACAGGGAAGTGTAAGTATCACCTGAGTAACATCATGAGCAATATTGAGAGCTTTAAGTTGAGAGTCAGGCTGAGTAGTAACAGCTTTACAGACAATAGAAGTAACAAAAGGCTTTTTCAAATTGAGAGAATTAGGTTTAGAACAATTGCGTTGAAGAAACAAATCAGATTTAGTGTTGTAAATAGATGTTAAGGGTTTGTTCATCAGAGAAGCCATTTGTTTGTTTAATCAGAAATGGATGGGGGTAGAGTGATGGGATTGGACTGACTATATACAGAGTATATAGTCAATTCTTATCCATCTTTTATAATCACAAATTTGTATGATGATAAACTTTTAAGGAAAATTCAATTTGTAATCATCAATGTTCTTTTTTTTTTTTATATAACCTAATCATCAGTGTTCTTTATCTTCATCCCTCATTAATTTTTTTGAAAAAAAAATTTGTCAATGGATATTGAATCTTGATCTTCATTTTTCTTTGTAAACTAGTTGATAAAGCCGCGCCTTACAATATTTTTTAAAAAATTCAATATATTTATGTTATATTATAATATTAATATTAAATTTTAATAATTAAATAATCTTCTCTAATGAATCAATTTTTTGTTAAATACGATTCTTTCGATTGAGCCGCTCTCTCGTTAAAACCGAAATCCAAACTTTTTAACATATATTATAAAGACTTATATAATATTTTTTATCTATAAAATTGAACCATAAAAATAAAAAAAATATGACTTCAGTATCAAATTCTAATAGCTAATACAATCTTTTCTAGCGAGCCGTCTTCCAGTTAAATACGTTTCTAGCCGCTCTTATTTGAAACCGAAATTCTAACTTCATTATATAAAGAGAGTAAATTCCAATTTTTATATTCTTTAAACTTTCTAATATTTATGGAGTCTTAAAGGATGAAAATACATCTTATATTTTCTGTATATTATAGATATTCTTGTATTTATTTACAGTTTCCGCATGGGAATGTCTTTCTGTTATGTTAACATATTAAAAAAAATTAAAATACGAAGACTTTTCGTTACGGGAATAATATTACATTTATGGATATATTTTTGTAATGCAAGTATAATTAACTTGTATAAAAAAGTTAAAATAAAGGATTTCTAGGAAAAAAGATGTATATTTTTAAAAAATCGTATAAGACGTCTCCACCGTCCTCGTATTCTACTTCCAATAAAATATTTTATTTTATGTATTAATTATATATTTAAACATCTTTTATACGGTCTTATCTAATGAACCGCTTTCTTGTTAAACACAGTTATTACTATTGATTAGCTCTCTCGTTAAGACCAAAAACCTAACTTTTACATATATTACTTGTATGATAATGTTTATCCATAAAAATCAAATCCTAAAAATAAAATAAAATTTATAACATCATATGATATTTTAATAGCTAGTACAATCTTTTATAGTGAGTCATCTTCCCGTTATACACATTTCGAGCCGCTCTCGTTTGAGATCGAAATTCTAACTTCATTACATATTATTGATGATACTTATCTTACACAACAATTTTTTTCCTTGAAATCAAAACCTAAAAAATAGAGTGAATTCCAATTTATACTTTCTATATTTTCTAAAAATTTTGAAGTTTTAGAAAATGAAAACACATCTTATTTTCTCTTTATATTATAGATACTCTTGTATTTATTTAGGATTCCTGCATGAGATTGTTCTTTTACTCATTGTTCTTTTATTATGTTAACACATCAATTCTTTTCTTTTTAAATACGGTGACTTTTTTCATGACAATAGTATTGGATTTATGAATAAATTTTCCTAATATAAGTATAATTAACGTATATAAAAAATATATAATTTAAGAAGATCGTACTTTCTATAAAATATTTAATTATATGTCTGCTCTATATATTCAAACACCTATTCTAGTTCTAGTAGAACTTTTATTAATATATTTTTTCTATAAATTCAAACTCTTATTCTCTATAAATTCGAACTCCTATTCTACTTTCAATAGAACTTTTAATCGTATGCCTTATAAATACTTTTTTTTTGAAATAAATCGTACTTGCATTACTTAGAAATGATCACTTTCGAGTACATGATTGCAGGAGGAGTGACAAACCACTCTCCATAGCCTGACATAGAATTTGTGCAGCATTTGCAAGCAAAAGAACCACACGATTCGCAGACCGATAATCGAGCTACTAGCACTTGATCAACGTGCTTTTGTGATTTTGTCCAAGAAATGACTTCTCGAAGGCTAATGACTTCAACTTCTCGTGGTTGCCCATTACCTTCTATCTGACAGCAACGAATTCCAATATGAGCTTCCTTCCAAACTTGAAGCAAATTCCGAGCTGCAGTCAACACACCTATCATGACAAAAACTAGAAAACACAATCAAAACATAAACCCCAAAAAAAATGGGGACAAACATAAAACCCCAAACAATTGGGGACAACAACCCAAAAAAAAAAAAAAAAAAAAAAAAAAAAAAAAAATGGGTAGAGAAAATCACACGGCAGAAAAAACTCTCAACAAGGAGAGTTACTTCGATCAAGGCGATACACTTCGAAAAAGTCAAGTATCTCGGATAAATTCCAACAAGGAGAGTTATTTGGATTATACTTCCAATAGAACTTCTAATCATATGTCTTCCCTATAAATTCGAACTCTTATCCTTTATAAATTTGAACACCTATTCTATTTCTACTTCTAATATGCTAATTGATATTTTTATATTTATTAGTGTTTAAAATTCTAGAAAATTAGAAAAATCGATTGAGACGATATTAGAGCGCCACCTAAACTCCCGCTATCCTCCTTTATATATATATATTGATGATTGTTATTGAGGAAAAAATGATATATATTTACAATAAAAAAATTTATAATTATTATTTGAGATATGAATACTATGTTTATTAAATAATTAGATTATTTATATAATTGCGTTTAAATTACCAAAATTATTAATTAGATTATGAATATGATTTAAATAATCGTTGTATTAGTTAGTGTAATTGTATTAACCGAAATGATATTGTAAATAATTATACTATTACTATCATTGGAATCTGAAATACTCAAAAACTTAATTAAGTTTATTAAACTTAATCGAATTAAAGAAGACCATGTAACAAAATAAAATAAAATGTTATCGATCTTATACGAAGAGAAAGATTAAAATTTTAAACGAATAAAACTCGACAACGATAAAAATAATGTTTGAACAACGTTAGTACAAAATTTTATGCACGATACTGGAAAATAACTCATGTCTCGCACGAGTTGTTATACTTTTACAATATAAATTAATAATATAAAATATGTGATCTATCCTTTACATATTTAAAAATTATTTATACGAGCCCTTATTCAAAAAGTTTTTCTTAGATGAAATTTAGCTAATTACTAGTTCATATATAATTTTATTTACCTTTTTATTTATTACTATTTAAAATTTAAAAATCTAGAAATACCTAACATTTTCAAATAGACAGGTTTCATTCACAAACTAAAATAAAAATAGAAATAAATTGATTGAATTCTTAAAAACAAGCTTGGACAGTGAGATGTGTCGACAAACAAAGAACATCCACGAATATAATCAAAGATTGTTATATATAATATTATAATATAGTGAGAATAAGAGAGCAAAAGAAGCAAGAGAGTAAAAGAGAGTTAGATAGAAGAGAGAAGGGAGATCATTCCATTTCATTCATATAACAAACTCATACATTACAAAAGTTTATATAGTGCTATGATCTTATAAGTTACAACCAATGAAAAACCAAAAGTTATTCTAAGTTATAAGTAATGAAAGATCAAAGGTTGGTTTCATTAATGTGAGAGATAAAAAGCTAAAGGTCATCCAATAATACATAACACTCCCCCTTGGATGACATGTACTAACATCATGCCTCATTAAAACCTTACAAGGAAAAACCTTGTGGGAAAAAACCCTAGTGAAGGAAAAAGAGTACATGTGTTGTACATGTAAAGTAAAGAGAAATTTGTGACTCCTCCTCATTTTAAGATCAATATGAATATCATCAAACGTCTCGAAATTGACGCATTTCAATCTTGTGTCTCAATTTCTCAAATGATGTGTTGGGTTTCAACCCAATATGATGTTATGGGCTTGGGTGGTCCAAGATATATAGGGGTAAGATAATAATTGTATGTGTAGACAATTATTATATATGGTATGTCTTGATCACTAAGTTGGGTAATTAGGTGCCAAGAATTGGAAGGCTTGTATAACAAGTATGGTAAGACTTGTAGAACAAGTATGGTAAGTCTTGGTGGCTAAGTTTTGGATGGCTGTATATACATAGTCATATTGTATTTGTTTGGTGTGTGAATACTTAAGAGATGTAGTATTAGGTATTGTTTGGGAGATTCTTGAGCATTGTTGGCTCAAGTATCGGGTTTGGGACATCGTTAAGGTTTTATTATTTTGATGTATTACTGATAACCGTTTTGATTAATAATACGAGTTGGGACGTGGGTGTTTTCACGTCAAATATTGTGCGTGTTCTTGTTTTGATTTTACTTATGGTTAATAGAAGTAAAAGTAATACTTGAATAGTGTTTGACCGCACTTTAGTGGATCTTGTCAACTAATCGATTGGTTATGTATGTGCTTTGCATTGGTGGTGTGAATCTTGAATTGTGTAAAGTCCCCTAACCTAACAAGTGGTATCAAGAGCCAAGGTTCGGTTTCGAGATGGATGAGGTTGAGGGAAAGTTTGAGGTTCAATTGGTATGACAGAGCATGATGAAGGATTTGCTGACAAGGAGACTTCTAAAGCGGGAAGAGACAAAGTTACGTGCGGTTTGGCGGTTGACTTGCACCATGGATTAATCCTATGTTCGAACTCGAGATGGAAGAGGTAATCGCAATTGTTTCAATGGCTTGATCAACCAGGTGAACTATTTGGGTGATACTACGGATGTTCTTCAGGAGGCCGAAGGATTGTGAAAGTAAGGATCGGGTGATTCAGTTGATGGAAGAGCACTTGTGGTGGTTGATGCACGTGATTTTGTAGATTGATACATCGTTATGGTGAAGAACGATGGTTTGGAGGGTCACTATACGGGTTTTCGCGACACTCAATGTTTGGAAGAGCAAGTGGAGGTTCTTGTTCGAGGGGAGGCATTGGCGAATGGACGTCGATGGTGTTATTCCCAGATTACACACTTGTCTAATTGTAGAAGGGGGGGTTGAATACAATTCTTGATATTTATAAATTTCTGATAAGAACTCCAGAAATCTATACTTAGATAATTGCTGTATAAAGATTAATGCACAAACACATAAAATCAGGTGGTTAAATGCACCACCTGAAGCTTTTATTCGAAGAAAACTCTGTGATACAAAAGTACACAGCTTCTGTTTTACAACTCTTTGCTTTCTAAGGATATTCAACAAAAACCCTAAGCAAATGTATCTGTTTTCTTGGCTTCTAAAAGAGTTGCTACACTTGGTTATAAATCCCAAGTTTACAAGTACTACTGGAATAAGATAATATTAATCTAATTCTAGTTGACTTGCTACTACACTCCAAATACACATGTAGCCCAAAGGTTGTCCTTGTGAATAGACATGTCTCCTGCACCTTTCTTGTATTCATAGTGTAAACGGAATGCTTCTTTCTTCTGTGTTTCCAAAGTATGGCTGCCATACTTCTTTTTGTATCTACTATCAACCCATGTGATCTGTCAGTCAAACCTGTCCTTATCAACTGCTAATCCCCAACTTAGCATAAAAGTAAGTGTTAATGATTATCCGTTGATATTGTACACTGACATCCGTTGATGATATATTGAGCTGTATCCGTTGATATTGAGACTTGAGCTGTATCCGTTGATAGAGTTTTGTCTTCATCCGTTGATACACTTTCACTTAGACATAATTACATAGCACAGCTTATTTACAATTGGCTACCCTATTCTGCCTATCCATTGATGGTCAACATGACTGTGGATAAAAACACTATCAACTGATATCATAGAGATACTGCAGTATGCTACAAAACCTCATTCGTTGATGAGCTACCTGTCAACGGATAGAGTTATAAATCCTCACCCGTTGACAGCTACAAAACCTTATACAATTTGATTGAGTGTGAAGTTATCATCAAGTACAACATATTCCTAACAATCTCCCCCAATTTATACTTGATGGCAATAAAGCATAAATTCAGGACCTTGATGATAACAAAACATTCCTAAATATATATATAGAACAATGCAAAAATTGTATTAAGCTACAAAAATTAAAAACTGAAAGTTTGAGAAATTTACAGAGAAGTGCTCCTCTAGACTGAGCAGATTAAGACTGTTTCTTTTCTCTTGTTGGCATCACCCTTGATTTTCCCTCTTTGGTAGAGTTGGACTCAATCTGCATTTAGAGTTGCATATAGAAGGCATCTTCTTCATCAACCTTTGGATTTAGCTTTTGTTGTAACCATCTCAAGTATTGAGAACTAGCCTTTGATAGTTGGTCTTCTAACCTGAAGAATCTCCTGTTACCATCTTCATCCCTGAACTCCATCATCCATAAGGGTTGAAGGTGGATTTTCTGTCCATTGTATGGGATCTTCATCTTCCTTGGTAGGCTTGATGGTGAGTTCCATTCTCTCCTTATCTGTTCTATTCTGTCCAGTATCTCCCCTTTTGCTATCTTGGAGAACCCTGTGTATCTCTTGATTGCAGAGAACACTTTGGTTAAGGTCAGATAATTTTCTCCAAGAACCCTCTGTAGTGGCCATGTCCTTTCCTTTCCTCCCTTGTATACAAAGACCAATCTCTCAGGCAAATGTTTATATTTGTCAATTCCTCTTACTTCTGACAATTCATCCAGATACAGATTCATGCCAGAGTATTCTTCAATATCTGCCTGATAGATAAAATCATCCTTGTTTTCCAAGATTGGCTGCTTGACAATAGCAGGTACCCTAGCAACTTGGATTGGTTCCTTTGAAGGTTGCTTTCTTGGTATCCTTTTCTTCTGTATAGGCTTCTGTTGAGGCTTCAGCAAGAATGAAGGAACCTTAATGGAGTCAAGATTCATTGGTTCCTCTTTAGGTACTATAGGATCACCATGGAAATTCACAGCTGGGTTGAATACTTTTACAGAAATAGGTTGTGATGAGCCAACTGTTTCCTTGCTTTCAATTTCTGGAGAGACAGGCCTCCTTGCCTTTGATTTCACTCTCCTTTTGGATTTGGGGACTGATTTCACTTTCCTTTTTGGTTTGGATTTGGGGACTTCCTCAAGTTCCCTCATTTCATCCTCTACCTCATCCATTAACTCCTGAGCCAGCCTGGCTTGCTTCTCATCTGAGTTTTCATATTGATTTTCTTCACTTGGATGAGCTTCCCTTAGAAGTTTGGAGGTCTCCCCTCTTTTTGCTTCGACAAATCTAGGATGGCTGTTGGATATATTTAACACTTTTCCATTCCTTATTATTACAACCATCCAATCTCTTACACTCTTATTTGTCTTTTCCTTGAACTCTTTGATTGTCTTTCCCATTAGCTTCTCATCATCATCCTTGGGAAATGGAAAGTCCAATTGTAACTTGTTCTTCCCATTTGCCTTTGGTGGAGAGTAGGCTCTGGTTTTTATGTATGGTTCAAATTCTTTGACATAAGATGGTTCAGCATCATAGAATGTAGGAGCCACAATCTCTGGAGTGAGCACCTTCAGAATTGTAGTTGATATTGTTGGAGCTGAGGACTGAGTAGAGAACAGAGTTGATACAATTGATTCATTGATCATCCTTTCTGTTCTCATCATTCTTTCATTTGCCTCCTTGTTGATCTTCTCTAATTCTTTAATTCTGGCTTGCCTCTCATCTTCTGAGATTTTTGATAAGTCAGGAACTGGAAGCACAGCCTTTTGTTTCTTCACAGGGGAAGCCTCTATAGTAAACTCTTTTGGATTAACCACTATCATTGGGTGTTGCTCCCCCTCAATTAGTGCTATCTTGCTACTGGAAGCTGGAATTTGACTAGAAGTAGCTGCAACCTCTTCTACCTTTTTCTCCCCCTTTTTGTTAGCATCAAGGGCTGGAGGTGAGGCTGCAAGCAGCCTTTCCAGTAGCTCAGTCTGTTTGGCTTGATTGGCAATGAGTGTCTGCATTTGAGATTCCATACTATCCACTCTGGAGGAGAGATGCTGAACAGATTTGGCCAGGCTATCTTCCTTCAATAGTTTGCTAGTCAGCACCTTCTGAGTGGTAGTAGGCTGTAGGGGCTAGTGCCTCAATCCTGGCATCTAGTTCCACTTTTATTTCTCTAATTGCAGTTTGGACCTCCTCCTGTTGTGTTCTTTGAATGACCATGTGCATTTTGTGAAGTTTCAGGGAGTCCATTAATTGCTGAAGGACAGCCTTTCTCTGTGGATCTGCATTTTGGTGCTCAGCCCTAGCAGATTGATATTGCTTCACAATCTCCACATTGAAGTCACCAGCCACAGTGGCAGTAGAAAATAGCCAGTCTGGAGTATCTGCCACATTGACTTCTTCATCATTTGATGTGTTGTCACTGTCATCACTGCCAAACTCTTCACTGTCAGCATCTGAAGGCAGAGTTGTCAAAGCTTCCTTTGCTCTTTGTAGAGATTGTGAGGTGTGCACTAGGTGCATTGCCTCCTCTGCCTCCACATTGCCCTGTTGTGCCATGACTTGATAGGCAGAAACAGGATGAGTAAAGGTTTCAGGATCCAAAGAGATGGAGTCAATGATTGACTGATATTCTTGTCGAAATTCCATCTCTTTAGAAGCTTCATTAACCTCCATTAACTCACTTGCAATGGCTGGATCTTCGTGCCTTATTTCTCCTGTAGTCCCTTCTCTCCACTCATCTCTCTTTTCTTGCATCAGGGGCTCCCCCTGGCTCACACCTCTCACACCCTCACCTTCACCGACTAAGGTGGAACTCTCTTGCTCTCCTTTTGCCTGACCTGAAGAAATGGTCAGCCTCTCATTATTTGCCTGCTCACAAGGCAGCCTCTCACTCCCTTCCCTCAATCCTAAAAGTGTTTCAAATACTGAGAACTCCTCCACACTTGACATAGGAATGTCAGATATAGCAGTGGTAGAGTGAGTTATCAACGGATAAGGGATATCCGTTGATGGAGTAGTTATAGCTGTCAACGGATGGCTAGACATAGGCGCATCCGTTGATGGAGAAACACTTGTCAACGGATGAAGGATATCCGTTGATGAAGGAATGATAATATCCGTTGAAGTGAAAACCAACACTGAATCTGTGGAGATTGATTTTAAAGATGAGGCCACAGATGTTGTTGTGAATTCAGGAATGGAAGGTTAATGGCCCAACAAATCATCTAAAAGATGATGACCACCAATTGAAGAGTGGGGCTTCTCCAAGAATCTTAAAGATGGAGAATCAGGAATTGATGTAGATATCATATCCACATCCAGAGATGGAGTTGGTGATGGTGGATTGTAATGTGTATCGATTTGAAGGTTAAGATCAAGGGGCTGTGACTCCACATTTATTGAAGTCACATCAAACTGAATTTGAGAAGGTACAGTTTGCTGTACTGTGTGTGCACCCTGTGCTTCCCCTATGGTTTTAGATTTTACTCTTCTTTCATAGGTTTTTGAGAGAGGGCTAGTGTCCCTTACCCTTTTGTGCACAGTTGCTGTAGAACTAGTAGTCACACCCTGTTGAGAGGATGTAACTTGGGCTTGGCTATTTGGTGCACTTTCCTCACCTACCTTATTCTTAAGGCTTGCACCCTGTCCCTCGCCACTCACTACCTCCTTCACACTCCCCTCAAGAGTTGTGGTAGTTTTTGCAACAGATGCTTTTTGAGAAACACATGAGGTTTGTCTCTTAGATTTTGGTTTGGAAACTTTTGTTTTAGTCACTTGGGTAGGAGCCTGTTTGGTCACTACTACAGACTCCATTGTGACTGAGGAAGGCAAAGAAATTTGGGGGTTAGAGATAGGAGTTTCAAGGTTAGAAAGAGTTACCTGAACAATTGGTAGATATACCAATTGTACTTCTGCATTGGAGTTCATTCGAATTAAATCACTTAAGACTCTCTTCTCCTGAACAAAACATGTGAACTTGCTATCCGGGTTAGCAATGGATAGCTTATTCTCAGATATATGCAGTGCTAAGAGCATCAAAAATCTAGCAAAATAGATATTCTTGCTCCTAGTTTCCTTTTTACCTAATTTTGCTGCTATCTCATACATGACTAGTGTGCCAAAGTTATAGAATTTATCAGTCAGAAGCATACACAACATAACTAGCATGGAATGGGTAACAACATCAAAGTTACTAATTTTGCCTGAAAAAGTTTTAATGAAGGCATCACAAAAATAACTCCATTCTTTAACCATCCCTTTCCTAACAATTTTCCTTAAATTATCAGTACTAAAGGCATAATTTATGGAATTAAGCATGGCAACTATTTCAGCATCACTGGGTACTTTCAGACAGTTATTCTCGGACAATTTTAAACAAGCAGTTATCACATCAGAGTTAACTCATAGTTTTTACCCTTTAGGGAAAAAGCAATTGTACCGCCTGTGCCATTGAACTCAGCAGATGCCCACACCTCTTCGATTACCTCGTGGATTAGAGGAGTGGTGGCAGTCATAGCATACGAAAGTGTACAGTTCTTCACAAAATTCATCATGGTGTGATAAGCTTCTGGGGTATTCACTGTATCGACATAGGCTACGAAATTGTTCTTCTCATAGGTGAACCCAGTGGAAGATATCATCTTAACAATAGGCGCCATTGAAGTGTTTGAACTTTTGTTGCAGAGAGTTTTTGTGAAGAAGATGCAGTTTACTTAAGAGAATCTTGAAAGTCGATAAAATTGAGATGTGAGAGCACAAGATAGCCTTTTATACTTTTCAAGGATTGAAAATGAAATAATTAAAAGTAATTACCCATTGGTCAAAAGTAACTGTCAAATAATAAAAAGAAAATAAATATAACCAGTCATATATAGATACACGTTTACCAACGGTTATATTTAAAAGAAAATATGTATATCAACGGATAAGAAATAAACGGTTGAGAAACAGTTTATCCGTTGATGACGTGGATAACCTATTATCCGTTGATATACAAAAATCTAGGAATGTGTTTATGCTATCAACGGGTAAAAGGATATCCGTTGATAAGATAATTTTGTCTAGGACAAAATTTCTGAAGAAAATTTTTCTGAGAGTTTTTAATTCTCAAGTAAATCAAAACACATTCTTAGCTGCAATGCAATAAAATCAAATATCACTAGGAATTATGACAAGTTAAGCATACCTAGCTCACCTACCAATCTTGTGAATGTGGATTCATCAAGAGGCTTGGTGAAGATATTTGCAAGCTGCATTTCACTTGGCACAAAGTGCATTTCTACTGTACCATTCATCACATGTTCTCTAATGAAGTGGTATTTGATGTCAATGTGCTTGGTTCTCGAATGTTGCACTGGGTTCCCTGTGATGGCAATAGCACTTATGTTGTCACAGAAAATTGGAATCTTCTCAACTTTTAGACCATAGTCAATAAGTTGATTTCTCATCCATAGAATCTGTGCACAACAGCTTCCAGCAGCAATGTACTCAGCTTCAGCTATAGAAGTGGAGACTGAGTTCTGTTTCTTACTGAACCATGAAACAAGCCTGTTTCCTAGAAATTGACAGGAACCTGTAGTACTTTTCCTATCAACTCTGCAACCTGCATAATCTGCATCTGAATAGCCAGTTAGATCAAAACCAGATTCTCTTGGGTACCAAATGCCAAGGTTTGGTGTTCCCTTGAGATACCTGAAAATTCTCTTAATAGCTATTAAGTGAGTCTCTCTAGGGTCAGCTTGAAATCTAGCACAAAGACAAGTAGAAAACATTATATCAGGTCTACTAGCTGTTAGGTATAGAAGTGAACCTACCATGCCTCTATAGCTTGAGATGTCCACAGACTTTTCCTTAGTATTCAACTCAAGCTTAGTTGCAGTGGCCATAGGTGTTTTTGCAGAGGTACAATCCATTAAGTCAAATTTCTTTAAGAGATCATAAATATATTTTGTTTGACTTATGAAAATGTCCTCATTAACTTGCTTTACTTGTAGGCCAAGAAAGTAAGTTAATTCACCCATCAATCATCATGCTCATTTCATACCTACTTTGCATAAGTTTGGCAAACCTTTTGCAAATCTTCTCATCTGTAGACCCAAATATAATATCATCTACATAGATTTGAACAAGTATTGAAGAGCCATTGATATTCCTATGAAATAAGGTTTTATCTACTGTACCTCTAGTGAAGTGGTTCTCCAAGAAATTGAGATAAAGTGTCATACAAGGCTCTTGGTGCTTGCTTCAAACCATAAAGTGCTTTCATGAGAAGATATACATATTCTGGAAATTCTGGATCCTCAAAGCCAGGAGGTTGATGGACATAGACCTCTTCTTCCAGTTCCCCATTTAGAAAGGCACTTTTGACATCCATCTGATAGACTTTGAAATTGGCATGTGCTGCATAGGCTAGAAAGATTATTATTGCCTCAAGTCTTTCCACTGGAGCAAAAGTTTCATCAAAATCTATCCCTTCTTCTTGAGAATAGCCCTTTGCCACTAATCTAGCTTTATTCCTCACAATTATGCCATTTTCATCTGTCTTATTCTTGAGAACCCATTTAGTACCTATGACACTTCTATCATCAAGTTTGGGCACAAGTTTCCATACTTTATTTCTTTCAAATTGGTTTAGCTCTTCTTGCATTGCTAAGACCCAATCTGGATCTAGAAGGGCATCTTCCACTCTCTTAGGTTCCTCTTGAGACAGGAAGCTACTGTATAGACATTCTGCTTGAGTGGCCCTTCTAGTTTGGACACTTGAATTTGATTCACCAATGATTAACTCAAATGGATGATCTCTAGTCCATTTCCTTGCAGGTGGAAGGTTTGATCTTGATGAGGTTGCTTCATTTCCATGAGCATGATCATGTTGATTTAGCATTGAATTTTGACCTTGAGAAACTCCCCCTGAGTTTGTTGTCCTTGCTGAATTATGAAGTTGACTGTCAATGGATGCATCATTTTGCCTGTCGACGGATGCTTGAGAATCTCTGTCAACGGATGCATCTGTAATATTGTCAACGGATGTTCCAGAATGACTGTCAACGGATGCTTCATTTCCAGTGTAAGCATCACTTCTAGTTGGTACAACAACTCTTGGTGGATCTCTGTGGTCATGATCTTCATCTTCCTCATCATCATCATAGTACATTCTTCCTTCACCTTCATTCTAAAATTCCAACTTTTCATGGGAGCCTTCATCATTTAGACCTAGAATCTTTTGATCATCAAACACAACATGTACAGATTCCATAACAATGTTGGTTCTTAGATTGTAGACTTTGTAGGCTTTCCCTGCTGCATATCCAACGAAAATAACTTCATCTGCCTTTGCTTCAAATTTGCCCAAGTTATCTCCATGATTCCTTAGCACAAAACACTTACATCCAAAGACATGAAGGAAAGCTAAAGTTGGTTTCTTGTTGGTTAACAACTGATAAGGAGTCATTCCTCTAGCTTGATTGACCAAGGAAATATTCTGAGTAAAGCATGCAGTGTTGACAGCTTCAGCCCAGAAATATGTTGGTAACCTTGATTCACTTAACATTGTTCTAGCTGCTTCAATGAGAGTTCTGTTTTTCCTTTCAACAACCCCATTTTGTTGAGGTGTTCTGGCAGCAGAAAACTCATGGACAATTCCATTCTCTTCACAGAAAATCTTCATTGTGGAATTCTTGAATTCAGTACCATTGTCACTCCTGATTCTTTGTACTCTGTCTTCAGAACCATTGTTTAGTATTCTGAGGTGATTGATGATGATTTCACTTGCACAATCCTTGGAGAGCAGGAAGAAGGTCCATGTGAACTTAGAAAAATCATCTCACCAGACAGTATTTCTTCTTTGAAATAGACATGACATTTACTGGACCAAATAAGTCCATATGCAGCAATTGAAGAGGCTTAACAATGGATGACTCTGTCTTGCTTTTGAAGGATGATTTCTTTTGTTTCCCTAATTGGCAGGCATTACACAGTCCATCTCTGACAAATTCCAATTGAGGGATTCCTCTAGCAAGATCCTTTCTTACCAAATCATTCATAACTTTAAAATTCAAATGTGACAGCTTCTTATGCCATAGCCAACTCTCATCCTTACTTGCTTTGCTGAAGAGACAAGTAATGGATTTTGAGCATGCTGAATTGAAGTCAGCTATGTAAACATTTCCTTTTCTAAAGCCTGTCAATACCACATTGTTGTCTTCCTTGGCAGAAACAACACAGGCTTCTTTTGTGAACTTTACTTCATAGTCTTTGTCACAAATCTGACTGACACTCAGCAAATTGTGCTTCAAACCTTCAACTAAAGCCACTTCTTCAATGATGACATTGTCTTTTGAAATCAGGCCATATCCCTTAGTATATCCTTTGTTGTCATCTCCAAAGGTAATTCTAGGGCCAGCTCCTTCCTTGAACTCTGTGAGCAGGGTTGAATCTCCTGTCATGTGCCTAGAGCATCCACTGTCTAGGTACCATAGATTCCTTCTGTTTTCCTGCACACATTCCAAAAACAAATCAAGTTGATTTTGGTACCCAAGCTTCCTTGGGTCCTTTCTTGTTAGCCTTTGACTTTGCACTCTTAGCATTCTTCAACTTAGGTGTAGATGCTTGAGTGATGGGGTTTGACAAATGCTCATTTGCATGAATATTTTATGCATGCATTTGTGGAAAATTGGCATACATATTATTCATGCTAGGAATGCTCCATGACATTTGTGGCACATTCACAGATTGAAAATAAGGATTAGACACATATGGCATGTTCACATATGGATTTGAAAAACTAGCATTTTGATACAAACCAGGCATTGCAGGCATACATGGTATTGTTTGAGGTACATGAACAGGAGCCTTGTTGACAATCTTGCAATTAGAAGATAGGTGATTGACACTATTACAATTACTACAAGTTTTCCTAGGAGCAAACTTGTCAGGAGAATAATTGTTTTTCTTGTTGATGCCTATCTTACCATTTCTGTTCTTTTTCTTTTTACCCTCAATTTCTACCTTTTCATTATCTGATTTACCAACAGCCTTTTTGTTATGTAAATCACCTGCCTTAGCCTTCCCACTAGATTTGGTTTTGCTACTCTCACCACTAACAAAGTTCTTGTTGACTGGACCATACTTGATATCCAGTTTCCTGAGTTCCTTCTTACTAACAAACTTTTTGTTAGTCGACGGATACCTCTCATCCGTTGATGGTTCATCTGTCAACGGATGATCATCTGTCAACGGATGATCACTATCCGTTGATTCACAAATAGTCTCTAGATCCTCAAGGCCAGGTTCTAGCTCCTTTTTCTTTTGAGTCCAGGTATCCTTCACAAACGATTCTATTCCCTGGACTTCTATTATGTTTTGAGAAATATTCCTACAACTTTGAAATTTAGCAATTATCCCTTGTTCTTTTTCAAGCTGGTCTTTTAAAACCAGTTCTCTTTTTAACACAGCTTCAAGTTCACTTTTAGCATTATTGCAATCAACTCTCATTTTCTCAAATTCTAGAAATTGAGCTTCTAGAGCAGCATTTCTATCACTTAAAAACAGATTAGACTCTTTAATCCTATTGTTCTCCTTAGTAAGTGATTTTAGAGTAACACTTAAGTGATATAGTTTAGTAGACATTTCATCTATAACACTATTGCATTCCTCTTTGGTGAGCTCAGAGAGATTAGTAGAAAATACCTGATTGCTAGCTGAGCTTGCTTCATGCTCTCCAGAATCAGCCATCAATGCAAGGTTGACAAACTCAACATCATCATCAGAATGATTGTCATTAACAGCCCAGTCATACTCTTAGGTCAAGAATGCCTTTCCTTTTTGCCTGAGAAGATCAAAATATTTCTTCTTGTAGTCAACAGTCTCAATTGACTTTCCCTTGTTCTCAGATCTAGGTTTCCTGCATTCACTTATCATGTGACCAGCAATTCCACAATTGTAGCATTTAATTTTGGATTTATCCACATAGTTGCTTGTGGAAAAATCCTTGTTAAATGGCTTGGCCACCCCAGAGTTTCTCTTGAATTTCAGCTTAGAGAATCTCCTAGATAGAAAAGCTAAGTGCTCATCTATCTCATCCAATTCATCCTGTTGAAGGACATTCAATTCCTCAGACACCTTTTCCTTGCTCCTGCTTGATTCTGCTATACCTTTACAAACCTCCCTGTTTGGTGTAGAACTAGCAGCTTCTGTCCTTTCCTCCTTCTGCTCCAAGTTGGCAACAAGTGCAACTGACCCATTTTTCTTTTGAGACTTCTCAATCTCTTCATCCTGCTCCATTTCCAGCTCATATGTCTTTAAAGTTCCATAGAGCCTTTCAAGAGTAGATGTCTTGTACTCTTGAGTGTTTCTTAGAGAAACAGTCATTGGCTTCCATTCCTTGGGCAGTGATCTCAAAAATTTGAGATTAGAATCTTTAACTTGATAGATTCTTCCATAAAGTTTCAAACCATTTAGTAGCTTTTGAAATCTACTAAATGTATCATTCAATGTTTCTCCACTCTTAAAGTGGAAATGTTCATACTGTTGGATTAGTAGTTGCATCTTGTTTTCCCTCACCTGTTTTGTTCCTTCACAAAGGGTTTGAACAGTGTCCCATACTTCCTTGGAGGTAGTACAGTTAATAACATTGTCAACCATGTCTGTTTCTAGACCATTGAACAGTATATTCATGGTCTTTTTGTCTTTGTGGACTTCTACAATATCTTCAAGACTCCATTCAGAAACAGGTTTGGGAATGAGAGTGTCAGGCTCATCTTCAGCCAGGCCAACTCTTGTTGCAGTCTTCATTGGAACGTGAGGACCCTTTTCAATGCAATCCACAAAACCCTCATCAATAGACAAGAGATGTAGACGCATTTTTACTTTCCAGTGAAAGTAATTCTCTCTATCAAGAACTGGAATCTTTACTCCATAATCCTTCTTAGACATGTTGGAAGTGTGTTGATCTTTAAACTTTAAATATGTTAGAAGCTTGCTCTGATACCAATTGTTATTCCCAGATTACACACTTGTCTAATTGTAGAAGGGGGGTTGAATACAATTCTTGATATTTATAAATTTCTGATAAGAACTCCAGAAATCTATACTTAGATAATTGCTGTAGAAAGATTAATTCACAAACACATAAAAATCAGGTGGTTAAATGCACCACCTGAAGCTTTTATTCGAAGAAAACTCTGTGATACAAAAGTACACAGCTTCTGTTTTACAACTCTTTGCTTTCGAAGGATATTCAACAAAAATCCTAAGCAAATGTATCTGTTTTCTTGGCTTCTAAAAGAGTTGCTACACATGGTTATAAATCCCAAGTTTACAAGTACTACTGGAATAAGATAATATTAATCTAATTCTAGTTGACTTGCTACTACACTCCAAATACACATGTAGCCAAAAGGTTGTCCTTGTGAACAAACATGTCTCCTACACCTTTCTTGTATTCATAGTGTAAACGGAATGCTTTTTTCTTCTGTGTTTCCAAAGTATGGCTGCCATACTGCTTTTTGTATCTACTATCAACCCATGTGATCTGTCAGTCAAACCTGTCCTTATCAACTGCTAATCCCCAGCTTAGCATAGAAGTAAGTGTCAATGATTATCCGTTGATATTGTACACTGACATCCGTTGATGATATATTGAGTTGTATCCGTTGATATTGAGACTTGAGCTGTATCCGTTGATAGAGTTTTGTCTTCATCCGTTGATACACTTTCACTTAGACAGAATTACATAGCACAGCTTATTTACAATTGGCTACCCTATTCTGCCAATCCATTGATGGTCAACATGATTGTGGATAAAAACACTATCAACTGATATCATAGAGATACTGCAGTATGCTACAAAACCTCGTCCGTTGATGAGCTACCTGTCAACGGATAGAGTTATAAATCCTCATCCGTTGACAGCGACAAAACCTTATACAATTTGTTTGATTGTGAAGTTATCATCAAGTACAACATATTCCTAACAGATGGCTTGATGGTTACCGTTCAATCCGATATGGGTATTGGGTTGAAGGGAAAGATTGTTGGGTTTAAACCTAATATGATGTTATGGGCTTGGGTGGTCAAAGATATATATGGGTAAGATAATAATTGTATGTGTAGACAATTATTATATATGGTATGTCTTGATCACTAAGTTGGGTAATTAGGTGCCAAGAATTGGAATGCTTGTATAACAAGTATGGTAAGACTTGTAGAACAAGTATGGTAAGTTTTGGTGGCTAAGTTTTGGATGGCTATATATACATAGTCATATTGTATTTGTTTGGTGTGTGAATACTTAAGAGATGTAGTCTTAGGTATTGTTTGGGAGATGCTTGAGCATTGTTGGCTCAAGTATCGGGGTTGGGACACCGTTAAGGTATTATTTTTTTGATGTATTATTGATAACCATTTTGATTAATAATACGAGTTGGGACGTGGGTGTTTCCACGTCAAATATTGTGTGTGTTCTTGTTTTGATTTTACTTATGGTTAATAGAAGTAGAAGTAATATTTGAATAGTTTTTGACCGCGTTTTAGTGGATCTTGTCAACTAATCGATTGGTTATGTGTGTGCTTTGCATTGGTGGTTTGTGAATCTTGGATTGTGTAAAGTCCCCTAACTTAACAGGATGATGTGGGATGTGACTTTGTGAACAAATCTGCTGGATTTTCACATGAGCGAATCTGATAGAAATAATTTCTCTTCTTTGTTGAAGCTCATGAGTGAAGAAAAACTTTGGATCAATGTGTTTCGTCCTATCACCTTTAATGTAACCTTCTCGAGTCTGAGTGATACATGCTTTATTATCTTCGAATAGAACAGTACTTCCTTTATTGATTAAAAGACCACATGATTCTCGAGTATGATGGACCAAAGACCTTACCCACATGCATTCTCGACTAGCTTCATGTAGTGCCAATAATTCAGCATGATTCGAAGAAGTTGCTACAAGAGTTTGCTTTATAGACCGCCAAGATATTGCGGTATCACCATATGTGAATATGTAACCTGTTTGTGATCTACCTTTGTGGGGATCAGACCGATATCCTGCATCTGCATAACCAACTAATTCTATACTTTTGAGTCTTTAGAATAAAACAAACCCATATCCATTGTACCTCGAAGATATCTAAAAATTTGTTTCACACCAGTCCAATGTCTTCGAGTTGGAGGAGAATGTGTCTTGCCAATAAATTAACAGATTAAGCAATATTATGACGTGTATAATTGGCTAGGTACATTAGTGAACCAATGGCACTAAGATATGGTACTTCATGACCATGAAGTTTTTTTCCCTCTTCTCTTGGGCAGAATGGATCCTTTTTCTTTTCAAGTGAGCGAACAACCATAGGTGCACTCACGGGATATGCTTTATCCATAATAAATCGCTTAAGGATCTTTTCAATGTATGATGACTGGTGGACAAAATTCCTTTGGATAGATGTTCAACTTGAAAACCAAGGCATAGTTTTGTTTTGCCCAAGTCTTTCATCTCAAATTCTTTTTTCAAATATTCAGTCGTTTCATTAAGCTCATCTGGGATCCCAATGATGTTTAGATCATCAACATAAACCGCAATTATAGTAAACCCCATTTTTGTCCTTTTAATTAAAACACATGGACAAATTACATTATTAACATATCCATTTTTCAAAAGGTACTCGCTAAGGCGATTATACCACATTCGACATGATTGTTTCAACCCGTACAATGATCTTCGTAATTTAATTGGATAAATCTCTCGGGATCTTGAACTATATGCTTCAAGCATTTTTAATCCATCGGGGATTTTTCATGTAAATGTCATTATCTAATGACCCATACAAGTAGGCAGTCATAATATCCCGCAAATTCATTCGGAGCCCTTCTAAAATTGATAAACTTAGTAAAAATCTGAATGTTGTTGCATCCATTACCGGGGAATAAGTTTCTTCATAATCAATTCCCGGTCTTTTTGAGAAGCCTTGTACAACAAGGCGTGCCTTATATCTCACAACTTCATTTTTCTCATTTCTTTTGCGCACAAATACCCATCTATATCCAATAGGTTTCACACCTGCAGGTGTTTGGACAATAGGTCCAAAAACTTGACGTTTTTCAAGTGATTTCAATTCTTCCTCAATAGCATCGTTCCATTTTGATCAATCATTTCTTCTTTTACATTCATAGATCGATCTAGGTTCATGATCTTCGATTTCTTCAGAAATGTCAAGTGTAGCTGCATATGCAAATATTTCATCCACGACAATTTCTTTTCTATTCCACCTTTTTCCTGAAATGATATAATTTATCGAGATCTCTTCATTGTCCTCAATTTCAGGTGTTTGATCATCCTTTGAAGACATCTCTTCAGTGATCAATTCTATTTCATTTGGAATGATGTCATTTGATGTACCAGCTTGTTTATCAAGTTTCCTTGATTTTCTAGGATTTTTATCTTTGGATCCAATAGGTCTACCACATTTTAGTCCTACATACTCTTAGTATTTGCGGCATGGTAACCTCCCTAGGGGCTGCCAAAGGCCATCGGAAGCCCATTTTATTGCTTGGTTTTTACACGGATCGGACCCTAACCTCATGATGGGCTTAGATATAATCCATACTAAATTTCGGTCACAACACAAACCAACTACTAACCAAATATACCCTATTTAGCTCATAATATTATAATACTAGCTTATAGGCCGTGCAAAGCATGAGTTATTTTTAATTTTTTTTAATTTACTTATATTGTAGTTTCATAATATTATAAATATTTTACTTTTGTATATATAACAACGTTTAGCATTAAATCTAAATTAATATATTGTTGGCGGGAATCGAACCTTCAACATTTCTATGTAACATCTTTTAACATTAATTTTAAATTAAAATGTTGTTGACGGGATTTGAAACTTAGACCTTTGTATATAACAATTTTTATAACACTTTTTAGTATTATATCCAACAGTCATCATCATCTATTTTAGCTACCGATCTAACGATTGTGAAATGAAAGGGATAACCAAAACCAAACTACAAAATGTACCTCATTTACTTATTATAGTATAGTATAGATAATAGATAATAGATAATAGATTAGGGCTTGTTATCCCCCCAATTAGGAATAATTAGGGTTCTTCAATAAAATTTAAAAATTATTTGAATAATAAGGCTTAGTTAATTATTAACTTTAGTTAGGCCGAGATTATTAGAGACAGTTGAATCCACTTGTTTCCAATTTGAGAACGTTGAGAAAGTTGTTGGATTATCTCCCTAGGTAATGTATATTTTGGTGGAAACTTCTTTATTAAATTTTCAGAAGCCTTGAAAGTGCAAGTGCTAATAACTGCTCTAATGTACTTAAATTTCCTATATGCACATCTATTCTAAAAGTGTGAATATGATATTAATACTCATAAAGCAGATTTATTTGGCTTCTGAAATATTTTCAAGTAATTCTAATATCTGGTGCAGCTTGTTTTTAAGTTTCAAGAAAAGGAAATGAATGAGAGAGAGAAAAGAGTATTTGTTTCTCGGTTTATTTTCTATAAAGTAACCAAAATCTAAAACCTTAATGTGTTAGAGGGAGGCCTTATATGGATCTTATATTATATTCTAACACTCCTCTCACTCGAATGCCCATTTTTGGGTCGAAGAGTGGATCGCGGGCACTCATCTTTGGAGCATAACTAGCCTTCGTGTCCATATTAAATATTGAGAATATTGGGGGTCACAGAGAGTCGAACCTGGGACCTCTGCGTGCCTGAGCTCTGATACCATGTAAAGTAACCAACTCATCTAAAATCTTAAGGTGTTAGAGGGAGGTCTTATATGGATCTTATATTATATTCTAACATTTTCCTTACGAATGTGAAGATCTGGTACAAAAGATTATAAATGTCTTCAGAATTCTCTATGACTTGATAATGTACATGGTTTTATCAATACGCTCGAACAGTTCCAGTAACAAATTCATACTACCTAGATTAAAGTCATTGACAATACATTTCAATTGAATTCATAAATATAGATTCTGCTTACTGTTACGTACTATAATCTGTGTGATGAACGGAAGATTTTAAATTTTTTTATCTTAATATTTAATATTTTTATCTTATTATTCATAATTTAATATTTATTTTTTAATTATTACGAAAATAAATTATAGAAAATAATAAACTATAATAATACGTATTTGAAAATATTTTAAATGATATTTTTTTTGCTTGTATATTGAAAATAGATAAATAAATTTTTAAATTTAATATGTTGTTAACGGTAATTGAACCTTGAAATTATTGGAGTAGTTTATAATATAATATTAAATGTTTAATAATAATATGGTGAAAATAGATAATACAAATTTTTAACTAAAATATGTTGTTGAGGAGAATCGAACCTTGAACTTCTAGGAGTAGTTTATAAGTGATATAAATGTTTAATAATAATATGTTGTTGACGGGAATCGAACTTTGAACCTATAAGAGTATTTTATATATTATAAAAGGAGTATTATTTTAGCATTACATCCAACGATTTTCATTAATCTATCTCAAATCCAACGATTGCTATTGAGTGTACTAAAAAAGTGTACCAAACTAACAACCAAATCTATACTATTATATAAAAGTCGAAATATTAAAAGTTTGGTTGGTCGGTTCGGTACCTGTTGATTTTACTTATTTACCCTTACTTAATTACAAATAATATCCATCTTATTAACTAATTAATTTCCTTTTTTAGATTAAACATATTACCCTTTCCATTTTTCACTAACTAATTAATTTCCTTTTCAGGTAAAACACAATCTATACTATACTATAATAAGCAAAAGGGGGTATAATTTGTAGTTGGTTATCCCCTCTTTTGGTTATCCTTTTTTTGGCTATCCATTGTTAAAAAAGAATTAAAAAAGAAAATAAAAAAAATCATACGCGCACTATATTCGGTAGTAGCTTTCTATAGAAATTCGATAACTCGCTCCAAAACTTGGAACTCTTTGGGACTCTCTGCTAATTCTCTTCGCTGTGCTGCTTGGATTCTACCAGGACCTCTCCATCCACACTTTGCCCAGAGCATCTGACCTCTATCCAATCGGGTATAAATCTCCGTCCATCGATTTCTTTTAATTAACTTCTCTTCAAAGTATATGCATATTATAAATTTCTATTCATGTGTTTGTGTTTGTTTGGTTCAAATTAATTTGTTTTTTGTGCATATATGTGTGTATAATAATTAGGCTGATGGGTTTAGATTGATTACAAGTTACAATAGCTCCACCTGCAACTGTTGCCAAGCTTTTAAAGAAAGGTTTACGATTTCTTCTCTACTTTTTTACTTCTGTTAATTCGTTTGCTATCTACTTATAATTGATTTGGATAATTGCTAAACTATAATAAGGTAAATGCTAAACTACGATAAGCACACTGAGGTGTCTTTTATAGTCTGTTACAGTGATTTAAAGAAAAGGTTTATGATTTGGCTTAAATCTCAAATGAAGAAGCCAGTGTTCCACCCTATATGAGATTAGTAGATCTTTTGCAATGTTAATGTGGGTTTATGTTGTGATGCAGTAGTATTGGTATTATTGATATTTGATGGGGGTCGAAATGTTTTAACTCGAAGGTTGTAATCTCTAATTTACAAGTATAGCTACAAATTCTTTACAATATGTTTTGTAGGTAATGTATTTGATCGAGGGATATTAACCATTTATCTTGCTCCCAGAGATAACAATGAGCCTCGAATACAATTTGCTTCAGAATGTGGAATTCCTGCAATTCAAAGGGATTACTTCGACATGACTGCCTTTCCCTTCAAACACAATTGATAAGGCTCATTGCTCAAGATGCCTTATCCCACGGACATAATATGGTATATAAACTTTTGAACCAGCACCCATATTTTTTGAATTTTTCCCCTAAATTTCCGACAATAGTGAACTTCTCTTGAGTACTTTGTCATTAATATTTCAGTTTTTGAAGTGTCAAAAAAAAGTTAATTAATAGTTCTGTTATTGCATAGCATGAAGAAAAGATGGAAGATGTGATGACTATAACTCAATTAATCTTTGTGTTCCAATTTTTCCCCAAGCTGTATCATTGCTTCTACCTAATTTTATATTTTTGAAAATGAGGTATTAGAAGCTGAGAATTCTATTACAAAAAATTTAAATGCTCATCTTAGATGGTAACTTTCAAATGTCTTACATTTGTTTTGTAGATTGTTGCGGAAAAAAGCTTGTCGGAAATTATGGCCGGGAAACACAGAATAAAGCTTGATGCACAAATGCGTCAAGAATTTAAAGAAGCAAAGTTGCGCACTGGTTTGTATTTAAAAATATTTATTTTGCCTTATGCATTGCTTATGCTAATATAATTGGAATTCACGTACTTTGGCAATGTGAGAGTCAAGGTCTAAGCTATATAAAATTAAAATGCGTTCATATTTCAATCTGATCCTAAAACATTGGATTGTAAATGTAAATTCAGAAGTTTGTTCTTGATCTTATAAAAATTAAAATAACTATTAAAAAGAAAATTATTAAATGACCCACACCCCTTCCTTTCGGAATGTGAGAATCGTGCTCCAGCTTCTTTAATTCAATCTAGGAAAAATGCTACTAAACCTGGTATGTGGAAAGTTGATCTTTCACATTCATAATTATTTGTAATTTTTAAAAATTTCGTTAACCAGCAAAGTTGATCTTTCACATTCAAAATGCTACTAAACTTGGTTTTGTTCTAAGCCTGTTGATTTACGTTTTTAATCTGATGTTTTTGTTTTATTCTAAGCCTGCTACTTTACGTTTTTGTTTTGAGTAATGTACTTGCAAACTGAAGGTATCTGTGTTTTCTTTAATCTGTGTTGATTGCTGATCTTCTATTTTGTTCTAAGCAACCAAGCTATCAAGATGTTCCAATATGTTTCGTATGTAAACACACGCATACACTAGCATTAAATTACTCTGCTGTCAACTTCAAGTGGTCCTGCTACTTCATTATTCACGGAAGAGTCGAGATTAGGATAGCACGTACTTAACATCCATTACAAATAACATGTGGTGCAACTTAAAGCACACACCCAAATCATCAATTTATCAAGGACGTTGACGAGGGACTTGATTGAACTGGTGGCATTTTTAAACTATTTGATTTTTATCAGAATAAACTTATGATTGGACAAAACTTAGTAATGGTACTAAGATTTATTTGATAAATTTGGAAGAGCTGCAAAATATATATATTTTTTTGATCATATGGTTATTGTGTGCTGCATAACTTTTGGAGAGGTTAGAGGTACATGTTCAAACATTAAAACAATCTATGCCATTTCTCATAAGAGAGATTACAACGCAAACTAATAGTGAAGTAACTAGATTAGTGGTTTAAGTATGTTTTATGTTTGGTCGTGATATTGTTTTTAATTGGCATGACAGAAATTATATTTTAGCTATTGAGAAAAGAAAATACTATAAGAAGTTTAATTCGTTGCCATCTACTTACAACATTCTACAAAACCAGACCAACGTGTCTCCTTAAGCTTCCCAATCGTATATTTTATATTTTTCCTATATTAGCAATAATGGTTTCTAATATGGTCAAATTCAAACTTCTTAAGCAAGTCTCTATTAATATACTTCCGTTACTTTTTTACAGTTCTTTATCAATTTGCCAAATGCTCCAAAGGTGGAGATTTTTTCTATATATGGAGTTGGAATTCCAACTGAAAGAGTATATATTTACAAACTTAGCTCTGCTACCGAGTGCTACATTCCGTTTCAAATTCATAGCTCTGCTGAGGGTGAAAACGAAGAAAATTATTTACACGGTGGAGTTTATTCTGTTGATGGAGATGAAACCATTCCAGTTATGAGTGCAGGTAACATGTGTGCTAAAGGTTGGCGAGGAAAAACTCGGTTCAATCCATCAGGCATCCGTACTTATATAAGAGAGTATGTACATGCCCCTCCGGCCAATCTTCTGGAAGGCAGGGGAACCCAAAGTGGCGCTCATGTTGATATAATGGGGAATTTCGCATTGATTGAAGATATTATACGAGTAGCAGCAGGGGCGACAGGAGAAGACATTGGAGGCGATAAAGTTCATTCTGATATCTTCAAGTGGTCGGAGAAGATCAAATTAAAGTTATAGAGATTCCGCCAGCTAATTTATGAGTATGAAATAAAGTGATCATCCAGTACCTCCTTGGTCCTTTCTTCTTACCTCTACTGCTTGATCATAATTACAGGATACAAGTTTCTTTTGTTAAAAATTTAGATGATCCAGTTTCCTCCTTTTTCCAATCATTTATAACTGAAAAAGTACTTCTGATACTCTCTGTGTCCGTGTGTACATTATACTATATACCTAGAGCAAATAATTGAACTATACTCATAACTGCAGCAACCAAGTGACCATATGCATAAGTTCATTAGCTTCAAAAACTGCGAAGGCCTAAACTATAAGACCAGATGGATGAGTACGCGTGTCCTCAATGCAAAGTTGCTCTGTTCATGGGATGTCTTTCAGCTTATCTTACTGAAATCTATTGACTATTACCTAGATCTTTTCTAAATGCCAAAAACATTGACAAGTTTGCTCAATGGATGGATTACTTCTTTAATTTAATTTTTTGAGACAACTGTTTTGCTTTATTATGTTTGGTCTAATTTTCCTTCATTCATAATATTAGTTCATTTGTACTTTTTAATAAAACATAAATACCCTCACTTCAACTTAATACACTGTCAACAATGTATATTTCAGATTTGTTATACTAAAATTAAACTTTTAGTAGAGTTCTCCAAATTCATCTTCAAAAGTCATAGAACTGTTAGAATATGATATTCAGGACGTGTTAGAAACTTAGAATACATTAGATGAAGATATGTCTACCCAAATAGCTGTTAACCTATCATAATTTAAATATGAGGCTCAGTCGTAGCCATCAGCTACAAATCCAACCAACAATCAGGAAATTGTATCAAAATTTGTTTAAAGAATGGTATGCAGTGGTGACAGGAGCAAACAAGGGGATTGGATTTGACACAGTGAGGCAACTAGCAGCAGCCAAATGTAATATTAACAGCCAGAGATGAGGAGAGAGGAACTGATGCTGTGGCATTTTTGTCTTTGCCAAATGTTTCTTTTCATCCACTCTTCTATATATTTATTCTGCAACAAAAACACATACGCAATACACTTTAAATGAATAAATTTAAAATAAAATAACCAAAATATAATTTTAGATAAAATTCTAATTCATTGTTATAATCAAATATAAACAAAATGGTTTCTACATTTAAAAAACGAATTACTCACTTAAAATTCAATGCATACATATCTACATTAAAGAAATTAAAAGAAAAAAAAATATGAATTGATAATAAAAAATTGATTAATTACTTTGTTGACAGTGATTTAATGCAATATGAGAGTTGTCAACACGTTCTAATGATTAATTGGTCATTATAATGTCCTCTCCTTTCAACAACATAACTATGATACAGAGCTACAAATTGAACAACTTCAATTTCACCCAGAAAGAATAAGAAAAAAAATGGAGAAAATTTCTAGAAAAGAAAAAGGAAGAAAAAAATTGCAAATTTCCCAAAAAAAGAAGCATAAGCAAAAACAAACCTACATAAAAATTATGCAAACATCTAATTATTTATATATCTATGCTTAATTTGGTTAAAAACTTCCCTTTTAATAACAATTTCTTCCTTTAGTATTATTTAATATAAATTAATTTAAAATAAGAAAAACCAATTTTAACTAAATTATAATTAGAAAAATGCTTACAATTTCAAGTATTGTTGATATTTACAAAACTACCCCTTGACACTATTTACACAGCTACGATTTTTTGGTTGCAAAGATTGCAAAACTCCAATTTTTTAAGCCAAATTGACCAAAATCTTTATATATCATATGAAAAAAATATTCTTACAAAAATTAAGATTCGCATATCATTAATAACATATTAAAATTAAAACTCATTATATTAGTCCAAAAATAAAAAATGTTAATCACATATTATTTTATTCTATTTTATTTTAATATAAAAAATAGAATTTAAAAATAAAAAATAAAAAGCAACCCGTGCTTTGCACGGGCTATAAGCTAGTATCTTTTATATTGTATCTAACTAAAATTTCTCCTTTCTTATAAACACTACGAGCAATTTTGTTTAATAAAATAACATAATTATATTATAATTACTATTAACTAATCAATTACCTTTTTCAGCCAAAACATGTTATATTTTCTCTATTCTGTAACTAAAATATCTCTTTTCCAATTATATCACGGGTGGTTCTATTTAATAAAATAAATAATAATATTATAATACTAATAATTACTGATTACCTTTTTCAGTTAAAACGTATCATCTTTTCCATATTTCATAATTAAAATTCCTTTTTCCTAGAAATATCACGGGCAACATTAATTTCTCACTGTCTAAAGACACTACGTGCAATTTAATTTAGTAAAATAATATAAATTAAATTATAATTACTATAAACTAATCAATTACTCCCTCCGTTTTGTTTTATAGGACGTTTAAGGTCTTTGCACAAGGATTAAGGAGTGTCATTACTGAGGTCTAATATTGTTACATTTCCTAATTTACCCCTAATTTTCTTGGTTTTCTCTTTTTATTATCCGTGCACATTTACTACTAGTAGTTTTTGAAAGTCCATCACAATTCACAATTACAGTACATTCCGTCCTTTGTTTAATTTCAATTCCCTCTAAAAATTTCAATTCCCTCTAAAAATTTCAATTTATTTTGAGTTAGATTCAAAAAATTTTAATCTCCCTCCATTTTTATACACCACGCACAGTATATATATTAGAGCTTTCAGTGGTGAAAATCACATGGAAGAGCACAAGAGAAGAAAAATACATTACTATGGATACTAATTATAATATTGATCTTAATATATAGTTATATTCTTATGAAGATATCTCAATGTATCAAGAGGAAATTTTAACATATACACCGTTGGAGATTGAAAGTTCTACTACAGGTAATTTGTATATTTTGTTTTGTAGATTACGTATTTTTAACAAAGTTATTTTATGATTTGTTTGCTCTTTTTATGTTTTTGTAAATGTAGAGAAACAAGTTTCTACTCAGCATGGGACTACAGATGAACGGCTTTCTCATAGTTCTTGTGAACAGTTTTCTCCCGAAAGTAAGTTTTCAACTTGTTTATGAATAAACATTTGTAAAAAAAAATTTAGCAAAAAATATAATAATGATAATAATAATAATAATAATATTAATAATAATAATAATAATAATAATAATAATAATAATTGTTATATAAAATTTACATATTAAATTCATCATATGAAATTATTTACTTCAAATTATTTTTCAAAATTACATGTAAATTTAATTGTTTTAATTTTAATTTAAATATATTATATAATTCATCATATATAGAAGCATGCATGTCAACCTTTAAAATTCTATGACGTTGGACTCATTTTTGTAGCTATGTCCAAATCCCCAATGGTATGTTTGCGATTTCACTTGTTCATTCCAGTGCATGCACTAAAGTAAAAATGGATCAAAAATTTTAATAGTTTAGAGGAATGATGTATTTTCGGAAGATTTTTGGAATATTTTGTTTTTAAAGATTTCATTTTTTAACATTTTAGGAATATTTTATTATTTATATTCTAGCTGATTTTTATTGTTACAGGTAGAGATGATTTCACAAATGAAGAATTTATGTCTCAAAATCAAAATGAGAACATCTCAATCATATTTGATATGAGTGAACTTTCATCGTCAGAGAGTAATAATTTACTTTTTTTGTTCTTTTTTAAATTTGTATTTTCCTTATAATTTTAATCTTAATACACTTTGTTATTTTTAACTATAATTTATGTCATTCAATTTTAAGGTGAAAAAGAAACCATTGGTGAACAAGAAATAAAAGTGAAAAAAAGAAAGGTGCTGACCAATAATGAGAGACAGGCTATTTATGCTGCTTTGTTGGAAAAAAGTGTGAACGGAAAATTGAAAAAGAACACCACAAGAAATGTTGCATCAATATTTTCTGTATCAATGCGTACAATTCAGAGAATTTGGAAGCGATCAAAGGAGAATACAGACAATGGAGTTGTTAATGTATTTCATCGCGAGACAAAAAATTGTGGTCGAAAGCGGATAGAAATTGATCTGGCACGATTTCGAGACATACCACTTCAAAAATGAACAACTATTCGTTCTACAACAAGTGCTATGAACGTTAGCCCATCACTGATTTATAGCAACTTCAGGTATTATGGAAAAATTAGAAGACATTCCAATGCTCTCAAGCCTTTGCTGACTGATGAGAACAAAAAAGCAAGGTTACAATTTTGCTTATCGATGCTTGAAGAAGATAGTTTACCACATGATCCAACATTTAAGAATATGTACAATGTCGTGCATATCGATGAGAAATGGTTTTACATGTCAAGAAAAAATGAAAAGTATTATCTTTTGACAGATAAGGAAGAGCCCTATTGGGCATGTAAAAGTAAAAATTTTGTGGGAAAAGTAATGTTTCTGGCTGCGGTAGCTCGTCCGCATTTTGATGCAGGGGGTAACGTAAAATTTTCTGAAAAATTGACATATTTCCATTTGTTACCAAAGAGCCTGCAAAAAGGAGTAGTGTGAATCGAGTTGCAGGGACTGTTGAGACGAAAGCCATGACTTCATTAAAGAGAGATACAGTACGATCACTTCTTATACAAGACGTAGTACCAGCTATTATAGAAAAATGGCCACGTGATGACATTACTATTTATGTTCAGCAAGATAATGCAAGAACACATATCAGTCCAGATGATAAAGAGTTTTATGAAGCAGTACGACAAAGTGGTCTTAACATTAAGATAAGATGTCAACCTGCAAACTCTCCTGATTTGAATGTGTTGGACCTAGGTTTTTTTCGGGCTATTGAATCTCTGAAGTACAAGGAAGCACCTAGAACAGTTGAGGAGCTTGTTGCTGCAGTTCAAAATGCTTATGAAGAATTTTCCATTGAATTATCTAATCACATTTTCCTAACGTTACAATCATGCATGGAATCTATCATGAAGGTGAGAGGTGCAAACAATTATAAAATTCCACATATGTCTAAATCTGTTGTGGAGAAAGAAGGTCTGTTACCTTGTCAGCTAAAATGTGATGCTCAGTTATATAAAGACGTATTCATGGACTTGCCTTTTGAAATGTAATCAACTTTTATTTTAAATTATGTCTTTAATTAATATTTAATGTTTTTATTTTAAGTTTGAGTTAACAGTAAATTGTGTTTAACAATGGTTATTACTATATGAAATGAATATTATTTTTGTTTATTTATTGATCAATTTGTATATTTAATAAAAAGAATTTATCTTGGCAAAAAAATAAAAAATAAAAAGGATTTATAATAAAAAAAACACATATGATCACTTCATGTAAAATTAAAAAAAAAATGAGATATAGCAACAGTGAACCTCAAATGATACAAACATGATAATGGAAAAACTAAATCATAATAGTATTTCATAACATAAACACACTAGGAAAATAAATTTCTGACATCTCGTAAACAACCTCGTACATGCTTTGATCTTTTTGAAATTTGTTGAGGTCGAAATCGTGCATTTAAATCCAAATCCTATTTGTCTTCAGCTTTTAAATCTTTAGAAGTATCCATAAATTTTGACCCTGCATTAACACCATCCTACAGTAAAAAGAATGCACACTGGGTAAATATATAGCTGTCATTAGTATCACCTCTTCACGGATAGCTTTACCAGTAGAGTTCTTCTTCACATTTAGTGAAAGATCGTCTTCTTCTTCATTTTTGTTAATCTTGCACTCATTAACATTTATATTTTTCATATTGAGGTATGATATTTTTTGGAGAATATATTTATGAAGAAGAAGAAGAAGATGGTGGTGTACTATATGTAAAAGATGATTATGTAAAGTTTATATATATGAGTATACGGGAGACATCTGTGTTAATGAGACGTTTCAGTTTTTCCAGGTGCACGGAGATTTGAAAAATAAAAGAATAAATAAGGGTAATACTTGTAAAGGGTTATTCACCTTCTCTTGAAAAGTGAGAACGACTTATATTTCCAAAAAAATATTAACTTCTTAAGCGACCTAAAAAAAAACAGAGAGAGTACCTTTTTCACCTAAAACAAGTCATCTTTTTAATTTTCACATTGCCTTTTCTATTTTCTGTAACTAAAATCTATCTTTTTTCAATTATATCACGGGCGGTTCTATTTAATAAAACAAAATAACAATATTATAATATTAATAATTAACCGATTAAGTTTTTTTTATCTAAAATGTATCATCTTTTCTATATTTTCTAAATAAAAACCCTCTTTTTCTAAAAATATCACGGGCAACATTAATTTTTCCTTTTCTTAAAATAATACGAGCAATTTTATTAGTAAAATAACATAATCGAATTATAGTTACTATAAATTTATCAATTACCCTTTTCACCTAAAACATGTTTCCTTTTTAATTTTTTCTAACTAATACCTCTCTTTTTCCAATTAAATCACGGCATTCTATTTAATAAAATTAAATAATAATTTATAAGTACTTATAATTAACCGATACCTTTTTCAACTAAAATTTATGGATGTTGGCCCCCTATATCACAATTTTAAATGAAATGGTCCCAAATATCACAATATGAAACCATGGCCCCAAATATCACTCAAAGACACCAGTTCGTCTAGCGTTGTAAATCTGTAATCAAAATGCTACTTCGTGTAACGTTTTACGTGTTTTTTATGCAAAACGCTATTTTAGATTGTGTTTCTTATTTCAGCTGGTTTAGTAATTAAAACGCTGTCTAAAGAGGTGTTTTAGTAGAAGTACGCAGTTCAATCTGAAAACGCTAGTTTAAGCATTGTTTCCAGCTCAAACGCTACTTTATATATTGTTTCCAATTGAAGTTGAGTTATGAGGTTTGTAAAACGCTAACTAAAACTTTGCTAAGGCAGAAAGCAAACACGCTACTCTAAAGTTTGTTACCTCTTTAAAACGCTGAATAAGATTTTGTTATAAGCATAAAACGCTATTTAAAATAGTGTCAAGCCAGCTTTAATTAAAAACACTACTAGCCTTTGAAAACGCTGAATTAAATTTTGTTTCGTAGGGAAACGCTATTTTAAAATGTGTGTTATGCCAAAACGCTGTTTTAGACAGTGTTTTGTGCAGATGAAAATTTGTTACTGTTAAAACGCTAAATGAAGATCTGTTTCCACCTCAGAGGGCTGATTTGTTACATGTTTGACCACTGGAAACGCTACTTTAAACTCAGTTTAGGCTGAAAACGGTAATTAAAAAATTGTTACTGCTGTAGAACGCTAACTAAAACTTTGCTAAGGCAGAAAGCAATGAACACGCTACTCTAAAGTTTGTTACCTCCTTAAAACGCCGAATAAGATTTTGTTATAAGCAGAAAACGCTATTTAAAATAGTGTTAAGCCAGCTTTAATTAAAAACACTACTAGCCTTTGAAAACGTTGAATTAAATTTTGTTTCGTAGGGAAACGCTATTTTAAAATGTGTGTTATGCCAAAATGCTGTTTTAGTTAGTGTTTTGTGCAGACGAAACGCTAGACGAAAATTTGTTACTGTTAAAACGCTAAATGAAGATCTGTTTCCACCTCAGAGGGCTGATTTGTTACATGTTTGACCACTGGAAACGCTGCTTTAAACTAAGTTTAGGCTGAAAACGCTAATTAAAAAATTGTTACTACTGTAAAACACTAACTAATACTTCGTTTTTGAGTAAAAACACTAATTAAAACTTTATTTTCTGTAGAAAAACACAGAAAGATTTCAGCAGGAAAATACTAAAACCTGCCCCATAAAAAACTAAAAAACAACTTCAAATTTAAGCCATAACACAAGGCAAGATAAATGTATAGCTCCAGATCAAATATCCATAAAAATAAGAAGACAAATTAATCCAAATATTCATACAGTATGAATAAAAATAGAAGGTATTAAACCATAACATAATCCGAATAAAACTATAGAACTAAGGAGCCGATGTTGAAGTGTTAGGAACCGTTAATGACTTGCTTTTCTTCCCACGAGGTGCTTGAAAATCCATTGCATTTTGAAATCTTGTCGACTTTCTTCTTCCATTCTTCTTCTCAAACTCCTTATCATGAATGACTTTTAGAAAATCAATTTCTATTGGCCAACGTGGTTCACCTTTCTTAGGTATCGATTGAAATATACCACCATAAACCTTTGACACGTTCTCCAGCTTGTACCACTCGCCAACAAACATTTCATGCTTAATTTTAACATGAGCACAACACGCAATCACGTGGGAACATGGGATCCGATAAGTTTGCCACTTTCCACATGAACACATGGACTCTTGGATTCGAACGGTGTGGCTATTACCTCCTTTCAATCCAACCTTCCTAGTAACTACCTCAAACAACCAAGAATCACGATCAAAAATTTCACATGATGCCCACTAGCACGTGATATAGCTCGACTCAATATCTTGTTAGCATATTTAATGAAGATTTGACCTTTGATAGTTTGTGATGCAATCTCCATGCGCCTTTGATCAAAGTACTCAACTGTCTTCAGAAACAATTCTCGAACCAAAGAAGTAACCGGGAGCTTCCGAGCATCAAGAATAGCATTGTTCCAACTTTCAGCATGGTTTGTAGTCATGATACCAAAGCGCTTCTGCCCATCATATGCTAATGACCACTTCATCAAAGGCTTATTCTCAAACCATTGAGCCACCCTAGGCTCTACTGCCAACAACTGCTCCCATAACATATCAAATTTTTTCTGTTGCACCTGAAAAGCCAACTCAACAATCCTATTCCTCAAACCTTTCTTGCTATGTGCAGCAACAAAATTCGCAGCAAGGTGTCTGATACAAAATCGATGGTGGTCATGGGGCTCACACCATCCTACACTCTGCATGGCTACCATAATACCAGCATGTCTATCAGATATAACACATATGCCATGCCTCTTACCAGCCACAAATCTCCTCAACCTTTCCATGAAGCAATTTCGGCTTGATAAGTTCTCAGCATCGACTATTGCAAACGCTAGTGGCAGAATATTACTGAACCCATCTAGGGCTGTAGCACTCAAAAGAAAACCCTGGTAAGGTCCATAGAGATGAGTACCGTCTATCTGAATGACTGGGATGCAGTGCTCAAATCCATCAGTACATGGCTTAAAAGCTCAAAATACTCTCTTGAATGTCACTTCCTGTTTCAAATGAACATATACATTAATCAAAAGTCATATCATGGTGTGAAAGACATAAGAGTGTACAACTAACATGAACATATATAACAATGTACTACTAGTGTAATTTCTAGAAATATACCTCTAAATTCCCAGGCTCTCCTAATTCATCCTCTTTAAAGAACCAATCAACCTTTGTGCCGACATTGAATGACTGCAATGCTTTCATCAAATGTGGAAGATCTTCATATGATCCTTCCCAAGACCCATGTACTTCGCCCATTGCAATTTTCTTGGCATTTCGAATCTTCTTTCGACCTGGTTGGTATCCAAAAACATTTCTCGCTGTCGCCATTAATACTTTCTCCTTGATAGCTAGATCAGCAACAAATTGTGCTTTGATTGCTTCAACAATTTCCGAAGAGTTCAAGTTGGGGTGATCCTGTGTCATGGTGGTGCTCATACAAGTGTGTGGCCCCGAAGTTTCCATGATCTGGAAATTGTCATGTGCACTATGCTTCCTAGCTTTTAACATCCACTTACAACCATCACTTTTCCATTTACAAGCCACATGCCAATTTAAATGATCCGATCTAGTAACTATAATCTCTTTATCACTACGAATGTAAAATTGTTTTACACTATGTAACAATTCCTCTTTTGAACCAAAGAGCATTCCTTTTCTCAACTCCATAGGACTCAACACATCACCACGGGTTCTTAAAACCGAATCATCAAAAGAAGCCATATTAATTGGTTTCTCAATCGCCATCCCTCTTTCACCAACTTCATTACCTTCCAAATATCTATCACTAGTCTCTCCTCCCCCAAAACGCGCACTACTACTCGTCTCCCCCCCAAAACACATGATATTACTCGTTCTCCATTCCAAATACCCATGGCTACTAGTTCCAACAATCCTCAAATTACTTTCATTCAAACTACTTTCATTCATTCCACATTTTACAATTTTTTCCACATAAATCTCAACAAAATACGGGGTTCCCTTGGAAACAACTACACCAAACATCAACTCAACATCATCATCATCATCAATTGGCACAATCCCAAATTTCATGTCATCCAGATTTTTACATTTATAAAACAACTTTAAATCATACTTACTCTTCTCAATTCTCAATTTCGAAAACAAGAAATCACACAAATTACTAAAATTCATACTAGCATCAAGTCTAACATCCTTCGAAATGGGTTTATCATAAATAAAACCATCTAATTGAGTTTTTCGAATATTACCATCTACGTATATCCATGCCAAGACGGAATTTGATTTTGAATCGGAGCCCGATGCCATGATCAAATTACTTAGAATTCATATACTAGAGATGGGAATTTAGGTATTAGGTTTTGTTCAAAGTGAGAGTAGCAGTGGGTGAATGGGTTCAGTGGGTGGATGGTTATGTGTTCTGCGTTCTGTACTGTAAGGATAGGCACGGGAATAATATAATTATTTTGGAAAAAATGCTAAACGAAATAATGTTATGGAAAACGCTATCTAAAGTAACATTTTGGTATAAGTGTGCACTGCTTATACACAAGGGTTATTATAAATAAATGTTCAAAACATATATAAACGCTATATCGCCCAGCGTTAACATAGAAAACGCTATATAAAGTAGAGTTTTAGTTGAATAGTGCACAGTAATTAGCTTCTGAAAACGCTATTTTATGTTTCGTTTTGATCCTAAAACGCTAGACTAAGTCTTGTTATCAGGAAAACAAGTTTATTTATTAAAACTCAAACGCTAGTTGAATTATCGCTATGTGCAAAACGCTGTATTATATATTGTTATGTTATGTGCTAGACGTCTGTTATCACTAAGAACTGTTTTCTAAATTAAGTGATAAAGCTGTACGATACAGCGTTATCAGGGAAAACGCTGTACGATACAGCGTTATATGCAAACGCTGGAATACATTTTGTTCTGAAAACGCTAATTTACATTTTGTGTTGGCTGAAAACGCTGCACAATACAGCGTTTAACTGCTAAAAACGCTATTTTAAGTTTTGTTTACATCAAAAACGCTGTTTTAAGTTACGTTTTGTCAGTAAACGCTGTTGTAACTAGCGTTTTACTATTTTTTCCCCTGTAAAACAACAGGGCCATTTAGCCATGACATAAATCTGCAATAGTCTAAAAAAAACATTAATCTAAAATCTAAAAACATCAACAAAATGCACCAAGTCTCATTTACTAAATACAGTACTAGTCTCCAAAAAAAACAGCAAATTAGAACATCGAACCAATTGTCTGAAATTACATAGATTTAACAACAAATATTTATCATAAAAATATCCAAAAACATTAATACCAACTAGTTCTAGAAAAACACTTCGATTGGTTTATGTTGTGTCAAACACTTCCGAACTCTAGAAAGCAACCAAGGCGCAAGATCCTGCAAAAAAGAACAAGACAACAGTAAGTCAATTGTGATCAACCTTAACAATCTTAGTAGGTAGCCAATTGTGTTCCAGAGCTGCAACTATCCTTACATTAAAAACTTAATAACCTCGCAGTCTGCTAGGCTTAGGAAGACACGAGACTACATTCGGCTAACGTTGTAGTCCAGCCTTGCCTTTCTCTCGTATGAACTATTTTACAATTTGTTTTTGTTCATAAAAAAGAACTAAAATTGAAAAACTGATAGATTTCTAGATGGAAAAAACAACAAACGCAAAGTCTATTGTTTGATTTCTTTACCATGCAGTTACTAATTCTTTCTTTCTGCCTCAAGATTTCTAACAATATCTAGGTTAGTTCCATTGCCTAATTAATATATAATTTAGTGGCCATGGCTAAACAACCCCATTATGCCTCCAAAAACCAATGTTGTTAAACAGTAAAATTCATATATGGATATACCATTCTCTTTCCTTATATGTATTTTAATAGAATTATTACTTAGTTTTGTGATGGAAGTAATCGGGCCTTGTCATTTTAGTAATGCACTTGGCTTGACAATATTTGCTGCATGATGAGAGAGTTTTATCAATCAAAGTAAGTAATAGGAACTGCCGAACAGCAATACACTTGCTTAATTACCACTACTCACATCATTTCTAGATAAATCACTAATGTCAAACCTGAAATCAGTGGTCACACCTGGTAAATAACCTAAAATCAGTGACACTTCAAATGAAACAAAAACTGCAGTACATTCATAAAACATATAGGAATGAAGATTTAAAGTACCTTCAAATGAACACGAAGACCTTCGCCCCTGGCCTTGCAAGCTGTAAATTAAGATGAGACTAAAAATGTAACTGTCATCAACAGATTAGCTGTAAATAAAAATGAGGGTTGTCTAGATGCTATAAATCAGGTAATAATGAATAAAAACTAAGAAACATACCATCAGTTACGTTTAGCGCATTTCTCACCATCAGTACCACATTTTGTTGGTTTACATGGCCTCTTTGAACGTCGTCGCTCGTAAACATCTGTGATCTGGTCAGCTTCTTAGACTTGGATGGATTGGCAGCTTGAGAAGAATCATTGGCTTGTGTAAGAGGAAGTTGTGATGGCTGAGTAGACTGCGAGAAGGTGACTGAAAAATATCACCAATATTAGCACTAAAACTAGTATAAAACTCAACAACAAATAGCAAAAGAGGGAAGAATAGAGAGAGAGAGATGCTTATTTACCATCATGACTAGTAGCATGGTCAGCAGGCTGAATCACAGGAGGCTGCTGAGTAGTAGAATGGTCAGTAGACTGCGGTGGAGTCGGTGTGAGGCCTAGATCAAATGAAGGATACCAATCAGTTTCCTTAGTCATCTCGGGCAAAATGGCAGGTGGATCAGGAATATGTGATGAAATGGGCTCATGAAAAGGTCGCTCAGCAGGCTGAATCGCAGGAGGCTGCTGAGTAGTAGAATGGTCAGTAGACTGTTGTGGAGTCGGTGTGAGGCCTAAATCAAATAAAGGATACCAGTCAATTTGCCTAGTCGTCTCTGGCAAAATGACAGGTGGATCGGGAATAATAGTAGGTGCCTCAGGTACATCAATACGGCCTCCACCATCAACTAAAGCATCATGCTCATCTCTAATGACAGGTGGATCGGGAATAATAGGTACCTCGGGTACATCAACATGGACTCCACCATCAACTAAAGCATCATGCTCACCTCCAATGATAGGTGGATCGGGAACAAGTTGATCAGCTCGACGTCGTGCAGGACGTCCACCACCACGGCCTCCTCGACCTCCCCATTTAGGACGACGCTCGGGATCTTGCCTCCCCTCAATTTCTCTATTTCGATGATCCTCCAATGAAAAAGCCTCAAAGCCATATAAAGAACGATTCAAACCCTCGGTAGCTAATGAAGACACATCTGGTAGAACTGATTGAGTGCGATCTGCTATAGTCTTTAATAAGCCTCCCTACAACACAAAACATGAAAAACACATTTTACCAATCAAATTGCACCACATATATCAAACTAATACTACTACATAAACTATATCAACTAATAAACGAGGCATTGACTTACAAATGATTAATGTTTACCTAAATGAATTACAAAAACAAATGAACTAATAGTACTACTATCTAACAATTAAGGGAAAATAGAAGCATAAAGTACTTACTAGGTAAACATGAACTGCACCGACACGAGAAATAAACCTCACGGTCCTCTCAAGATACCAAGCAAGATAATCGGGTGTGGTACCATCACCGTCAATCAACTCTGACTGGAAGATATTATTCAAACGATTGTTCCAGATATCAATGCTTCCTTGATGTCTAACAACCCAATTAATAACTGAATTTCCCTTCAATGTCATCTTATGATGGGCAGTCGTGTACACCACATCACGGGGAATAGCCTGTAACATCCCAAACTGTCTCGCAACTCTGTCTGGTACATGAGCCTCCACAATGAACACACAAATCATCGGACCACGATAACGCCAGATATGCTGACCAGTCAAGCAATACGGGGGCAAGGAAGCAAGGATATCAGTAGAGTACGGATGCCAGATGAACTGAGATGGTGATAGCTCATCTAGAATAGTACGTGTAACAGATAAAGTACGACCAACCTTCTCTAAAAAAGAGTGACCACCAAGCCACCTACAAACATTGACAAGAGACAAAAATACAAAAACGTCAAAACAAATTATTTTTTTGTTACCGAGTCCGACGGCCTGGTTTTTAAAAAATCGGGGGCCAGCCCCGATTTTTTAAAAACCAGGATAATTTAGGGTTTTGGGTATAGGGTTTAGGGCCTAAACCCCAAACCCTAAATCCTAAGTTCGTATACGGTTTATTCGTCGCTCCGAATATTTCTAAAACCCAAAATGGGAATGTTGAACCCAAAAAGTTAATTGTTGAACCCCTAAAATTAATTAAAATTGTATTTTTTAAATTAAAAAATTTTAATTAAAAGATTGAATCCGGCGGCATGATTTTAAATGCTAAAACGTTTAAAAATTAGGGTATGTTAGGGTTTAGAGTCTAGGGTTTAGGGTTGACCCTAAACCCTAAGTTCGTACACGGTTTATTCGTTGTTCCGAATATTTCTAAAACCCAAAATGGGAATGTTGTACCCCAAAGGTTAACTGTTGAACCCTCAAGGGAATATATATATATTATACATAAATGCTTATAAATTAAAACTACAAATGTCATTTACCTCACTCCATGTGGGCCTGGAAGTTGCCCCTCCCAAAATGATCATTAAGTAGAGGCAAACTAGTACGAATAGGAGCAAGAGTCGGCAATCTCTCCCATGCCCATAACTGAAATAGTAGAAGACACCTTGCTACCTCCTCGGTGTCTACCATGCAACCCTTACACAACTCTCTGTAAAGGAATGCAAGTACTGCTGGACCCCAAGCATACCGGCCAAAAGCATCTAAGTCACGAACAAAGTGGACCCACATGCAATGAATCGAGCCTCTAGAGTGATCAGTGAACAAACATCCCCCAAGCAACTGCATCAAATAACATCTAGTGTGGTGCCTTACCTCATCATCAGATGCATCCTCAGATAAACTATGAGGAGTAGTGGAACTGAACCAACTCAATTGCAGTCTAGATCCATTAAAACGAGTCGTTGGAGGAACAACACCGAAGATAGATCCAACAGTATCAGCCCAAGTCATATTAGAGCTAGGGCTGGGATCACACATAACAGGGTTCCCATCAATAGGAAGCCCAAGAAGGACCCCGACGTCCTGAAGTGTCACTGTACACTCTCCCATAGGCAAATGGGAAGTATGTGTCTCCGGCTTCCAATGCTCCAACAACGCTGATAATAGACTCCAATCGAGCTGTAAAGAAGACACCTTAGAAACACCATAAAAGCCAGTAGACTGAAGTAGGGGAATCATGCGATGGTCCAAGGTAGGAAGTGAATCATTATTAGGATTGTGTTTCCGGAATTTCTGGGGATCTCCACCACCAACTCTCCAAATTTCCTTAGACCTATGTTTGTCCTGGAGATGAAGAAGACTAGAATTACGAGGTCCGGGATGTATAGCCTGTTGACAAAATTAGAGAGATAAAGAGTAAGAATAATACACAACAGTAAATATACATCAGTTTCCATGGCATTGAAGGTTTATGTTCGAATGCAGAAAAAAGGATTTAATTTTACGGAGTATACGATTGTGAGTGTGATGAATAAGCGGAAGTCTCAAACTCCATCATTATACTACTACAGGACTTGGGGGAAAGATGTACTTGTTTAATTACACCTGTTCTTCATACTTACACTACCAAACCAAATGCTTTTAAATTTATTGATTTTGATTCATTTGATCAAAGACCCGACGCTATTATCGACCTCATTTAAGTAATACAGACTCAAACACACAAATACTACCAAAGTAATCAACAATGTAATCACAACTAATAAAAAATAGAACACAATATCACTTAAAACTCAATTAAGTACAAACACGCAACAGATAGACATGATGTTTATACTGAAAATGACAACTAAAAAATCGAAATTAAGTAACTGATTGTAAATGCAAGAGAAGTAGAAAATCATAAATTAATTTCATGATTTTGCAGATGAATATGAATTGGAAAAACCCCAATTTCGTCGCAGCAGGTGCCTTTGAATTCTCCAACAGTCTCTCTCTATCTCCATCGCTAGCACTAATCCATCGCTCTCTACTCTCTCGCTGGGTCTCTAATCTCTCGCTGGGTATCCTATCCGAATCTTTGTATGTATATGTTAGTTATGTGGTGGTGTTCTGTTAATTTAATTTAAGAAAGGGTAAGCACGAATAATGTTTGGGTTTTAAAAAAAGGATAAAACGCTGGATTATTTAGCGTTGTTTTGTTAAATTATAACGCTACACGATGTTGGGTTATAGAGTGATATTTGAGACCAAGTTTTCCAGTTGTGATATTTAGGACCAATTAGTTTAGAATTGTGACATTTGGGTTCTTTTTTCAAAATTTATCATCTTTTCAATATTTTTTAACTATAATCTCTCTTTTCCTAAAAATATCATGGATAACATTTATATAATTATTATCAAATCATCTCATTTAAAATTTAAGCCTCCAAAATTCATATTTAAAAAAAGTAGTTCAAATTAATAAAAAAATTATATAATATTAAAAGAAATCTGTGCATCGCACGGGTTTTAAGCTAGTATACCTTATCACACTTATAATAATATAGTATAGTATAGATAGATAGATATACTAAAGATATATCATACATTTAATTTTATAATTTATTTTTCTGTACGAATAAAAAATATATAATAATATAAATTTATTTTAACAAATTATTTAATTATAAAATAACGAATTAGGTTCGAGTTGAAAACGATAAAACTCCACTCAGTTCAGAATAAAATATCTATATTATTTTAAAGATTGAACTCAATTGTTTTATTAAATCATATCAAAATTATCTGTTTATTTACAACTTTTTGGTTAAATAAAATGATACTAATGTGCACACCACTCAATCACTAGCACCTAAAATAGTACTCAAGCTTACACCATGACACGTCAATGACAACTGCCTGCACTATTTTGTCCACTTCCTTCCCCAAACAAACCGGAATTAAAAAGAAACAAAAAATATCGTAAAAAAAGAAAAAGAAGAAAAAACCAAAAATTAAAATCTCTCTCAAATATAATAAAATTATAGTAATCTCTCTCATTCATAAAACACACACACAACGGAACTCGCCGAGATCTTCAGAACACACACACTTTGTATCTAATGGACGGTTCAACTCAGCCCTCCGACACCGTGATGTCCGATGCAGCGCCGCCGTCTCAAACCGCCGGGATCGAGAATATTCCGGCGAGTCTGAGCCACGGCGGCCGTTTCATTCAGTACAACATCTTCGGTAACATCTTCGAAGTCACCGCTAAGTATAAACCTCCTATCTTGCCTATCGGTAAAGGCGCTTACGGCATCGTTTGGTACATCACTCATTTCTATCCTTCAATTTAATTTATTTGTAGAATTTGATTAGGTTTCTTTTATTTATGATTTTTGTTTTTTATGTGATTAGCTCGGCTTTGAATTTGGAGACGAATGAGCACGTGGCTATTAAGAAGATTGCTAATGCTTTCGATAACAAAGTCGATGCTAAGAGGACTTTGCGTGAGATTAAGCTTCTTCGTCACATGGACCACGAAAATGTTAGTTCATTTCTTTTTGTTTGATATTACAGTTATGCTGCATTTTGCAATCGGTTTTTTTGTATGTGAATGGGATGTGTGTGTGTGTATTTATTAATTAGGTTTGATTACATGAAGGGGATGTGTATGTGTATTGGTATATGAGGTTTGATTGCTTGTATTGATTGAATGTGTGTAGGTATGTGTTAGTTTCATTTATATGGTTCGGAAATGAACAATCTGGTAAATGTGTTTCTTTGTTCGTAGATGATTAAGTTTTGTGTATAATTAGCAATTGACATGTAGTTTTCCGTTTTCTGATTTCAGAATAAAGGATACTTTAGTGACTTTATTAATTGCAAGAGTCTGATTGTTAGTTGTATTTAATAGTTTATTCTCTTTGGACCGGGAACAATCTTCGATTGCGGGGCGCTGATTGGCTATTTGTTCCTTCATTGGATAAAAGATTTTAAATTTTTTAAGTTGGGAACTCGTTTATTTATTAGTGTTCCCTCTGCTTTCAGGCTCTGTCCTCTAGCAGCTTCCAGGGTATATTCCCCGTCTTAATGTTTTCTTTTAAGTTAACAGTAAATCAAAGGAAACAAAAGAAACACCATAAGTTGATATCTGGTATTCGGTCTCTGTGCAGTGTGCAGTACTTTTGAAATGCTTAATGTCTAGCATAACCCGATAATTACGAATTATATCTGGTGGTTGATTGGTTAACATGTTAATACTCTGGAAGGGCAGTACACATTAGTCTAGTTGTTTGGTTAACATTAATAAAGGAAGTATTAATTCACTGGAAGTTGAAATGTGCACTCAACTTAAGAAGTTGCCCCCCCCCCCCTCGTGATCATTTGCACTCCCTAAAATTGCATCTTACATACCAACCAAACACATTTTTTCTACTTCCTAAATATTTTGTGAATGTGTTAGTTACCGAGTACAACCTCCTTAGAAAGTCAATACACATCTGTAACACACAAGCACTTAATTTTAAACATTTCCTAAGAAATATAGGAATTAGCTGAGTTAGATTAGTTTCATATTAATTTTTTTTACATCTTTATGTAGCTGAGATAAAGAGTAATTTTCAAGTTGGACAGCAGAGTTTTTAGTAGGACCAAGCAAGTAAGTTAGGATTCATAAACCATATGTTATGATACCAAATGGGACACACAGTAGACCAGCATAACCTCGCAATGTGCCTGGTACTCGGACACCATTACCATACAAGCAGTAATTCTGGGTTTTCTAAATGTATAGAATCACTCTGCAGTTTTAGTTTGAGGACACCACATTGATGCAGTGTTTGGGTTAGGTTAGGTTGATCAGGTCAATCCAGTTATCTGTTCTAGAGAAATTTCTGTACTTGATTAAGGATGTGAAAACAGCTGGGCATAGAAACATTCCCACATAGTTTTTTGTATGTAATCAAGGCCATTGAGCAGTTGAGGTGTGTGGATTATCAACCATGGCCAAATTTCCTGAGATGAGTATGGGTATAAAGTTTACTTATTATCTGCCATGAATGATAAGTAAACCAGCGGAACTCCAAGAAATTTATTTATCAGCCAGTATATGAAGTATGAACCATTCGTATACGGTATACTAGTATAAAAACTTTCATATTTCTCCCTCACGCTTTGTTGCGGTCACACAGAGATTCTGCATTTCAACTCTTCAATTTATTTAATGATCACCAAATATAATTGTTGTTTGCCCATCTTTTTTAGTTTGGTGAACTCATCCAAGATTTGTTACTTCATCAACAAGTTCTTTATAGATCTAGCCTTTTGTGTCATATGATGTTGCATGAAAATATGGTGCTATGTCCTGACATCAAACTTCAGGAGCTGTAGACTTGATCACGATTTGGAGGAAATTGTATATTTCTTCCTTGCATCAGTATTTTAAAGTAATAATCCCTTATTAGTGTAATGTATTTCTAGCTGGTATATTCAGCTATTTCTAGTGTTCGCATCCCCCCCCCCCCACCAACACACGTACACATGCACACACCGCACGTGTGCATGCCTGTTCCCACATTTATGCACAGAGACACTGTTATTGAGTTCTTTTCTACACCCGCGTAAATCTTGCAATTAGAACCACTGGTAGAATTGTGGTCTCTTATGTTTGTCCACATTTGATCATTTTAACTAAATTTAGTCTCTTCTTCAAAACTAAGATTTTGCTTCCTATGTTATGAGTAGAGGGTAAGGTCTCTCGAAGTCTCGATGTCTCACCCTCCTCCTTGGGCCCTACTTCCGAGTTGGGAATAGTGGATATGTTTGTTTTAGCCAATGTATGTTTGACCTTATTAATTTTACATAAGATTGAAAATTTTATTCATCTAATATAAAAAGTTTTTGTAAATGAAAAGAATTTGTAACAAAACTTAAATAATACTCCTTTTGTCCCGACTATTTCTTTACACTTTCCTTCTATGGATGTCCCTCTGAATTCCCTACATTTCTAAACTTTCCAAAAATATTAAAGTTTTATTATATAAAAATCTACTACATCCACTACTTTACTCAACTATACTCACTTATACATTAAATATTCATTGCTCCCACCACTTTACCCACTTTTCTTACTTTCCTGCACTAATTTATACATTTTCTTGACCACCGTGCCCAATCAAAATGTAAACAAATGGGTGGGACGGAGGGAGTATATTACTACAAATAATTTAATAGTTACAATTTTTTTTAATATCATGCAAATATTTAAAGTTTGTTTTTTTAAAATTTATAAACCAAATTGGTAGTATAATAAATGTGCGCACTGTTCACCCCTGAACACGAACTTACACCGTGACACGTCAATGCCAAATGCATGGATTTAGACACTTCCTCCCAAAACCGGAATAAATAAATATACATAAATTCAAGTCAAAATACAATTTAACAGAAAAAATGCTTTATCTTTTTCTCAGACCAAAATCACACCACTGAAAAAAATCTTCGAGATCTTCAAAATACACACATCTACAAACACTTTGTATGTTATGGACGATTCAGCTAAGTCCTTTGATGCATCCAACTCAGCTCCACAGTCTCAACCCGCTGAGATCGAGAACATTACGGCCACTCTAAGCCACGATGGCCGTTTCATTCAATACAATTTAGGTGGTAATATCTTCGAAGTCACTGCTAAATATAAACTTCCAATTAAATTTCTCGGTAGAGGCGCGTACGGCTTTGTTTGGTATATTATTCATTTCAATTCTTTTTAATTTACACACACACACGACGATATGTTTATTTGGATTTTTTTTTTAACAAAATTGTGTTATATATATATATATATGTGTGTGTGTGTGTGTGTGTGTGTGTGTGTTATTATCAGTTCAGCATTCAATTCGGAGACGAATGAACACGTAGCTATAAAGAAGATTGCGAATGCTTTCGATAATAAAATTGGTGCGAAGCAGACTTTGCGCGAAGTTATACTTCATCGCCGTATGGACCATGAAAATGTTAGTTTGATTTTAATTTTGTTGTGAAGCTAGTCTGCAATTATATTTTTTTATTGGATGTGTAGGCATACTTAAATATTTTGAGGTGTGATTTTGTGTGTTGTATGTGTATAGCTAGGTATTAGTTGTGCATATGATCATAAGAACAAATTTATTAAAGTCTTTACTAGTATAGAGATGAATAAGATTAGTGTGTAACTAGCAAATGACTTGTAGTTCTGCAATAAAAAGGGAAACTTGGTGACTTCATTAATTATGAAGCAAACGAACTTATGAAGAGGATGATTGTTGGTTATATTCAAGAGTTCTCTTACTATCTTTGGACTGTTAATAATTAACTTTTTAGTTGGGTTAGGGGGCTGATGGACTCTTTGTTCCCTCGATAAATGATCCTATTTTCAAGTTGGGATATTGTAAATTGTGTTGAGTCTAATTATTGATTTTTCTCTGCTCTCTGGCCTGTCTTCTAACAGCTTTGTGGTATGCCCCTGTGTTTGTGTTATATTTTTTCCCTTTATAGTCAATAATAGGTTTGGCAAACAAAACAGAAAGACACTATATTCTGATATTTAGTTTCTTTAGAGTAATTTTAGATTACATAATATTCTTTATCACTTGTGTGGATAATATTTACACAACTGATACACTAGGTATCTTTGTGAGTAAGATACTTACGAAAATACGAAATATTGTAAATATGTGTTTATTATAAATATTCTCTAGTTTCTAGGTGCTGGCATAATTAAGATTCTTGATGTTACCAGAATCAAGAATAGTTATATATAAAATTTATTTTATTTCCTTGTGTAGATGAAACGACAGTAATTTTCATTAAAGTGGTTATATGACTAATATGAGTAACATTAAAAGTATCCATATTAACTTTGGACGAGTATCATTAAAATGGTGCAATTAGACATCCACATTTATGATAGTATTTTTTTAAAAACGGTTCAAAGAAAATTGGTAATATGTCTTGTGTCACATGTTTTAGCCCAGGGCAGTAGTACTCAAGTTGCGTATCGTGCACATCAATAAATAATATAAATTAAACAACTAACTGATCATAACAAAGTGTCAAAGTTTATGGATACATATCTATGCTTTAGATGAGCTTTAGATGATACATTTTTAAACATATGGCCCTGCACGACTAGATGAATAGATGGTGCTATGTCCTGACACCGAACTTTCAGAAGCGATTAACTTGATCGGGAGTTGAAGGAAGTTGATTTTTTCCTTAAATTAGTATCTAGAAGTAATAATTCTTTGGTGAATGTATTTCTAGCTAGTTTTTCCAACTTTTTGTATGCAGTAAGGTAATTTTTACATCTCTTTCCCTTTCTTACATGCACACACACCGCACGCCTGTGCGCACACCGCACACATAGACTGTTTCAGTTCTTCCTATATCTCTTATTTACGTCTTAGACCTGCGTAAGTTCTGCAATGGGAACCACTAATAAAATTGAGGTTTCCCTTTCTATGTTTGTCAATGTCATCTAGTTCGATCATCTAATCTATATTTAGTCTCTTGTCCGATTAGTTCCTCACACTAAGCTTGAGTGCTTAAATTAAGTGTATGGGTAAGGCCTCTCCACGTCTGACCCTCCCCAGGCATACTTGCGTGAGCGAGACTTAAAGGATTTATTTGTTTTAGTCAATAAACAACACTTATTTTCCAGTTGTCCAATCATCTTCCCTATAGTTTGGGTTCAAGCTCACGGTTTTAAAAAATATCTCCACCTCTGTCTTCTCTATTAATAAGCATGCCATAGATTGTAAGTTCACTTTCCGCTTGTAGTGAAATTCGGTTACTTGTAATTTGCCATTTGAATTGGCTCTGATCCCACTTTCTCTTCTTTGTTATGTACGATTCTCAGGTTCTCTTTATATTGTAATAATATTTTAAGCTTTATGCAACCCAAGGAACTTACCTAGCCAGTTGTTTGTCTATTTGACCTCAGACCTCATTCTATTTTGAATTAAAATTGCTTGTTTGGACATAGCAATCACCACCCTGAATCTGAAATAAATGCTACTAGCTTATTGTATACACTATACACTACACGAATACACAACAGCTACCATCAAAACTGCACTTTAGGTCATTTCTCTCCACCAAAGAAGAAAGAATTTGGATTTTACATTTCTTGCTTTTAGTTAATGGCAATGTGAAAGTAGTTGTCTCGACATCTATATTTTTTCTTTTATCTTGTTTATTTGAGAGATATAGCCGATGTGGTTCTGATAACTAGTTGCTGCAGTAGCCAGTAGCATTTTACAGGTAAGAGTTAGTTAGGAGTGAGTCTTGAATTTTGTTGAAGAATAGTACAAACACTATCAATTGTTTTTTAAATTTAGCGAATAGTCATGATTTAATTATGTGAATTTTGAGATTGTGGATCCGCAATTATCGTCTTCCGTCTCTGTAGTTTTCTACTTTTTCCCAGACATTTTATTCCATTCTAACATGAACTTTGTCTCATATCTATCTCTTGTCTGTTCTATCTTTAAAGTCATAACTTTAAATTAAACGCACACCAAAGCACAACTTAAAACATTGACTAATATAAAAGTACCAATGTAACCAGTTTTCTGCTTATTATATATCCTATCATATAAGTCGGCATAGAACCCGTTATGCATCATGATTTCATGATAAAGGTGTGTAAAACATTTAGAAGCAACATAATTTATATCCTAAATAGTATCAGTAACATATTTTATTTATATTATCATCGAAAAATAAAAGAATAACCCAAAAGATTCTCAATAATCCAGATTTGTCATTTGCCAGCCTACAAAAGATTTTGGTTTTTTTAAATTTTTTTCACTTCTGGATGGGTCAGTAACTATATTGATAAGACACAAAAAGTTGCTTACACTCTATCTTTGCAAGCGAATATTGTACCATGAAGGAATTATGTTAGTTCAATAATTAGTGCAAGTTTCTTATTTACTAATATCACTTGGTTTACTTATGCAGGTTGTTGCAATTAGAGATATTATACCGCCACCTCAGAGGGGGTCATTTAACGATGTATACATTGCATATGAGCTTATGGACACCGATCTGCATCAAATCATTCGTTCAAACCAAGGGCTATCAGAGGAGCATTGCCAGGTGCTGTGTCTCAAAACATAATTACTTACATTGTATAAAATGGATCAATCAAACAAAAAAGTTGTTTATTTCGCATCGAAAGCATGATACAATTTGAGGTTGAAATCATTTATGTCTGTATGTGGAAATGAGTTGGATAAGTCACATCAGTGCCGTTATATTTTCCCCTTGGCGATGCTATCACAATGGCATTCTTTATACTTTACCATAAAAGAGTACATTGTGCCTTTTCTGTTTCTTATTTCTTTATGTTACTTCGGTTAATATTTTTTTATTCACAAATTATACGACAAGGACTAAGGATTTTATCTTTTCTGGTTGTTTTAGCTGTTAACTTTCTTCACTTGATTAAAGTTAGCTTGTTTGTCGATGATCATGCGTATATTAGTATGCAATTTTGTTTTTGTTTTATTTTATAGTTGCTTTCTCTTGTGATGTCTGACTGTAACTTGGACCAATCCTTTTCATTGCCTCATTTTTATGCAGGATAATTTGTTACATGCCTATTGTACACTGCATTTAGTTTAAACTGGTTTTTATCTGGGAAGAAATTGTGTCATCAGAGGTTCCTAACCTATAAATGTTGCTAGGTCATGTTGGGAAGAAATTGTGTCATCAGAGATTCCTAACCTATAAATGTTGCTAGCTCAGTGACGTGACCTGAGAAAATCACTTAAAACTACTTTAAAATGGCGAACCGATTCCCCCCCCCCCCTCATTTTAAGTGTCTATGTGTCCTATTTACTAATATTTCGTTCTTGAACCTGTATTACACCCTATACTATCCTTGTACTATAATATAAAAGATCGTTTAGACCAGTTTTCTATCTTGTTTGACGTCCTCCCTATATGTTTAAAGAAATTGTTCATTTGTCTTGCCACTTTCTCCTTTTTGCTTTGGTTTGAAGATAGCTTATGCTTATTATTTAGTGCATACCTATTGATTTACTTAATTTTCTTGTGCAGTACTTTTTGTATCAGATCCTCCGAGGGTTGAAATACATACATTCTGCAAATGTTCTACATAGAGACTTGAAGCCTAGCAATCTGCTCTTGAATGCCAATTGTGATCTAAAAATTTGTGATTTTGGATTAGCCCGTGTGACTTCCGAAACTGATTTTATGACAGAATATGTTGTTACAAGATGGTACAGAGCTCCGGAGCTCTTATTAAATTCGTCTGATTATACTGCTGCTATTGATGTATGGTCAGTGGGATGCATTTTTATGGAGTTGATGGACAGGAAGCCTTTATTTCCTGGCAGAGATCACGTACACCAACTACGATTGCTCATGGAGGTACTATTTCTGTATGTCAAATCACATTATTGTTATTTTATGATATGATCATGTGATCCTCTTCATCCTGCTTCTGTTACAATTATTATTTAATAGTTAGATTTATTTTTTGTACTTTACAGATTATGGTTAGAACCTTATATCTTGACCCGTCTATTTTTTTTTGACGAACAAGAAGATTTTATTAATACTAAAACATTGGAACCCAGCCGGGACAAACCCCCGAACTGTCAACTAGAACCTGATTGTGAAACAAAAAACGAACTAAACAAATAGCCGTTTTGTTTTCAGATCGCTTAACACATAGAATATAAATATTCTTGACAATAAAAATGATTACAAAGGTTTCCCGAGCAATTCAGTCGACACCAACATCCCTGAAAATAGTAGCATCACAATTGACCTGCGCACATAAAAAACCGGTGATAGTCCAATGTTCATACCCATCAGTTACATCAACTGAGGTTGGGGGTACAGATGCCCCCATATATTGAACAATCTTTCGTGCAAGGTGAGCTCTCGCGATAATCACAACATAAAAGAACCCAATTTTTGCTATATTGTCAATCCATTGTTTTATTCTATATTAAAAATGATACAGTACATAAATTTCACATGAATAAGTGCTGCCAGCCAAAGGTATTTGAATTCTTATCTTTGAATAATTTATTTTGTAATCACCACATCACTGGGAGATGAATTCATGTCTTTGCGCTTGTATAGGATCCTTTTAGCTTTGCGTTTCTACTAACTTTTTTATCCTTGCAGCTGATTGGCACACCATCGGAGGCTGAATTAGAATTTCTAAATGAAAATGCAAAAAGATACATTCGGCAGCTTCCTCTTTACCGTCGGCAGTCATTGACTGAAAAATTTCCAAATGTTCACCCTTCTGCAATAGATCTTGTCGAGAAGATGTTGACATTTGATCCGAGAAGGAGACTTACAGGTGAGAATCTGATAACTCAAAAAGATATTCTATGTACAGATGGCTATAGGTATCTGCTATGATTATCTGCATTGATATTTGGATTTTGTGTTTGCCCAACAGTTTCTTTCTTTCTTTCTTTTTTTTTTTGGCAAATTTTTTGTACATACAAATATGTTTATTGCTGCCTGTTTTTCTTGCTGGATAAAATATCTATGTACAAATAAACAAAGTTTTTAATCAATAAAGCTCGTTTGCATTATGTATGCAACATCATATCAATTTTTTGTTTCCTCGTGTATGCAAGTTTTTTAGCTTTTGACTTTAACTAGTTTAGCTATCTTGAGCATTTCAGCAAGCTCTAATGTGGAGAGTAATAAAGAGAATTATCTCTTTAGTTGTCAGTTACATGTCAAATTATTGACACCATAAACAATCTCCAATGAACTCTAGTTTATAACTTGAGTGTTGAAAAAATTATCAATGCTGCTCGAATTCCCCTCGAAACTTCTTCATGATATGTGGAAATCAAGTAACATGCAGATATATTTCCCTGCCACGATGCTTACAGAATCCGTGTCTTAAAAGGTTCTGCTAAAGATATTTATTAGTATATGTGAATTAAGACTAGATATTGTTAGACTCCGGCATTTAGATGTGTGCATTTTGTTTTTTTTTTTTTTTTTTTTTGTGAAATTATATGTTCAGTATTATATTGTACTTGAAGTTGACCATGTAAATGTGTTGACTTCAGTTGAAGATGCACTGGCACATCCCTACCTCACGTCACTGCACGACATCAGCGATGAGCCTGTATGTGTTGCCCCGTTTAGCTTTGACTTTGAACAGCATGCATTGTCTGAAGAACAGATGAGGGAGCTAATCTACAGAGAGGCTCTTGCATTTAATCCTGAGTATCAGCAGATGTAAGGAACTAATTGGTGTTTGTTTTGTTGTGGACTTGTGGTAGTAACTGGTGTGTTTTTTTTTTTTTTTTTTTTTATATCTCATAATATTCCCCATGACATCTTCATCCATGATGGCACTGGAATTGAGAGATACTGCTGTGGAATGATTAATTAGGATTTTCAATGATAAAGTTTCCAGATTTGATATTTGGGTTTTTTTTATGGGTTGTTTGAATTATAACAGATTTAAATTGCAAGCCAAGATTTGGATATGTTCTGTGCCGTGATTGTCACGTCAAAGATTTTTCCAATTGTATAGGAGTACAGAGCAGCAAATCATTTGATATGACTAGTGTGATGCACTTTTCCTTCTCATTTTGCTTACCATCAAAAAATCATTAAAGGTAATATGAGCTCAAACATAAATAATAATAGCCTAAATTGGTCTTTTTATAATCATGATAAATTTGTACTCAGCATTATTCAAATTTACACTAAATAAATAAGGCTCTGGTTTCCTTTAAAACATAGCCTCATGATATGCCGATACATGTAGTTTTGCTATTGTGACAATTGACAGGCTTTTTGACGAACACAAGAAAAACAATTTTGCGTATCTTCCGTGGTTTGATTTCACATGGCTTGCGGTAAAACACAGTACCAAATAGAAAATTAAATTTCACCATCAAAAATTGCATTTCCAGAATTTAAAGTTGCAAATGAGTCTTCAAAGTTCAAACCACCATAGTTCTCCAGAAAGAGTATTTAAACAACATAGTCAACCAAGGGATTTCGCACAAGTCCTTTTGAACTTAACAAAATTCTATCACATCGAAATCAGCTTTGGAAAGAACTTAAGAGACTCCATCTTCGTTCTTCAGTAAGACAAAAGTACTGATGATCTGGCAGTAGCTATCACCCTCTGCAAGAAATAAGAAGCTCGTGAGGAAGAACATTTGAATCATGTGAAGTACTTCATTATTCACAATCTTTGAATAAAATTATAAAGCACCTGATTTTTGAAACATGCTTCTATGGGAAAACCAGCAAGTTGTGTGGTGTGTTAATTAAATGTGTGCTACGTTGCAAATAGTGACTAGTATTTTTCTCATTTACTATGTGCATTTCATCATATAATTTATTTTTTGGGAGATGAGTTGTTTCTTGCTAAGTCACAGAAAAGGGCACATGAAAGCAAGTGCAGATTGGAAGAGCTTGATTCAACCTTATGTTGATCGATTGCAGCCTTTCAGGCAGAAGGGGTTTGAGGGTTGGAGAGGGATGGGCAGGTGAGGAAATTGCACTGTACCTTCTAGGTTCTCAACCTCTTTTTAGCCCTCAAGTCCAATAAATAGGATACTCCTTCTCCTAGTGTTGCTTTCCTTCCGGCGCTCTGATTCCACAGCTCCCATATGATGTACCTACCACTGGGGTTGTACTCGTTCATCTCCTTCAAAGCAGTAATCACGGCCAACTGGACTTCACTGCCCCACTCAGCCTTCAGCTTTTTCAGTTTCTCATCGTCTTCATTAATAATTTCCTAGGACATAGCCAACCAAAGAAAGTTAAGAATGAAGGCGTCATCAACCTATGTATGACAAATCAGTAGAGGCCCATTTAGCATCTTACAAGATTCTTGATGGTAATAAACAATCTTCTGAACAACAACATGTTTGTTTCAGCAAGTTGATTAATAAGAAAGGCACGCAAAACCAAAGGTTTAAGAAACATATATTTATATTAAAAACTGAAAGCAATTTTACACAGTAAGTTCAGTTCTGTGAAAAGCCATACCTTGTGATCATTACCACCTTCAAGAGCGACAATTTTGAAAGGATGCCAGTTAGGATCCCTCAGGTGATCCTCCCATAATGAACACAGCTTCACAGCCTTTTCTTCTGCCTCTGGACCTGCATACTTCTTTTTGCATGCAGCATGAAATGGACTTTCATCAAGCTCTCCCATGCCCTTTACACCAATCAATTGAGAAGATTTTCCCTTCAAGAACTGCAGCGTAATTATTAATCGCAGTTTATCTATGCTATTAACAGCAATTTAGAAGTGATTCCTTTCTGACATTATGTGCATCCAAGTATAAATATCATCAATATCATATTGCTTTTGATTATGATAATAACTTACAACTTATAAATCCATACACATTATTTTTGACATTAAGAGCAGATGATTAAAAAAATTATTTTTCTATTCAGACAAAAGTTCTATAATTTCGTAGGCTGGACATGTATTGATCAAATTGCATATTTACTCCACAGAAATGTAAAATGGATCAATTATATTGGTCAAACTCAGGGAATTATGCATAAGCAATAACGATTTTTGATATCATCAATTTTTGATAATCATAACATTTTTTCATTCATATGTATGTACTATGGGTTGCTTTCTGCTTGAAATAATTTGAAATTAAGGAGAAATCATTGTTGCAAAGAAGAGAATCTACCATAATAATAATGGTTGAGTGACTAGTTCGTCATTCTATGATAGCGTCTTTGAGCAGAATTCATGATCGAGTGAGCATACAAGAATGCAGAAAAACCGAACTGTTGCACAATAAGACCTCAAGTCTTCAAGAAGTAAATATAGTGTGCATGTAATATAAGAAGCAAACTGTGGACTGTAGTTGTGTACTAAAGCAAAAACTATAGGATGTAAAGGGCTAAAGGCAGTAAAAGTTGAAATACAACTTGGCATTCTTTATCAAATTCTAGTGCCTAGTGGTAAGTACTCGACAGGGACCCATGTATCTCCACAGAAACAAAACTAAACCAATTCTTCTCTATAATCCATCTAGGTAAGAAAATTCATGCACTGTATAAGAAACAACAAACTTGAAACCAACTGCTTATAAAGTTAAAGGAATTGGTAAGCAACTCTTCCATGGACCGCAATAGTTAAAAAAGTTGAATGAGACATGTAGTTTGTGAAACCCACATGCAGTATTCATAATTCTTTTAGTTGTTCACATAAAATGTAAAGTTCCAAGAACCAGTGGTGACTTGGCATTTGGCAAAAGTAAAGTTACAAAGAAGAGATTTGGAATTAAAATTGCAAAATCTAGACTTTGGATTACAAATTGTTCATCACGTAATCGGGTGTGTGACATAAATTTGGAGTCAACAAACCAAAAACTACTATGGAATTTAAGAGTCATACACAAACCAGCAAATATGAAATGACTTAAATGACATAAACTCAGAGTCATAGACTTGACTTGAGGACCTATGCATCGGTGTTATAAATGATATAATTATTCAGTAACTGCCGATATTGTTATAATGTTTTTAGATGGACATGTTTGGTGATTTTCCAGAATTCAAGTTGGGTAATTTGAGTTGACAGATATACATTGACATAAAGAGATTACTTACGTTAATTAGTTCCTTTCGAGCCTCTTGAAGCTCGTCATTGGTTTTACGTTCCTGGACAACAAGAGCTTGATTTAGTGCTTCCACATCCTCAAGTTCTTCTTCTTTCTGCTTTAGGGCCTTCTGAGTATCATCAATCTTTTGTTTGAACTGAGAATCTTCAACATTTTCCATATGCTTCATTACCGACAAAGACCCTCTCATACGCTGAATTTCCAACTCTAGTCCTTGCTTGGCATTAATTTGTTTTTCTAGTTCCATAGTTCTTTTGCGAAGCTCTTCTTTTTCTCTCTGCATTTGAATTTATGCAAAATGAAAAATACATTAGAAGTACATAATTACAATTAGATTTTGGCAGGCATTTCTAAAAACAGAAGAAAATCAAGTAAACTACCTTATGATCCTCTGCCAACTTAAACACATTTTCATCTGACTTTTTCTGCTCCAAGGTGGCTCTCTCATTCTTTAAGTGGGATAAAAGAAATGCAAAATTACATTAGTAATATCCCAGCAGAGTACAAGAATCAGAGAAGATGAATAAAAAAAGATAAACCATGTCTTCTTACCATTTCCTTCTCAATCGCCAGTTTCTTTCGTTCACTGTCATTACGAGCCTCCCTTTTCTGCAGTTCCTTCTCTCGCTGCTCAAGCTCAAGTTTCATTTTCTGCTGCTCCTTGAGAACATTTTGAAGTTGGGCATTTGTATTTTTCTGCATCTTTTGTATCTCTGTCCAAAATTATACAAGATGTTACCATCGAGGAGATAATACTTAATCAACACAACAATCATGTAATTGGATTAAAAGGTTTCAAAAAATTATCACCATACATGACCAGTAAACTTAACTAGGTTATATACCTTCATTGTAGGCTTGAAACATCTTGTCCTTTTCTTTCATTAAACTACTAAAAGATAATGAGGTTTCATTGTATTTCACCTCTATCTCCTTAAGGTGCATTTCTTTTTCCTCAATTACATTACTCAGGTTTGACAGGAGCATGTTTGATTTGCTCTTTTCTTCTGCTTCAATATCTTGGACTGTCTTCAGATCTCCAAACTTTCTAAGAAAGTCACCAATTGCCTTTTCTGAATAATAATCATCCTCCCGTCCAATCCATCCATAGATTTCAGTCCCCCTGTTCTGCACATTTATGTAATCTTGTTTTCCCTTGCCAGCAGCCTCAAAACTGTTTTCAAATTTCATGGCACAATGAAATGCTGGCCAGTCTTTGCCAAACTCCACTACTGCTAAACCAGTATGACCTCTGTAGTTCCATAAAGGGGTAACCCTTTTGGGGTTAAACCCCTGCACAGTAAACTCATTCTTTAGTTTTGTACCGCTCCCCCCAATATATCTGCCATTCTCAAATGTAACAGGAATGTTGGCCACGATCCCGACCCAAGGATAAACAAGCAATTCATTACTGTCGCTGTTTTGTGAAGGCCTCAAAACCTCTGGACTGATTCTTTCTGAAGGCTTTCTTCTACCAAGATTTTCCAAGTATTTTAGAAGACCAAGATGCTTGCCCTTTTCCTTTGTGTCCCTCTTGGATCCTGATCCCTTACCAATTGCAGAAGCATGCTGCAGAAGGTCCTTAAACCCATATTGTTGCTTCCTTTTCTTCTGAGGGCAGTAAGGACATCTATATACGTCCCCAGAAATCTTCACCTCAAATTTACCATCCGATAATTGCTGGCAACATGTCTCAGAGTAATCTTCCAACTCAGAGTCACTGATATCAGTTTCTTCTTCTGACGAGTAACTCATTTTTCCTGAACAATTTGACGAAATTGGAAACATATTCAAAACCCCGCAAATCTCAAATCAACTTTCTAGAGCTAGATAACACAGATAGCATAAACTACATACTTCCATGGTATTAAGCATACAAATCAACCTGTAACAGTCAATATATACAATCACTTGTAGTCAAGTATGAATATCACGCATACATTTCAATTTTTTCGTATAAAAGCTGAGATATCTGGAAAAATTGTGAACATGGGTTGTGAAACCATAAAATTGGACTTAATTAAATAGATATTAAAGATTGGGAAAAAATAAAAATAAATACAACAGATCATGACCAGTATTAATATTAACCACACATTGAACAGAAGCAACTACAGGAAATATACTAAAACTAGGCTTATATCATTTGAATGAAATTTCCTTGTAGCCAAAACCAATCCAACATTCCAAGTAGGAACAACTTTGTAGACTGTGTAAATTGAAATAAACTGTACATAGAAATATGTAACTTGTTAGGCATAGGAAGAATAACAATATCTTGAAATATTTGTTTTGATTTTAGTTGTAGAAGAAGCAAGTATGCATGATTATAATTACTCTTAAAAAGGAAAGAAAAATTGTACACACTCACCCAATAACAATTAGTCCATATATGAAGTATCAACAAAGAAATTTTAACTGAAACATTTTGAACAGAGACATGCATTGACAACCATAAATGGGTAATGCTAACGAATCATATAGAGTAGAGAGAGAGAGAGAGAGAGAGAGAGAGAGAGAGAGAGAGAGAGAGAGAGAGAGAGAAGGGGGGGAGAGGGAGACACAGAGAGAGAGAGAGAGAGAGAGAGAGGGCAGGAGAAAGGGAAAGGGATGGAGAGACAGAGAGAGGGAGAGAGAGGGAGGGAAGAGAGAGAAGGGGAGAAAGAGGGAGGGAGACACACACACACAGAGAGAGAGAGAGAGAGAGAGAGAGAGAGAGAGAGAGAGAGAGAGAGAGAGAGAGAGAGAGAGAGAGAGAGAGAGAGAGAGAGAGTCTGTAAAGGAAAAGGTAACTAGAAAGGAAATAAAGCCCTGAAATGAAACATGAGATTTGCAATGCAGAGGGGGTAAAAATAACAGAAAATAGCAGAATCAAATGCAGTAAATATAAACAGGTACATGTACAACATTATTATTACGAATCTTGACATGCTAGTGTATTAATTACATACATATGTGTATAGTAACATTAAAAGAATACCCAGAAGAGAATGATAGCAGCTACTTACCTGGAAAACAAAGAATGGGGTTTAAGCTGAGATTTGGGGAGAGAAAGTAGGTGAGTATTTGAAAAGATGGATGAAAATAATTGTAGGTGTTGGGTGGGGTAGAAAAAGATAAGCAACGGAGAGAGGAGCACAGTAAAGTAGAGGGAGGGGGGGGGGGGGGGTACAGGCTGCTACAGCACCTGCAAAACAAACAGACAGGACTAGAAATGGAAAGGGGAATGGAGAGGGTCTGTTGGTATTCCTAGGCTACTACTGATTTTGCCAATATCAGCACTCTTCCACCCTTTTTGTCCTGTTTCTCTGCCCAATCAGGAGGCACCAAGTGTCCCACAAATACTTGTCCCTCAAGTTTGTCCTCCTCCATTAATTACACTGACATTTCATTTTTGTTATTTTCATTTCAATTTTTGGATTATTTTTTTCCTTTTCCTTTCGATTTTACCAAGGCTTATTTCGCAAAACAAAAATGCTAAGGTATCAAATAAATATTCCAATCTTTTTTTTTCTCACAAATGTCATGTGTTTGCTTATAATTGATTATTGATAAAATAATTAATCAAATGAATCTCGCGTGTATTCATATAATTCACAAATTAAAACATCATAATTCACAAATTAAAACATCATTTTGAAGACTTTTTTGTAGACTTTTTTTGATTTCCTAATATTATTCTTAATAAAAATACAAAAAAATTAATAAGCTTGATTGCTAATTTCTATAACTATGTATTTATATTATTATGAATTTTTTTATTATTGCGATTAAGATAGTGATCATGTGCAGGAAAGAAAGATCGTTTTTTTTTTTGCGTACATATTTTACGGTTTCTTCTGAATATTAATTTTTTTTTTTTTGCAATTTTAGCTACAAGACTTCCAACATCAACTAATAGATTGAATTAATGTAATATTGTCAAAATAACTAATTTAAATTTTCATTTACAGTTAAACCTCGATAAATGAATACGGGACCAGAAAATTTTATTCATTAATCGAGATTATTCATTTATCAAGGTCAATAATACACTGTCTCTATTATATTGGAACTAAAAAAAATTATTCATTTAATAAAATTATTCGTTTATCAAATATTCATTTATCAAGGTTCTACTGTACAAATATGTCGTTATTTATATTTGAATACGTGATTTTTTAGTTATAAAAAATGGTGTTGGAAGTAAAATTCGTATTTATGAAGTTCAGGAGAAAGGACACTAATCAATATTAATTTAAGCTATGTTTTCTTAATAGGTAGAAGTGCGTAGAAGTAGTTAATATTTTTTACTCCCTTTGTTTCATTTTACATGATCCTTATTACTTTTTGGGACGTGACGTCCTAAAAAAATGAACCTATTATACTTACTATTTTTAAACACTACTTTTCACTATTACACCCATTACTTCTACATTTTATACTCTTTTTTATACTTAAATAAACACTATTACACCCACTATCTCAAATCTATTACTCCATAAATATTGATAGGTCCCATCATTTTACCCACATTTCAACTAACTTAATCTTTTTTACTAACTTTTTTTAATTTCCGTGAAAGTCAAACCGACTCATTTAAAATGGGACGGAGGTAGTACTAGTTAATTTTAAAATAGTAAGCAACTAAAATTAATATCCATTATTGAATAAAAACAATCCGTATTAAAATTTTCTATTGATTTAATTACTATCAGCTACATTGCAATGTTTGCTTATCTTGTTGTGTGCAAAAATATTTCTCAAATTTTATACACTCTAACATGGTATATGTGTGCAAAAATATTTCTCAAAATTTATACCATGGTATACAATATAGTGTCTATTGTTAGCATGAAATAAACTTAGGCGTGGAGAAAAGGTACCAATATCACAATTTTAAAGTAATTGGTTCAAAATATTATAATTTAAAATATTGGTCCTACATATCAAACTAACACACACTATCGTATAGCGTATTCAATTTTTATTTTTATTTTTTAAATAACGCTAGATCACTTGGCATTTTGGGGAGAGAGTTTTTTTTTAATTAATGCTAAATCGTCTAGCGTTGGGACGAGAGAAATGCTAGATTGCCAGGTGGTTAGGGGGAAGGGGGTTGACGCCACTTGAAGGGGCATTGTGGAGGAGTAGTACTATTATTTTTAATTAATATTTTTTTATTTTTATCGATATTTCCTTTGGGGTCAAATATATTTCATTTGGAATTTAACGAATTTTATTTGGGATTTGGAAATATTTAATTTTTTATTTAAAATTTTTAAATTTTATTTGTATTCCCTTAAAAGTTCAATAATTAACCTTTGGGATTCAATGTTTCCATTTTGGGTTTTAGAAATATTCAGAACGACGAATAAATCGTATACGAACCTAGACCCTAAATCCTAACTTATCTTGATTTTTAAAAAATCGAGATTGGCTCCCGATTTTTTAAAATTCGAGGCTGGTCCCCGATTTTGTAAGAATCTGGCCGCCGAATTTAAAATTTTAAAATTTTATCAATATTTCCTTTTGGGTTAAATAGTTTCCATTTGGGATTTACGGATTTCATTTTAGGTTTAGAAATATTCAATTTTTAAATTAAACAAAAATAGAACTTAAAATACCATTTTGGGTTCAAAACACCACTTTAAGTATAATTTTGAACCCAAAACTCTACTTGAAGTAGCGTTTGGTATAAAAAAAATAGTTAAACGCTACATCAAGTTTTGTTTCTGGCAGGGCACCATCCTGTAACGCCACTTTAAGTGGTGTTTTACCCTTTTTTTTTTGAATCGCTGGATTAAGAGTTTTCCCTAGCCCCAAGTGTAGATAACACTACACGATGTAACGTTTTACTATGATATACGGGGCCAACTTTTTCATTTGTGATATTTGAGGTCATTTGTCTTGAAATTGTGACATATAGGACCAACACCCGAGGGTATGAATGTATTATCAATTTTTTTTGCTTTTCTTGAATTATTTAATTGTTTGAATCTATTTTTACCTGTAGTTGAGTATATATGTTATAATAAAAATATTGCAAATTGTAAAAAACACACAAACTCACTTTAAACCTAATATTGTATTAGATTTGAAGATTGCTATAATTTGTGAATATGAAAATGTATTCCCAACTTTAATTTTTCTCAGAGAGATATTCTAGATATTACAATGAAAAACTTAACAAGTAAAGAAATGAACCTGTGCATTTATAGAACATGTTAGATATAATTGATGTGAATAATAATCAGTGTTTAAGTGTTACAGTGAAAAAATCAGAGTTTAGCTGGAAGCAGTCAGAGTTTAGTTAAACGCTGACAGTTGGAAGCTCGACAGAGTTTGTTAAACTCTGTCTGGAGGAAGCGTCTACTGGTCAACAATGTTTGAAGAATTATTGAAGATAATTATGGAAGCAATATCTTTGAAGATTGGATAGCTGTCAAAGAGATTGTGTTGACTAAGGAGACGTGTAGCAATCGTAATTGATATCAATTGTATAGCTAATTTATAGGAGTATCAATTATCGATTGCATAGCAGCTATATATCTTATAAATACAGTTAGGTTAACCCTAGAAGGATATTCGTGCAACGCAATATCATTCATTGTAACCTAAGCAGCTCTCTGTGATATTTTACATTACTGAGAGAAGAGTTATTAATTCCAAACAGTTTTTAATTGTTTAAACACGTGTTTTATTGTTAATCTCTTATACAATCTTGATTATAATTGTGTATTCGGCCTAACAATTGGTATCAGAGCTAATCTGTTACTCTATACACTTTAAGATCCACACACAGCTATAATCAATGGCAGAAATACCTCCTCCATCAGGTTCTAGTGCAAGTACTGAGAAGGCTCAACCTACTACTGTGAGTCGTTATGAGACAATTAGGGTTCCTATTCTCAGGCCGGCAGAGTATTCAATCTAGAAGGTGAAGATGACCATGTTTCTGGAGGCTACAGATCCAGAATATTTTGATAGCATTTATGAAGGTCCTCATAAGCCTACAAAGTTATCAGTTGTTGCTGCTGGTCAAGAAGCTAAAATAGTTCCAAAGGAGAAGAAAGATCTGACTCCTGAAGATCTTTCATCTATTGCTAAGGATGCAAAAGTTAGGCATCTACTTCATAGTGCCTTAGACAATGTCATGTCTAATAAAGTGATTAACTGCACTACTGCCAAAGAAATATGGTAAAAACCTTGAGGTTAGATGTCAAGGAACTGCTGCTATCAAGAAGAATAGAAGGAACATACTCACACAGGAGTATGAGCACTTTGAGGATAAATCTGAAGAAACCATGACAGAAACATTTGATAGATTCTGTAAACTGCTCAATGATTTGTCACTAGTCAATAAAGAGTATGATCTAGAAGATTCAAATCTCAAATTTCTTCTTGCTCTACCTGAAAAGTGGGATGTAAAGACAACCACTATAAGAGATAATTATGATCTTACTGAAACTGAGATTGATGAAATTTATGGGTTGCTCAAAACTCATGAACTGGAACTGGAACAAAGAAACAGGAGATCAAGCAAGAAGACAAAGTCTGTTGCTCTTAAGGTTGAAGAAAAAACCCTTGAAGAAGAAAGCATCAAGGAAGAAAGCTAAGGGAAAGGCTTTAGTCATACATTCTGAAAGTGAGTCATCAAACTCTGGTGTTGATTCAAACACCGATGAATCATCTGATTCTGAGGATGATGAAGAAGAAATGATGCAAATGGCTGCTTTGATGGTGAAGACCTTCAAGAAGATGGGTTTTAAGAACTTCAAGTAGGGAAAAAGGTTTTCTAAGAAAGATTCAAATTCTGACAGAAAGAGTTTCAGAAAGTCTGAGAGAAAGGATACCAAATCTGGGAAGAAAGACAAGTCTGAGATTCAATGCTACAAGTGTAAGGAGATGGGTCACTATGCCCCTGAGTGCAAGAAGGGTAAAACTGAAAAAGCACTCTTCACAAAAGGCAGAGACTGGGCAGACACTTCAGACTCAGATGAGGATGTTAACTATGCTCTCATGGCCACTAATGAGAATGAATCTGAAGATTCTGAAAACAAGGTACCCCTAACTACATATGCTTATAATACTGATAATATATCTGAATTGAGAATTTATCTTAAGTCTTTGCATATCAGTTATAGGGATCAGACTTTAGAGAATGAGAGAATCAAATCTGAGAATTCTGAACTTAAAGAGAGAAATAAAATTGTTGAAGAGAAACTTGAAAACATGCAACAAGTTCAGAAACAAAGAGATGATGCTGTTTATCTAGAACAGGATTTGCTAGGAAGATATAAGCAACTAGAATCTGAATTGGAGAAGGCAAATCACATAATTAAAACTTGGACTCATTCTGGAAAAGACACTCAAGAGGTTTTTCAGTCAGACACAGTTGGTTTAGGTTACTGTGTAGAAGATGAACTTAGGTTTCAAAATAAGGTCAAAGTTATAACACATCTTCCATCTACAAAATTTGTTCATGGAATAAATGAACCTAAGTCTGAAGCTGAAAATGGAGCTGTTAAGAAAGAACCAGTAAAAACTAGTGTTAAACAGGTTAATATTGGTTCAATGACAGATAAACAACTCAAGCATAAGCTTAAGGAGTTAAAATCTGTTAAGAAACAGAAAGTGTCTAAGAAGAATAGAAATGGTAAAATAGGCATTACTCAAGGTAATTATCCAATGCTTGCTACTTTCGCTCCAAGAAAGACATGTCATAACAGTGGTAGCACTAACCATCTTGCTAGTTTCTGCAGGAAGAATAAAACATTAATTCTTTACCTTCCAAGTCTGAAGTAAAGAAAGATTATGTTAGAACTAGACCACAGACTTTATGCAAACATTGTGGAAGTACTTGGCATTCTATTTATACTTGCAGGGATTATCATGCTATTTATCATAACTATTATGAACTTAAGCCCAATTTGAAATGGGTTAAGGTTAATTCTGCAAGTGTAAACTCTAAAAATGTTAGATTAAACTCTGATAATGTGAATTCCGCTGCTAAAGCTAACAAAGTTAAGAAAGCCAAAGGATCCAAGCAAGTCTGGATCCTTAAATCTGACCTTCAGTGATTGTTTGTGATTGCAGGGCATCAGGGAAAGTATCCTAGTCGTGGACAGTGGATGTTCAGGACACATGACTGGAAATAAAGCCCTGCTATTAGAGTATGTGGAAAAGGCTGGCCCAAAAGTTTCCTATGGAGATGGCAACGTAGGACGTACTCTGGGATATGGCAATATCAATCTTGGAAGTGTCATCATCACAAATGTAGCTCTGGTTCCAGGACTCAAGCAAGATCTGCTATCTGTGAGTCAAATCTATGACAGAGGATATCATGTAGATTTTCAGCCTGAATACTGTGAAATCATCAGTAAATCTACAGGGAAAGTTGTTCTAGTTGGACACATGCGCAATAATATCTATGAAGCAAAGTTGTTGACAAATTCTGATGGAAAAGCTGTGTGCCTGTCCACAAGAATGTCTAGTGAAGAGAGTTGGAAGTGGCATAAGAAACTCTCTCATCTGAATCTGAACAACATTAATGAGTTGATAAGAAAGGATCTTGTAAGAGGACTTGCAAAGTCTTTATTAAATGTTGATAGCCTGTGTGATTCCTGTCAAAAGGCCAAACAAAGGAAGTCATCTTTCAAGAGCAAGTCTGAATCTTCAATTGTTGATCCTTATCATCTTCTACATGTTGATCTCTTTGGACCAGTGAATGTCTTGTCAATTGGAAGAAAGAAATATGCTCTAGTCATTGTTGATGAACACACCAGATACACTTAGGTGTATTTTCTAGCAAAGAAGGATGAAACTGCATTAACTCTGATGGAGCATGTAAAGCTGCTAGAAAAAGGATCAAAACACAAAGTCAAAATAATCAGAAGTGATAATGGAACTGAATTAGGAATGCAAAAAGAAGAATTCTGCAAGAACAGAGGAGTGAAGCAAGAGTTTTCTGCACCTGGTACACCACAGCAAAATGGTGTAGTTGAGAGGAAGAACAGAACCTTGATAGAAGCTGCCAGAACTATGCTTGATGAAGCAAAATTGCCAACCTATTTCTGGGCAGAAGCAGTTCAAACAGCCTGTTTTACTCAAAATGCTACCTTGATAAACAGGCATGGAAAAACACCATATGAGATGGTGAGGGAAAAGAAGCCAAACCTGAAATATTTTTATATTTTTGGGTGCAAATGCTTTGTGTTGAAAACTCATCCTTAACAGTTGACCAAATTTGAGTTAAAAGTTGATGAAGAAATTTTTGTTGGCTATCCGCTGTCAACTAAGGCATTCAGAGTTTATAATCTGAGAACCAAGGTGATCATGGAGTCAATTCATGTGTCATTTGATGACAAGAAAATAACTGGACTTGAAGATGTAGATGAACATGATCAACTGCACTTTGAAAATGAAGACTTAATCTCTGATGAAGTAAACTCTGATGAAACTGATCTGACAAACTCTGTTGAAGCATACTCTGAACCTCTACTGGTAAACACTGAAGAAACTTCTCAGCCAGAACAAAGGGGAGAACCAGTTGAGGGGGAGTATGATCAAAATGATGACTCAAATTCTGATAGTGAGTCAACTGAAAAATCTTGATTAAACTCTGATGACTCAAACTCTGAAAGTGCAAAATCTGACAGTTTAAACTCTGAGCAGTCAAATTCAGGGGGAGCCTCAGAGACTGAAGAAAGGCAACGAGAAAATCAGGAGAACATGGATCAAGGGGGAGGATCATATACTAATAGAAGCCATTTACCTTCTGCTAGGAAATGGACAAAATCTCATACACATGATTTAGTTATTGGAGATCCAGATGCAAAAGTAAGGACAAGAAGTGCTACAACAAGTGAATGTCTGTTTCATGCATTCTTGTCTAAGAATGAACCAAAGAAGGTAGAAGAAGCTCTTCAAGATGCTGACTGGATAACAGCAATGCAGGGGGAGTTAAATGAATTCGAAAGAAATGAAGTATGGACCCTTGTACCTAGACCAAAGAATAGATCTGTAGTTTGTACTAGATGGGTTTTCAGAAATAAAACTGACAGTGAGGGAGTTGTTACAAGGAACAAGGCTAGACTTGTGGCAAAAGGTTATTCACGGCAGGAAGGAATAGACTATGATGAAACTTTTGCTCCAGTTGCAAGATTGGAGGCAATAAGGATTTTTCTAGCATATGCCTCTCACAAGAAATTCAAGGTTTTTCAGATGGATGTGAAAAGTGCTTTTCTGAATGGGAAGCTTTGTTTAAACTAAAATACGCAAGCGTACGTGGTCACAAGTAATACAGATAGAAGTCAAGTTCGTTCCCACAGAGATCTTAGGTTTCAATTCAGTTTTGTACCTATGCAACAATGTGTGGTTATTATGCACTGCTAAGACAATTAACAATATTAAGTTTTTTTACTAACTATAATTAACTGAGATACAAATTAACAAACTAAAAATTACTAACTACTTATATGCGAGAAAAAACATGGAATCCTAACTTCATTAAATACTTCGCTTAGATCTAACGCCTTTAATCACTATGTGCAATGGTTATGATATCTAATCGGACAACACGAAACAAGTACACGCTACCTCTCAGTATACGTATACCAAACTAAACATACATCCACAAAAGAGATAGAAGATGAATAGACACCAATTATGCTTAGACCCTATATGTCTATAGAATTTGAAAACATAACGGTTGAAGAGCAAGTTATCCATAAAGATCACACAGGGCAATATAAGTATTCTCATCTCATACTACGAATCATGTTGATAAACAATCATGAACCTATGCTAGCATGGCAAGTTCTAAATCTCAAGATCCACTTTCACTTCACAAGAGATTAACAAATTAGATGTTAGCTACGCATCTAAACACATGAAGCACAACCATACGAGGATATCAAATATACATCACACACAGATCTTTAAGCAATCAAGATACTAAGTTCCATAAATAAATCCGTTAGAATCCCATGACAACGATTAGTTCATAATCGAACCGCTCGTCATCATGGGATCTATTGAAACCATGATAGAAGACAAGATATGAAAGAAAGTAATAATATTAATAAAACAAGAGTTGAGAAAACAAATCTATGACACAAAAGATGAAGTAGATCTAGATCCGTTGCTTGTCACGAGCGTTGAATCCTTCTCTCCTTTTCTCCCTTGCAGATCTAAGCTATATTATGTACAAGATATATAATTGTCTAATTCCTAATTGTCCAATTTACAAGGGGTTGGATGTGTTTATATAGGCACTCCAAGTCTTGACCAGCAAGAAATTGCCTTCTATTACAATTATAATTCGATTTAGGTACTACAAACTGCCCAAAATATAATTAGAACTTGAAAAGGGCAAAACAGTAAATTCCTGCTCCCATCAGTCTGCTTGTCGCGCAGATTGCTCTCACCACACGCAGCCTACACGCACGAATCTTGTCCTAAGTTGTAGAAAATCTTCCAGGCTTCGCGTGGACAGCTTACGGGCCTCAAACGGACTTATAGAACTCCTGATATGGCCAAAACAGTGTAGACTGCGCAACCTTCCAGGAAAATTCGAATTTTAATCAATTAATCCTCCAAACACGATAGAAGCAACACCCATAATCGACATTCTTATAAATCTGCACAACTAAGAAAAACACATCAAAACTACAATAAACTTGAGTCCAAGACAATCAATTTAAGCCGAATTGAAGCGATCCAAGTGGATATAAATCCACTTATCACACCCCCAAACTTAAACCGATGCTTGTCCTCAAGCATAAACAATTACAACTAACTAACTAACTAGTACCACTTCCGTAGGTGATCACGGTTGCATTTGGCATATGCAATAATCCCTTTAAACCCCTAGGCATCCCCAGTGGACGAGTAAGGTCTCGTGAGGGCCTATAGCGAATGTACCCACAAAATCCATTAAACCTAATGCAATGCAATGCATGAATGCAACTAATGTGAAAAATGAAACGATCCCCTTCAAACTAACCAAAACCAACTAGCAAGCAAATATCTCAAAGAATGCAACTAAATCCAAATAGAGCTCGACTAAGTTCCCGTATACTAACAATACATGAACACAAACGTGCGTGTGTGCAATGCTCATCAGAAATACTCCCAAAACTAGGTCAAAGATCATACATGCTCTTCGTCAAGACAATCACAGGTTTACAAATAGAATAGACTGTAGACACTTCATAACCTAGAAACACCTCCATCCTTATCCAAGGTAGACAGAAATTCATGCTTTATTACTAACTACTACGACACATATATACAAGCATGCTTATTTAACCGTGCAATGGATGAGAGCCCGAAAGGCTTATACAATAATACCCATTTAGCGAGCATTGGGTTAGTGGATCCCAGACTATAAAAGCCTTAGGTCACTAGGCACAAAGTCCCCTAGAACTTAATAGCTCGAGTATTAAAGAGCTCACCCTAGTTAATTTTGCATATAAACAATTGACACTTTTGACTCTTTTTTTTCTTTTTTTTTTCTTTCTATTTTTTTCTGCTTTTCTTTTTCTCTTTTTTTCCTATGCAATATGGAATGAGAATTCTCAATTCCAACCCTAGACTACTCATATAAATATGAGCCGGCTACTAGCCATTTGACATCTAGCAATTATTGACAATTATTTACAACTAAGCATGAAATCCCTGTTTTCCCCCAAACTTAGACTTAAGTGTTCTAGGCCATCAAGGGAATAACGAAAATTCTAAATATAAACAAGTGATTAAATCTAAAAACATCCAAACAAGCATGACCTCAACCTAGCCCAAAAGCACCCAATGAGACTGTGTAATTAGTTTTGTATCTGAAACACATAAGTCAATTTCATAGAAACCATAAATCAACCCTCTATTCCTTATAAACATATAAGGCATTTCTGAATTCTGTTCCATTATCACTTCTCAATGCAATCACACTTGTATTGTTGGCTTTTGCTTCTTTATCAACTTTCTTTATGTGCTCAATGATTACTTGTGGAGCCTCATCCTTTGATGCTAGAAATTCCACCCATGTATACCTTGTGTAGTCATCAACCATCACTAGGGCATACTTCTTTCTTGAGAGTGACATAATATTGACAGGCCCAAACAAATCCATATGAATTAATTGCAGAGGCTTGGTGATTGATGTCACTGTCTTTGACTTGTGGCTTGACCTTTTCATCTTTCCTTTTTGGCAAGCCACACACACTCCTTCTTGACAGAATTCAAGTGTGGGCATGCCTCTCACTAACTCTCTTTTGACTAGAGAATTAATGGCCTTGAAGTTCAGGTGTGATAACTTCTTGTGCCATAGCCAACAATCTTCATTTGATGCTTTTGAGTAGAAGAAACAAACTTTGTCCTTGTTTGCAGAGTCCATATTGGCTACAAACAGGCTCCCTTTTCTTACTCCAGATAGAGCAAAATCACCAGTCTTCTTGTGGGTGATCAAACATTCATCTTTGTCAAAATTTACCTTGAATCCTCTATCAGTAAACTGACCAACACTTAGCAGATTATGCTTGAGACCCTTGACTAGTGCTACATCTTCAATGATGACATTACCAACTTTTAACTTGCCATATCCCAATGTGTTACCCATGTTGTCATCTCCAAAAGCAACCACTGGGCCAGTCTTCTCCTCATATTGTGATAGCAGGGCCATATCACCAGTCATGTGATTTGAGCATCCACTGTCCAAAATCCACATGACCTTCTTTTCACTTTCTTTGCCTTGCAAGCACAAAGGTATTACTTTTTCTTTGGTACCCAAACAAGTTTAGGTCCACTTGGCTTAGAAACAGATTTATCAAAAATAGCATGCTTATCAACTTTCTTAGGACTAGTCTTCTTATCACTGTTAGAAGTCTTAGAATCTGAATTCTTAGACTTAGGTGACAGAGGTACCTTCCTAACTCTAGGAGGACTTGAAGACTCTGGCCTTATGTAGTGTGTGAATGTTGTGACTGATGCAACCATCCATGAATTGTCTTCTCATATTAAAACAGCTAGTCATAACATTCATGTTGCATGGCATACAGTCAAGTTTATCACAGAAAGGTGAATCTCTATGTCTTAAAAGGCACAGAGCAATCATAGAAAGGCTTAGCTACACTATTAGTTGGTTTCTTGCATGCATGAGTTAAGTGATTTGTGCTAAAACAGTTTTGATAAACTTTCCTAAGGGGCATTTGGCACATAAGCATAATTATTATTCTTGTTTATCCCTAGCTTGCCATTCATGTTTTGTTTCTTATTAGCCACTTTCTTCTCAGATTCATTTTTCCCAGCTGAAACAAACTTCACAAACTTCTCAGGTCTAGGTCTACCTCCTACTGGCTTCTTGGCTTTTGCCTTGACACTCTCACTCTTAGAGGATGCTGGTTGTTCACTAGACTGTGCCTCATCCTCATCATTCAACATTTGCTTAATGAGTAAGGCATCCTCATCAGTTTCAAATGTTGGTTCTTTAAAAATTGGAGACTCAGCCTTTTTCTAAATGTGAGGCACTTCATCTTGAACAACTATGTCATCTTCAATGATAGCATAGCCTTTCCTCTATTTAAGAGTGCCATAGTCAAGTCCAATGGCAGCCTTGGGTTTAGCTTGGTTTTTCTCATGGTAGGACTGCAATAGACTAGAGGAGTTCTTAAAGGTTTTCAGTTTGAATTCATTTTCAGCTAGTTCATCCCTAAGAGCCTTCTCAACCTGACTAGCACATAGAACCTTATTCTGCAGATATTCAACTTCTTTCTTAAGGTTATCTACTTGCATAGCAGTTAGCTGAAGTTCCTCATTCTTCTTGTTTAACAATTCATTCTTAGCAGACAGTTTGGAAATCTCTGCATTAGCAGCAGTCATACTAGTATAAATATTAAACATTTCAATAGATAGTTGTTCAACCATGCATTTATACTCAGAAACAGACATATCTATGGTAGTGAGAGATGGTACCTGAGAGTCAGATAGAGATTATTCATCCTTGGAATCATCCATCAAGGCATAGTTGCAGAATTCTTGCTCCTCTCCATCACTATCAGAGTCATCCCAACACTTCACTTCAGCTATGTAGGCCTTGCCTTGTGTTTGTTTTTTCAGAAGGGCCTCATACTTAGCTTCAAGCTCTAGAAACTCCTTATCCCTCTTTTTAGGCTTCTTGCATTCACTGGTAAAATGCCCTAGGTCATTGCATCTATAACACCTTACAGATGACCTATCCACAAGGCTGGTTTTGAATTTATTCTTATTTGCTTTCACAGGTGCCTTGCTCTTGTTGAATGAATGGTTTTGGGGTCTAAGTTTGAAGGGTTGGTTTATCTTGAATCTGATGTTTGGAAACTTTCTGGCCATGAAAACATATGAAGTGTTTTCCATGCCATCTAACTCTTCAAGAGTATAGAACTCTTCTTCTTCCTTCTCCTCAACAGGTTCAGTCACTTCACCTTCATTTTCTTCATCATCTACTATCTCTTCTATCCTCAGTTGACTTGTAGATGCTTCTAGGTCTTGAACAGATTTGCTGACAATCAAGGCACATGATGTGTTGTTTTCATTCTGCCTTGGTTGGCTTGGATAGTCATCTTCTGAAGCAACTCAAGCTCATGAGTCTTTAAAACCCCATAGAGCACATCATATGTGACTTTGTTCAAATCTCTTTCTCTTAGAGAAATGACCCTTTTCTCTAGATGGTTTGGTGAAGACAATAGAAACTTCATGTTCAACTCCTTGGTGCTGTAAACCTTCCCATTCATCTGTAGCTCATTCACCAGCTTGTGAAACCTTTCAAACATGTCAGTAATGCTTTTCTTGGTCCGAGCCATGAAAGCTTCATACTGTGTGACCAGTATCTATTTCTTGTTTTCTCTAACCTCCTCTGTTCCTTCAAATAACACCTCAATATGATCCCACATCGCCTTTGTTGTTATGCAAGAGGCTATGTTAGCAAACATTGACAGTTCCATAGAATCTATGATTAATAACATGAGATGACTGTCGAGAGCAGCCATCTCCTTTTCTGTCTTTGTCCATTTGGATGGTTCTTTAGCCACATAGGATCTTGGAATGGTTACAGGTCCAACAGTCTTTTCAGGAATCTCCTGTTGTGGAACAAAGGGACCATTCTTGAGTATCTCAGGATATAGAGGGTTGGCAGCTTTGATGAACAACAACATTTTAATCTTCCAGAGGTTGTAATTCTCTTTGTCGAACTTAGGGACCTTCACTGTTCATGTAGTCTTTGGTGTATTCATGATCTTTTTCTGTTTTTAAATAAACAGCCTGCTCTGATACCACTTGTTGAGTATTTGAATATACCGAAGAGAATACAGAGGGGGGGTGAATGGATTCTCAAAATTTTCTTCTAATAAGTGTTTTAGGTGAAGGTTGTTTGAAGGGTTTGAATCTGGTTGTGTAACAAAGTGTGTGTTTGTGTTTAACAGATTATGTAAGTACGGAATATAAACACAAGAACACGATCACTCACTTTAATCTAATAATGTATTAGATAAAGATTTGCTACAAACTGTGAATACAAATGTTAGTATTCTCAGCTTCATTTTTCTCAGAGGAAATGTATATATCTAAATGTTCTTGAAAAGATTAACTACTAGAGAAGTGAGGTTGTACTCTTATAGAACATGAGTACAGCTACTTACTAAAAACAGGGTGACATACAAAATTACTTTCTAATATGTCTATCCCTTTTTGAGTAATATCCAAACGGCTTGAGATTTGACTTTCTTTAACTCTGTTCAGATCTACTTCTTTAGCAGCTTGTCTCTTGAGACATCTCTCTAAGCTTCTTGTAGTCTTTCCAAAATTACTTTACAGTACTCTGGTTCTGAAAATGTTTTGGCTTGCTGCAGGTTTCTGACTTGTACAATTCTCCAGTATTTTGTCTCCAAGACTGCATTCGAGAAGTAACTAAGTGGTTGATTCGAGAACTAGAATTGACTTGATAGATAACTCTGAGTTCTCGAATACTGTATAATTGACATATTGAATCACTTCTCGAATTATTCTTTTCTTCAGGAATCCTTGACTTGTCGAATAGAGCTTTTAGTTTATGGAGTCCTTGAGATGTCGAATAGCTTCTTTAGTCCTTGAGATATCGAATGTAGCTGTGACTTGTTGACTCTTAGAGAACTCGAATGATGCTTTGACTTGTTGACTTCTTGAGTTCTCGAATAGAGTATTAGACATGTCGAATCTCTGAGTTGTCGAATGAGGCTTTGACTAGTTGACTTCCAGAGATATCGAACAGTGTCCTTGTAGATATTGAATCCTTGACTTGTCGAATGCTAGACTTCTCGAATAGATCGAAACACTTCTCGAATTGGTACTTAGGCAAATCTTCATTCTCCAAATTCCAACTGTGTTTATTTTGACAGTCTTGGTCTTCAAGCTTGAGGCATGATCCTTGGAACTTCTTTCACTACACCATATATGGCCTACCGTAACCCCTACAGAAAAAATGTTACCCCAATATGTTACATTAGCTATACTACTTACATCCTGAGATAACATTTCGTTTTTTATGTTACCTTAGCATAAAATATGATGTTACAGTAGCTAGAAAGTGTTGAAGCATGTAACATAAAGATGTACGTGTTACATTAGAGTTGGCCATGACAACTCTTTTCATCTAATTTATTTTTTTTTTTTGAATTTTTTTAAATAAATTTAGTTTTTAAAATTTGTTAACTTTTTTGTAAAATGAGTTGGAATATTATTTTATTTTTTAAAGTCGAATTTTTTTCAAAAAATATTTTTTTTCAGAAATTGTAATATTTTTTTAAAAATTGTAATTTTTTCAATTTTTTTAAAATCCAGCTCAGAATTTTTTTTTGTAAAGTAAGGTATTTTTCAATAATTTTAAATTTAAAAAATTTAAAACTTTTACGTTTTACCTGAAAAAAATGAATATTTAAAATTTTACTTGAAAAAAGAATGAATATTTCAAATCAAAATTTATACGTGAGTTAATAATTATTTTAAAATTACATTTACCTTTAAATTAAATTTGTCTATAAAAAGCTAGAATTTTCCAAATACATGAGTTAATATTTTTAAATATTAAAAATATTTATTTATTATTTTTTCAGATTCAATGTATTTGTTAAATTTTAAATGAAAAATCCTAAAAACATCAAAATTAATAAATATATTTATAATAACATTGAAAGGCACACGGATCGGTGAAATTTATAAGCGGCAAAAACCAGCGCCCAGACTAAAAATTTCAATTTTAATACTCTTAACAAAAACTCAGCTCTCCCTCTTTCCCTCTCTCTCGGCTCTCTCTCTCGTACAACTCTCTCCCTCTCTCTCCTAAAACTGTCTTCCTCAATTCCTTCACTAGTACAAAAACTGCCCTCCCCAAAAATAGGTCTATAGTAACATTTTAGCACCCTAAGGTAACATAATTTTTTGGTTACCGAAGGCCAGAGCATCTCCAATGGGAGAGACCTCTTAGCTAAAATTTAAAATCATTTACCATAAATAATAATTATAAAGAATGTGTAAAAAAAATTGCACTCCAACGGGAGAAAACCCTTGTCTATAATTATAGATAATCTCTTGATGTTGGCTATATTTGTCGAACCTCTAGAGACCTGTAGTGAATTGCCACATCACTTATTTCTATATTAAAATTATATATTCCATTAATAACAACTTGAAATATTAATAACATACCATTTTTAAAATATAGTCAATCATTATAGCCAATACCCTCGGAACACAATGTCTTACAGGTTCGACAAATTTTACATAATCAGTATTTTATGTAATTTAGCCAATCATTTTTAGCTAACGTCATTGGAGATGCTCTTATATGGTGTAGTGTTTCAAGCATTATTCTCTGACTTTAATTACAGTTACACAGGTAGAATTTGATGCCTGTTATAAGTACTACAACAAGTAGAAACTCTACAACTAGAGGTTCCCTCGGTTAAGAGGTCATGTAGGTAATGCAAAGCATTACAGTCAATTAGGCTTGTTACTAGATGTATACAGGAATGCCTCTGTGACTAACAGCCACGTCGGTAGTGCCACATCAACAGCAATGCCATGTCAGCATTTGATTCTGCTACAGAATCAGAAAATTGGTCTTTTTTTATTATAGAACAAAAAAAAATTAGTCTTTTTTTTATAGAACCAAAAATTAAAATTTTGATTCTATTATAGAATTATAAAATTAATGATTCTCTCCAATTCTCTGTATAAGACGGTTCTCTCTTGAATAATGGCCTAAGAACCTATATTTCACATTTTTGTTTTATCAAATCTTGATAATGTTAATATTCATGTATAATCAATTTGAATTAAGAAAAAAAATTGAAGTATTTGAGTTAAGAAAAAAAATTAGGTACTTTTTCTTAATTTCATCCTGAACCCATCTCATATAGTATGGACGGTCGAATATAATTATAAGCTATCAAGACTAAAAATTATGATTTTTATAATCTACTATTACTAGCTTATAGCCCGTGCAAAGCACAAGTTACTTTTAAATACTTTTAAAATTATATGATTAAATAAAATAGAATATAATAATTTATTATGAATATAATTTAACTTTGTAATTAATTAATAAAATTATTAGTAATAATAATAGTTATTTAATAAATGATATGTATTGATTAGAACTAATAATATAAAATCTTAATGTAAATTTGTTGTTAACGGAATTCGAACCTTGGATCGTTAGAAGAGGAATTTAAATATAGAATATTCTTTATTATTAGATCTAACGGCTATTATCTATTTACTAAATATCTAACGGTCACTATTCTTTTATATGGTTGAACCAAGTTGAACCAAACAACCAAATTATACCCCTGTTTGCTTATTATATAATAGTATAGATAGTATAGATAAGTCATTATGAGTAAGAATTATAATTCACTAGCTTACATCCCGTGCAAAACACGAGTTATTTTTATTTTTTATAATTTGTTTATAGTGTAATACAATATTGTAAATATTAATTTTAATATGTTATTGGAAGAATTCGAATCTTACATCTTTGTAAATAATAATTTTTAACATTAATATATAAATTAATATGTTGTTAGAAGGAATCGAACCTTGGAACTCTGTATATATCATGTTTTAATATTATTATATTAACGATCTATTTAAGTTGATGATGAATGAGGAATAACAAAAAATGAAAAATGAGGAATAACCAAACTACAAATTATCTTCATTTCGTTTATTATAGTATAGTTAGATAATATAGATTTCTCAATTCATCACAATTTTAATAAAACCTTAAAACTCAACTTCAAACTATTGAACGCCAAGTACAGGACCTTTAATATCAATTTCAAGTCCTTGTAATTTTCTGCAAACATTTAATTCCTCTTTTTTGGCTCATTATTCTCAAAATTATCCTACAAGCATAAATAATTTTCCTTAGTATCTCTCCACGTTAAAGCACTAATAATTTTTTTTAAAACACTAACAATACTGGTGAAGGAGAAAATAACTTAATTTAAATGATAAAGAATGTGCTAGGATATATGTGTGAATTTAGCATGTGCATCTCTTTCATTACAAATGGGTGATGCATTTTTTAAAACACAAATTCTCTTTCATTTAAGCAGAACTATATTGATCCCGTTTGAGAAATCTTATTTTTCAGAAATAACTTACTTATTTTGGAAAAAAGTACGTAAATGTGTACTTTTTTCTGAAATAATTAACTTATTTTTGCAAGATAACGAATATTAAACTCTCCATACACATTTTTTCTAAAAAAAAGTGTGTACATATGAAATTTTTCCCAAAATAAATAACTTATAAATTAACTTTAAGATTTGACAAACTGGGTACAACTCCTCACATCCGTCCCGTGTTTCATTGTGTTTTCTCCAAAAGCTAGGGCCATTTGGTTGTGCGAAGTAATTTTTATTGTAATAACTATGTAATAGTTTAGATATTTAAGTCCATAAGTTCAACTATTAATTTCACTAGCAAGAAGTTGAAGTTGTATAAAAGCCAATAGTAATTGCCCTTGCGAATGAAGTAGGCAAAACCAGTTCACAACTGAGACTAAGCAGATGACACTTGACAACTTATTACGAAAAATAGGCACCATAGTTTACCAGCTCTGGGTATTAAAAATCTGATGACCACATATAGATTCTTCATAAGCCTTGTGACTCAAACTAAACAAACCAACATTTCTAAAAGTACCAAGAGACTCTATCTTCGGTTGACACAGAACACTAACAGTCTTCAGCAACTTGAGTCCAGTACACAAGATATTCCTTCAGGCAGTGTTGCTTTCCTTCCTGCCTTGTGATTCCACAGCTCCCATACGTCATCCTTTCCGGTGGGATTGTTGTACTCAATCATCTCCATGAAAGCAGTAGCCACAGCCATCTGGACTTCACTGCCCCACTCAGCCTTCAGCCTTTTTAGTTTCTCATCCTCTTCGTCAATAATTTCCTATGATATAGTAAACCCAAAAAAGAATTACAGAAAAAGGGGCAACCAACTAATTGGCTACTTATGACAAACCAGTAGATGTACAATCAGTATCTTCTTCATAAATCTATGGCTAAAATCTATTTTAGCTAGCTATACCTTGCAAACACAGCCACCTTCAAGAGAAACAATCTTGATAGGAAACCAATCAGGATCCCTCAGGTGATCCTCCCATAAAGAGCACAGCTCCAGAGCCTTTTCTTCTGCCTCTGGACCAGTAAACTTTCTCTTGCATGCAGCATGGAACGGATTAACATCAAGCTCTCCCACTCTTTTGACGCCAATCCATTTCAAAGATTTGGCCTTCTTTAAAAACTGTAGTGCAGATAATAGGGGCAGTATTTGTAAGCTATATCTGCAATAAGTGAATTTTTCTAACTTTATTTACAGCTGCGTATTTATATTATCAATTTAATATTGCTGTTGATTTTGATGCAACTCATTTTGGTTTCTGCCCGTGGTTTATAAATCATCCAATAGAGACGTAGATCAAGAAGAAATAAACTGTAGACGTTGTATGTGATAATATTCTATAATCAAGTCTTTTGTTTAGGCTACAAAATATACACTGAAATGCAAAACTAATGAAAAAGATAGGGTGTTTAACATAATCATCAAAGACTATTCACTATGTAACTGATACTGTATTTGTGAAAAGAGGGTCATGGAAAAGGACAACTTCCCGCTGAGGAGGTGGCGGAAAGGGAAGTAGTGGTGGAAAATGGCAAGTTCAGTTCACTTATGTACCAAAGTGGGGAGCTTGATCAGGCTAAAATATGGGTCCAGGAGTCATTCCTGAAAAAGATGGAATAACAGTGAATAATGAAGGATAAAAAAATGTTTCTCTATAATGCATCACTATGAAACTTCAAGGGAAAAGGTATCTGGTATGAAACTGCAAGGGAAAAGGTATCTGGAATGCAGATGTATTTCCATGCACACACTCCCTCCTTTAGGCAAGTAAGCAGGTGACGGAGTTTAGCAGAAGAGTAGCCGGTTCACTAGAAAGTGTATGTACATGGGAGGCTAAGCTGAACGGAAACGTTTTTGAAATTAGTAGATTATGAAGGCTTCTTGAAAAATGAACATCACGACAGCAAGAGGCACGGTAGAGAATACTCATTAACATCACAACAGATTGAAACACACTTAAATAGGGATTAGGATCATAAAGTATTTATCACAAAATTGGCTGGATGACATGGATACGTGGTCATTACAAAACCTCAAACACAACATAAAATTCGAGTCATAAACAAATTAACAAATAAGATATGAACAGAAACTTATTGACACACATATAAATTGAAAAAATTTAAAAAAATTACTTACATTAATTAATTCCCTTCGAGCATCTTGAAGCTCGTCATTGGTTCTACGTTCCTTGTCGCCAAGTGTTTGAAGTGTTTCAAATTTATAGGGTTCTTCTTCCCATTTCAGGGTCTTTTGTTTGTCACTAATTTGCTTTTCTAGATCCTTGTTTCTTTTGTGAAGCTCTTCATTTTTCCTCTAAAATTTAAATATTGCAGAAAGACAAATATTAGAAGTTCATAAACCCATATTTTCATTTTGGTATGCAATTTATAATCCGAAGAAAATCAAGTAAAATACCTTACAATCTTCCGTCAACTTGCACAAATTTTCATACTCCTTCTTCTGCTCCAAGGCGGCTCTTTCATTCTGTAAGTGGAAGAAAGCAAAGGAAGTTATAAGTATAACATCAGTGTACATCCAGACTCAGAGAAGCTCATAAATAAAATAACTCATGTGTTCAAACCATATGCCCCCCAAGAGCCAGTATCCTTCATTCCTTCTTACATTATCATTACGAGCCTCCCTTTCTTGTAGATCCTTCTCACGCTGCTCAAGCTCAACTTTCAGTTTCTGATGCTCCTTGGCAATATCTTGCAGCTGGATATTTATATTCTGTTGCATCTTTTGTTTCTCTAAACATTAAACAAAATGTTACCATCATGGAGATGATTGCGTAGTCTAAACACAATCATGTAAAAGGATTAATAACTTAACAAAGATAACAGAAAACAAAAATCAAAATACGTGACCAGTTAACTATGTAATATACCTTCATTGTAAGCTTGAAACAAGTTGTCCTTTTGAGTAATCAAATTATTCAATAATATCGAAGTTTCTTTGAACTTCACCTTTATATCCTTAAGGCGCATATTTTCTTCCTCTGTTACAGTGCTCAGACTCGACAGGATTATGTCAGATTTGTTCTTCTCTTCTGCTTCTATCTCTTTGATTGTTTTCAGATCTGTGAACTTCCTAAGGAACTCACCAAATGCCTTTTCAGAATAGTAATCATCCTCTCGTCCAATCCATCCATATAATTCACTTCCCAAGTGCCTCGCATCAAAAAACTTTTTTTTATCGTTGCCAGAGGCTTCAAAGCATTTCTCAAATTTCATTGCAGAATGAAATCCTTGCCAGCCTTCACCGAACTCAACTACTGCAAAACAAATATGAGATCTGTAGTTCCATAAACGGGTAACCTTTACAGGGTTGAATCCCTTCCCAGTAAACTCACTTCTTAGCTTCTCATCGCTTTCCCCAAAATGCTTCCCCTCTTCCAATGCAACAGGAATGTTGGCCACAATTCCGACCCACGGATAAACGAGTAATTCATTATCGTCACTGTTTTGTGAATGGTTCAGAACCTCCGGGCTGATTTTTTCTACTGGCTTGCTTCGTCCAAGACTTTCTAGGTATTTTATAAGACCGATATGCTCACCCTTCTTCTTCACGCCCCCCTTGAGTCCTGATCCCTCCACAATAGCAGAAGCATGCTTCAGAAGATCCTCAAACCCATATTGTTGTTTCCTCTTCTTCTGAGAGCAGTAAGGGCATCTATACACCTCCGCAGAAATTCTCACCTCAAATTTTCCATCCTTTAGTTGCTTGTAACATGTCTCCGAGTAATCTTCCAATTTAGAATCACTTCTATCACTTTCCTCTTCTGATGAGCGACTCATTTTCCTGAGACAACATGACAAAATTAAAAAAATATCAGGACCCTGAATCAAATCTCAAATCTACTTTGTTCATTACGATATAGCATACATCTCATATATGATTTCTACTTTGTTCAAATATCAGAACATGCTTTTCTTATACGAAACATATGACATACATACATCTCATATATGATTTCTAGTAGACAAAAACAAGCTTAAGTATCAATATTGCATATGTTCTGTACTTTATTCTAGTTTTTGGAGATAGATAGCAAGTACACTCGTACAAACAGAGAAACGAAAACCTGAGATCAACATACATTTATTCTTAGCTATATCTGCTAAAACCATGAAATCATACTTGACAGAAACAGTGCAATTAAAACCACATCTCATGTTTTTTATTATCTTTATTAACTGATACTTATGTAAATTTTTGTACCTAAAGCGAGCTTACATTCATGTCATGGAGTTCTATTTGAAAGGGAAAGAACAATTAATATTCATTTACCTGCAGAATGGAGCTTTAAGAACAGACAGGACCAAGAGATTTCAAGAAAGAGAGTGAAACTGTAATATAATGGAAGCAACGAGTTGATAAACCCTGAATGAAACTTTAGATATCAAGAAGATGCATTTAGTGCTTCTAACCTTGTAGATTTGTAACAACTGAGCCGCAACATAAATACATATATGCCCTTTGAAGCAGATAATAATTTTTAGCCTACAGAGCTTGCTCCAGGTCTAAAATGTATTGCATCATATTCTATTTACACTCCTTGTACTTCTTCGAGAGGATCCTGAGAGTGGGAAAGGATCAAGTAAGGGGCACGGGATGACACGTATCCTCAATAAAAACATTTAACGTCTTTCATCATTAATTTTTTTTAAAAATATATGATAGTACCTCACAACCCGAAATTTACTTCGTCACTCCCTGATAATTTACGATATCACTTGAACCCGCAATATATGATTGAATAACTGAATATATTCATAAACATAACATGCATGGTATAGTGTACAAGAAAAGATGAAAGATGTACATAACAAGAATGGTGTAGCAGCACCAGCAGGCAGTGGTCCAATATTATTGTAATAAAACACGGAAGGCGAAATTTTGGTTACTATTGCTGACTTCATGAGTTTACGTGCATTTAAGTTTTAACCTTCTGCAATGGTTGTTGGTTTGAACTTTCAAGTAGCATTACTTTACTTGGTATATCTTGGTTACTGAATCCAAATGCAGTCCTATTTACTTTTTGTCATTTCTGTGTAAATTAACAATTGTAATATATTTAAAGATTTAACAGAGTGGCGAATGGATGCTATCGACATTGTTGGATATTTATTTCATGGTAGTAGCTTCATAGTAGTAATGATGATGCTGATTGGATGCTATCGACTGAATGGTTTGTCAGCCGTGTGACGTTAGCACAATTTTAGTAATTTTTAAGCAGTTTCACTTTCGAGATTAATTTTGTCATATAGCAAATACAGTGTAATTCCATATATAACCAAAAACCAAGGACGTTTGGTTCATCGTCGATGAACCCACTTAATGAACCATTAATCTTAAACTCATGCTAGTGTTCGGATTAGTTATTTGATCCAAAGAAATAGGAGCTCATTCTTTTCATGTTATGTTTTGTTAGGTTGAATGGAATGAAATGAAATTCAAGGTATAAATAATTAAATTTTTAAAACTTTCATTTTTTCGCTCATTTTATTTCTAAGAGCATTTCCAATGGGGTTGCCTAAAATGATAGAAAATACTGATTATGTAAAATTTATTGAACCATGGTACCGGCTATATTGATTGACTATATTTTAAAAATAGTATGTTATTATTATTTTAAATTATTATAAATAGAATATATCATTTAAATATGGTAAGAGATGATGTGGAATCTTTTTTACAGGTCTCTAGAGTTTCGACAAATATAGCCAACATCAGGAGGTTGACTAAAAATATAGATAAGGGAAATGATCCATTGGAGTTGATTTTTTATTACATAATCTCTATAATTTTTATTTATAGTATGTTTTAATTACTTTTAGCTAATGATTCTACATGATTGGAGATGCTCTCACCACCTAATTATAAAATATCCCAATTTTAGAAGAAATATTTCATTTTTTATAATTTCATTTTCTTCACAATTTTTATCATAACAATTTTGCATTATTTTATTTTCTCGAATCTCCCCGTTCGTTTTCTTTAATTTAATCCCTTATATCCCTTTCATCCCAATCAAACATATCATTACTAAAATCATTAACTATATAATGATTATCTAAAAATTTATTGAACTGTAAGATGTTTTACTCCAATTGTATTAGCTATAATGAATAGCTATATTTTAAAAATAGTATTTTATTATTATTTTAATTATATATATATATATATATATATATATGTAAGATCGATGATGTGTCACGATATAAGTGGAGATAATGAATTATAGATATTATCTATATATTATAGATGTCCTCCAAATATAGAGGATGTCAAGATGATTATCTAAAAATTTAACTAACAGGAAGCATGGTTGGAGAAGAAAAATTATGAATATTATCTAAAAATTATGTCATATCATCAAGTTTAGCTAATAGATGTGGAGGATTGGAAATGCTCTTAGTGGTTAAATCATATTTTCTTTTCAGTTCTTGAACTTCCGGTAGTTTCTTTTAACTTAATCTCTTCCATCCTTTTCATCTCAACCAAACACATTATCAGTGATTAAATCATTTTTTTACCCGTTCTTGAATTTCCATGTCATTTTCTTTCTCACTGATCTTCCCAGAACTAATTCAAAGTAACTGTTCAAAGAGCGAAATCCGCGAAACTCGTATGCACACAATTTTTTCATTAATTCAAACTCTAACATGACAAAGGTTCGGAAAGAAACCGAGTTATATATGAAACTAGTCACTCAAGTGAATATCATATATCACTTTATTCATTGATTTTAATGAAATATCATTTAAATTACTAAAATCATAATAATTGTAACAATCCTGATTTTTTTTCCGAATTTATTATTATTATTATTATTATTATTTGAATATTTTATTGATTTTTCATAAAGGAATAAGAAGAGTGTGAATATTTACTTTTAATTTGAATGCAGTTACGTGTTTAATTGTTAATAGATTATTCGGGTAGACTGTATTTGGTAATGTCTGTGATAGTAAAAAAAATTATTTTATTAAAAAAATTATATTTTTATCAAAAGTGATAAATTGAGTTTGTTTTAAAATTTTATGGATCGAGTTGGTATTTTATTGGTACAAAAATTATACCGGTATTCTACCCTGTAAAAAAGTTTTATTTGTATAAATTATTAAAATGTTTAAAATTTAGTATTTTCACATTTTTGGTAACTTGAGATTATTTTAGAATTTTAAGGATCAAAACTATATTTTTCTCGTACAAAAATTTTACCCGGTATCTTATCCGTGCCCCATTAATATTTGAGTGCATTATGAAAATATTTGAAAATTTTGTATTTTATATTTTTGATCAATCATGGAAAATTATGTGTAATAAATTATATTAAAATATATTTTTAGATTAATTTACTGTGTGTTAGTTTATTTTTAATGCATTTATACGCGTTATAATTTTATTAAATAGGAAAATTATCCCATACGTGTTACGTGACTTTTGTGTAGCATAAAATATTTTATTCTATTTTTCTGTAATTTTTATATTTTTCGAATATAATTATTTCGCATTTTAATTTTCGGATCCAGCCCCTGTACTGAATTCGAGGTCTTGTTTTTGATACGATTATTTTTATAAAATTTTGGGAGGTTCAAAACTATATTATTTTATCATTTATGAAAAATTCATAATTTTTGGGAAATTTTGGCATATATATTGTATTTATTGGAAAATAAAAAATTTACATTTTTATCCAATAAAAATTATTTTTAAGGGTTAATAATTTTAATTAGGGGTTAAAAATATTTTTGGGGTATTAATTTGTGATTAGTATAAATAGCAGAATAATTATTTTTAATTTTATAAAAATTTTGAAAAATCAGTTTTTTTTAAAATTATTTTCTGAAAATTCTTTATTTTGTGTTCTTGGTGTTCTTGATAATCAAACTCAAATTTGGAAGTGATTCTTTTATTCAAATCGTTCGTATGAGTAACCAAACTGAAGCTCTTGATCTCTACTACATTTTTATGTAAGTGTTCATAACAAAAATTGTTTTGTTCGAAAATTTGTTTTTTTTATTTTAATTTTCGAACTTGTTTAATTTATTGTGAATTGTACAGGGATTTGTTGTTGATATGGTTAGTATGTATAGATTGTATATAATCCCAGGAGCATCATGATAATTTTTGTTTGATTTTACATAGCCTAAAACTCGAAATCGAATTTTGTGGGGGTGAGTTTAATTTTCGATTTTCCGGATTGTTTGATGATTGATTGATGATTTTGATGATTGATATGAATTATTGAACTCATGAGTTTCGATTTGATATATAGAACGTATGATTTGGTGTCCGATTTCGAGTTCGTCGTTTTTAATTTTAAGCTCGCCGGACTTTCTTCAGTTTTTGCCGGATTTTTGATTCAGTTAGTTCTGGGTTCGAATGGTTGGTATGGTTGTGTTTAGAAGTTAATTTGGAGTGATTTTGATATTTAAAACGTAGCAAATGGTACGTTTTTGGGATCGCCGGAGATGGCCGGATTTTTTGGTCGATCGGGATGAACAGTACACTGCGGGGTTTTTTTTTTTCTGGTACAGGAAGAAGAAGACGATGGTTGTTTAAAAAAAAAAAAAAAACTTATTTACTTTTATTTTATTTTTAAAAATCTTTTAAATAATTCTGAATTTAATTATAAAATTCAGAAAATTATTTCTAAAAATATTTTTGAAATTCAGAATTTATTTCTGAATTAAGTTTTTATTTTCAAATATTATTTTATAATTTATTTATAAATTCGAATTTTATTTTCAAAAATTCGAAAAATATTTTTAAATTCGTAAAAAAAATTATTTTTAATTTCGAAAAATAATTTTAAATTTTAAATAAATTATTTTATTCGAAAATATATTTTATTTGATTATTTTAAATTTATTTAGCTAATATTTTAATTAATTTAAATTGATTGGTTAATTAATAATAATCAATTAATTTAATTAATTATATATTATTTAAATATGATGTAAAATAATCAAATTTAATTATTTTGGAAAATAGAGTGATTTATTTATTTTCTAAATATTATTTTACCTTTAATATCTATTTCTTTATTTGTTTAAAAATAGAATAAAATTGTTTTAAAATTCTAAAAATAATCCGGAAGCGATAAAAATAGTTTTAAATTCTAAAATTATTTATAAACCCGGATTAAATACTTATTAAAATATTTTGGGGATCCAATAATTACCAGGAGGGTTTATTAATGATCCGTTTTGATTCAAAAAGGGGTATTTAAATCGTTTAAAATTCTTTTAATTGCTTTAAAAATATTTTTAAATATTCTAAAAATACTTTGAGTGCTCTTTTATTTGTGAGTCGTATTTGCTATGTGAAATACGTGCTATGTGATTATGTGATCTACATATTAGTCTCTTTACGTGCGATGTGAATTATCGAAGTGTTTACTTCAAGGGTTAAGCGTTGTAATTATATTTCTATTTCTTTATCGAGGATTAATCGGTAAGTATTGATTTAGGTATGTCAGCGGAATTAAGTTGGTATGAGACGAAGGAGATTGGAGATGGATGCAATATTCTTTGTGGGTTATAAAGAAGGTGGGAGATGAACGTATTGTTTGTGGGTTGTTGAATTTATTGTGAGGTGTTTTAACACCGGGGAAAACGTCTATGTTTAGAGGGGACATTTCCATTTATTTTCTTCCAACGGAGATATTGGTTTAATTGTTGAAGTTGACGCGCGGGCTCGATGTCGACAAATCAGACTCGTGGCAGCCACTAAAGCGTAAACCGAATCATGATTAAAACAGAGGACGTGATGACGTGAGATAGAAGAAAGAGATAGTTGTATTACTTCGGCATTACGCAATAGCTAAGGACTAGAGGCAAGTATTTTCTTGATCATCTTAAACACTTTTATTTTATGTTTCATTGATTCACATCATGACAAATAGTTATTGTTCAGAACTATTTGTGATTCTTAAATATTTTTGTGCGAACAAAGTTACTTGATATTAGTACCCTTGATGTGGGGAATTGTTTAAGATAAACTCTTCATATCCTTATTATCGTAGTAAATAATAGGGATGTGAACTGTATGTGAAACTAAGCATTTCCTGTTGAATTCGGAAATTGCTCTATTGGATTGGAAAATGGTAAAGCGTAGGAGGCCATGATTGTTGTCATGGTCCAGCAATATTTAAGGAGGATATGGTAACCATTCCATCTTCTTATAGGCTAACATTACTTGCCTATTTTGGTACCCTCATGAAATCCGGATTATACACACGGGTATAGCTGTACCAGTGGAGTATAAAGGGTCCCATTGCTTTTGAACCTGATCAGGGGGCAATGGTGTTTCAGTAAAGTGTATCCAATCCATATCGCCCGAATGGCTATTATATATTGTGAATTGGCAGATGATTCATTTTTATGACATGTCAAATGATTTCAGTTACAGTTGAATTATATCACAGTTGTTGATTCAGTTTTCTCTATAAACTGTTTTACATTTTAGTTGATTTTATGCCCCACTTATCCTGGTTTTATATCAAAATTTTTATATGCTTGCTGAGCATTTCTTTCGCTCATACTTGCTGTTGTAAATTCTAACATTTCAGTAAGGTAGTTTGGCGAGACTTATCCGCACAGTTCAGAAAGAGACGAAGCGTGATGCTATTTCGAAGATGACTTGGCTCAGGATGCCTGGATTTAGTGTAAGATCTATTTTATATAATTGAGTTCTACTATTTATTATTATTATGTAATAGTTTAGTTGGTCTGGCGTACTTCTTATCGAAGTTACACCAGCGGTTTAAGATTTGATTAAAGAGCATGTTGTAAAGAAGGAATACTTTTTATTTAATGGAATTTGGATTCTTGTTTCTAGCCCTATGACCTTAAAAGATCTTGGTATGTTTGGGGTCACAGATGTTACATTTCATGTGTTGGACAATCATAAGTGAATGATTATTATTAAATAGATGTTTTATTTTGAGAATTTTCGCATGATGACCAAATCTTCTGATCCCGGATTTGGGGGCGTTACAATAATATCAAACAAATATCTGTAAATATGTGTTCGAAAAGTAAAAATAATATTTTGTTGAGTTATACACATTTTTCTTGAATACTATCACAAAAAAGTTGTTGAATTCCAATATTTCAGATCATATATTTAGATTAAAAAATGTATTTACTATTTATTTTTAATTTTATTGTTATTTTATTTGAATTAATAAAAAATAAATAGTTAATAAATTTTTTAAAATCTATATATGTTATCAAATATATAAGAATTCAAAACTTTTGATTTGGTTGCGGTAACATTCAAGAAAAATGGGAAAAAAAATGTATATAACACAACAAAATATTACTTTTACTTTTTGAATATTTAGAGTTATCTGTTTGATATTTATTACAATTTTAATGATTCAAAAAATATTATTCAAATTGATGATGTAATATCCGTAATTTTAGATGATGATGATGATGATGATGATGATGATGATGATGATAATAATAATAATAATAATAATAATAATAATAATAATAATAATAATAATAGTAATAATGGAATTGCATTAGAATCAAATTTATCAGATTTATTAATGAATTCTGTTTTCTATTTAGAATAGAATAAGAAATGTATTTTAATTTTATTATGTGTCATACAATCCTAACTCCTAATTAGTATAGGCTAGTTACCCCACTATGTAAATATAAATACCACGTCTCCTGCAAAGAGTGTTAAACCTAATTTCGAGGAAAGAAAAGGAGTCCAGCGTTGCGGTAGAAAGGAGAACAAGTCTGTGTATTAAAAGTCATAAGACGAAGGTACATGCCATGATCTTTTATAAAGACAAGTACTAGTTATAATCCTTGTAAAATAGAATGATATTAATATGTATACTTTGATGAGACTAATTGACTTTGATGAGGATAAGTGGCTTAGGATTCAAGTTTTAATTATTTAATTATACGGATGCATCTCATCTATTTCTTTATGAGGCTATTAGTTGATTATTTTGTTTATGATAAGTTTCGCTCCATTATAGCATATGTTTTTAATTATCAGATTGGCTTGTTAATTTCTTGTAAATTAGTACAGAACCCGAGTCATGCTAGATGCTATGGTATAATAGGTCCCATATGTATATCATGTAGAATTAATTGTCTTGTAAGCTGTTAAGGCCATATAAATTTATAATAATAGTGGTGGCCATTTTTGTTAACCAACATGTTACGTAAACAAAGTCTGGAAATTCAGGAGCATTACTAGTATCAATAGTTAGCATTGATTTCGTATGTATATTTTTATTAAAAAAAAATTGCCGAGGCCACCTATTGGTGAGGAAATCGCTTTGATAAGTAAATGGAATAGTAAAAAACGAATGCTTATTAATAATAAATTATATTTTGTATTTAGATCGCAGGCCGGAGATTTAGAGGATCGTTTCCGAAATTCATTAGTATTTTAGTTGGTATTTTTGAGGTACGGATTCTCTTTCCTTTTTATTCAGCGCTACTCATCTTAGGAGTAATTATATTAAATCTGTTTTATCCTCAAATCTATTCGCTTGGTTTTTAATTGTTTTGACTGTTCTGATTTTGAAAAATATTTTGACTCTTTGGAAATGATTTTTAAATCTGTTTTAAAATATTTAAATACTTGTTTCGACATCTTTCTGGAATTTTTTTGTAAGTTATATTTGTTGGAAATATTGAGAATATTTGTTTGTTGGATTTTAAAGATTTTGCTAAATATTTTATTTGAACCCTTAGTGATATAGGGTATACCGAGTTAACCAGCTGTAGGGGTACTACAACCATGTCATTGCGGCACCAGTGACATGACACTTCCGTGGCAGTGTGATTGGTCACGGCGTATCCTTCTGATAGCTCAGGTGGCGAGCTTTTGCGCATTTTGATATTTGTTTCAGGCTACGTGGGTGCACCCAGATTTTGATTTGATTTGTGATTTGATTTGGCGGTGACGTTGTATATGTCGTACACGTTATCCGATTTGTTGCACACATTAGGTACCCTATGATGTGTGTATCTGTATCTGTTCTGTTCTGATCTCGGTATGAAATATCCAAGCCACTCGTTGTTTCAGCCATGCATATTTTTAAAAATAAATGTTTTATTATAACTGTCAAATATTCATATCTGTTTTTCTGTTTTATATATTGTATTCCAAATCCGTACTGGGCGTTTGGCTCATGCCGTATTCTTTTTCTGGCACGTGCTTAGGGGGATCTGGGACTGTGTGATGGAGTGCTACCCATTATTTCGTTGCTTAGGATTTATGGACTTCTAGAATTATTTACACTTGATTATTTAGAGAATTGTGGTTTTTCGTATTTATTGGTTTGAACTGTAATTTGGAGGTTTATTTAAATTGTGGAGATTAATAGACTGTTTAATTGTTATTTAGAGAATTATTTTAGTGCTCTGTTTGCAGGTTTATGGATTATAAGTAATATCTCCTCCCATTTTAGGAAGGGGGTGTTACAAAGATGGTATCAGACCTTAGGTTCTTTCTTGTAGAAAACCTATTTAGGTTGACCTGTGAGTTTGGGTAGACGTTAGGATGGGTATTCTGTTTCAAATTCATATCATCTTGCTTTACTCTTTCGACATCTATTTTTTAATTGCTTCTGATTATCTATTCTTGTGATCTTCATTCGTTTGCTAATCTTATATTGTAGATGCCTCCTAAGAAAAATCAAAATCAAACTACCCTGAATGTTAGCCCGGCTCAACTAGCTAATATGTTGGGACAAGCAGTGGCGAACGGTATACAACAAGCTATGGAAAATATGAATAATCAGAATAATCAGAATAATCAGAATGGTCAAGGCAATCAAAATGGCCAAGGCAATCAGAATGGTCAGGGAAATCAGAATGGTCAGGGAAATCAGGATGGCCAGGGTAATCATTTGGAGCCATTTGCATGGTTGGAGAGGTTTTCTAAGCAGAAACCAGATTCTTTTCTTTCAGCGTCGACTCCTATTGATGCTGAAAATTGGATTGTTCATCTTGAGAAGATTTTTGATGCCTTGGGTTGTGATGAGCTTCAGAAGGTCAAGTTAGCTGTGTACAAGTTGGAGGGGGATGCTCAGAGGTGGTGCAGAGGAGTGAAAGCTACTAGAGGAGAGGAATTTACAGAGACATTGGTATGGCAGGGATTCAAGGAGGTGTTCTATGAGAAGTACTTTTCTAATGCAGATAGAGAGGGTTACTTGAGGGAGTGTCATTCTATTGCGCAGAATTTTGATGAGAGCATTACTGACTATATGGCGAGGTTCATCAGGTTGGCTGGATTTGCTGGGACAGTTGCAGGGACTGCTGCACAGCAGGCTGAGAAATTTAAATGGGGGGTTGAGGCCTAATCTGAGAGGTGGTATCATTTCACTAAGGTTTCCTAATGTGGCTGAGGTGGCAGATGCAGCTAAGGATATTGAGAAGGAGCGCACTGAGTATAGAGCTTACAGGTTCCAGAATGATCGCAAGCGGAATAGAGATGATCAGAGTTTTGTACAAGGTAAGCAGTGGAATGGAGGTCAGGGTACTCAGCAGGGATAGTGGCGTGGAAGATATCAGAATATGAGGACTCAGTCAACTTATGGTCAGAATCAGTATGGTGGTCAGAAATAGAATCAGAATCAACGATTTCAACAGCAACAGCCTAGGCAGTGGTAGGGTCGTCAACAGGGGCAGAGTCGTTATTCAGTTTATGGGGGCAACCCCAATATGATTCCAGTGGCTCCTTGTGCTACTTGTGGTGGACATCATCCGGGGAGAGCTTGTTATAAACAGAGCGGGGCTTGTTTCTTGTGTGGTGGCATGTCACATAGGGCAAAGGATTGTACCGCGTCACGTAACACTGGCGGAGGAGCAGGTGGTAGTGGTAGTGGCAGTCAGCAGAATACTTCAGGCAGAGTGTTTGCATTGACTGCTAACCAGGCAGCAGCTAATTCAGGTACCGTCTCAGGAACACTTCTTGTTGGTAGACGTGATGCTTATGTGTTATTTGATACTGGTTCGACTCATTCTGTTGTGTCTTTATCGTTTGTTCGTCATCTTGGTGTTGTACCTTCATTACTATATCCTCGTATGTCTATTGCTACCCCGATGGGGAATTATGTTATTATTTCTGATGTGTACCGAGAGTGTCCGATAGCTGTTGGGGAGAGAAATTGTAAGGTTAACTTGCTTCCGATGGAGATGCATGACTTTGACATTATTCTGGGTATGGATTGGTTGAGTGAACATCGAGCTACAATTGACTGTCAGGGGAAGAGGGTGATCTTTGGAGATGCAGATAAACCAGAATTTGTATACCAGGGTTCTCAACCGAAAGGAGAGATTAAAATGATTTCAGCTCTAAAGGCGGGTAAACTTTTGTCTAAGGGTTGTGATGGCTATCTTGCTTTTGTGAAGGATACGTCTAAGGATGAGCCTCGCATCGAGGATTATCCAGTTATTAATGAGTTTACAGATGTGTTTCCCGATGAGCTACAAGGTTTGCCACCACAGAGAGAAGTGGAGTTTACTATTGAACTTGTTCCAGGTGCAGAGCCTATTTCTAAGGCGCCATACCGAATGGCACCACTAGAGTTGCAGGAATTGAAAGTGTAGTTGCAAGAGTTGTTGGATAGTGGATTTATCAGGCCAAGTGTATCTCCATGGGGTGCTCCGGTGTTGTTTGTGAAGAAGAAGGATGGTTCTATGAGATTGTGCATCGACTACAGGGAGTTGAATAAGGTGACTATCAGAAATAGGTATCCTTTGCCACGCATTGATGACCTGTTTGATCAGTTACAAGGGGCGATATTCTTTTCGAAGATAGTTTTGAGATCGGGTTACCACCAGTTGCGAGTAAGGGAGGAAGATATTCCAAAGGCTGCATTTCGTACTCGTTATGGTCATTATGAGTTTCTTGTGATGTCCTTTGGGTTGACGAATGCACCAGCGGTGTTTATGGATTTGATGAATCGGGTGTTTCATGATTACTTGGATAAGTTTGTTGTGGTCTTCATTGATGATATCTTGATATACTCGAGGAGCAGGGAGGAGCATGAGGAACATTTACGTATTGTGCTTGAGATCTTGAGGGAGAAGAAGTTATTTGCAAAATTTTCAAAATGTGAGTTCTGGTTGGAGCATGTGGCATTTTTGGGGCATATTGTATCTTCTAGAGGGATTGAGTTGGATCCTGCGAAAGTCGAGGCTATTACTAACTGGCCGAGACCTAGCAATGTGACCGAGGTAAGGAGTTTCTTGGGTTTGGCAGGTTACTACAGGCGCTTTGTGGAAGGTTTCTCATCCATAGCTTTACCATTGACTCAACTGATGAGGAAGGGTGTTAAGTTCGAGTGGAATGATGATCGTGAGCAGAGTTTCCAAGAGTTGAAGAAGAGGTTGGTGTCAGCTCCTATTCTTGTATTGCCATCAGGGAGTGGAGGATTTCAGGTTTATAGTGATGCTTCTAAGAGAGGATTAGGGTGTGTTCTTATGCAGCATGGGAAGGTGATTTCTTACGCTTCTAGGCAGCTTAAACCTTATGAGGTAAATTATCCTACTCATGACTTGGAGTTAGCAGCAGTGGTCTTTGCTTTGAAGATTTGGAGGCATTATCTGTATGGAGAGACTTGTGACATCTTCACTGATCATAAGAGTCTTAAATACATTTTTACTCAGAAGGAGCTTAACATGAGGCAGCGAAGATGGCTTGAACTTCTTAAAGATTATGATGCTAATATCCAGTACCATCCAGGGAAGGCGAATGTTGTGGCAGACGCTCTTAGTAGGAAGAACTTGGGGAGTGTTGCATCTCTCATTACTCAGCCGCATCTTATTTCAGACATGGAGAGCTTTGGTATTGAGCTGTATGTTAGAGGATCAGATGGTAGCATTGCGAGTTTGAGAGTGGAACCAAATCTGGTTTCAAGGGTTAAGGAAGCTCAGAAGAATGATACAGGATTGGAAGGTATTAGATCAGAGGTGGCAGAAGGTAAGCAAAAATATTTTCGTGTTGATGATGAGGGTGTGATATGGCTGGGTAGTAAATTATGTGTGCCCGCAGATGTGGCGATTCGTGAAGAGATTTTGACTGAGGCTCATAGCTCTTCATTCTCTATTCATCCAGGTTCCACCAAGATGTATAGAGATTTGAAGAAGCACTTTTGGTGGAGTTGAATGAAGGGAGACATAGCAGAGTTTGTGGGAAAATGTCTTACATGTCAACAGGTGAAGATAGAACATCAAAGGCCTAGTGGATTATTGCAGCAGCTAGATGTTCCAGTATGGAAGTGGGAGAACATTACTATGGATTTTGTGACTCATTTGCCGAGGACCTTTAGAAAGAATGATGTTATATGGGTGGTGGTTGATAGACTTACTAAGTCTGCTCATTGCTTGCCTATTAGAGAGACTACTCCTGTTCATGAGTTGGCAGAGATTTTTCAGCGGGATATTGTTAGACTTCATGGTGTGCCTGTGTCGATAGTTTCTGACAGGGATACGAGGTTTACATCATGTTTTTGGAAGGGATTTCAGCAAGCTTGGGGTACGAAGCTTGATAAGTGGATTTTATATCCACTTGGATCGCTTAATTTCGGCTTAAATTGATTGTCTTGGGCTCAAGTTGTTGTAGATTTGATGTGTTTTGCTTAGTTGTGCAGGATTACGAGAATGTTGACTAAGGTGGATGCTTTTATAATTTTTTGGGAATTAATTGATTAAAATTCGGATTTTCGAGAAGGGTTGCACAGTTTACACTGTTTTGGCCATATCTTGAGTTCTAGAAGTCCGTTTGAGGCCCGTAAGCAGTCCACGCGAAGATAACGAGATTTCCTATCATTCTAAGATAGTCCAGAGGTCCAATTACGTGGGGAACGTTCCAGAAAATCTGAAGAAAAGTCAGCCACGAATTTTCCTTACAAAACATAATCAAATTAGGAAACGTATCTTGCAGAAATTCTATTATAATTATGTTTTGTATTTTCTTGCTGGGCAAGACTTGTAGTGCCTATATAAACACATCATACCATTGTAATAGATATAGACATATTATTAGTTATTATTATTGTAACATAGCTTAGATCTGCAAGGGGGAAAAGGAGAGAAGGATTCAACGCTCGTGACAAGCAACGGATCTAGATCTACTTCAGCCTTTGTGTTATTCTGGATTATAGATTTGTTTTCTTAACTCTTTGTTTATTAATATAATTACTTCTTTTATTCATATCTTGTTTTATATCATGTTTTCATCAAATTCCATGACGATGAACGGTTCAATTATGAGCTAATCGTTGTCATGGGATTCTAACGGAGTTATCTATGTAGCTTAGTAGTTTATATGCTTTAAAGATTTATGTGTGGTGAATTCTTGATATCCTCGTATGGTTGTGTTTCATGTATTTAGATGCGTCGCGAACATCTAATTTGTTAATCTCTTGCTAAACGAGAGTGGATCTTGAGATTTAGAACTTGCCATGCTAGCATAGGATAGGTTGATGTTTTAACATCATGATTTGTGGTGTAAATAGAGATATTATGCTGCCCTATGTGATCTAAGTGGATAACTTGTGCTTAAACCTTTATGTTTTCAAATTCTATAGAGATATAGGGTCTAAACATAATTGGTGTCTACCCATCTTCTATCTCTTTTGTGGATGCATGCGTAGTTTGGTATTAGTATACCGAGAGGTAGCTTTTACTTATTTCGTGTTGTCCGATCAGATATCAAAACCATCACATGTATTGATTAAAGGCTGCGACTCTAAGTGAAGTAGATAATGAAGTTAGAATTCCATGTTTATTCCCATATAAGTAATTTGATTTTAGATCTCATTAGCTAGTTAATTCTAAAATTGCATATTAGTTAAATTTAGTTAATTAAAATCTCAATTAATTATTTGTCTTAGCAGTGAATTAAGATCATACATTGTTGAATAGGTGCATTTACTGAAAAGAACCATAACCTGATCCCCGTGGGAACGAATTTGGACTTAACCTTATATATTACTAGTGACCACGTACGCTTGCGTGATTTTGTGCTAACAAGTTTTTGGCGCCGCTGCCGGGGATCATCGGTGTTTAATTTAGTTTATGTGCTTGTCATCAGTGGTCATTAGCGTTCACTGACTCGGATTTCTTATTTAGTTAGTTTGTTTCGTGGTGTTTTCAGGTATTTAAACGTGTATGCGAACACGTTTGCAGGCTCGTAAGGAAAAACTGGCAGAAGAAGAACTTGAAACTACTGTAGAGATGGCAGAATTACCAGCAGCAGTCAAGGCTTTGAAGGACTATTCGCAGCCAAAGATCAATGACATACAATCTAGTATTGTCAGGCCAGCTATTGCAGCGAACAACTTTGAGATCAAGCCGAGCATAATTCAGATGGTGCAGAATTCGGTTCAGTTTGGGGGTGCTTCTACGGAGGATCCTAACATGCATATTCGGGACTTTATCGAGATCTGCGACACTTTCAAATTTAATGGTGTGTCGGAGGATTCTATCAAGTTGAGACTTTTCCCATTTTCTTTGAGGGATAAGGCTAAAGGCTGGTTACATTCTCTACCAGCTGGTTCCATTACTACATAGGATGATCTTGCTCAGAAGTTTCTTACTAAATTCTTCCCTATGGCGAAAACTGCAGCAATACGGAACCAGTTAACTCAATTTCAGCAGCAATCTGGCGAGTCTTTGTGTGAGGCTTGGGAACGTTACAAGGAGATGCTTCGTAGGTGTCCACATCATGGCATGCCTGATTGGATGGTTATTAATGGTTTTTACAATGGGTTGGGAGCACAGTCTAGACCTTTGCTAGATGCAGCATCAGGTGGAGCTCTGTGGGCTAAGAGCTACGAGGAAGCATGTGATCTTATTGAGATGATGGCTGCTAATGAATATCAAAATCCAACCCAGAGGCTTTCTCAAGGTAAGGTAGCAGGTGTTTTTGAAGTTGACACAGCTTCAGCTATTGCAGCTCAGTTGAAGGCTCTTACGATGAAGGTGGATTCTCTTGCTAATTATGGGATTCAGCAGGTGGCTAGTATTTGTGAGCTATGTGCGGGCGCACATGAGACAAGTCAGTGTGCTATCTCTTCTGAATCAGCACAGTTCGTTAGTAATTTCCAGAGACCTGCTGCACCAGTTCCAGCCACTTATCATCCGACCAACAGGAATCATCCTAACTTCAGCTGGAGCAACAACCAAAGTGCTCAACAACCTCAGCAGTCCTATCAGCAGTTTCAAAGTCAGGAAGCTAGACCATTCAATCAAGGCTATCAACAGCAGTATGCTCCAAGAGCACCATATCAACCTCCTGGATTTCAGCAGCAACAACCCCAGGCTCATGCGGGGCAATCATCTAATGAAAAATCAGAAATGGATGATATGAGGATGATGTTGAAGAACCTTCAAGCTTCTCAAAAGATCTTGGAAAACCGGATGGGACAGATTACAAGTGCTTTGTTTAACATGCAACAGGGGACTCTTCCTAGTGATACGGAAACAAATCCAGGCAGAAGGGGGAACAAAGAACAGGTTAACGCAGTGACTTTGAGATCGGGAAAGGTTACAGCAGGCCCTCAATCAGCAGCTGAAGAAGATGAAGTTGTTCAGAATCAGCAGGTTGAAAAATCTGCAGTGCCAGAAATTGAGAAATCTGACTTAGTGGCTGATCAGGTTGATGGTGAGAAGAGCAAGAAACCTGTTGAAAAGTCTACTCCGGAGCAATCTTCAAAGAATAATCAATTCTATCCTCCTCCTCCGTTTCCTCGACGTGTGCAGAAAAGTCAAGAAATTCAGTTCCAGAAGTTTATGGATGTCTTCAAGAAATTGTCCATTAACATTCCTTTTGTTGAAGCATTGGAGCAGATGCCGAGGTATGCAAAGTTCATGAAGGATATTTTGTCACGAAAGAGAAGGTTGGAAGAATTTGAAACAGTGGCATTAACGGAGGAGTGTAGTGCAGTTCTGCAGCAGAAGTTGCCACCCAAACTTAAAGATCCGGGAAGTTTCACCATCCCTTGCACTATTGGCAACCTTTCTTTTAGCAAGTGCTTGTGTGACTTGGGAGCTAGCATCAATCTCATGCCTTTATCTGTGTTCAAGCAACTTGGTCTGCCGGAGCCAAAGCCAACCAACATCTCTTTGCAGTTGGCTGATAGGTCAATCACTTATCCTAGGGGCATAGTGGAGGACGTTTTGGTGAAAGTTGATAAGCTCATATTTCCTGCTGACTTCGTTATCTTGGATTTTGAAGAAGACAAGAAGATTCCCATAATCTTGGGAAGGCCTTTTCTAGCTACAGGCCATACTTTGATTGATGTGCAAAAAGGAGAGCTTACAATGAGGGTGCAAGATCAGATTGTCACCTTTAATGTGTTCAAGGCAATGAAATTTCCGACAGAGGATGAAGAGTGTTGTAGTGTGGAAATAGTTGATACGGGTCAGAGAAAGAAGTTTGATCAGTCGTTGAGCGAAAAGTCGGATACACACGTGCTAAAGCATCACATCACTGATTTCATTGAAAGTTCTTCAATTCGAGATCTTTCGAATGTTAAGCTTGGGAAACTTCCACCACATTTGAGGTATGTCCGTTTGAATAATGAGATAGTGATTTTTGAAGAGGGGCAAGATAACGTGTTGCGAAGGTGGAAAGCTGATGATAAGGAAGAAGAAAGCTTGACGTTTGAGTCGGAGAAGCACATTAGAGGTGTGAAGAAGAAAAAGAAGAAAATTAAGCTGTTGGATAGTAAAATCAGGTCGAAGTCTGAGGGAAGAGAATTGTGGAAAGCAAGCAAACAAGAGGTCAACGTTCGTATGAATGGTCTATCTGTTGAAGACGGTTCAGTTATTCTTTTGAAACCGCCATGAGTTGAGGAAGTAACGTCAAGCTATTGACGTTAAAGAAGCGCTTCGTGGGAGGCAACCCACGCCTTCGTGGAAAAAAAAAGTGTGTGAAAAAAAAAAAAAAAACTGCTGTGAAAAAAAAAAAAAAAAAAAAAATTTCAGTCGCGCAGGTTGCGCCTGCGTAACGCAGGCTGCGCCTGCGTTTCTGTCTGTGACGCAGGCTGCGCCTGCGTTACTGGAATGGGCGCAGTTTGCTGTTGTATTATAAAAAAAAAAAAAAAAATTTTCTTTTTTCTTTCAACCCCAATTCTTTACTACTCCCTAATTATTTTCTACTCAAATTCTTTTCTCCTCTTATTCTTTTATCCCTAAACCAAATTCTTTTCCTATTTCAATTCCAAAACCCCCCATCTCTCTTCTAAAATTCTAAACCTATTCTAATTCTTTTTCTTTAATTCATCAAATCCTATTTCTATCCTACATCAAATTTCATACCCACCCAAAATTTTTCCTTTTCACATTAATTTTATTCACCCAATCCCTCCATTATATATACACACCCATACATACAAATCCAATTCCTCTTCTATTTATTTAAATTCAATTCTAAAGAGGAATTAATTACAAGTTCACCTCTTTGATTCGTAATTGGGTTAAATCTTCTCTAATATTATTTTTATTACGAATTTGTGTTCTTGTAATTGGGGGTTTTGTAGGATTCTTGTTATTTGGGAGAGGGCTAGTCTATGGAGCTCGTACGCATTATCCTCCACCAGATTCATCCGAGGAGGGTTATGATTCAGCTGGTTAGGTATGTTTTCTACTTTCCCTTGTATTTACTTCCATTCAATGCGGACATTGAATATTTTAAGTTTGGGGGTGGTTTGAGGGATTAGTAGTTGTTGTTGTATATATATGTTCATGTAGGATATCATGTTTTGCATGCTTAGTAGTAATTCATTCATGTTATGTTCGTATTATCTACGTTTGTTTCATGTAGGACATCCTGTTTTTATTTATGTATATCATGTGAGTTCATATTAGTTGCATTGTCATGGCATGCATGTTTCATGATCCCTTAGAACGAGCTAATTCTGATTGGTAGGTAGGTGTCTAATTGAGTGTGATAATGATGAGTAGAGGGTTGATTTATAGTTTCTATGAAATTGACTTGCATGTTTCAGAAACAAAATCTTTTCACAGTCTCGTTGGGTGCTTTTGAGCTAGGTTGAGATCATGCTTGTTTGGATGTTTTGAGATTTAATCACTTGATTATATTTAGAATTTTCATTATTCCCTTGATGGCCTAGAACAATTAAGTCTAAGTTTGGGGGAAAACATGGATTTCATGCTTAAATTGTAAATAATTGTCAATAATGGCTAGGCGTCAAATGGCTAGTAGCCGGCTCATATTTATATGAGTAGTCTAGGGTTGGAATTGAGAATTCTCATTCCAGATTGCATAGAAAAAAAAAAGCAGAAAGAAGAAAGAAGAAAAAAGAGAAAAAAAAAAAGAAAAGAAAAAAAATGATGTCAATTGTTTATATGCAAAATTAACCAGGGTGAGCTCTTTAATACTCGAGCAATTAAGTTCTAGGGGACTTTGTGCCTAGTGACCTAAGGCTTTTATAGTCTGGGATCCACTAACCCACCGCTCGCTACATGGGTATTATTGTATAAGCCTTTCGGGGTCTCATCCATTGCACGGTTAAATAAGCATGTTTGTATATTATGTGTCGTAGTTGTTTAGTAATAAAAGCATGAATTTCTGTCTACCTTGGATAAGGATGGAGGTGTTCCTAGGTTATGAAGTGTCTACGGTCTATTCTATTTATAAACCTGTGATTGTCTTGACGAAAAGCATGTATGATTTTTGACCTAGTTTTGGGAGTATTTCTGATGAGCATTGCACACACGCACGTTTCTGTTCATGTATTGTTAGTATACGGGAACTTGGTCGAACTCTATTTGGATTTAGTTGCATTCTTTGAGATATTTGCTTGCTCGTTGGTTTTGGTTAGTTTGAAGGGGATCGTTTTGGCATTTTTCATTCTAGTTGCATTCATGCATTGCATTGCATTAGGTTAAATGGATTTTGTGGGTACATTCGCTATAGGCCCTCACGAGACCTTACTCGTCCACTAGGGCTGCCTAGGGGTTTAAAGGGCTTGTTGCATATGCCAAATGCAACCGTGATCACCTACGGAAGTGGTACTAGTTAGTTAGTTAGTTGTAATTGTTTATGCTTGAGGACAAGCATCGGTTTAAGTTTGGGGGTGTGATAAGTGGATTTTATATCCACTTGGATCGCTTAATTTCGGCTTAAATTGATTGTCTTGGGCTCAAGTTGTTGTAGATTTGATGTGTTTTGCTTAGTTGTGCAGGATTACGAGAATGTTGACTAAGGTGGATGCTTTTATAATTTTTTGGGAATTAATTGATTAAAATTCGGATTTTCGAGAAGGGTTGCACAGTTTACACTGTTTTGGCCATATCTTGAGTTCTAGAAGTCCGTTTGAGGCCCGTAAGCAGTCCACGCGAAGATAACGAGATTTCCTATCATTCTAAGATAGTCCAGAGGTCCAATTACGTGGGGAACGTTCCAGAAAATCTGAAGAAAAGTCAGCCACGAATTTTCCTTACAAAACATAATCAAATTAGGAAACGTATCTTGCAGAAATTCTATTATAATTATGTTTTGTATTTTCTTGCTGGGCAAGACTTGTAGTGCCTATATAAACACATCATACCATTGTAATAGATATAGACATATTATTAGTTATTATTATTGTAACATAGCTTAGATCTGCAAGGGGGAAAAGGAGAGAAGGATTCAACGCTCGTGACAAGAAACAGATCTAGATCTACTTCAGCCTTTGTGTTATTCTGGATTATAGATTTGTTTTCTTAACTCTTTGTTTATTAATATAATTACTTCTTTTATTCATATCTTGTTTTATATCATGTTTTCATCAAATCCCATGACGATGAACGGTTCAATTATGAGCTAATCGTTGTCATGGGATTCTAACGGAGTTATCTATGTAGCTTAGTAGTTTATATGCTTTAAAGATTTATGTGTGGTGAATTCTTGATATCCTCGTATGGTTGTGTTTCATGTATTTAGATGCGTCGCGAACATCTAATTTGTTAATCTCTTGCTAAACGAGAGTGGATCTTGAGATTTAGAACTTGCCATGCTAGCATAGGATAGGTTGATGTTTTAACATCATGATTTGTGGCGTAAATAGAGATATTATGCTGCCCTATGTGATCTAAGTGGATAACTTGTGCTTAAACCTTTATGTTTTCAAATTCTATAGAGATATAGGGTCTAAACATAATTGGTGTCTACCCATCTTCTATCTCTTTTGTGGATGCATGCGTAGTTTGGTATTAGTATACCGAGAGGTAGCTTTTACTTATTTCGTGTTGTCCGATCAGATATCAAAACCATCACATGTATTGATTAAAGGCTGCGACTCTAAGTGAAGTAGATAATGAAGTTAGAATTCCATGTTTATTCCCATATAAGTAATTTGATTTTAGATCTCATTAGCTAGTTAATTCTAAAATTGCATATTAGTTAAATTTAGTTAATTAAAATCTCAATTAATTATTTGTCTTAGCAGTGAATTAAGATCATACATTGTTGAATAGGTGCATTTACTGAAAAGAACCATAACCTGATCCCTGTGGGAACGAATTTGGACTTAACCTTATATATTACTAGTGACCACGTACGCTTGCGTGATTTTGTGCTAACAAAGCTTAATTTTAGTACTGCTTATCATCCGCAGACCGATGGACAGTCAGAGAGGACAATTCAGACATTGGAGGATATGCTGAGGGCTTGTGCTTTAGAGTGGACAGGTGATTGGGATAAGTATTTGTATCTTGTTGAGTTTGCATACAATAATAGCTGGCACGCGAGTATTGGTATGCCACCATTCGAGGCTTGTATGGTAGGAGGTGTAGGGCACCATCTTGTTGGGATGAGATTGGTCAGAGGGTCATTGAAGGACCAGAGTTAGTTAGAGTCACTAATGAGAAGGTGGAGAAGGCAAAGGCAAGCTTAAAGGAGGCTCGTTCGTGTCAAAAGAGTTATGCAGATCAGCATAGGAAGTTTGGTGGATTTGAACCTGGTGATCATGTGTTCTTGAAGGTGTCTCCTTGCAAGGGTGTTAAGCGCTTTGGTATGAAAGGAAAGCTTAGTCCGAGATATGTTGGCCCGTTTGACATTATAGAGAAAGTGGGAGAAGTGTCTTATAGAGTTGCGTTGCCACCACAGTTATCGCATGTGCATAATGTGTTTCACGTTTCGGTTTTGAGGGGCTATAAGTATCATCCGTTACACATAGTGCAGTACCCGCTACATAAGATTAGAGAGGATCTTTCCTTTGAGGAAGAAGAAGAGGCTATCTTAGCTCGAGAGGAGCGAGTTTTGAGGAAGAATACCATTCCATTTGTGAAAGTTTTGTGGAAAAATCATTCTGAGAGAGAGGCTACTTGGGAATTAGAAGAATCTATTCGTGAGAGATATCCGCATTTATTCGAATCAGGTACGAGTTCAGTTTAGTTTGGTTTGATTCCGGGGACGGAATCCTTTTTAAGGGGGTATATATGTAATATCCGTAATTTTAGATGATGATGATGATGATAATAATAATAATAATAATAATAATAATAATAATAATAATAATAATAATAATAATAATAATAATAGTAATAATGGAGTTGCATTAGAATCAAATTTATCAGATTTATTAATGAATTCTGTTTTCTATTTAGAATAGAATAAGAAATGTATTTTAATTTTATTATGTGTCATACAATCCTAACTCCTAATTAGTATAGGCTAGTTACCCCACTATATAAATATAAATACCACGTCTCCTGTAAAGAGTGTTAAACCTAATTTTGAGGAAAGAAAAGGAGTCCAGCGTTGCGGTAGAAAGGAGAACAAGTCTGTGTATTAAAAGTCATAAGACGAAGGTACATGCCATGATCTTTTATAAAGACAAGTACTAGTTATAATCCTTGTAAAATAGAATGATATTAATATGTATACTTTGATGAGACTAATTGACTTTGATGAGGATAAGTGGCTTAGGATTCAAGTTTTAATTATTTAATTATACGGATGCATCTCATCTATTTCTTTATGTGGCTATTAGTTGATTATTTTGTTTATGATAAGTTTCGCTCCATTATAGCATATGTTTTTAATTATCAGATTGGCTTGTTAATTTCTTGTAAATTAGTACAGAACCCGAGTCATGCTAGATGCTATGGTATAATAGGTCCCATATGTATATCATGTAGAATTAATTGTCTTGTAAGCTGTTAAGGCCATATAAATTTATAATAATAGTGGTGGCCATTTTTGTTAACCAACATGTTACGTAAACAAAGTCTGGAAATTCAGGAGCATTACTAGTATCAATAGTTAGCATTGATTTCGTATGTATATTTTTATTAAAAAAAAATTGCCGAGGCCACCTATTGGTGAGGAAATCGCTTTGATAAGTAAATGGAATAGTAAAAAACGAATGCTTATTAATAATAAATTATATTTTGTATTTAGATCGCAGGCCGGAGATTTAGAGGATCGTTTCCGAAATTCATTAGTATTTTAGTTGGTATTTTCGAGGTATGGATTCTCTTTCCTTTTTATTCAGCGCTACTCATCTTAGGAGTAATTATATTAAATCTGTTTTATCCTCAAATCTATTCGCTTGGTTTTTAATTGTTTTGACTGTTCTGATTTTGAAAAATATTTTGACTCTTTGGAAATGATTTTTAAATCTGTTTTAAAATATTTAAATACTTGTTTCGACATCTTTCTGGAATTTTTTGTAAGTTATATTTGTTGGAAATATTGAGAATATTTGTTTGTTGGATTTTAAAGATTTTGCTAAATATTTTATTTGAACCCTTAGTGATATAGGGTATACCGAGTTAACCAGCTGTAGGGGTACTACAGCCATGTCATTGCGGCACCAGTGACATGACACTTCCGTGGCAGTGTGATTGGTCACGGCGTATCCTTCTGATAGCTCAGGTGGCGAGCTTTTGCGCATTTTGATATTTGTTTCAGGCTACGTGGGTGCACCCAGATTTTGATTTGATTTGTGATTTGATTTGGCGGTGACGTTGTATATGTCGTACACGTTATCCGATTTGTTGCACACATTAGGTACCCTATGATGTGTGTATCTGTATCTGTTCTATTCTGATCTCGGTATGAAATATCCAAGCCACTCGTTGCTTCAGCCATGCATATTTTTAAAAATAAATGTTTTATTATAACCGTCAAATATTCATATCTGTTTTTCTGTTTTATATATTGTATTCCAAATCCGTACTGGGCGTTTGGCTCATGCCGTATTCTTTTTCTGGCAGGTGCTTAGGGGGATCTGGGACTGTGTGATGGAGTGCTACCCATTATTTCGTTGCTTAGGATTTATGGATTTCTAGAATTATTTACACTTGATTATTTAGAGAATTGTGGTTTTTCGTATTTATTGGTTTGAACTGTAATTTGGAGGTTTATTTAAATTGTGGAGATTAATAGACTGTTTAATTGTTATTTAGAGAATTATTTTAGTGCTCTGTTTGCAGGTTTATGGATTATAAGTAATATCTCCTCCCATTTTAGGAAGGGGGTGTTACAGATGATGAGTAAAACAATATGTCATCTGAACTTAAGTGATCAAATTAATATTTAACTAACAAGCACCTTTGAAGTTGATGCCTTGTTAAAATTTTAGGAATGGCCCAGATATTTATCCTCCTTTACAGTAACACAAGTACATGAGATTTCGAGGTGACAAAGTTGTAGTGTGCAATTTTAACATTTATCCGCAGTTGTCTTAAATATAAGTGCCTTTTTTTTTTTGTTTTTTTATTGGTAATATCAGTGTGACATGGAGTTTGACGGAACATACATCTTCTTCTTGGTTATCGCTTTCAAGTCCAGTTACTAGCTAGATATCATCTTGTTTTTAATTTATTAAACCTCTGTGCTCCCAACATTTATTTAAATTCCCAGTAAATCCAAGAAATCACGCTTGACATAAACATTACGGTTTGATTCAATTAACATAAACAATACTTATCCAAGGAAATCAACTTGAATAACTTTGTTATTCTCATCTGCAACTCCTTATTCTAGTCAGATACTTTTGAACGCTATCATCTACATCATCCATCTCTACCTTCTTCACTTCTTTATGTAATCACAACACCTTACTCAACACCCCGTTATTTCAACTGAAACTTGCTCCAGTTTGAGGGAACATGTTTCTACTTTGTAATTCGAATGCTCCTGTTTGCGTAACTTGTCATAATTAGACATGATAAGTCTCCAAATCCTGTTGTTCTCACCCTGTCTATCTTCCGCTCAAATAATTCTGTAATCATTCCGTAAATATCCATTGTGACAATGTCATTTTGATGTCACACTTATATTTTTGGTTATTGAGAATACTTTCTATTCCACTCCCATTCATTTTTTTTTTTTTTGACTTGCATATTTTCCCCATCTTCCAACTTCACTAGAGCAATTATGATTTTTTACAACACGAATAAATTACGATTATGTACGACTTCAAAGAAAAGACTGAAATCAAAAGCTAAGAACAAAATAGCAAAAGAAAAAAAAAACACAGCAACATAATTACTAGATTCGCTCTTTAAATTTTAGAGTCGTCCAGTAAAATTTAGCAGAACTTAGTTTTACCATTATTTTACTCAGCTTGCAATCACAAGCCAAAAACCTCTAGTTTTCCTTTCCAACACTTCCAATAATGCACAACTGACGGAACATGTAGTTCACCACATTTTCCCTAACACTTGCAATCAGACTATTCACTTACTACAGAAACCTTCAAAAAAATACAAAAAAAAACTCAATAATACTGTTTCACATTTCAATTTGCATTTGCATAAACAGAACATTATTCACTACATTTACTCACACACTTACGCAAACTGACCAAACAAAAAACAGCTCATTAACATTGTTCAAGTTCACTTAGCACAGTTATAGAACTTTGTTCACTGAATTCTTAATAAGTTATAAACAATTAAAGGACAGTAGAACATGGTTCACTTACTAAGCAAACTTACCAAAAAGCAAACTCCTCCACGAAGATTATGTATATGAGGACCTTATCACAAACTTTTGAATCTCCACCAGGTCTTTTGTTTTATCTAATGAAATAGCTTCATTGCTGTGTAGGTAAACGGGCATTACAAAACTCGTTACAAAGTATAGAAGAGTGGTTTTAGATTGATCTTTCATTTACGTTGATTTTATTAGGTTACTTCCGGTCTGCCAGATTATTGATGGACATACAAAACAAGTCAAAGTTACTAGAATATATGAACTCATAATACAGTCTACCGGTTTACAGATTAATGATTGTATATATAAACTTGATTTTAAACAATTAGATGATTAAAAAAAACAGTTTAGGTCAGTCATGATAAGGCAAAACTACATTTCAAGTATTTTTACAAAGAGATCAAATTCTTGCTCTAAAAAGGGTTCTCATTTGAACCAAAGCATATAATTTAATGTATCCATTGTACACATCTAAATGTTACACTAAGGTGAGCACTCTTCATAATTTACCAACTAACAGACCTAAAGAAATATACCTTGTAAAAAGAAATTTAATCAGCATCAACGAGAATCAAATATCACACATGAGTGCATAAAAATATCTAGTAGATAAAAGTCATCTAACATCGAAGTAAATTCTATGCAATTCTTGTTTTTTTTAAGCGACAACACCTAGACCCTTACCAGTTTCATTGTGCTCATCAACTACTCATAATGCACCAAGAAATCATAAAGTCTTATGAACACAAATTTTTAGTAAATCACGGCAAAATGGGCCAATAATTTGAAGAACAAAAGCCCCATTCTGTACTACCGTTTTTAGTATGTGGTGCGACCCATAATTTGACTATATTGCTTTTCCAAATATACAAAACCGATTGTTTTCTTTGAGAACTATAGTTAAGTGATGGAGGAACATAATTCTATCCAGACCTAGCATACAACATGGTGAAGATCCACTGAATCGATTTTTTAATAAACTAAAAACCAAATTAGTGTATCAAAGTCAATAATAGGCCCTAAAACTTAGCTTTCCCTATTTATTCAAAATTGTATTCATTAAATCTCAACTTACCCTGGTACGCATCCATTACCTCGGGAACTTCATCCTTGTAGGCAGTGACAAAGCTTTCCAAGAACTTGATTTCGGTCATTGTCACTACTGATGTTAGCATCAACCTCTTGCTGTTGCAATTATTTAACACTAAAGCTTGCAGAACTGAACACCTTGGAATAATCCTCCTTTTCAAGCTGTACCTAAGAACATTAGGTGTAGTTGACAACCTAGTTGCACTCCATTGCAATTCTTTAATAAAAAATTCCAACAGTTCCCGCATTCTCTTCTCAGAATAACTCATGATAACAGGTTGCCTCTTGGCCATGGAGATGATATCATCATGAGAGAAACCGAAGCTTCTAAACATTTCACATCTAGATTCCCAAGCCAAGTCTGATAGAAAACTAAAGGATCGAACTGCATCAAGGAAATACGAAGAAGAAAGATCAAAACCCATATCCTTGACCTTCAGCAGAACTTTACAGAACTTATCATGATTCTCCCCTGTTGATTGACCATACTCGGTGATAAGTTTCGATATCTGAATTTGAGGCACACCAAGTTCTTGCAGAAACTCAATATTTTGCAAGAAAGTTGTGGGATCGCAATTTGAAAGCAGAAATGGGTTGCGTTTAATAGCAGCAACCGCATTTTGGTTACTACCAGTCGCTGACTTAAGCAAGGTGAAGAGGGGTATTATGTGATTCTTCAAACTTCTTGTGAGCATAACCGGGTTTTTTGCAACTATATGGGATACTTCTGATTGAGAATGGGTGATAGAAAGCAGAAAATCAAGCTTTGGCTTAACATACATTTGAGGATGGAATGTAAGAATACGTCGTTGTTTACGAATAATTCTAGTAATATGGGTTTCAGAAAATCCAAATGATTTAAACAATCTAATAACTGAATTGTGTCCGTTTTCATCAGATGATTGCTCGAGCGATGGGGTATTTAAAGCTAAAGAATCTGTAGTTACTGTTGTGGAGATGGTTCTATTAATGTTGATGATTTTAAACTTGCCTTCAGTTTCTGATTCAAAATTGTATTCGCCAAATGTCAACTTACCTTGGTATGCATCCAATACCTCAGGAACTTTATCCATATATGCAGTGACAAAGCTTTTCAAGAACCTACTTTCATTCATTTTTAATACTGTTAGTAGCATGAAATCCTTTACATCGCATTTGTTTGACACCAAAGCTTGCAGAACTGAACACCGTGGAATAATTCTCTTCTCTAAACTAAACGAAAAAACATTAGGTGCATTTGAAAACCTAGATGGACTCCATCGCAATCTCTGAACAAAGAACTCCAATATTTCCCTAATTCTCTTCTCAGAATAACTCATGATAACAGGTTGCTTCTTAAACATAGTGATGATATCATCATTAGACAAACCAAAGCTTCTATACATCTTACATCTAGATTCCCAAGCGGATTCCGTCAGAAAAGTTAAGCACAGGACTGCTTCACGAAAATATGAAGAAGAGAGATCAAAACCCATATCCTTGACCCTCAGCACAACTTTACAGAATTTCTCATGTTTCACCCCAACAGATTGACCATACTTAATAATAAGTTTTAATATCTGACTCTGTGGCACACCAACTGTTTGCAAAAATTCAACATTCTTCACAAACGAGGAAGAATTGCAAAACGAAAGCAGAAACGGGTTGCATTTGATAACAGCAGCAGCATTTTTGTCAGTGCCGGCCGCAGACTTGAGTGAATTGAAAAAGGGCACCAGGTGATTATTCAGACTTCTTGTGAAAATAATCGGGTTTTTTGATACTATAGCCACAACATCTGTTCTAGAATGAGTAATCGAAAACAGAAAATCAAGCTTGGGCTTTAGGTACATTTGAGGTTGGTACGCAAGAATTCCTGGTTGTTTGGCTAAAATCCGAGCAATATGGGTTTCGGAAAATCCAAATTCCTGAAAGACTTTAACAACTGAATTAGGTCCATATGATTGTAATCCCACTAAGCCAGAAATTTTTCCACTTGGGGTTTTAACAGATAATCCACATTTAGTTTTAGATAATGTCGATGTTAATTTTGTTGTATGGTTTGGTTTGCTAATCGGCGGGGAAGCTAATGGTAAAGAATCTGTTATTGGTGGTGTTGCAGTTGTAGAGATGGTTTTGTAAGTGTGAATGAAAGCTAGGGTTCGCAATTTATATGGATACAACAACATAGGAGCATTACATAGTATACAAATATTCATGTTTGTTCTACCAAATGGATAGAAAGAAAGGACTTACAGTCAATTGTGTTTGTAAAAGCTTCAGCGATTGATTGGGGCTTCTTAGTGGTTTTCATTCGTGTTGCAGTGTAGTGTTGGTAATACTAATTGGGCTTGAGTCTTCTTCCGTGTCAGAGACAATGAATAAAGTGAAGAGGCGGTGTGCATGTAATAAGTTAATTTATTTTAAGATAAATTTAGATTTTTAATTTTTTTTAAAATAAAGTTATTTTTTTTTTAATTTATAGAATTTTAAATATATATTAAATATTTGTATAAAAAAATTATCAAAATGTGAAATTTTTATTCGAAAATAAGTAGAACTTATTATAAGTTTTGCCAAACAGGCCGAATCTCAGGATTATATATATGTTCCACACATCATAATTGATTTAATAATAGTAATAAAATTCTATATAGTGTAATTTTTTTTCATTTTTTACAAAATGCTAGCTCGTCTCACGCTTAAACATTGCAAATATAAATTTAGAAAAAATAAATATGGATAACATAAATTAAAGCAACGTTAAATCGAAAACATACAACTTCAAATAGTGCTTTTCATCTGAAAACAATTTAAATGGCGTTTTGATTAAAGGACAACATTTTAATTTGCAGTTCAAGGTTTTTTTAGAAAAAACTTATAAAAATGTTAAGCCATTTAACATTGGTGTTTGGGTGTATTGCGGTGTATCTCGTTAATATACAAAAAAATAACTTAAACAATTAATTACCAAATATTTGTATATAAAATAACTAATTTAATTCGTTTGTCAAAATAACTAACTCAATTTGCTAGTCAAAACAGCTAACTCAATTCACTGACCGTTAACATCTAAAAATTAATTATTAAACAGGACTGATATGACATTTGGGACCATTTTTTCAAATTACGATATTTGTGATCATTTTTCTAGGATCAGGTTAAAAGAATTTCTTTTATTAATTTATGAAGGTGTAATTAAAAATATAAGAACTATTTTAAATTTATAAAATTATCGATATAAAATTTTATTTTCTAAGCTCTCAACACATGAACAGTTTTCTCATAATATTTTAGTTTTTGTTAGTGTTGTCGTCAAGTCATTATAGAGACAGATAATTTTGAAGCTTTCAATGCAATCAGGATTTTCACATAGGGGCCCAGCTACTTTTTACCACATCATCAATCAAATTGATTTGCTCTTACGTAATGGTTCATGGCTTTGCATGCTGGGTTTCGTGTTTGAAGCTCGGAACAGAGTGGCAAGATATGCAGCAAGACTTGCTATGGAGGTGTATGATAGGCTGTATACGCTTGAACACCCGGTTAGAGGTGTAGAAGAACTGTTGGATTGGAACATTGGGCTGGGAGTAGATCACCCGGATATGTGGATGAATTTCTCTCAGAAAATACTCCTGAACCCTGTAGACTTTGATGTTGGACTGGTTCTTTCAGATCAAGTAGATGAAAACTTGTGGAAAAATCTCACATCACCTCAATCCGGATTGCTTCCCTTGTCAACAATCTGGATTAGGGGGGAAATTCAGCAAAAAATTCCTATGCTACTCAGACTTCTACTCCCCCATTTGGAAAATCCGCATAGGGGAGTGGGAAGAGGACGCTCCTAATGTAGTGGTTCTAGATGTCGTGGAAAATGAACCCTAGATTAGGGTGGAAGAAGTCCAGGAAGACATGATTCCTGGAAATGGTGTCAACAATGACCCAAACTTGTTTGCTCCAAACCCTCCTTTGGGTGATGTAGATTAACTTCAGTTTTGGGTTAAGGCTTGCATCTCTCTTCTCGTACAAGTTAGGGTTCGTCTAGTTCTCTTTTGCATGCAGTTTTCGAGTATTTCTCAGCAGCTCTATTAGTAGTAGTTCTAGTTGTTTAGGTTCTAGCTTTTGTAGGTGAAGTTATGTTTAGCTTGTGCTAGCAGCAGCTTGTGCTGTCCATTTCCTTAGATTTAACTCATGAAAGGGTACGAGAAAGGGTATTCAGATATTATCTTGTTCGATAAGGGTATTTAACTCATGTAAGGGTATTAAGATAATTCGATAAGGGCATTGACCTTTTAATCTCGGTAAGGGTATCAACAAAACTGACAAGGGTATTGGTGAATTCTCGATAAGGGTATGAAAAAGGCTAGTAAGGGTATCCTGATCAATTTTCGTAAGAGTATTGAGTTGTATTGGTAAGGCACTCAGTAAGGGTACTTACTAGTACAATTCTGATACTCTCTTTTAATTAAATAATTATTCAAATTATAATAAACTTAGTTAATTAATTTATCTAATAAATTAATTCTGCAAAAGCCACCGCTGAATTAATTCTGCATGAGCCACCACTTAGTTAATTAATTTACTAAATAAATTAAAATAAATCAATTAATGATATAGGTAATTAAAATAGAATTATTATTAATTCTTGACAGTAAAATCTCTTTTGAACCACTGAAAATAATAAAGAGCTACCACTGATTTATTTGTTGACACTCGATGTATTGTATGGTTCATGAGCGACTAACTCAAATGATTGTTCTTCATTTTTGACTCTAAGTTGTGATTCTTTTCTCTTCTAACTCTCTTTAAAACCTTTCTTCACTTTGTCTGTACTTGTTCTATCACTGTAAAAATCTCTATCACTGTAAATAAATCCACTTCTTTGAATACTACACTGAGGCTTGATCAAATAGTTGAACTTCTTTCAATGGAGTAATTCTTCAAGTCTGTATATTGAATTTATTCTTCTTTCTTTTGACAGATAATACTATCTGGGATTCATGTGAAAGTTTATATATTATTTACTTATTACATTTTTGTTAAAGTTGAGTAGAATCCTCGAAGTATACAAATAGGCTATGTCATATGCATTTCAATCTCCCCCTATATATTTGTTGGACAATAACAAGAAAATTCCTAGAGGATAACTCAACTAAACAAGAAAAAGATAAAACATTAAGTGAAAAGTAAATAATGTAAAAGCTCCACTCCCTCCGTCCCACCCATTTCTTTACATAAAAAATTGCGTATCTGACACGCATTTTAAGGTGCATTTTAATGATAGTTCTATAACTTATTTTTGATATTTTTTTTTGTGTAAAAATAGGATTGTTTATTTTTATACAAAAAAAAAAGAAAATATCAAAAATAAGTTATAGAACTATCTTTAAAATGCACCTTAAAATCCGTGCCGGAAATTGGTCCGTAAATGTAAAGTATTACATGGGACAGAGGGAGTAGTATTTATAAACAATTTCCAGATTCAAACAAGAAAGATTAAATACAGGATAAATGATCCTCTAGACTGATCATATGATTAAATTTATCCTATCTTGATCTTCCTAAGCTCTAGACATATTACATTAAGAGCTAATCTTCAAGTAGATGTGCCTTGACCCCTTATCTCTCCTTCTTCAGATTCTTCACTTGAGAGCTCCTTTAACAAGTCTTGAAAACACGATCTCTTTCTGATGCTTGACCCATTGGTCTGACCGGTTGAGCTCTGACTTTCTTCAACTTATTCTTCAAAATATTATACCTGGAATGTTGTCCATGCAATAAGATTGGAATGCTGTTCATGCAATAAGATTGAATAAGATCAGCAACTTCATCTTTGTCTTGAGTAGCAAATCCAATGGTCCTCAGCATGTGCTCCATCCATACCAGGTGTTTGGTAGGATATTCCTGTTGGCATGGCCAGCATCTCCCTAAATCAGACCGTGGCGCTATGCACACTGGCTAAGGTTATAGGAAATAAGGTTGTGCGTTGCTACAAGCACCGGGGCTTTTAGCGAAGTGGTAAGCACCTGATCTTAACAATTGGTATCAGAGCTAGGTCGCGGGTTCGAATCCCACCAGGTGAAGGCATTTGTTCTGTCATGGTGTAGTGGCGGGCAGATGCTGGGGGGGGATTATTGGCATGGCCAGCATCTCCATAAATCGGACCGTGGCGCTATGCACACTGGCTAAGGTTATAGGAAATAAGGTTGCGACTTGCTACAAGCACCGAGGCTTTTATCGCAGTGGCAAGCACCTGATCCTAACAATTCCTTCAAGGACTTTGAATCAAAGTTACAGGACTTCAGTATGTCCTTCTTAAAGAATTTGACTTGATATGGCACTTGAACAACTTCTAGACTGGTCTTACAAGCAAATTCCTTAAGTTTATCACGTAGTAACTCATTCAGCTTAGAAGTCCTACATACCTTGTTCATTAGAATCCACAGCTCCGACAACATTCTACTCTCTAAGAAGTGAAGTGAAACATTGAATGACCCTTCTTTGTGATAATAAACATAAATCATCAACTCCTTTCTAACTCTGTCAAACCCATCCATTATCCTTGAGATTTCCATCTTCAGTGTTTGCATATATAATGTGTTGTCTGGATTGGCAGTTTTGTATTTGTCAAATATTTGAAGACCATTATCATTGTTTATACCAGTTTGTCGAATGCTCGTCATTCTTCTTGATTCATCCCATTTGTCACCAATCTTTAACTCAACGTCCCTTTTTCTTTCTTGAACCTTGATGTTGTGAAGACATTGTTTTTCAGCAAGTTTTGCTTTCTTGGTGATCACTTGAGATGTTTTCTGTAATTCATCTTCTCTTCTTTTTAGTTCAGCTTACTGTTTCTGCAGTTCTTTCTCGAAGCCAGGGGCAATATGCGCTACTTCTACCCACTTACTAAAATCACCTTCTTCTTCATATTCATTCACACCAGGGAGCTTTTTCGATTCAGCATATGCATCAAAATCATCCGGTTCTCCAATACAGTAGTCATGAAATTCTGAATCTTCTGGCATACTTTCAGTAATGTCTACACCTTTCTCTTTATCAGCTTTCTTCTTCCCCTTATCACTCTCTTTCTTCCCTTGATCTTTTTAATTTGATTTTTCCTTGTCCTCCTTAACTCCTCCAGCTTTATCTCCTATAGCTTTATCCCCCTTAGTTGAGGAATCCTCTACAGCTTTTTCAGTTGCACCTCCAAAATTTCCATCTTCAGGGTCTTTATCACCACCACCTTCACCTTCTCCTTCGAAAAATACTCTTTGTTCATCATTAGGTGGATGAGATTTTTTTATCATGTTGTATAGATGCATCATCCCTTAATTTAGAAATTTCTGGTTGAAATCCATCTCCCCTAAGCGACTCTCAATAGTTAATTGATTTTCTTCGACTTCCTTATGAAGATAGTCCACTTTAGTAGAAATGGTAGCAATACCCATGACATAGTCTAAGATCTGATCTTGAGTAGTTGTTAAGCCATTAAGGTCAGCAGCTGCTGGACTTGAGATTCAGAGATTGAGTTGATCTTGGGAACGAGAGTAGTCTTCACATTTTGGATATCCTTGAGCATAGCCAGCTGGTTATTGACAGAGGTGGAAGAAGAAGACCGTTCAACCACCTGTGCTTTGAATAATTGAGTTTCAGCTTGACTTTTCGAGAGTTTTTTCTTCAGATATTCAATCTGAGCTAATAATGAAGCAGTATATGTGTCAGTGTGTGCACTCACCTAAATTTCTCTCAAGGATGTTTCACAATACGATAATCAAAAGTAAATACACAAAAAAACAACAAACACAAATAGCATAGACGCATACCTTAGCGTGATGCTTCTGCGAGCGATGTGCCAGCTTACTCCAACTATATTTATCCAGTATCTCAAAGTCACCCTCGGTCATAGAATCGATAGTAAACGATCCCGATCCATTCTTGAATCGATAGCCATACCTAGGGCATCTATCACCGGTTTCAGAATCAACAACCAGCTCAGTAACACTATCACTATACACCACTGAAAGCTTGGTACGTTTTTTCTCAGAGCGATGTCTTGGCATAGCAAAAGACTTTTTCTTCCCTTTAGAGACAAAGTTTCTGCAGAGATACAAGCGACCAGCATCTCTACTAGACTCGCCAACCTCATGAGTAGAGTGAAGTTTCTTCACACTTTTGACATCTTCATCCAAAATCCGTTTCCTCTTCTTGGAGACAATAACCTCATGCTCAAACTCCATGTCTGCAACTAGAGGTGGCCAAACGGCCGTGCCGTGCGGGCCGTGCCGGTTTGGCCACGTGCCGAGCCGAAGGAAATGGGGCACGGGCACGCACGCGCGGATTAGACGTGCCGTGCCGTGCCGTGCCGTTCATTCGAAAATTTAACCCGTGAACGGCACGCGAGCTTCGCGTGCTTAACTGTTTTTTTTTTTTTTTTATAAGGAAAATTCGAATGTTTACTGAATAATTTTGTACATAAAATTTGATTTTTTTCTGTTAATTTAATATTTGCTTTTAATATTCTTAAAATATGAAATTTTTCGAATTAAAATGTTTCGGTTTCGAATTAAAAAAGGAGTAAAAGAGGACGGTACCTCTACTGAATTTTATTAATTAAAAAAATATTTTACAAATTGTGTGAGAGGACTCCTCTCTAAAAAAACGGAACAAACCGCATTAAACATGTTTACAAAATTACAAACAAATAAATTCTAAAATCTAAAATAAATCTAAAAATACAACATAATACAAATTCTACACCCTATTCTTCTACTTGTTCGGCCCCCGAATCCGAAGAACTATCCATTATCATCCACGGATCGTCTTCTCCATCCGAATCATCCGCTTTTCTTCCTTGTTGTCTTTTTTCGGCTTGATCCCAATCTTTTTTGCAAACACATATTTTTATTGAATCCGGTGCAAGACTTGATCTTTTTTCGTCTAACACTCTTCTACCCGCACTAAAAGCGGATTCAGATGCAATTGTAGAAGCGGGGACTACTAAAATATCTTTTGCAATTTTTGCTAAAACCGGAAATTGTAACTCATGATTTTTCCACCATGTTAATATATCGAACTCATCATTTAACTCATAATGATATGAAAAAAATTCATGCAACATACTAAAAGCAGTAGTGGGAGTAGTATTACTAGATTCGGAAATCATGAATTTTGGTTTTTTGTTAGTTAATATCGATGCAATTGTTTTATTAAATCTACTACCACCACTACTACTACTTTTAGGTGGCATAGAAATTTGAGTTTTAGCATTGTATATATCAACAAGACGATACAAATAATCTAAACAATTTTGAACATATAATTCGAAATTATATTTAACATTTAACGTTGTGTAATAATGTTTTAACAAGACTTCTAAACCATCCTTTCTAACACCCGGATCAAGAAGACATGCAATACCATAAATAAAAGGAAATTCACTTAAATATTCGATCCACTTAACCTTCATTTCCTCTATAATAAAACTAAAATGAGGATTTTTTTCATAATTAGCTAAAGTGTTAACAATATTAATACATTCAATAATAACTTGATGTGCATTTGGTTCATAAACATAAGAAAAAAACCTTAGTAGCATGTGCATAACAATCAAGTATATCACGTACGGTAGATGCCAATTCCCAATCATGTTCGGTAATATATCCATTTTCAGTTTGGTGATTTGGGTCGCTATTATATAATTGCGTGAAAATATCCTTATAAATAATTGCATCACTTACTAATTTATGAGTCGAATTCCATCTAGTTGGACAATCAATTCCCCATTTTTTCGCCTTTAATCCTTTATCTCTACACATTTTCTTGTATTTCCGTCTAACATGACCCGCAAAACGTAACCACTTAACTACTTTTCTTATAGGTTCTAATAATATAGTTAAATGTTTAATTCCAATTTGACAAGATAAATTAACTATGTGAGCACAACATCTAACATGTAAAAATACTCCATTACAAATTAAAGGAATATCAGCCCTAACATAATCGATAGCTTTGTTATTAGAAGCGGCATTATCTAAGGAAATTGTAAAAACCTTTTGATACAAATTAAATGCCCTAATTGTTTCTAAAATTCTTGTTTTTATGTTAAAACCGGTATGTGACTCGTCCATAATATCAAAAGCAATAATTCGTTTTTGTATTAAGTAATCATTATCTATCCAATGAACCGTAACACAAATAAAAGGTTCACCTCCACTCGAACTCCAACAATCGCTCGTTAAAGAAACCATACCATCAAATGTAGCAAAATAATTAATTAAATCATTTCGTTGACAAGCATATTGATTTTGTGTGTGACGTTTAAGTGTATTCCTAGGAATTCTTTTAAATGCCGGATTTACCGAAGTTTTCATCATATATTCCAAATTAGGACTCTCACCGTGGGAGAACGGCAACTCGTCTAATATAGTATATCTAGCAAATTCATTAATCATACGTTCTCGATTATAGTGAAAAGGCATACCTCCACCGGGTAATGAAGTCATGAAACCACCGATTTGTGTTTGTTGCTCCGTTGAAGTTCCGCGTGCCATTCCACTTTCGTGACTTTCCTTCGTAATATTATGTTTAGAGTGCAAATGTCGATCCAGTGTACCCGTGCCGCTTCCCTTCCGATGTACAAATGGTTTTTGTTGTCGATTAGCTTGTATACATAATAAACAAAAACATTTGGCTTCGGTGGGATCTTGTTCCGTCGGCGCCGGTACTCTATTAAAATAATTCCAAACATACGAATTTCTGTTCGCGGAGGAAGAACCTACAAAGCAAAATAAAAAATGATTAATTTACCCGAAATAAATCATGGATCATGGATCTTTGAAAAAAAAATCGAATTTTCAAATAAAAAAAAAAGTAAACAAATTTATAAATCAATTTATAAACCAAAAATACGAATCAAAAATCAATTTAAAAAAAAATACGAATCAAAAATAAACTTACCGACTTCGACACGTGATGGTGGCGGCATCGAGGAAGAAGAAGGTATTTGGCTTGAACCTTGAGAAGATAATGTTCCCATTCCATCTTCCATTTTCAGCCGGATTTGTGCAAAGATAGCCGGAAATAAGAAGAATGCAGTGAATTTTTTTCAGCCGGATTTGTACTAAGAACCAACGTTGGAGAAAAGATAGAGATAAGAAGAATGCTGTGAATTTTTTTGGTGTGGTGTGGTGTGCTATATATAGAGATAAGAAGAAGAATGCCGTTGCAGTCGACCGTTAAGCTAGCCGTTGCAGGCTTGCAGCCCGTTGCAGAATTTGCAGTCTGGCGTGCCGGGCGTGCCGGTGGCGTGCCGGGCGTGCCGACCAATCTATTTTTTTTTTATTTTTTTTTTCAAAAAACGTTCATTTCATTCAACTTTTATCCCAATTTTATTTCCATTTCATGTTTCTAAATTTTATATATTAATTGATTATTTTGGTTAATTTTAAAATTTTATATTAAAATATTAAAGGAAATAAGATTCTAGGAATATAACCAAATTTGATACTGAAATACTATTGAAATTGCTTATTAATAAAAGTTATAAAATATTATTATTATAGTTAAATGTTTTTGGTTGTTAAATGCATGTTCTTGTACAAAAAACGGAATATGATTAATCATTAAAATATTTTGTAGGGTACTAGAAAACTTGTTATGTCTCAATAAGTCGGCAAAATTACTATAGCATGTTCACGTGCCGAACGATTCAGTGAACGTGCCGTTTTTAATTTTTTACATGAGTTTTCGCGTGCCCGACGTGCCGGGCCGAACGAATTGCGGTTTATAAAAAATGAAGTCGTGCACGGCACGTTTACTGTAGTGGGCTGAACGGGCTGATCACGTGCGTCACTGTAGCGAGCTGAACGTGCTTTTTTGACGAATAATTCACGGGCGGTCTGGGCTGAACCGCCCGTTTGGCCACCTCTATCTGCAACTTCATCACCCCCAACATCTGCCTCCCCCTCCTCCAAATGCTTCAATTCCTCAGGCGAAATCCCATCAGGCTTTAACTCATAGCTACCGCCAATCCCCTTCTCAGCAACCTTCTCAACAACGGGTTCAACGTTGTCTCTCTCTCTACCACCAAGTTCCTTTCAATAGCACCAGCATCACCAACGGTCTCCACATTAACATCCACCCTTGGAGTCTCTACAACAACCCTTTACCTACCAATCTCCACACTATCATCGATATAACCGTCACTCTCAATCTGCTCATTGTCAAACGTGGACACTACCACAACCTCATCTTTAGGCCCCTTAGGGGGAACATTCTCAGTATTCCCTATACTTATCCCCAACACATCTGCTAAAGTATCACCAACTTCATTTAACGCACCAAAGACAACATCTTCTTCGTTAATCAAGCGACAACCTCGCCCATCCTTTGCAGCACCCACTTGCCTTTTCCTTTTTGGCTTACTCGAATCTTCAGCACCATCTCCACCATCAGCATCACTAACAATTTTATTGCTTTTGGGATCGCGAGGAGCCACTGCTTTCAAGAACTCCACCTGCCTCTCTGGATCAGTATAACCCAAATTTTCAAGCACAGGAATTTCAGGTTTCGAAGGGTCCAATACTGCAAATATCACAATAAAATAAGTCAATGACAATACATTACAAGATACAACATAAACCAAAAATAACACACTAACAGTTATGCTCCTTTCGCTTGGCATTCTTATAAAAATCAGTCTCATTCCACGTCCTATCAAGACATGTTACCGTCTGTAGCAGCATCCCAACAACCGCCTTGCTCACCTCTTTCTTCTCAAAGTAATAGTTTGGCTTAACCTCCAACGAGAAATTTAAAAGATAAGCCAAATCATCGCTACGAACCATTATAAATTCCTCGTACGAATCTGCCATACCCTTGGGAAACTTAAAAGGGACAAAATCATCCAGTCGCCTACCCACGATATTCTGAGTGTTTAGATGCACTTCTTAGAAAGGTTTGGCGCCAGTGAGCCACACATAGAAAAATTGAAGAAATCCTTAAAGGTAGTTTGTTTCTTATCTTTGGTGCACGCGGCGATATACCAATGTATTGTTCGGGTAGCATTGGGAGAAAATTGAGACAACGCATACTTAAAGTAGTCCTTGAACAAGTTAGACACAAATTTGTGCTAGAGAAATCTAAGCCCAGCCTTCAACAACCCTATGGAAATCCCCACATACCCCTCTGCATCCCTATCATATAAGCGCTCATCCTCGCGAGGCATCCGCCACTCATACCCATCCTCAATCCTAAACAAACGACTCACCAACCCACCCCACTTTTCATTATTGAATGTACTCCCTCCATTCAAATGTTTGAACTTCCCAAATTTCTTATCCATCTTATTTTTATTGAATGGAGTTGTTAGTATCTTCAAAGTATGGTATAGGCTCTCAAAGGTCTGGAAATACATATGATTATCATAACTGGTGACAACACCATAGCTGTGCACCTTCACATCCATCCACCTCCCATTATTCCCAACCAGTATGCGATGAGCTGGACTAAAAACAACCTCTTCAGCCATGTTTCCTACAAAGATAACACCACAAGGGATAAACAATTTAACCAAGCAAACAGAAAAGATAGCGACAATAAACACAACATTAATCAAACAGACAGCGACAACAATATATACAGGGATAGTGACAATAAAATGCAAGGAAACAGACAACAATAAACACAAGATAATGACAACAACCAAACTTAAGAATAAGTACTGCAACCATATAGGGAAGCGACACCAAAATACAAAGATAAAGGCACCAGCAAAGGTAAAGACATCGACACAATACAAGGGAATAGATAGCGGTGACAAAAGAAATGAACACTAACAACAACAAAGATAGCAGCAAAAGAAAGCGGCTAACAAAATCTAGAAATATAGTCAATAACAATCATACATGACGAGGAACCTAGGTTACTTTTCTACATGCATTTCTTTTCTTAATTATTATTGCACTCATTTCATTTTCTTCGAAATTATTTTTAACTCAATATAAATAAAATTGTCCCACCTGTTTCATATCCCACAAACCATAGAAAAATTTATACCCTCAAATTAAACACCTAAAGTTGAAACTTTTATATATTCATACAAATACACACAACTAAGAACAAACCCAGATCTACATAAACAAATCCTTACACACATACGTAAACCCAAATTTATAAACACTAAACATAACTTCGGCGGAAAATCTGAGTAAAAAACGCCATTCACATAATTAGTCAAGCTAAAGCCGACATCAAAGCCAAATTTCTTTATCATCATTAGCCCACATATAAACAAAATTATCGTAAAAACACGCATACCGAGACATGCAAACCCAAGAACTTATAACTCACGAACCTCAGAATACGGCAAAGAAAAAGAAAAGTAAACCAACCACTTGATGACATTAAGAACAAATCGGAGTGATGAACAGAACAACTCTGATGGTAACATCAATCCTCGGAATTCAAGTGCCACTGCGTTCTTGCAGAGAAGGAGTGAAAGAGTTTGTGGAACGATGTATGTAATGATTTACTATTACACGGTTTTTAATATGCAACGCACGGTAACTTAGGGGCATTAACTGCCCATCCACGTGGCAGTCACTTATCGGGTCTTTACCTCCACGTGCTCTATCAAACACACCAACAGCCCACGTCTTTTCAACTCCCACTATTTTCTTTTACTTTTACTTTTTTTATTTTGCCCTTTTTGGTACAAAAATCAAATAAATATTTCAAATTTTCCAAGTACGGTCATCATCCATTCCAATTTCATTTTTTAATGAATATTTATATCTCATCATTTCCATTTATTATGATTAATCAATACTTTAAAAACAAATAACACCTTTCCCCCGCATTCATTATCCCACACCCCATCACTTCATGTTCTTTACATATATCAACAACCAATTTTGTGCAACTTAATGACCACTAGAATCAGTCACCAAAATCTTTTTTAACAAAAAAAATTCTTCCTTTTAAGTGTTGCTCGCTATCAAAACTTGGGGGGGGGGGGTACCACAATCTTTTTTAGCAAAATTTCTTCTTCCTTTCAAGTGTTGCTCGCTATCAACACTTGGGGACACCAAAATTATTTTTAGCAAAATTTTCTCTTCCCTCCAAGTGTTGCTCGCTATCAACACTTCACCAAAATCATTTCTAGCAAAATTTTTCCTTCCCTTCAAATTTTTGCTCGCTATTAGCACTTGGGGGGCACCAAAATCATTTTTAAAAAAATTTCTTGTTCCCTTCAAGTGGTGTTCGCTATCAACAAAATCATTTTTATCAAAAAAATTTGTTCCCTTCAAGTGTTGTTCACTATCAACACTTGGGAGCACCAAATCATTTTTAGCAAAATTTCTCCTTCCCTTCATGTGTTGCTCATTGTCAACACTTGGGTGGCACCAGAATCATTTTTAGCAAAATTTCTTCTTCCCTTCAAGTTTGCTCACTATCAACACTTGGGGGCACCAAAATCAACACTTGGGGCACCAAAATTATTTTTAGCAAAATTTTCTCTTCCCTCCAAGTGTTGCTTGCTATCAACACTTAGGGGCCACCAAATTCATTTTTAGTAAAAATTTTCCTTCCCTTCAAGTTTTGCTCGTTATCAGCACTTGGGGGACACTAAAATCATTTTTAGCAAAATTTCTTCTTCCCTTCAAGTGGTGTTCGCTATCAACACTTGGGGGGGCACCAAAAACATTTTTAGCAAAAAATTTTGTTCCCTTCAAGTGTTGTTCGTTATCAACACTTGGGGGCACCAAAATCATTTTTAGTAAAATTTCTCCTTCCCTTCAAGTGTTGCTCACTATCAACACTTGGGTGGCACCAGAATCATTTTTAGCAAAATTTCTTCTTCCCTTCAAGTTTGCTCACTATCAACACTTGGGGGCACCAAAATCATTTTTAACAAAATTTCTTCTTCCCATTAAGTGTTGCTTGCTATCAACACTTGGGGGCACCAAAATCATTTTTAGCAAATTTTCTTCTTCCCTTCAAGTGTTGCTCGCTATCAACACTAGGGGGGCACCAAGATCATTTTTAGAAAAATTTCTTCTTCCCTTCAATTGTTGCCCGCTATCAACACTGGGGGCACCAACATTTCCGGTAACATGCCTCTATCATCCAAAGTTTCTCTTCGCGTACACACCTTTCCAAGTATAAAGACAACCGCCAACCACCCTCACAAATACGACGTCGCCATCCTTCATTTTTGTCGCCATCCACCAATGGTTATCGCCATCCCACGAGGATGGCACAACCTTAGCAATCTTTGATAATTATAACTTGTTGCATTTTCGGAGACATACATATTTTAAATAAATATAATTTATACTTATCCTTGTTTATAAAAGATAATAACTGAATAAATATATTGGCAAGATATTATATGAATAAAGACAGGTATCAATAAAGCAAAAGATGGATATCCCATAGAGACCCCCCATACCTCAAGGACGCTCAACTGTAGCATACAAGTAAAACAACTCAATAGTAGCAAGACAAAAGGCATAAAAGGATAACTGTTGTAAGTAAGGCCATCCTTAGTATTGTGGCTACAGTGCATGCCACTTGTGCTAAGTGCTACGTTGGCTAGCCTATTAATACCCCCCTCTACACACACTTGTTGATTACATTCACACACGTAAACACTTTACACACAAACACTTTACAAACACTTACTTATTCACAAATACACTTTGCAAAATCTGTTGCATTATACTCATAACTTTGATCCGTTCACTGATTATCACACCGGACGTGCTTGACGGCCACTACCCCCGGGCAAGCATTGTGTTACAGGTTCCCCACCACAGGTTGTGCCACCACCGGAACATTGTAATGGGTGACGGAACAAGTGCATCACTTATCACTTATGTACCTCAAAAATAAAAGATTTCTTACAAAGAATGATATTCAATATGCGTGTAACATAAGGAAGCAAACTCTGGACAGTAGTTATTTACAAACGCAAGAAAGAAATTGGAAAATAAATGCAATCAACATTTAAACACAACTTGGTATTCTTTATTAGGTTCTGGTGATAAGCACTCGGACAGGAAACCGTCTAGGTAAGATACTCATAAGATACAACAGATACAATTGTTTGAAAAATCATGCATATACGTGGACCACTATGTTTTAAAAAGGTCACTACATACCAGAGATTAGGTTAACAGTTATATATCATGTGTTCGGCTGAATGACTTGAATTTGGAGTCAAAAACAAACTCACATACATATAAGACATAAAACCGAGTGCAATAAGCAAACTAACAATAAGGAAATGAATTAAGTGACATGAAATGATCTTCATTGACTTGTGCATCGATATCATGATAATTATGATAGCTTAGCAATTGCCTAATTTATAAGGTGTAATATTTATAATGTTTTTAGGAGGACATTTTTGGTAATATTCCGAAAGAAAAGTTGGATAAAAATGATTTTCTCATGCCTATTTTGACATTAAATGAAAGAGATAGTTAAACTGTGGGCGGTTAAGACGGAAGGTAAAGGAAAGAATGAAGCCAGAATGGGGTCTGGTGTTGGATTAAGTGTAGGGGCTACTGTAGTGGATAAGTCATCTAGTGGGGGAAACTATGATTGCAAATTCGATGGGTCAAGATGTAAACCCCGCCGGAAATGTCTATGGGTTGGTTCCACCGGCGGCTCTTTCAGGGAACCCGACTGGAAATGTCACTGGGTTGGTTGCACCGGTGGGTCTTTCTAGGAACCCGGCCATAAATGTCTTTGGGTTGGTTACACCAACGGGTCTTTCTAGGAATGCGGTTGGAAATGTCTCTGGGTTGGTTACCTGGCCAAAAATGGCTCTTCAAGCACCTTGGCAGTGGGTACTGGGTCCACAGGACTAGTTTGTAGTTGCAGTAACGCATTTAAAAATGCTTGTAATGCAAAGAATCCCTTTACGGGAGGGGCAACTATTACCGACATTGAAGCGTGTGAGGTTCGCATTGTTTAGACGAACCTAAATACTATGGGCGAGGGAATCTACTATCTCGTTTGTCTTCTGATCATGATTACTCTAGGGGGCTCATCGTTGCTGGTTGTCGTTGGGCTTTTGAAAATAAAAGTAGGGAATGGGTGGTCAGTTTAGTATGCGTAGAAGTAAAGGGTCTGAAGCCTAGGTCGTTTGTAAAGTTAAACTCTATTGTGTTTAAAAGTCAATCTGAGTCGTAGTGACTTTTTTTGTCGTAGAGGAAAATTGTAAGTAGTCGGTTAAGCTTTGCTATTATCGTGGTTGAGAAAAATTGTAAGTAGCCCCTTAAGGCTTTTTCCGTTTGTAACTTTGTAAGGCGGGAGTAAGCAGTTATGTTCCAAAATGTTATGAATGTCCCTTGAGTAAACTTTATTCATTTATTTGATTCTACAATTAATAATAAAATATTAATAAATAACAAGATTAAAGAAAGTTTAAATTTATATGAATAAAAATTGAAAACAAGCGTCATTTGCTTATTTTACCTTTACTTTTATATATAATATAAGTTTATATAAAATCATCGTAAACAATAAAGTACTCCCTCCGTCCCGTTATACATGTCCATTTTGATTTTGATTGGTCAAACTGACCAAAGTTTAATTGAAATTTCTATGTATTATATAATTGAGAAAAAAAAAATTATCATTAAAAAATACATGTAACTTTCGGTTTTTAAAAATGAAAATTGAATAATATTTAATGTTTAGTCAAATATTGGTCAATTAGACAACTGAAAAGTCAAAAAAGACTTGTAAATTGCCAAATTGTTACGGAGGGAGTAAAGAAGAATGTTCCATTTATAACATTTAGTGCTAGTTTAGGTGGCAAATATTTAGTGCCATAATAAGCTGTGCAGTGTGCACTAACAAATCTAGATGTGTAATTTAAAGAGGTTATATTGATGAAAGTGAGCATGTATGAAACTTGATAATTAAATATCTTTCCGTTCCACTTTCAATATATAAATAATTTGTTTATTGAATTCTTAGAAACTATATAGATCTTTTCTCCGATATTGTTTAAAGTTGTTTATAAAAATATATATAACGGTTTGTATATATAACACATATACTAAAATAACAATATTTATGACGTTAAAAAAATCACTGATATTACAACGGTAATCCGTCGTCCTCTAGAGCACCTCCCTTGAGGTCTGAAGAGATGCAAGAATCAACAAATGTTACGCGTGGAGGCTCTCAAGAAACATCTACACCAAGATCATTAGGGTATTGGTACCTCCCCAAAAACAAAAACAAGAACAAGAACCATACTTCAATTCAAGTAGATGATGCTAATCTATCATCCTCTAGAGCACCTCTCTTAAGGCCTGAAGAGGCACATGCGTCAACAAATGTTGCGCATAAAGGCTCACAAGAAACATCTGCACCAAGATCATCAGGGTCTTGGAACCGTCCCAAAAACAAAAACATGACCCATACTCGCTAGAAGAAGGAGGTAGTTAAAATCTGGGCGATCAATACGGAATGTAAAGAAAAGAATAAATCCGGAATGGCATTTGGTGTTAGATCAAATGCAGGGGATACTCTGATGGATAAGTTATCTGGTGGGGGAACTCTAATTGCAAATTCGACGTGTCAAAATGTAAACCCTTCCAGAAATGTCTTTGGGTAGGTTGCATCGGCGGCTCTTCAAGCACCTTGGCGGTGAGTAATGGGTCCACAGGACTAGTTGGTAGTTGCATTAGCACATTTACAAATGCTTGGAGTGTAAAGAATCCCTTTACGGGTGGGACAACTATTACTGACATTGAAGCAGGTGAGGTTCGCATTGTTAAGACGAAAATGAATACTATGGGTGAGGGAATATGCTATCTCGTTTTTCTTCTGATCATGATTGCTCTAGGGGGCTCGTCGTTGCTAGCTGTCGTTAGGCTTTTGGAAAACAGAAGTAGTGCGTGGATGATTGTTTAGTGTGCTTAGAAGTAAAGGGTCTGAAGCCTAGGTCATTTGTAAAATTGAACTCTGTTGTGTTTAAAATTCAGTCTGAGTCGTAGTGTCCTTTTTTGTCGTTGAGGAAAATTGTAACTAGCAGGTTAGGCTTTTCTTTGTTCATGGTTGAGAAAAATTGTAAGTAGCCGATTAAAGCTTTTTCCGTTTAGCTTTGTAAGGCTGAAGTAAACAGTTGTGTTCCCAAATGTTATGAATGTCCCTTGAGCAAATTTTGTTCATTTATTTAATTCTACAATTAACAATTAAATATTAATGAATAATAAGATAGAAGAAAGTTCAAATTTATATGAATCAAAAATTGAAAACAAGCATCGTTATTTTACTTCTAATTTTATGTATAAAATAAGTTTACTATAAAATTGTCAAAAACAATAAAATACCCCCTCCGTCCAATTATACATGTCTCTTTTGATTTTTGACTGGTCAAATTGTTCACAGTTTGACTGAAATATTTATGTATTATATAACTGAGAAAAATTTTAAAAAAATTATATCATTAAAAAGTACATGCAATCTATTTTAACATGTAACTTTCAGTGTTTAAAAATAATTATTGAATTATTTTTAATGTTTAGTCAAATATTGATCAATTTAACCATTAAAAAGTCAAAAAAGACATGTTAATTTGGATGGAAAGAGTAAAGAAAAATGTTCCATTTTTGACATTTAGTACTAGTTTAGGTGGCAAATATTTAGTTCCATAGAGATGTGTAATTTAAAGTGGTTATATCGGTGAAACTGAGCATGTATGAAACTTGATTATTAAGTATCTATTCGTTTCACTTTCAATATATACATAATTTGTTTATTAAATTCTTCGAGACTATAGAGCTCTTTTCTCCAATATTGTTTAAATTTGGTTATAAAAATTTATATAATGGTTCATTCTTTCATTTCTTTTTGTTTTTTTTGAGGTGGTAGACAAAAGGTGTCTACATATTTATTTTAAAAAAAATTCACCAATACATATCCAGAATTTGATATATATGAATTTATTTAAAAAGGTAAAGAAAAAGTCTCCTTTACATGTAAATCCAAACACTTATTTATGAAAATTAATTATTATTCTCATCTTTTCAAAGTATCTCGATTAATCTTGAAAGGTAGAGATGTAGAGTAAATTTATCTAGCTCAAATGTTATTATATTTCGGTGAAAAATGATACTCCTTCCGTCCAACTCATTTTGTCACCAATCAGTTTCCACCTTTATTTCAATCATATTAAACAAACTAATTGTTACCAAAAAATTATATTATTTTTCAAATAAATTAACATAATTAAGAATAATTGATATGAGCTAAAAATAAGCCCTAAAGACACATTTAATAATACATTAAATGAACCTAGTTTGGTCCAAATACGAATAAGGTCCCAAACCATAATTTGATATTAATTTCGTAATTAATATTGAGGGTGATTAACAGCTCAGCAATAAGAGTCAAATAAGGATATTACTCCTACAAGAAGTAGCCTCCAAGGCACCAAATTCAACATGGAAACAGACTCCTACAAGGCAGGAGTCTAGAACCTTCTTCAAGGCGGTGACTTGTACATCAAGTATCTTAACCCTACTCTAAATCTTAGGCTCCCAACGCCTATATAAGGGTCTGACCCCTCATTCCAAGAACTACATTTTGGCTTGATTCTCAACTTCGAGATACGTAGGCATTCTGTGAGAACCGATCAGTCTCGAACGCAGAAACAGTCGTTAAAGCTCAAAGTTCACCAACCCTAGCATTAATTACAATCTGATAACCTAGTTTTTGTTCCACAACAATAATCTTACCATATTAATCGAATATAGATAATAATTCTGGGACTGGTAGAATAGGAAATGTGGTCACATTAAGTGGGATGAGGGAGTATGATTTAGCATGAATTTTGTTAAATAATTAATCCAGAACAAAAGCCATAATTAATCTATAACTAATGGGATGATGTTGGATATCCTACTCTAAGCAGATGGAATAGTTATATTTTTGTTGACAAGCAATACACATTTCATTAGTGCAATCACTTGAAGGATAAACAAATAGTAGTCTTTTAGGCCCAGATAGCTTCGTGCATTACACATCACTATATATAACAGCCATAATAACACTACACATAGTGTTAGTTTTTTTCGAATAAACATATTATATATTAAAACTCCCGTCTTACGGGAAGTAAGAGGAAGATCCAGATGGAGACATTAAATCCCCATGCAAATAAAGAAATAACAAACGACCTACACTACACACAGTGTTAGTTATCTTCTGCAATTTTAATTGCCTTGTAATTCGGGAAATGTATATTGTTAAAATATATACGTATTTATTATATTATTATATCAAGGATATTTTCGGTATTTTATCTTATATAGATTACAATATAAGTATTGAGACATGTATTATAAATTTTAGGTTATTTATAATAATATTTTATTTTTCTCTCTACTTTAACATGGTATCAAAGCTCGGTTTAGGAGAGGTCTCAGGTTCGAGTCCCTCCATCACCATTAATTTAATTCATTATATGTCATCTTCATTATCTGTTATCTGTCGTTCAATCTGCCATCTGTTTAGTCAATCGTAGCAAAACGTATCTTCAATTGGGGGAGTGTTAAATAATATATGTTATAGCATAAGATACTATTGGGGCCTTCCATTGATACCTTAAGGTTTTAGAGCGACTGGTTACTTAACATGGCATCAAGAGCTAGGTTTCGAGGGAGATGATAATCAAATTCATCGTTTGTTGAGGGATAATCATGGATGTTTAAACCAATCGTTAGAGAGGAAGAGTTACGCTATAAAAACAAATTTATTTTGAAAATTCGTAGGATTTTTTCTACCCAGATCAGCTAACTTCTTTTTGCAATTCCTAGAGTTTCAATCGTTGGATCGGCCTGAAATTTTGACTGAGTTTTCTTTGCATCATTATCTAACTTTGAAATGGTAGAGATCGTATTTAAAGTACTGGAAGGTCAGATTTTAAGGGTTCCAATAGATTGCTTCTAATTCATTCTTTATGTCGTTCTTGACTTATAAGTTGGGCGTTGTTAATTGACTAACAGCTATATTACTTGATTATCGAGATATTCTAGTTGTAGTTATTTGGTTTATTTGCTTTGGATTTGGTATTGGCATTGAATTTGGATTCAGAATTGGAATTAGATTTTGAATTTGGATTTGTTTTCTGATTCTATTTTGGATTGGAGAATTGTTTCTTTTGACTTTGGATTTGGTTTGGGGTTTAGTTTCATATCTGGAATCAAATTTGTTATCAGCAATTTTTCGCCATGTATGTCTTATCGTCAACAAGACTTTTGTCAACAGATACTTCAAGTATGTTTTCTTCTTTATGGATTCTGTATTCAGGCGTATCTCATCATATGTCTGCGTATTGGTCGTCTTTCGTTTCATTTTTTGATCATACATCTTTATTTATCATGACTGCTGATGGCATTCCTATGCCATTGAAAGGTGTTTGTTCTGTTGTTACTTCAACTGTATCTCTCTTTGAGGTTTATTTTATACCGGATCTTAAGCTAAATCTTGCTTCGATTTGTCAATTATGTGAGTCTGGTTACTTAATCTCTTTTTCTCCTACAACTTGTTGTGTTACGGATCCGAGATCTCAAAAGATTATCAGGAAAGGTCGTAAACAGGGAGGACTTTATGTTTTGGATGAACCCAATATATTTGTTATTGGAACTCCTAGTGTTGACTTGTCCTATTTTCGTTTGAGTGATTCATCTTCTGACTTTTACCTATGGCATGCTCGTTTAGGTCATGTTTCTCAGTCTCGCTTAAAGTTTTTGGTCTCAACTAGAGCCTTGGGACAAGGGAAATCTCATGATATTTCTGATTGTAGCGGTTGTAAATTAGCGAAATTTGCTATTTTACCTTTTCATAAAAGTGTTACATATTCTCTTGCTCCATTTGATATTGTGCATTCTGATGTGTGGGGACTTGCTCTTATGCTTAGAAAAGGAGGGATATTATGTTTCGCTTATTGATGATTTCACTGATTATACGTGGATTTATCATATGAAGCACATGTCTGATTTTTGGATATGTACAAAGATTTTAGAGCTCATATAAAAACCTAACACAATGCTGTCATTAAATGTTTTCGTTGTGATTTTGGAGGTGAATACACTTTTAATATTTTTTGTCGATAGCTTGCTTCGGATGGGACCATACGTCAAACCTCATGTACTAACACTCCTCAACAAAACGGTACTGCTGAAAGAAAACATTGTCATCTTGTTGAAACCACTCGCTCATTTTTGTTGGCAGCTGATGTTCCTACTGTATTTTTAGGTGAAGCACTTCTTATTGCGGTTAATGTGATTACCAGAATTCCAACTGCTCAAAATTTAGGTTTGTCTCCTTTTAAGAAATTATATGAAGAAGTGCCTGATTATGCTTCACTGCGTGTCTTTGGTTGTACCTGTTTTCTTCTCAAACCTCAGGTTGAGCGTACCAAATTGTCTACTAAGTTTGCTTTATGTGTCTTTTTGGGTTATGGTGTAACTCAGAAAAGATATCGTTGTTTTGACCCATTTAGTCGGAAATTGTATGTTTCTCGACATGTGTACTTTCTGGAGCATATTCCATTTTTCTCTGTTTCTTCTAGTTCACATCATATGACGAAGGCGGATCTTTTTTGTATTGATCCTTTTGTCATGGAAACTGAGGAAGTTTTAACCACAAATAATACTTCAGTTCCCGAGACATTCACATCTCCACCTGCTTCTCAAATCACTCAATCGTCACCAGAGATTTCGGATCATACTCCCACATCTCCACCTGCTTCTCCAACCATACAATCATCACTAGAGATTTCATATCCTTCCCCCACTCCATCGTCTCAAGAGATTCCGAATCCTCCAGCTATTCGTAAGTCCACTCATATACATAAGTCTACTCAACTTTCTGATTTCGCATATTCATCTTATTCTCCTTCATTTGCTTCATTTGTTACTTCTGTTCACCATTTGTCTGAGCCTACATCATATAGAGAGTCTGTTCGTGAACCCCTTTGGCAGAATGTCTTAGGGCCGAGCGACAAACGTGACCCGAGCGAAATGGCTGAGGAACTTACTGCTCTACACCAAACTCATACATGGGATTTAGTTCCATTAGCACCAGGAAAACTTGTGTTGAGTATGAAATATACAAAGATAATACAAGGGGGGTAAATGTACTATCAAACTTTTCTTTGATTTCCTTTGAATTGTTTAACTGTTTGAATCTGTTTGTTACTTGTAGCTGAGTATGTATGTTAAAAGAAAAATATTGCGGAATGTAAACAACACACACTCACTTTATGCCTAATGTTTTATTAGATTTTAGGTTGCTACAATCTGTGAATAAAAATTGTATTCTCAACTTCGTTTTTCTCAAAGGCATATTCTAGATATTACAATGAAAAACTTAACAACTAAAAAAGTGAGCATGTGCACTTATAGAACATGTGCACAGTCCACTTTTACAAAACTTGTAACAGACAAACTAGTAAGCTAAGCCTGTCTATACTATTTTGGTGAAACTTGGTGTCATGTGATTCCTCATTGTTTTGCATACTGAACAGATCCACTTTTTTAGCTGTTTCTCCTTGAATTTTTCTCCAAGCTTCTTTGTAGGCTTTCCAGGTGCACACTGCAACAATTGGACCACTATAGGTGCCTCAATTTGTGTAGATTTTCTGTATTGAGAATCTTCAGTAATTTGTCTTTTGAAACATTCGAGAATTAGCTAAGTACTTGATTTGAGAATTGCTTTCGAATAGCTAGACATCTCTAAGTTCTCGAACAAGCTCTTTTGAGATATTGATTACACTTCTCGATATAAACTAAAATGGTCCCGAAGTACTAAGTTATCAACAGTTAACTAATTATATGTTCATAAAAAAAATGAATTTCTCGTATAAAATAATGTCATGTGACATTTGAGAATATTTTGAAATATTTTTCGGGATATCTAGGATTATTTCTTTGAGCGTGATTATTGGTGTTTGGGGGAACTTTTTTTCAGAATAATTCAACTTATTTTAAGACAAAGTTAGAAATTCCTAACTTTTCAACTTATTTTCCAACTTATTTTTGCAACTTATTGAATCTCAAACATACATTAAGTACTTGTATACAAAAAAAAAATTCAAAATATAAATTTTTTACCCGGAAATAAGTCCATAAGTCCTTAAAATAAGGTGAGGCAAACATGCACTATAATTTTTTCGAACATAACTTATAAGCTAACAAGTAGTATCCATTATTTTTAATAAATCTAGGTATAAGCGAGAGTCGAACCCAGATTTTGTTGGAATATGGATTCGATTATAAATTGAATTCATTGATTCGGTAAAATCAATTTCGTTTTTACTACGGATTTTTTGCCACCGCCTTAACATAATTAATTAACACGGTTAATTAATTAAGGAAATTTCCACCGGTAATTTAGGCAATTGTGTTAAGGAAATTGCCACCGATTTAATTGATTAGCGCGGCTAATTAATTAAAGCAATTGTGTAGCGCACAAGTCTTCTCATCCTATAAATACTCATCTAGAGCATTAGGATTAAATACTCGAAAACACACATCCTCTTCTCATATATAGTCTCTTCTCTTCCTCTGGTGATAGTTCTTGCTCGTCTCAAGCTCGCTGAGAGTGACGCTCTTATGTAGCCTCACTGCAATCCATTTTATCCTGGGAGGCGGTTCGCTCACACATACGGAGGGGGCTAATATGCTTTAAGGAGACAGTCACGCATTGGACTCGGGTTTTTTTGTTCCTTGTCTCCTCTTTTGTCTGTTTTAATTATACACATAACTGTTACTCACACATGCACAAATATTATACTGTTTGTATTTATCGCAGATTGTCTAACAATCTTAAAGCGTATTATTTTACATCTGTGATCTGTACTTACGTATTTGCTTGTTTGTCTGAGTGACAGATTAAATGGAGAATCAAACAATGAACAACACGAACATGGTGGTTGATCCCAACGCACGGATTGTAACATCTGATGGGGATCACCAACCTTCGTGAAACCCTAACGCACAGATTGTAACATCTGATGTGGGTGCGACGCCGACTGGACATGTGCCTACGGGACATGTGCCTTTGGGACATATTGTCATTGGACAGATTAATGTTCCGTTTGGATCGACTACGACATGTTTCGTTCCTACGAACGGACATGCGGTGCCCTGGTGTGCAAACATCGGTAGTACAGACGCCTGTTATACCTGTGGTGCCTAATGCACATATTGCACATGTTGTGCCTACGGTTCCTACAATGCCTGTTGCACATGCTGAGAAACCTGAAAAGTTCAATGGTATGAACTTCAAACGTTGGCAGCAAAAGATGTTGTTCTATCTGACCACGTTGAATATGGATCGTAACCTGAGGGAGGATCCACTGTTGCTCACTGCTGAGAGTAACACACAAGCAGTTTATGCTGTTGATGCTTGGAAGCACGCCGACTATATTTGTCGGAATTATGTGATAAATTGCTTGGCTGACGCGTTGTATAACGTGTACATTACGAAGCCAACAGCTAAGGTCTTATGGAAGTCACTTGACCATAAGTATAGAACCGAGGACGCAGGGGCTAAGAAGTGGATTGTTGGCCGCTTTCTTGACTATAAGATGGCGGATTCTAAGACTGTGGTCAGTCAGGTGCAAGAACTGCAAGTGATCATCCATAATATTCATGCTGAATAGATGATCATAAGTGAGTCTTTCCAAGTTGTTGCTGTAATTGAAAAGCTACCACCTGGATGGAAAGATTTCAAAAACTATCTTAAGCACAAGCGCAAGAAAATTTCTTTTGAAATATCAATCTTGGTCGGATGTTTCGAGATGTTGAAAAACCTAACAGGCCTGTTACTTATTAAGTATAGGATGAGGGTCGGCACGAGATTAATTTTCTAGTTGGATTCGTTCCTCTGGTTAAATTATATATTCTCTTGTTGGTGTCGATTTGCTACGGCAGTTACTCACGAGCCTATTATGGTGATCCATGTGATACCTAATACGGCACTGCGATCAGCTCTTTATGCTAAAATTTGCAGAAATCCAGAACGATGGTGACCCTAACACATCAGTTGATCAAGGATCACTGAATATGGGTTTATTGGAATTTTATGTTCTTCCTCGGACCTCTTTTGGTTATACTGGTTATACCAGTTGGTGAGCCAGAAAATTAGGTTCTTTTATGAATCAAATTGAAATTTAAGAGAAATTCAATGGTTGAATTTTTCAGTGAGAAGAACAAGAAAGTTCTTTGAACATGATATTAATACCTGAAAGGTTTTAATAAAAACAAGATAAAATCTGTAACGACTCGAGATTTTATAATTAAACAAAACGATTATGAGATTTCTGTGTTTATGAAACACAGAATTAAATACGAATTTTCAATGATTTCGATATGGGGAGATTTTGTCAACAACGGGCCATGCCTGTAAGGAAGTCGGGTATTAAGTGAGACCATTGTGTCTTCTCCGACAACTGGAAATCAAACCATTGATGAATGTTGATTTGAAGTATTTAATTCAAGAAAAAATTGGGAATCTTTTTATGATGGGATCATGGTCGTTTGAAACCTGCTCTAGTGAGAGGTGATAACAAGTTGTGTAATTACTTTATAGTAATACATTGATTATGTTTACTCGTTAAAGAGTAAAAATGAAGCTAGATAGAGATAATTACGCTCTATAAGCTCGAGATAGAAAACCAACTTAATACGAAAGTTAAAATGGTAATGATTGACTTTGATATTGAATAACCACTGGTTGATTTTGTTCACAATGTGGTTATATTCACGAGGTCAGTGCACATTACTCACATTAATTTAATGGAGTAGGTGCATGTTAAATTACTCTCTAATGGAGATGCAAAAGCGATGTTCATCAATTCAGACTATCACTGAATATGAGGATGTTAGTCGTGTAGAGACTAATTATTTTTAAACATGTCAAGATACCATGATAGGAAATAATTGAATTTCCTAATATTACAGGAATGTAGTGAAACATTCATAGAAATATTAAAATGTAGGGGTATCTTCAAAGGAAAATAAGAGAATTTTTCTTTGGATGAACTCTAGAATGTAACGAAGCATTTCTAGAAATAATTGAATTGTGGGGGTATCTTAGAGATATCTTGATACTTATACCTATAAAGGCTAAAAGTGATCCAAAATAATCTAGATATTTTGGATGGATATAGACAACGATTATGTCTAATGATATCCTATACATGAATCTAAATAATGAGATTCTAATTTGTATGCAACTACGGAATCTGGGAATGTTTATTTATTTATTAAGCTAAGTAGTTTCACACAGATCCGTAAGTGATCCAAATGAACTCCTGAGTTATTGGATTAATGTGAGAATGAACTATTGTTGGAAAAACTTAGTATTTTGGACTAAGTTGTAGATAATTTTGAGATTCAATTTGAGTGATAAACACTATGTGTTAGTGTTGTGTATTGGTTGGATTATATTTTACTCTGCGAGAGGATTCCAACGCATATTTACATGCTCAAAATGGATAAAGGGGGAATGAGAACTGATGTTCCAAAGTACGACCTTTTAAAGTGGTATTTTAGAAGTGTACCACATCAAGATACACTTCATCGAGATGTCTTAACGATTTGCTTAGTGGTGAACCTCAAAGCTTGAAAGAGCTAAGTGTTCCTCTAATAATTCTTGATGAAAGAAGATATTAAGAGGGAAATTGGCCAAAGTTAAGAAGTCAACGAGTCAAGATTTTCAAGATTTTCTAACATGTGTGCTAGAAAATGGACTACAGCGTTATAAGAACTCTCCATATCCCTTGTGGGGGAAAAGGATATTAAGGAATAGAGAGAGTGGTTCTATTAAGTAGAATCATGTTTGAAATTATATGGATCTTCTTGCGAGATAGATACCATTAGGACCTAAATGGATTTTTCAAATTGAAAAAAGAAAAAAATATAAGGTTAGACTGACAATTAGAAATTAAAGTCAAAGTGAAGACCTGATATATTTTGAGATGGTATTTCTCGATTTACGAGAATGAGTTTCATTAAGATGATACTTAAAATTGCCGTGTTGCGGAATTGAGAATTATATCAAATGAACATTGAGATAGTCTTTCTAAATACATATTTAAAAGAAATCTACGTAAGATAACCTGAGGGTTTGTTGCTAAGGCAAGCGTAGAAAGACTATAACTAGGTGAAATATTTTGTGAATCAAAATAGACATCAAAATAGTGGCATATAAAATTTGATATTGCTATGATAAGCAATGGCTTCAAAATTAATGACTCAGTTTTTCATTTTGAGGATGCTCAAACGTGAAAACTGTATAATGCGTATTGCCAGTTTAGGGACGCTTAAACTTGGTAATGTCAATATGACGAATTGAAGCCTTAGCTGATGACTGGTAAAGTTAATTACCAAAATGTGACATATGTCAATGTTGAGATGTCAAATTGATAGAAAATTAGTGAATTGGCAAGTGTATATATGTTATTTACACATGAGATGATAAAATTATTGTAATTGCACATGAGTGATCTGATCATTACGAGAAGTAATGACAAGATGATCATCTCCAGCAATTTTGATGAGACTTGAAGTTTTGATTTTTATAATTAAAATCTTAATAACTTTGAAAGTCTTAGAGGATACATGTCACAAGTTGGTGATGTGAATCTTGAAGAGATCAACGTAACTTAATCTAGTATAGCTAGAATGAATTCGTATCTATCCAAGTGTAGATTAACAAGGATCTCTCAAGAATGATTGGAAGTCTGTTGTACATTTTAAAATGGTACAAAATCAGACATAGGCTACACAGTTGGTGAACTGAGTAGATGCACGAGTCAAATCGAAATTGGTTTCTTGAAAGTGATTGCAAGGAGACTAAGGTGTTTGAGATATACTCGTGAGCTTGGGCTGCATTGTAAACGATATCTAATTGTACTATGTGGTTATAGTATGGATGTTAGGTGTTTGACTTTAAGAATTTAAAAGTCATTAGTGAATTTATTTCACATTAACGTAAGCAGCCATGTCATGGAAATCCTATATAGACGATTAAACATAGCTCGATTCATGATGGAATACGAGTCTTTTGCATAATGTATGTGCATGTAAGAGGGTGAAGTGGTAGTCACTTTGTAAAGGATATTCCTTAATGACAAGAAAATGCATGTGTCTTCAATATGCATATTTTATGTGAATAATTTGCAAATTGGAAGATTACATTGTTGTGTGTGTAATGGTATGTCTCGCCTCTATGACGAAGACATAATATCATTAAACAACTACTCTCAACGAGAATTATATTGACTCTGTAAAGTCAAATGATAATGTTGTGGATCCACTAACCAGATGGTTAAACTTAGATAATCTGGTTAAACCAAGAGAATCTGGTTATAGTGAGAGATAGTTGTAAAATCATCGAGAGGGATGGGCCTTAAGCCTATTGCTTAACGGCATCATGGTGGACACCCAACCATTGCTGACTGGAGATCCCAAGAACTTGGTTCAATGGGCCAACTAAATCATGATGACCAAATCACTGTGGGGGTAACCTCTGGCCTATTCCTATGATGAGGAAACAGTGAGACCCGTAAGGTACGAGGGTAAGCTATTAAGCTTTTAATGATCTTTCGGTGAATACATGGAGTTCAAGGTTTGAACGCATGGAATTCAGTTGAGTAAACACGGGTTACTCTATAAGATAAAGATCACCTTTGTGGGAGAGAAGTGGGGCCGCTTCAAAGGAGAATTGCGAGGCACAATTCTTTAGAAACTCCTGCAGAACCAGGACGATGTTCCATGACCAAAATGGACATAATCATGAGAGCTGAACGAGTCAGAAAGGATATAGTGATAAGTATATCATCGCTTACACAAACGGTCGAACAGTTCAAAGAGCAAACCTCCACTATCTACCAGTAAGGTCGGTATGCTTACTCAAGCGAAGGTTCAAGGAGCAAACCTCTACCTATCGTATGCTATATCTGATCGAAGAATCTATCACCGAATCAAATTCTGTGTCTGTCTGGTGTGTGCGACTACGATATCAATCTCATCCATGTGGGGGATTGTTGGAATATGGATTCGATTATAAATTGAATTCATTGATTCGGTAAAATCAATTTCGTTTTTACTACGAATTTTTTGCCACCGCCTTAACATAATTAATTAACACAGTTAATTAATTAAGGAAATTTCCACCGATTTAATTGATTAGCACGGCTAATTAATTTAGGCAATTGTGTTAAGGAAATTGCCACCAATTTAATTGATTAGCGCGGCTAATTAATTAAGACAATTGTGTAGCGCACAAGTCTTCTCATCCTATAAATACTCATCTAGAGCATTAGGATTAAATACTCGAAAACACACATCCTCTTCTCATATATAGTCTCTTCTCTTCCTCTGGTGATAGTTCTTGCTCGTCTCAAGCTCGCTGAGAGTGACGCTCTTATGTAGCCTCACTGCAATCCGTTTTATCCTGGGAGACGGTTCGCTCACATATACGGTGGGGGCTAATACGCTTTAAGGAGACAGTCACGCACTGGACTCGGGTTTTTTCGTTCCTTATCTCCTTTTTTGTCTGTTTTAATTATACACATAACTGTTACTCACACATGCACAAATATTATACTGTTTGTATTTATCGCAGATTGTCTAACAGATTTGAACAGAAAATGAACCCTTTACCACTTGATGTATTCAATCACGCTCGAGTTTTATTATTTTATGTATAAAATCACTTGCCAACCGTTTTATATTTAATATAAAGCGTTACTGAAAATCTGCAATAAAATTTACAAGTTCAATATAAACCCCAACTCGCTTCTCTAAATCTACAACAACTCCATTCTCACTCCTGGTACAAGGTAATTTCTATTCAATTTGTGTGTCAATTTTACAATTCCAGGGTACATAATTTATATTATATAATTTTTTGACTGTATATATAAGTAAGTTTGTTTGAATACAGAAATCTATTGTATATTGATTTAACAATGATTTCGATGTATTTATTTGATTTCATTTGTTCTGATTTAAGTTGGTTGTATTAACATACAAGTACGATTACTTTCGTTTAGACTGTCGTTTCGTATACACCTTTTTTCCCATATAAACTGTCGTTATTTTAAATGATAACTGAATACATTCTATCTCTTAACTTACCTAGCAATAGTCAAGTAATTGAAAATGATACCATTGTTCGTGTTAATGGTCGTTAAGAGGAAGCATGGTTAGATACAATAAGCATCTGTTAGTGTTAATAAGATGTCACAAGGTCGATTCTACTTTCATGCATGTTATTTCTAGTTACTGATCATCATCTTAATGAACTATTGCTTTGTACAATTGTACGTATCCATTAGTTTACCGTTTTTTTTTTTTTTTTTGGGTTGTTGATGAGCTTTAGCATTACTGAATTTAAGTGGTTATTGAAGCGGGAAGTTTCTGACTTGAATGAAATACGTGATTTATAATTCATGTTCATTTGTATTTATGCACTTCTTTTTTTGGTCCAGATGGAAACCGATATTGCTAAAACAAAGACGATATATGTTTTATCTGAAGAAGTCCTAACACAAATGCTAATAAGACTACAAAAATATCAAATTTAGAAATTTAAAATAATTGATTAGGATTCGTACTTCGTATGAGTTATCGGCTAGTAGTTCTATAATATTCCCTCCGTTCTAAAATACATGTCCCTTTAACTTTTTACGTATATTTAAAGTGCATAAATATGATTACTCCGTATATTGTTTTTTAAATTTTTTTTTTGTGAATTAAACTTTAAATATCAAATTTTTATTCAGAAAAAAAATTTGAAAATAATATTTGGACTTATGTTTTTATTCACCATGTGTAAAAAATCAAAAAAAAACATGTATATTGGACGGAGGAGTATATCTTATAGGCTCTCTCCCTTTCGTTGCATGCATTTAGATGATGTTGAATTGAGAAATCAAAGACTTTGGATTACAAATTATTTATTACGTAATCAGATGTTCGATATAAATTTTGAAGTCATAAACAAACCAAAAAGATATTTTAGTAACTAGATGTTTGATAAAGTTCATTCACACTATTTAAAATTAAATTAATATTTTAGCAACTAAAATAATCATGTGACTTTCCTTATAGGAGTATATACTAATTCAAATTTTATGAAACCTAATCCAGTAAAATAATAATTGATTCACAAAAATAATGTACAATATTACGAAATTACTATACAAATATATGGACATATCTTTCACCGTATTTTTAAAAATAAAATTAAAGAAAAAGGATCTTGATCTTAGAGAACTTTTCCTGAGATATTTAAAAAATATATTTTAAATTTGATTGGTCCTGCAAGGTTAATTAAAAAATTCTAATTTTACAAAAATGCACATCTCATATTTGCATATAAATTCCATGTATCTCAACATGAGATACATTTGCATAATTTTGATCTCATATTTAACATCCCAACAAATGCGGGGTACCTCAAATAATAAATAAACTCCTCAAAGATATTGTTATCCGCACTCTTCCCAATAAGTAGTCCACCTAAATAAGATAACCTGCCGGGAATAATAAGAAAAACAAAGAACCGGCAGTGAGCGAAAGACTCATATACGGATATAAAACGAATCACAAGCTAAACAAATTAAATAGCTGAACAAGCTAAAAATAAAAAATGAATATTTGAATAAAAGAATAATGAGACATGGCGAATGAGACAATCGAAAGTAGATACTTAACTCACAATATAAAAATAAATGCTCTCAAATCAAAATAAACTTACTCTAACAAATAATCATATCACTTACGCATAATTAACACATTAACATAAATAAAGACATAATAGATAAAAAATAATCTGACTCTTACACATACACAAACACTTACAAGTAATATTCAAAACAATTAATCTTACCACTTACACATAATAATCAGCAAAATTATTATCAAAAACAAAACTTTACTTACTAACATGGGAGATAATCTTACAGGATGTCCTACATTTTCGGTCATCCAGAATATGTAGTCATCAAAACTCACAGGGGCTTGCATAGCACAAAGCAAATGTTACCCAAAATCTTACAGGGGCTTGCACGACAAAAAGCACAATGCTACCCAAATGGCCAAACATACACAATAGTCATGACTATACGTGTCCCATAACATCGGCGACATGCCCATACTATTTAAATACACCGCATAGGAGGTGCCAAGCACGAGATTCTCTCCACTCATGACGGAGTCTTACAATATCTTCCAAATCATAATAAAATCATAAATAACTTATGCGAAAAAGAAATGATCTCACAATATCTCCGAATTCATACGTACATCACAAATAACAAATAACACATACTCAAATATCACACACCCAAATATTGTACAAAGTAGACGATTGAATATAAATTTTCAGAACCTGGCCAGTCTCAAAGAATAGCAATTTACTCTATAAGGATGAACTCAAATGAAAAAGTATAAAATATGAAAGTCGTAGAGGATTCCGAGACCTTTCCAGAATGGTATGGATCGTTAAAAACGGAGAAGTAACGAATTAAGAAACAATGAAAATGCGGACTGGCAGAACCGAATCAAACACTGATCACAGTAGTAATTCGATATTTAAGACATCGAAATCACATAATTGGTTAGCGGAATATAAATACAAAACACAGATGTCGAAACGAGCTTTCCAGAATGGTATCACTTATAATTTTTGAACAAATATTCAATTTACTATGAATTTCAGAAGTTATGACATATAATCTCGAATTAACCCACCAGATTACAGAAAAGACAGATTTTGACATGTTTAACAGCAGAATTTAGAAAAATACAGAGAAAGAAAGTTGTAGATAATTTAAATATCTTTCCAGAGAGTCCAAAATCATAATATTTCGATAAAAATGAATCTGATATGAATTTTACAAGAAATCAGAATTGGTGGGAATCAAATATACAAATTTCGAATAATGATACGAAGATAAAGAGTAAAGAAAACATATCCGTACCTTAAACCTTAATGATTATCACTAATTCTCAACAAATTCAGCCCCTCCAAGCCAAGAACCCTAAATTATATAACAAAAATCACGAATCTCATAAATCCTAACACATATTTCAAGTATAATCGCATATATACATATAATATAACAAAGGATTTAATCTATTACCTTGAACTCCACAAGCCTTCCTCCCCTCCTCCTAAGTCTTGCTACAATTCTTCTCTTCTTCCTCCTCCTCCTTTTTTTTTTTTTTTTGCTCTTCTCCCTTCTCCTGATCTCTCTTCTTTCTTCTTCTTCCTCCTAAATTAGAAAAATAACGTATGTCCCTTTTTTTTTCTAAACCCTCACTTTTTTCTCTTTTTATTCTTCTCTTTTATTCTCTCAATTAACTAATGTGACACTAAAACTATATCTTAATTATCAAATAATTGTATCCTCGCACCTAAAATATCATAAATAATAACTAAATAATATTTTTTTTAATTTTGAATATAAAATTATATAATCGAAAATATTTATGAAAAATACGGGATGTTACATCATAAAATTATTTACATGTTCCTCCCAGAAACTATTTCAATATATATATTTCTTTTCAATATATGAACATGTCGCAAATTCATTTTTATTAAACCTATTCTAGTAAAAAAAAATGGTTCATGAATGTGTAATATTACAAAATTACTATATATATAATATAAGATGAAGTCGGATTATCTTTCACAATATTTCTAGTTATCAAGTTTTTTCAATATATGAATATTTTCATGCGAAAAATTTATTAATATAAGACGAATATTTTTATGAATTTAATTTCATGCAAATAATAATTTGTACGAACTTTTACGCTAGTGAAATTAATAAATGAGCATTAACTGAAGGTACTCCAATAAAATACTGACACTACTTCAAATGCTGTCGGAGTCCACTCCTTGCCATGCAATTTTGGAATTTGTTTGGAAGACAATCGGGTGACATAGATTAATTCATAAAAGCTTGATATAATATTTAGAAATTAACTTGTTTTAGAGTATCTGTGTACCATAACAAAAAAATTACCAGGGATGCGCATTTAAGTTTAAAGACAATACAGGCAAGAACCGAATCCAAGTTGCTTCAGTGCATTTGTTACATTCAATTTGTCATTCTTAGGCATCAGAATCAAACAAAGAAATGCACCATCAAATTCAAAACAAAGAAATGGTGCATTTAATTCAAAGATCAATGACACGAGACAGCTTCTGAATTCTGTTCAACAAGAAATCTCCCTGTTTGATAGTTGACTGGTAAAGAGCGTTCTTCGAATCAGGACGGTTAGTTTCTAATACTCCTGCAACCTTATCTATTTTACAGTGAAGCTTTCCTGCCGAAATGAAACGTGACAGCTCCCTGAAGATTATAAAAGAAACAATCAGTTTATGTACACATTCTACCCTGACTACAAAAAACACAGAAACACCCCCATATGCAACATACGCACATACACACGTCTAATGCCAAAATCAAGTGTATTATTATTACAAGATGACAGTACTTGCATACTCCTATTAATAAATCCAAGTGTATTATTACAAGATGACAGTACTTACAGATCAATAAAATCCACAGTTACTCCAAATGCCTTCGCCATAGCTTCAATTGTAACGCTTTTGTATGATTCAAGAAATTGGGAATAAACAACAGTCCTTATCTCTCTCATGTAGTAACGGAAGTGTGGATGCAAATACCGATCTAATTTGATATCCTTTGTCAGGCCAGCTGCAAGACATCAAGATAATTTCAGTTCTAAAAAATAAAATTTTAAAAAAAAAACAATATGTACAAGTGCAGTTTCATATTGTATAGGCCATCTTGTTCCCAAATTCCAAATAAAAAATGCAGCCACAATGCAGTAGCAGAAAATAAGACACACACACACACACAATGAATTTCACTAGCATGCAATTCATCATTATGAGAGATACAGGATCCTCTATTTTATGCACCAAGGAACGTGCACGTCCAAATTGAAGTTCTGAGAGCCCTAACATGCCCAGAGGTTTTACCATCCATAAAGATGGTAGCCGAAACTGCCCTTGCATTGTAAAAAATCGTTTTCTGTTGTAGAAAGATTGTGAAGTACAAATTCATAACTGAATGTAGAAAAGTTTGGTGTCAAGAGCTGTTTAATATAAAAAGATCAAAGGATTGTGCTCTAGACAAAGCTAACTTTACAGGCAGATGAACTAAGCCTAGACAAAGCTAACTTTACAGGCAGATGAACTAAGGCCCAGATCAGAAACCCATAAACTTAGTGTCCTGAAATAAATCTGCAGAACTGACACCAAGCAAATTAAGATTTTGTAACCTTATCAAGTGGAAAAGTAAACCGTAAAACGTATTTCACAAGTGATTAGCATGTTACGTCATTACAAGACTGGTACTTGAAATTGATATTCCATCATTGCAGATTAAAAATCAAACATTGTAGCATACATCATCAAATTGAGTGATGCTTCCAACTGGGGAGATGCTTAATCAATGGCAACTAATCATTGTATTCACTACTGCCTACATGAACATGCAAAGAGATATTAACTAAAACCTTTCACAGAGAACATAGAGCATAAAACAAGAAACAGGCTAAGATAAGCAAAATAACAAAGATCTCAACTTCTTGGGTACTCAATTTAACTGGTGGAACTATAATAATCTCAATATCAATATATGACACCATATACAATTACAACACATGGTATCGAGCGATATATATACTTACCAAAAGCAGAAAAGAATGATTTGTATTGACAACCATATAGAGAATTCAAGAATTCCGACAGATGCGGAATTTTTCCAATTACTGTCAAGATCTCCGGAGCATCAACAACCTGCCAAATATCAACAAGAACACTACTAAATCCTCGAAGATATTTCAGAGTGTACATACAACATTGATGTAGTAAACTCAAATACCTTTTGCTTTAGGGAAACTCTATCTAATGTTATAATGCTTGCAAGAACAGTGTAACAGATGAAGGTGTCATAAGGGAAAAGTTCGTAAGTTGTGAAAGTTGAGATAGAGTCCAAGAAGAGATCAGCTGCCTTCTTAAAGTTGCGTGTGGACATGCAGTACAAGCCTTCATATACCTTCAAACGGTTTTTTCTCTCCCAGTCGCCTCCCTCCTCAAACAACCTGTTTATAGTCAGTATTCTCGTGACCTTAAATTTAACTTCAAAATTCCATAAAGTGAAATAAATAAGGTCTGAATATATACATACTTCTTCGCTTTGTCAATGCTTTTGGAGATGAGATCAAAATCCATGTAGAAAAGACCTATCTGTAGCGTATAAAACACCAAATCCATCCTCTGTCCAACAGCAACAGTTTTCCCCTCTGTTACCTTTAGTTGTTCCAATGCTTTCACCTAATTTCATACAGCAACAGGTTAACGACAAAAATGTACCATTTTGCATGTAATAACAACCCCGAAAAAAGTATTAGAACGATGCCATATGATTGTACTTTACCTTGTCACCAATTCTGATATAAAACAAGGATTTAGCTAAGTGAGCTTCTCGAACTTCACTTTCACCCAAGTTTTCTTCAGCATCAGCGATTCTAAACAAAAGTATCAAACAAGAATAACTGTTAGCCGTAGCCCCTTATGGATAACAGAAACAAAGATACAATAATACAAAACATTACTCCTAAAAGTTATAGAATGAATTAAATAAGTTCTGCAAGTAGAATTAATATTATTTTCCTCAATAAAAATTTCTAACATCTACGCACACTACAAATCCCTCATCAATTCCACGAAAAACAGATCTCCTCACACATAAATAACAACATTTCCAACTATTCACACAATTCAATACTGAATCAATTCACTAATAAAAAGCAACACTAACACACAAATTTAAAGCACTGACAACTAAACAATGTTAACATTCTCCAATCAAAACAGATTAATGACATAAACATGAAACAAAACACTAACTTGTCATCGAGCTTCTTCAACTCCTCAACATTCTTCTCACGCATCGAATCGAGAACCTTCTGATCCAATTCCAATACCGAACTCGCAACTAAACTCTCATACAGCGTAGCCATATCTACAATCAATATTCACAACATTCAAACCCCTAACAATCTATACATACAACTACAATCAACATTCGCAATAAAAAATAACTACGTATATGTATGTATAAGAGTGTGTATGTATATAAGTACCGTCGGCGACGACGGCGGCGAGAACTTCTTGACGGAGGCGAACTTTGTCGATATCGTCAACATCGGGTTGAGTGAGGAGGAAGAGCTTGTCAGCTAACACTAAGTGCGCTTGTTGTTTACCGTCTTCTCCGTCCATCTCTCTATCTCTCTCGCCTATGTATGTAGAGGTGTGTGTATAATTGAGTACACAAAAGGGGGTTTTGTGTTTTAAATTAGATCTGGAATTTTTAGGTGGCTTGGAGAAGGAGAAACTCTAAAATGATCTAGTCCACTACTCTTTTGTTCAAACTGGGTTTTTCTAAAGGCATTGGGCTTAGTGGATCCACCCACACCCTGAATAGTGAATAAGAAACAAGCCCACATTTCCTCTGTTTTCTGTCTCTTGATCATTGTTTGTCGAAACTTAAAATAAGTAATGGATTTATTTTCGGGTAAAAATTTAATATTTTGATAAAAATAATTTATACAAGTATTTAATGTATATTTGAGATTCTATAAATTGTAGAAAAAAGTTAATTTTTTTTAGAAAAAAGTTTAGAATTTCTAACTTTGTCTTAAAATAAATTGACTTATTCTGAAAATAAGTTCTCCCAAACATCCCCTAAAAATCTCCCACATTCAGTCAATTAATCTCCGATTTATCATTTAAAAAATATTCAGCCGATTTAACTTTTAAAATTCTCAATTAATTTTTACGATGTCTTGTTTATTAGGGTATTTATAATAAATTTACAGAATTTTTTTAAAAACAATTTACAAAATTAAAATTTATTTTCAAAAAAAAATTACAAAATTAAAATAATATATTGATCAAATATGAATTAAATATAAATCATTATATGTTTTATCATGTCATAAATACATACTACTTAATAAATACTGATAAAATCATAATAATATACTAAATAATATTCAAATATTCGATTTTTAGTTCAATTAATCCTTCTAATTAATTCTCAATTTAACAATTAATCCTTGCAAAATTATCTTGTCAGATCTTATTCGTTAAACAATTTCAGTAACACTCCTCTTTAATATTTTGATAAAAATAATTTATACAAGTATTTAATGTATATTTGAGATTCTATAAATTGTAGAAAAAAGTTAATTTTTTTTAGAAAAAAGTTTAGAATTTCTAACTTTGTCTTAAAATAAATTGACTTATTCTGAAAATAAGTTCTCCCAAACATCCCCTAAAAATCTCCCACATTCAGTCAATTAATCTCCGATTTATCATTTAAAAAATATTCAGCCGATTTAACTTTTAAAATTCTCAATTAATTTTTACGATGTCTTGTTTATTAGGGTATTTATAATAAATTTACAGAATTTTTTTAAAAACAATTTACAAAATTAAAATTTATTTTCAAAAAAAAATTACAAAATTAAAATAATATATTGATCAAATATGAATTAAATATAAATCATTATATGTTTTATCATGTCATAAATACATACTACTTAATAAATACTGATAAAATCATAATAATATACTAAATAATATTCAAATATTCGATTTTTAGTTCAATTAATCCTTCTAATTAATTCTCAATTTAACAATTAATCCTTGCAAAATTATCTTGTCAGATCTTATTCGTTAAACAATTTCAGTAACACTCCTCTTAATATAGTAGCTTGTAATTTTTTTTATACTTTTACATTTTTTATTCCAAACAAAAGAAAGACAGAGTACTTTGTAATTCCTTTTCCCTTTTTTTCCTTCAAATTTTGCTCAGAACCACAACTTTTTTTACTCTTTTATGAACAGAATTCAAAAACAAATTATTTGAAATAAATGAGAAAATTATAAAAATGCTACTTTCTAAAGATTTTTTACCATTTTATTATTTTTTGAAAATATTTGCAGAAGTACGATTTGCAATGAAAAGAAACCAAACACTAATTTTTACATTTTTCTAAAAAAAAATTGAAATTATTTTTGGTTGCATTTAATATTGCTTTTTGATTTAACTAATGTAACTTTTAAGCAACATATTATCAATCAAAAAATAATTTCAATTACTAAATTTTTAAAATTATATTGTGTTTAATTTTGATTGATGTTAGTTGTGAATATGGTTTCAAAATTACAAATTATATTTTTGTTAGATATTTAAATTGAATAAAAGGTGGATTTTTGATTCTAGATAATAAAAATGGAATGGTGGGAGTAGCTAATATATTTATTTTATCATGTTTAAATTTGAACTCCTAAGAAAAAAGATAAGAAAAAGATTAAAGAAATTAATTAAATGGAAAAATAATAATATAGTGCGGTAGCTTAGCTAGGTCATTCCCAGTTGCTCAAAAGCCTCTCTCTCTCTCTCTCTTCCCCAATCACAATTTGCAGCAGCTCAAGGTACTCTCTCTCTTGATATGTATATAAGAATTCTGTTTATGTTTACATACAGTATTTGTATCTATACCCTTAAAAGCCTTCCCTTTCATGCTTAAATTCGTCAATTGTCATAAAAATCTTGTATGTATCTTTTGTGAACTTTTTAGCTTGTTTTTATATCTATTACTGTTCATATACCCTATCTGTTCTTCAAAAGTTTCAATTTTTTTTGGTGGGTTGCTTTGATTTTGGTTAATAAAGTTGTGTGTGTGGTAGATTTGTTTGAATTATACTCTTACTCCCCAAGTACATGTTCTTCTTGAAATTCATGATAATGTGAAGCTTTGTATATAATGATAAAGCATTAGAGGAAAAAAAGTTGTGCTTTTTTGTTAATCGAAAAATGAATTAGTGTTAATTTAAGTTTGCTCTTATATGTGATATTGTTAATTGTCGTTTAATTAGTAAAACTAACGAATGGATGGTAAAGTATATTCTGCTTTGCTGACTTGTAAGACCATTCGCCATCATGGAACTAGTAGTCAGGAAGTCTTATTTTGAGCTCTCAGGTTGATGCCATGTATATTCCCCCATTTGCTTGAATGACGACACGCGATTGGACTGACTTCTAAAATCCCCAATGTTGAATTGCTAAATTATTCTTATTACTGTGAATGTTTTCAAAGTCCTGCAGCTTTTGGCTTTGTTTATGTCCTTTGTTTAGAAATGGTGTTCGCTTAGAATTTATCCTTTGTTTAGACTTGAAAACAAAGGTTTCGTAATTTGACATTCCACTAAGATTTATATATATAACTTATTATGTGGATTGAAATATACTTATCTCTTTATTTTGGTTAGATATGAATCACAAAAGTGATGAACATTATCAATGTTACATACTTGTAGAACTATGTAGATTAAAATGAAAAACAGAATACATAAAAAAGTTGCATTATTATACAAAACGTCATCTATTTTATAGTGGGAGTAAATATCATTTCTGATGTTAACCTTTTTTGGATTTTACTTTCACCATTCATAATAACATTGACAATTATAAATGTAATGCTTATTTATTTATTTATTTTTGTTTCAGGTAACGTGTTTTTCATTACATATTCATCTCAACAGTTCATCTACACCTTTACTGTTGTTATTCTATTACTAGCAATGGAATTTGTTTCCAATCTATTGTGTGACCTGTTATATGATTTGAAGTTTGCAGAAAAGATGAGTGGAACAGGAGAGAAAGGATCAGCGACCACTAAAACTCCAGCTGATTTTCTTAAATCGATCCGTGGTAGACCAGTTGTTGTCAAATTGAATTCTGGAGTTGATTATCGAGGTCTGTAATTACATATGTTCTTCAGTATGCTTTGGATGCTACTTCTAAGATAATTTATCTACTTTTTCTACGCTTGACTGAATACAAAGATGACTGTAAACTGTTTGCTCTCGTCTTCTTGGCTTATTAATAAGATTGATTTATGATTCTGTAGTCAAACATGATCAAGAATTGGAAGGGAGCATATTAGTACCCTAAGTTAAAGAAAATGTGTCCCTGTTACAATTTACTAGATTACTAAATGACCATAGGTGTAAAAATGGGCTTAAGCACTCTCTTAAGCCCAAATCCAAACAGAGTGCTAGTTTATACTTTGCTTTGTGAAATCCCTGTCATTTCTAAGTAGCCTTGCTTGACCGCTGATAAGTGGGAAGGGCTTTTCACTACACTGGGAAGGGCTAAGGGCTTATAATGCTTTTCAGAGGTAAAGGCCTTGTCTGACTTTCTGAATTGTGGCAATTGGTTTCGATCAACAAATTAATCAACAAAACTACAACAGAATTCAAGTTCATGTCATTAGAGTTTGAGTTTTTTAGTAATCTGAAATCAGTTGTGTACTGTTTGAATACAGACTACCTAAAACTTGTTTGTCTTGAACATTGTTGTATGTTTTTTGTAGATTACTCCCTCCGTCCCTTCCAATTGTTTACACTTTTCAAGGGGTGTCCGGCACGCATTTTAAGGATAGTTCCATTATTTATTTTTAAAATTTTCTTTTCTTGTATAAAAATTTAATGTTTAAATTTTTATACAAGAAAAAAAAAATTAAAAATAAGTTATGGAACTATCCTTAAAATGCGTGCCGGACACCCCTTGAAAAGTGTAAACAATTGGGTGGGACGGCGGGAGTATTAGTTTTTTTTTTTTTTTGCTACTCTGTGTTATTTGCTTTACATGTGTTAAAATCTGTTAAGCATGAACTGGTTCATTTTTATTTAGTGCACTTCTTTTCTATGGCACACATTCTTCGTTTTGAATTTATAGGTTGATTTACAGTAGAAGTTGAATTATGGATTTTACTTGCTTGTTTTAACTAATAGAATTGAAAATTTATCTGTTATAATTAGTCTAAACCAATGTAAGCATTATCTGGATAGCAATAGCTTGATTACTATATGTCTGTCTCTTCATCGTGTGTGATGTTGATTTGGGTACGGAATGGATGCTGGAGTGTCTAGGTTGTGTGAGAATATTCTAGGGTCCAGGTGTTGGACTTATCTAAGTAGCTTGCTGTTTTTTTTTATACATGTTAACTATAAAATTACAAAGATTCTTGCACTTCGTAAGTAGTCAGTTACCACTTGAAAGCTCTTACAAGAAAATATTGTAATTCTACATTTTCGTATATCTTAATTTTGAAGTGGTGAAAACAAAATAAAATTTATCTTTCAAGAACATTATATATACTTTATTAGAGAATAAAGAAACGTGATGCTTTGGCTGATGTCATTTTCTGTTGTTACTGATGAATGGATGGTGACCCTAAATACATTATGTTAAGCAACATTAGCAAGAGAAAGCTTTATATATTGCAAAATGAAAAGATCCACAACCCCATTCTCTGCATTTAGGACCAAAACTATCCTAAAATATCCACTTACATCAGCCGCTTATTTGGTTATTGATGATATGATCCAGTCTAGCATTCACACGGCACAGCCACATAATTGAGGATTTATGCTGACACTGATATATCATCTCAATATGCAATCCAATTTCATGTCACACGGGCACACAGCATAGATGTGTGTTCGATCAGCTTGTTTCCTGGTCGGCTTTTGAAGTCTTAATAGTTGTATAGTACACACTTCTACTTGATTTTTTTGTAACTAGGTTAAGCACTTGGTAGCTTTACAATTATTATGGAACATGCTTTGTGATATTTATGTTCTATAATGTAATGTTTTCGATGTTACTTCCTGTTTCTTGTCCGGGATCAGTTGAGTGCCTTTCGAAGGCTTTATGATCACTGAAAATGGTAGTTCTTGTTTTCTAATCATTTCTTATAATTTTTCTCCTTTCATATGGTCTGGACTGCATAGAATCACTATTATGAAAAACATGGGAGATGGTGACTGATAATCTCTTTACTTTTGCAGGTATCCTAGCATGTCTTGATGGGTATATGAATATTGCTATGGAACAAACAGAGGAGTACGTTAATGGCCAGCTTAAAAATAAATATGGCGATGCATTCATCCGAGGAAACAATGGTAAACAATTCATTAAAACTAATAATTTAAAAGTACTAATAAGTAATATGAGATGGTAATAACCAGAAGTACTCTTAATGCAGTGCTCTATATCAGTACATCCAAGACAACGCTTGGGGATGGGGCATAATTTATTGTTTACAAGAGATCCTCGGTTCTATATTATCATGCTTGTAACAGCATTACAAGTTCTAGGAAATTCTGAGTTCTGTTGTTAATGATACTTTTAAGTTCTTAACAACTAGAAGATGGGACTTATTGTTGTAAGTTCAGCTTCAGTAGTTCAGTAAATTGAAAATTATGTTGTGTTCTTGATGATACTTGAGTAATTGTAAGCAGGAAAGTAAATTATATTTCTATTGCAAGTTCAGATTTGATGGTAATTCTTGAATTCCGTTGATGTGCTTTTATCAGTGCTGTTTTTTTTTATCATTTAAATTAAATACACGAGCTTATGTTTGGTAAGTTCATGTCAATATCTGTAGGTACAGATGTTGAACGTGTCAAAGTCAGACCTGTTTAACTTGTCATTGCCTGACCAATATAAATTGTTTAGGTGGAGCTGAGCCTCATACACAAATAAATCCCGTTAATGTTTCAGTGTACCAAAATCTATAGAAAGTAAATTGTATTTTGTTAATATAACTTTCTTGTTTTGGCCTACATTCTGGTGGGCGGTTACAATTTTTATTGAGCTAGCAATTTTTCGAATCAGTATTGGGAGATATTTTGCCTTTGCCTTGGGTGTTTAGCTCATTCAAAACCATTTTGAACGAAGCAACAGCATGTGCAACGATATGCTAAATATGGTCCAGACCATATCCAGACCGGGTGAAATATTTTGATGGTCCTTTTATCTCCGGTCCATCCAAAAATATTTGTTTGTAAAAACACATATACGTGTATACTGCAAAACATAGATGAAGTTTTTAATTCTTTGAATGCTTGCATACAAAAAGAGGCATTCAGCCTAATAAGATTGCACACATTGCAAAAAGAAAAGAAAAAAAATATTGCACGCACTGATAATATGCATTTTAAACGTTATAGTCCACAATGGCACGACACGCATCTCTAGATCTTAATAAAATATTTCTATATAATATTTTCCAGTAATTCTTCTCTTGAATAAAAATACTTTTATTCAAAAAAAGAATGGTGAAAAAAATATTAACTAGAGAACTCTTTTCATTGAGATCTAAAGGTAAAAGGTGCATATGCTATACAGTGCCTTGTATTGTGGATCCGAGAGAGTACATAGCAAGAGCAAAGCAATTTGGCAAAAAATAACAAAGAAGCAAAGCACACTATAAGTAAATGACAAAGAGATTATTCGCAGCAATGGCACACAAACAGAAGTCAAAATAGATCCATTATTAGTGAGTGCATATTTGTCTAAACCCAAGCTAATTGTCAGTGAAATTGGAACTTGCATTAATAAATAGAGGTGGTCAGTGAAATATACTCGGTCATTTTTAGAATTCTCATATATCAGGATCACTCCACATTAATGGAATATATCTTCTGGGAATTATCGAGACAATAGCAACTACATTTTTTTATATGGTGACGTGAAAATTGATCAAGGACCAGTTCCATGCCATTTACCACTGGCAAACAAAAATTAGACAATTGTACCCCCGACAAATATTAGCTACTAGGTAACGATCAAAATGAGCCCTCGTGAGAAACAAATAATTCTCTAGCCAGGCATTGAAGTTGTGAAGATTTAAATGTGTATGAACCCGAACTAGCACTAGCCTTGCTGTTACTACACCTTATCATCTGCATTGGCATCTTCTTCTGCATTGATATCTTCTGCCCGAATGCCCAACTTCACAATGTCTTCAACAAGAATTTTTCCATCTGCATTAACGTGGATAAAGAAATACATGAACAGAAAGAACCAAAATGATATTCACTTTATCAGTAACTAAAAGACAAAGCAATACATCGATTTTTTTTTTCTTTTACAGCACAACGGTGCATTTACCAGTCAGTAAGTTAAAAAATGTTCAACAGATAAATAATTCCTACCAAGAAAATAATTTGCAGAGAAGGAAAAACACAAACATATTTTTTTTGGTTATTCACAGGTGGCAAGCTGCAAAACAGCTAACCCAGACTCTTAAACTAAGAGTTGAAGCAAAAATTCATTTTTTGAAAATTCAACCGTTAAATACTTAACGGCAAGAAGACACGTTCATGTATAACGCTTTACAAAGTAGATCTTCAGTTGATCAACACAAACTTGGCCTTCTTATAAATGCATTCAAATACCATAGTAAAACAATGGCAATTGCATCTAATGTTTAACCTTGTGTAACAGAGCTTTAGAAAAGAACCCAAGTGGGAAATACAAATCTTAAATATTTTCTCTGCACTGGAGGTGGTTCTACTACTAACATGGACTTGCCTCCACAAATCTCAGGCATAGAAGAGAATTGCTGATTAATGATTACAATGAACCAACTATATGGCTTGCCATAAAATACACTTACGAACACCTGTTCATTCTCCTTAAACACTTGGTCGCTTTAGCACCTTAAACTACACAACAGCTCATATCGACAACAGTAGTTTTCCTAATGAGATATGCACTTCAGTAATGTTGCTACTAGAGCATCAGAAGAGTAGGATTCAAAGAAAAAAAATCCTGTTTTCCGACTATCTGCCCCTTCATTGGTAAGAAATCTGTATACTCTACTCTAATACCCAGCAACAATTTTCTTAAAACTTCCAAAAAAACGGTCAATGGAATCTTTTAAGTAATTTTGTACACATCTACTTTTAACGCAACTTGAATCTATTTGTCTCAGTACACATCTTCCAGAAATAAAAGCGCTGTACCTTCAAATTCAAATCTAAGTCTGATACCAAATAAAGATATATGATCCCTGAAATTCTCCTGTCCATTTTAATTAGCTTGGTTTAACAGCCCAGATTAATTGGTCCAAAGAGTTTGCACATTAACATATATATATATCACATCAACGTCAAAATTATAGCCAAAACGTAACATGTTAAAGTGCAGAAGAATATACACGTATTCACAATACAGGAACACATTCTTTCATACAATGCAAATTGTGATATCAAAATTGTTAAAACGGTACTGACCCTTATCCTTTGAAAGGTTGCTGATAAGTTCTTGAATCCCCTCTCTGCCCAGAGTATCCTTCAAGTACTGAGCTGCATCTGCCACCTCTTCTTGAGTAACTTTCCCATCATAATCTCTGAAGCAAAACAGTGTCAGCTATTTTAAAGGATGACATTAGACACATACTCTTCAAAACCTTAATTAAATTGAACAGATATATATCTAATATAAATACAACAGTTTAACATATTTATATTTGCAGGAGTGGATTATAGCTAATACTACCAGTTCAAGTTTTCATAGGTACTACATAATGGGATACTGATGATAGAGAATAGGATAACATGTAATAAGAATAATTAGAAGTTTTACATTCCACCGGCACCTTGAGCCCTTACTTTCGCATTGGAACGTTTGAAAACTCACTTCTAAGAGGTCTAAAGCATATAAGTTACTTTGTCCCCTTGTTTCACAGAAAACATTAAGTTTCGACTTTTACGAAAGGTGATTCAATATTGTAAAATAATGCAACTTCATTTAAATAGGAGTAGGTACTATTTTGTGAAGTATGTATGTTAGGGCAGGAAAAATGTATCGACCGGTTCACACATCAATAGCTTAAAAGTTCAGTTCTTGCTGTCTTGTCATGAAACAGTATGCTTTATAGTTGTCATATTGACAGAGCTTAGACTTAATTGTAGGAAGATGGCCTCAACTATTTCTTTTTTGCACAAAAATGGCCCAAGTATTATTTTAAGCAGATGATTGCATTCCGTCTAAATTAATCTAAAAAATGTTGTTTATTTTTATTTTTGGGCCATTTTTGTGTTAAAAAAAACATTGTTCGGCCATCTTGCTGCAATTAAGTCACAAATTGAATACACTCATCTGTTAAAAAAAAATAGTTTGGTCATCACACCGTCTATTTTTATACTTGGGCCATTTTTGTGCAAAAAAAAAATAGTTGAGGCCATCCTTGTGCAATTAAGTCCAGAGCTTAAGGTTTTATATATGTCATCTTAATTGCAGCTCATTTCTGTAAACCACCACTGTCAATAAATTTGATAGGTAACTGAAAAACTTTACTACCGACTCATTTAATTATTAAAAAAAATAAAATTTGTGGTGTAATATAGATATATTCTATTTACCGATCAAGAAATCGCCAGCGATCGCCAATCTTCGCATCCACGTCATCAATCTCTTTTTCAAGTTTTTCGAGCATGGCATCAACCTGAAGTGACAAAAAATAATTGCAAAGGATATCATGACAAGTGTACACATAGCAAAAAAAAAATCCCATTACATCTTCAATTCACTAATTTTTGGGCAAAGTCATTGAAATTGCAGACTTACCCTATCTATTAGTACTGATGAAACCTCATCACCGGCATTTACTTCAGCATCTTGGTCATTTTCCTCATAGGCAGCTCTATATGCCTTCATCGCTTCTTTCTCACCATCCGCACCCTCTTTGTCCTTCACACTATTGTAAAGATCTATCTGAAATAGAAAATAAAAAGTCCATCATGAGCAATAAATCTTGGACGCACTTAATATTTAAATATTCACATACTTAAATTATGATGTAAGATCTTAGATCTCCAAATATACCCTACAGTGGCAGAAACGAGGACCAGACTTAATGACAAAAACTTATGGCGATTGGAATGGGAAATGGAAGCCTGAAAGCCAGAGTTCCAGAACCTGATGGCTAATTTGCTGACAGCATATAGAAAGATTGGCATGCAATCCTATCAAACTCTATCAGTGACGCAATTATTAAACATCAACACAACACATGGCCGACAATGAAAGCATACAGAAGTTCTGTAAGCACAAACATGACGGTCACACTCGAGAGAATTAAAAAATACAAAAGTGTAAAATGAAATGGAAGAAATGTAGGACTTGTTCAAACTGTTTGTTCACTTCTCACTCACAGTATGATAGTTCACAAAATAATAATAAAGAAACTCGTATACTATTAAGAGGAGAGAGAAAAAATTCTTTCAAATAGAAGTACTCCATGTTGCAGAAAAATGACTCCCAATGTCTGTAAATTAGATATACCTCTTTATTGACAAGCCTCAAAAACTCTTCACGCTCTGCACTCACAGACTGCACATATGAGCACAAAAAGGATTAGCATTTGATGCTGGAAAACAGTAATGACATACTGGTTAGTGCAAACAAAATTTTGTTCAAGTGATGCTAACCGATGCAGAAGCTAAAACAGCAATTGCACGACTAAGTTCACAAAGCTGCTCCTGTTTGTCCACAGCTCTTGCTCTAGCTTGTTCCTGTGCTTCTTTTTCAGTTGGAATGATCATCTCTTTTAGAGCTAGATCCTCTTGAGTAGCATCAGATTGCTTCTTTTTCGATATCGCTTTTTCCTCTTTCTCTTCCTCTTCCTATGAAAACATGAGTAAACTGGTTGAGTAGGATTAACCATTATTCTAAGAGCATCGCAAAACACTATTTCAGGTCAACAATTACGTGCCAAAGTATTAGTAGTGTTTCATTCTCTCATTTTAGTGGCCTCTTTTGAATTATGTTGTCCATTCTACTTTTACTATACATTGTATATGCATAGTCATTCATGTGTTCTGCTGCCTCGGACAGAACCTTATAAGGTCACAAGACAGCAACCTCAGGCAATAGTATTTCCTCAAGGCTGGAACCTTTTAGGTTTGTGTCTTTTAAGAGTAAACTAAAGACTTTTGTTATGAATATAGATATTTTTCCAATTGCATTTTTTTTTCTTTCATTTATCCCTGAATAAACTACAGCCATGACCATGGCAGCCTTCGTGTGCAATTGCATCAAAGTGTCGCGGTAATCAACTATTGAGGGGTGAGTGATTAACTAACTACAGTATGGGACACTACAGGATGACCATGTTGTAACTTCAAATACTCATTAAACCTGGAGACCTAATTAAGCCCCAACAAGATAAAAACTAAACCTTAATAAGTTCCTCTTGCATTTCCAGAAACTCGAGTTTTCTCCGCCTTTCGGAAACAGAATCTTCAGATGGTAGGGATGTGATGCCGACAGTATCTACTACTTCATCTGGAAGTGAAGACAGTGTAGCTAGAACAGCTTCTTCAGGCTTCAACTTTCCAGTCACGGTGAAGGCTCTGCAAATGAAATAGAATGATATTTACAAACATAACCAGGAAAAAAAGTAAAAGATCGTATATAAATCCAAAAACTGGTGAGCTCAGAACGTATATGACAAGCACAAATAAGTGAATGTATGTTAAATATACCTGGAGAGGATGAGAAGTGAAGATGGCACAGAATGGTTAAGTGATAAATCCAACCAGTCACGAAGCTGCACAATGGAAGCTATATCAGAGAAACTTACAGTCCAAATATCTTGTTGTATGGAACTTTTACTCCTTAAAAGCTCTGCAGAAAGAGAATCTATTATGCGAATCAAGGCCCTTTTAGCTACATCAGTTCGAGTTTCAAATATGCAGTTTAAACAATTCGTCACCGGGGACATAACTCAGGTAAGATTTAATTGTTAATTCATTTTGTTTTACTTACACATTTTACTGTTTTAGGGATCTGTGAAGAGGGTTCGGAAATTAAAAAATCTTAATTACACTGAAAGAATAAAGTTTTTGTCGCCATACAACACACCCCTTATGTTTCCCTCTGAAAAAAGTATCCAGCTGAAACTAATATTCAGTTGTAAAGAATTTGAAGGGTTATCAGTTTCATATGCCAAGTGCCAACACTTCAATGACTGCTTAATATATAGAGTTTTCTGCGAGTTCAGTGCAACAAGCAAGTTATAGAGCAGCAGAGCAACTGATTAAAACATATCCACAGCAAAAGAGCAGTAACCGTAAACATCTACTTCCCCCAATTTTTCAATTATACAACGAATCCATGAACCAGGAAGCAGGACATGATAGACAATTATTCCAGCCTTTAGTGAAAAACTACTCACTTATAAACAGATGGAACAATTTATAAGTGTCATTTTAACAAGAGATGCATAACTAAAATTTGTTTGTGGTAACCAGGCATTGCTTAACTTGACATACACAACCTTGGCTGCTAAATCTGGACCTTGCAACTAGACGGCCCTAATTTAATGGCTCTGAATACTAATTGTCCTCATATGCAATATATAACAATAAATAAGCAGTGCAGCTTTAAATTTTTCTCAAAAACCTGTTGACGCATTTCTTCCACTGAATGTAATCCAAGCATGCCTCGTTCTCGACAATCTTCACGAAGTTCATCTTCTGAAAGAGACTCCACGCCCTCGGCTTGGATTAATTTATCATCTTTTTTAATCCTAAATGCAGAGGATATAATCAATAACACTAGATATATGCACAATAATAATGCTTGCATAAACACCCAAAGAAACAAGCCCCAAAAATTATTTGCAATAGAGCAACACAGCTTTAGAATCATGTCCTTCGTAAAAAAAACAGTAATGATCAGAACTTTAAACATGTAGTAATAAAAGGTAATCTAGACAAATCATTCCCCGCATTCTCAGCAATCGACCAGTTCCTTTAACAAAGAATAGTCTTGACAAACATGTGTTACTTTTTTTCCCCATTGTCGTCTTAATCCTACACTTGTTTAAATCTATTTCTTCTACGAGTATTCACAGTCCTACCTTTACATAAACATCATTACAGCAAGACAACTTGTAACTTTTAACTGAGTGGACAACCTTGAATATGTTTTAACAAGTCTATGGGCAAACTTTAAGATAAGTTTACCTTCACGGCATTTCAGATTTTAGCACATCATTTTGTTGTTAAACGTTTCACTACATATATTAAAAAAGATAATATATAGGTCATACTTTCTTTAATTTAAAATATCATAGACTAGGGTTCTTAAACAGAAATCAGGATACTGGGACAGAGAAATCACTGAAATCTTAGAGATGAGATCAAAAATAGTTTAGAGGATTACATATTACTCAACCACATGCCAGTCCAATAGATTTTAGAGCTAGCAAATTTTGGTATATATTACTTGTTTTGTGCTTACAAATGCCTCAAATGTACTCATTCTGATCGATGTGCGATGTTACACTAAGAGGCATGAATAACGTGAACTCCGAATTTTCACAAGGACTTTCAAAGGTATGGTTTCTATTACTTGAACAGAAGGAAATAGTTAAGTAACATTGTAAATTGCCACAATGTTCAATTTTAATTTAATATACAATTTGGCAGCTAACTCACTGAGTGTTAAAGTTGGAGCCTGGTAAGTTAAAGAGAGATCCATGTGAAGAGGAGATAATTAACTAATTAGGTAACCAGTAACTACATTCAATTAATCAGCCTTATGATAGAAAAGGCCGTAGATATAATAACATATTCCTGCATATAAACAATAAAAAATTATTGCTATAAAAGAGATGGTCAGATACTACTCTATGAGAGTTCACCTCTTAGTTTAAGAATACCAACATTTTAAGACAGATCAATAAATGATCAGGACAGACTTAAGGTCATGCAACTAATATTCCTTGTTGTCACACTGTAAAAGTATATAGTTCCAGCAATTCAAACCCAAATTACAACAGTCAACTGAGCTTTTACCATATACCATTTCGTTCAAGTCAATGGTTTCATATAAAAACGAATTTGACTTACGATTTCAATCTTTTCCGTAGCATGAAACGCAAATATGAGTCTGTTCCATATGGAGTGATTCCCATATACTTGCACATATTAACTAATCGAGGCCTGTTAAACAGAACAAAGGGCAACAGTGATCATTCATCAATACATACTATAACATTATATTGACTGACCCGAATTATTAAGAGTTTGCTACATGTCCTACCTGCTAATATTGTCTAATGTAAGCTCATCATTAAACAACTTAGCGAAGCCCAAAATTTCCTCATTGGAGACAAGTGCACCAGTTCTAACCTGCATGAGAATGACAAGTGGTATGTAAAAATACAAAACTAATAATATGAAGCTGATATGGAATAACACTTTGACTGCAAACTGACCTTGTTAACAAAATCATCAAGATCTTCAGCCGTTTGTTTGATGTCTCCACTTCGCGAGTTTTGAACTTCCTTCGCCATTTCTCTGGCTGTTTCCTGAAGAAATCTTGCATATTCTATTCGTGCCTTTAGTTTTCTTTTCATTGCTTCCTGCAAAAATAGAACCATAGTTGGTCAACAATAATGGTCATTAAGGAGACTAACTATTGATTAGGTAGGATGATAGTCAACCGGAGAAGCAAAGTTTTTTGTAAGTGTTCTACTAACTGGTATTTGATAGAACAGATAAAGTTGGTGTGGCATGCAAATGATAATGATTCCTTGGAAACGGATTCACTATATCTACGAAGGCTTTTTCAAGTGTAAAGCAAAACAGGATGGCAAAAAAAGAGAGAAAGAGAACCTGTTCTTTCATCTTGTCTTGAAAAGTTGATGGTAACATGTTAGGAAATAATTTGAGGAATACTGGCAACAGAAATTCCATGAAGGGAACAACAATGAAGATAGCAACAGGGACAAGCCTGAAAATATCAGCAGTGGTTCGTGTAAGTTGCTGCCTCTCCCTCCTAGATAAACCCTTCCCACGAGCAAGCTTTACTAGCAACCGAGAAGAAATCCTCACATCCGCACCCAGAAGCTTAATGCCTAACCAGTAATGTTGCAGGGTTGATACAAATTCATTTTTCCAGTGAACAAGTTTCTTTGCCCAGTCTTCCCTATAAAACAAAAAGGTTATTACAAACACGTACTGTCAAAGGTTCTTCAGATTCGAAACTAACACTCAACGATGAAACTTACTAACCTGCTCATGGACGCCACAGCTCTCAAAGCTGGACCAATGCCTAGGATAGTAGTCCGTACTTTACGCAATATTGTAATTGCAAAATTATGAGATTCTTGCAGACGTTTGGCTTTTGCTTTAGCTTTGGCAGTACTCAACCCTTCAACAGCTTGGTCACAGTCTTCTGCAGATGCTTCCTTTCTCTTCTTAGCAACCAATTCCTCATTACGCTCCTCATCACCGTCCAAGTTAGGTTGACCTGCTGTAGCTGTGGAAGCATACCGAACAAACTGTGAAGTTTGCCTTGGACCCATGATGAAACCCAAATCCGGCTTTCCATTTCCGTAACAACTAGTCCTAAATAATCCTAACGCAGAAGTTTTGAGCAAATCCCCATTTACAAAGAGTGTAACATCATCATTCTTCTTGCTATCCTTTTCTTGAGAAGGAATATGAGTAAAAGTGCTAAAAGCGCGAGATTCCAAAAGCTGGTCAGTATAGTGGCGTTGAGCCACATTCCGTGCACCGAGAAAACAGCGAGCAGAAACAGTCAGGTGCTCGGAAATAAGCTTTCTTCTCCTCAAAAGTGCTCCAGAAGCCATTAGCCCCAAAAAAGCAAATGATCTCAATTAAGAGCACAAGAACATCTCAATCGCCTAAACCAATCAAGCTACACACGAAACAACACAAATCCACCAATCAATTGAAATACAAAACCCTAAAATAAAAAAACAGAAGCAATTAATAATAAACCAACAAAAGAGGTGTTTCCTTAGTGGCAGGCATTGGTAAATCACGCGTTTAATTAACAAGACAAAATTACGAAAAACTAAGAAATGGAAACAACAGAATCACATTATATAACATGTAGTAGCCTCTACAATCAACGAGAGAGAGAGAGAGAGGGAGAGAGAGAGAGAGAGAGAGAGAGAGAGAGAGAGAGAGAGAGAGAGCAATTACATTTTACACACAAACATATAAGTAAAAATCTGTAAAAACATGAAGAATAAAATGTGGAATAAATTAATAATAAGCCCCTAAATCAAGTTAAACCCTCAATTACTGGTTATAGGCAAAACCCATGACAAATAAAAAGGGGATAAAATAAACAAACACACACAGACATATTACATATATATGTAAAGAGAGACACAGAGGCGTAAGTTTGTTACTTGCAAATAATGGATAACAATGGAGTAATGATCAGGTAGCCAAAGCCAGGGGTTTTAGCTCTCCCCCTCTCCTGTCTCCTCTATGTATATATATATAGCTCAGTAATCAAACGGCTGCGATGTGAGGCCCCAAATCTTTTTGTGCAAGAAAACATTTCCCCATTTTATTTACACTACCTTTTATTCTTATGTTTTTTTTAGTACAGTTATGTACAAAAATTAGAATTGTACTAGTAAATTGAATGGGACGTTTGGACCGTGGATCACAGTGTGGGGCCTCGTGTCATTTGTTTCCTCGTTGCTAAGGGTGGTGTCAAATGCAGGCTAATTTTACCAAACGCACACTCACTTTTAGGGGCTGTGAAACGGATATTTCGGGTACGGATCTGTCTATATCCGAATCCGAAATCCGAAATCATTATTCGAATCCGTATCCGAATTCGACAGATATTAGAAAATTATCTCCGAATTCGAATCCGACGGATATTATCCGGATACGGATAATATCCGAATTCGAATATCCGAATTTTGAGATTTTTTAAAAAATTCGAATATCTCCGACAATCCGAATATCCGAATCATTTAAAAAAATTAAAAAATAACAATTTTTTTACTTATTAATAAACTAAATAATTAATATCTTTACTTATTAATGAATTAAATAATTCATTAATTATAAATTAAATTATTAAATTATTAATTATTTAATATCCTTACTTATTAATGAATTAAATAATTAAATTTTAATAAATAAATAATATATTATAAATATTAAATTATTAATTATAAATTATATATTCTAAAAAGTATATATATATATATATATATATACATTTATAAATTTTCGGATATCGGATATTTCGAATACGGATGTGCCTATATCCGTATCCGCTATTTTCGGATACAAATTTGAATACGAACAATATCCGTTTTCTATCGAATATGGATATTATCCGTTTTTTTCGGATTCGATATCGAATTTTTCGATCGGATATCGGATTTTTCGAATTTTTTTGACAGGACTTTCATGCAATTAATTATTGTTATGTATATTAAAGTATTAAATACATGTGACATTATATTATATATGTGACATTATATTATATTAACAGTTAATTTTTTTTTGATGAAAACAGTTAAATTCTTATAAAATAACAAACCATTTAAATTTTTATAATATAACTCACCATTTCAATTTTATAAAACAATCATTTTTATTTAATATCACTTAATTATTTTCATGTTTAAAGTTTATTTACTATATGATTTATTTTATAGAAACTATTTCCAAAGTATGTTTATTTTAAAAAATAAATAAAATATATTTTAAATTGAAATATTAATTAATTAATAATAGAATTCATGTTCCAATTTTAAATACACAATAAAAATATTTAAAAAGTATAAAGATATATTAAGAAGGTACATATACACATGATTAAATTTCTTTTTAGCCACGGTAGATGGTGAATTCAAGATGAGAGGAATATATTCACAAATCTTTTTTTCATGTTTTTGTATATGAAAGAGAGATACACCTAGATTCAAGTAAGAATAGGTTATATATATATATATATATATATATATATATATATATATATATATATATATATATATATATATATATATATATTTATTTATTTATTTATAAGTAAGATAGAATATGAATGATTATATTGAGTTAAATGTATTACGTATAAAAAATAGGAGAATATGAATGTATCAAAAATATTATATATATACATGCATGGAATAGAATATGAATAATTAAATTATTTATTGTTGTACTCTTAAAAAATTAAGTTAAATGTATTAGGTATAAAATACAAGTTAAATGTATAATGTTAAAAAAAACATATTTTATACAATGCATGTATGCTACTTTATACAATGCATGTATGCTGTTGTGCAAATAAAACTAGGTTTTACACGCTGCATCACATTTAGATGTTTTTGTATATGTGTAATCTCCATGAACTACATTTGGTCAAATTGACCTGCATTCGGCAACTATGTTTGCTAATTATTCCGGAGACTTAATTGCACTTTGCACCCCTGTACTTTGGCTAAAATTCACTTTGCATCTTACTATTCAAACAATTGCAATTTGCATCCCAGTTGTTTCAATCCCGCTACAGTTTGCACCCCTTTAACGATTTTAAGCTAATTTTGACCGTTACCGTTAGTCAAAATGATGGTATTTCGGTCATTACATTCTATAATAATTTTTAAAATTAAAATATTTCAATTACTGTTATAATTTTTAGATTTACCAACATTTTATCTACAATTCACAGATTTTTTAAAATATAATTTATAATTCATATTTTTTTTAAATATTTACATTACTAAATTCTCGTAAAATATTATTTAAATATAAACTACATTTGTTACAATTTTCAAAATATTATCCATAAAATAAATATCATAAATTCAGGATTTTGTGTTGTTTTTTCAATTTTTTTGAAAAAAATAAATTTTTAAATTTTGTTTCATACTTTTTTTTGAAAATAAGTTATTTAATATAATAATTAAGGACTGAAATACCCTTACTTTGGCTAACGGTAACGGTCAAAATTAGCTTGAAATCGTTAAAGGGGTGCAAACTGTAGCGGGATTGAAACAATCGGGATGCAAATTGCAATTGTTTGAATAGTAAGATGCAAAGTGAATTTTGGGCAAAGTACAGGGGTGCAAAGTGCAATTAAGTCTTATTCCAGGCTGTTTGTTTTGGGGTGAATGGTGAATAATACTATTTTTCAGACAGGCTTAATTAAAATTAAGGGGTTTATATTAAAGTGATCCATTGCACATTTGCACTCGAATGTAACCAATTCAAAAACGATATCATTTGAACCATTAAAGTCATAATAAATATTAAATGAATACCTTTAAAATGTACACGAGAAGTAAAAATAATTTTTCATTTAGTTCTACACATAACCAAACGAAAGGTTAATAATTCTAGTATTTATGATAATATATTTAGATTTTTAAAAATTCATTTACTATTTATTTTTAATTTTATTGTCATTTTCCTTGTTTTAATTAAAAGTAAATAGTAAATAAACTTTTAAAATTCTAAGGGGGTGTATTCAACTAGGATTTTGTGGGATTTTTTTGGATTTTAGAATTCTAGGGATATTCAATTTGGATTTTTTTCAATCCATTAAAATCTTGAGGTATTCAATTTGGATTTCAAAATGTTTTTTAAAATTTGAGAGTATTCAATTAATGTAACGCCCTCCCGATCTGGGGTCATGATCAGGGCGTCACTACACAATCTAAATGCATATATCCTGCTGATAATAATAACAATAACCATAAAACATAATATAATGACCCCACTATCCACCTTGATCTTTAACAGGTAGTGGTATGAAACAAGTAAACTAATAAACTAGATTTAATTACATTACAATACCAAATCCTTTATCAAAAGTTAAATACATTCCACAAATATAAATTAACTACCTGGCACTATTAGTTCTAATCCTGTCAGTTACCCAAAAGTCTTCAGGCTGCCAAATCAAAACTAGTGCCTAAGGTACACAACTCGCACTTCTCCTGACAATGCCCTTAAGATGTACCATCTTCTTTCTTAACTGAAAAGGGGTTAAAAACAACAGCAAGAAGTGAGCCAAATGCTCAGCAAGTAACAAGATGGATATAATAGAATCCACAACGAAAAATCTGGATATAACAATATAAGAATCTTTCTTTGAACTTTTCCACAGGCTGAAAATTTATAAATCCATCTCAGGAAAAAGGAGACAAGAAGGAAGCAATCAATTATTTTTTTTAAAATAATTTCCACTTTTAGAACATCTCAATTTAATTAAGTTTTCTATTAAAACCGGACAATACTGGTTATCAGCCACGTAAAGTCCCCATGCCGGACACTAGGTCCCTCTGGTTCTTAAATTGGGTTCCCAATTAGACAACACATTGGCTTTTAATGCTGGATTAGGGGAATCAACCCTAGCCTCTTATGCTAAATAAAAAGTGTTGGACTAGGGAAACCACCCCTAGCCTCTTACGCTAATTATTATAATAATTAAATGTTTTAATGAACTAAAACAAGTTTCGATAAACAGAACGCTTATGCAATAATTCAGGGTAGGGAGATATTCTGTTCAATTTAAAGAATAAGTGACTAAAAGTCAGGTGCACAATCCAATTTAATTATATAAGATTCGCAAGGTAGGGTTCAAGGATGATTCACGAGTATCTAAAAATAAAGGTTTATCAAGCTATTGTAATTTTAGAGGTGAAATACAAGGTGGTATCGAACATGGTATGACTCGGGGAAAAATAGGAGTATAAGCAATAAGGGTAATTAATTAATTAAGGACATAACAAAGGTTAAGGATTTAGAGTTTAATTCAAGGGTTGCAAAGTATAGTTAGGCTAGTGCGGATTAAGGAAATAGATATGAACTAGGGTTTAAGCCAATACAAAAGGTATGTTATGCAACTGGGTTTACAATTCAACGAGAATTAAAACAAGCAAGGAGGTACAATAGTTTTAATCAGCAATTTATATGGGTAAACAAGAAGATATAAAGGATTAAGCAATATTTTATACGATTTAACATTATAGTACAAGAAGTTCGACAATTATCTTGAAAGAAACAACAATAAGTTATAAGAATTTAAACAACAATTCATGGATAATTGAAAGAATCTGAACTTCGATACAAAAGTCAAGTTACTTGCCTTAGCAAAGTACTTTCACGCTAGTCACTTAGTTCAAAAGTCCTCAGCCTTTGTCTTTCCTTTACCACTTGAGTCTATGTCCTTCGAATCTACACATAAAAACATTACTTCAGAATTCTATTCAATATTCGACGTTCATCTTCGAACGTCTAACCTTAATCTACCCTTGCGATAATCCCTAAATTTATTGACTTTAATCATATAATATCAACCCCTGACCACTGACATAAATATATAATTAGAACGGATAAGCATTTAACAAGTAATCACATAAATAAAATGTAATTCAATTACCACTCCAATTTAAAAGTACATACATACATATATATAAATTTATATCCAAAATATATAATTTATATTTTTAGAAAAAAATTTGACGGCATCCCCTTTATACGGGTAATTGCCAGTCGGAACATAACCGACACAACCAACCAATAATCATCATATTCCAAATAAAACTTACAACCAACAACATACTAACCATACGAGCTAAATTTACTTCAATGAAAATAATCCTTAATTTAATTAAATCATATCAACAGGATAAACAATTCGTAAATTAAAACACAAACTGAAAAATATTATATAATTGATGAAATAATTCTTGGCTCAGGCAATCATCATCGCCAATTTCCCTCCACTCAAATTAAATCATCGTCGAGGGGGCAAAATCTCGAGGGTACCCATATCGGGTTTTTGACTCGAAACTCTGTACGATAATTTTATTCGGACAATTTGCAATTTCAGTAATCAATTCAACAAAGTTTCGACAAAAATCAAGCCAACAACTCTTTGCAACATCACGAAAACTAGAACAAGGACCGAATGAAGTATAATATTGAATTGTTCTCAACCAAGAACCACAGGATGACCCAGCATAAATACAGCCTCACAATTATGCACACAATTTTACATACACACACACATGTTCAATTAACACACCCACGTTGTTCACCACTCACGCACACACTCTGTTAACCCAGTCCACTCACACAAGCTCATCAACACATAAACTCCGCACGATACACACGCACACGCTGTATTCCTATACACACACACAATTATACACACACACCCGATGCAAGAACAGGCTGGAGCAAAGAACGAACAAGGAGGGGAAAGTAAGGGATGAACTCGAAATATTGGGTGAAAGAAAGAGGAGGAGAAAACAAGAACCTTCGAGAGACTGATAGCATCTGGGTTTCCTAATTAGGGGAAATTAGGGATTTAAGGGAATAAAAGGGGAAAGTTTTAGAATAAAGGGGAAAGTAATGTAATATTCGAATTTCTGAAAAAAAACGATCTGTATTCCTTTGTAAAATAGAAATTTAACGAAGAATATTTGAGAAAAATCATGATTTTATTTTTAAAATGTAGAAAACGAAATTATCTACCTCCCCATATTCTTAAAATAATTTTAGTATCAAAAATGAATTTAATATGAATTTTACAAGATTAAATCAATAAAACACCAATCAATTCATAAAATCATTTAAAATCCATAAAGGCCAAAAATAATTCATCAAATATTTTTAAAAATCAAATAAACTCATAAAGTTAATAATGTAAAAGATTTCAGGATTTATACTAATCCCGATGATTTTATAAAATTCTCAGAAGATAAATAACACATGATTTAAATAGGATTTAATCCCCAAAAATAAAAATACGTAGACTTATCTGACACATATAAATGATCAAATAAACCCACAAATATAATATCATACACATTTCACCTCCTCAACAATATTCATGTCATATAATTCACATTTAATATTAAATAAATAATTATAAATATGAAATTTTCTAAGGCGTTATAATTAGGATTTCAAAAAGTCTTTTAAAATCTGGGTGTATTCAATCTGGATCTGAAACAATCCATTAAATTTGATGGTATTCAAAATTCCATGGATTTTTTGGATTTATTAAAATGGTGGATTTTGATGGATTTGTTTGTTTTTTTATAAAGTTTGAAATCTCACCAGAATGATTTCTTAAAAACTTTTCCAAATCTGGAAGACTCTACAAAATTCTACGAAAACTTTCCGAGAATTCGTAAAAAATTAAAATCAGCAACAATCTTTAAAAATCCATGGATTATTATTAATCTCTCAAAATCTCAGTTGAATACACCCCCCCCCCCCGTAAATATATTTTCAAAAATACTAGAATTCATAACCTTTCATTTGATTACAGTAGTAAATTAAGAAAAATGTGTATAACTCGATGAAAAATTACTTTTACTTTCCGAGTACATATATAGAGGTATGTGTTTGATATTTATTATGACTTTAATGATTCAAATGATATCGTTTGTGAATGGGTGGTCTACTTGATACATTTCGAGTGAAATGGGTGGCCACTTTGATGTAAAACCATTAAAATTAACATAAAAATTTGTGCGAGATACGGGTCGCTAGTTTAAATTTTATTTTTAAATTAAATTATGCATGATCAATATCGTTTGAAATACATGATTGATTTTAATAGAGTTTTGCTTGTTAATAACATATGTAGCTATTGTGTACTTATTTAATTATGTTCAAGTTTGTAATCTGAAAAATAATACGAGTCTATTGATAGTAGTCATGTCAGTTTTTAATTTTGTTGTGAGTTATAGAATAAAATTCGAGTGTTTTATGGGTGTCGTCTAATTAAGATAACTTTTCAAAATACTTAAAAACCTAAATTGTTCTTCCAATTCTTCGAAAATGATGCATCCATTTAGTTGGATCTCCAATAATATTCAAGATAGAAACTAAAGAGTCTTCAAGATGTTGCATTCTGATAGTGTAGATTTTACTCTTGATTTTAATCAGAAACATCGTAAATTTTCTAATACGCTACTCAGGCTTTGCGCTTTCACTTCTTAAAACTATCTTTCTAACTCTTTCATTTTACTTGTTGGCTGAAAAATGATATGGATGTGGGCATAAGATTTGAGTCTGATCCTTATGAAAATTGGAACCTTCAACTTGATTCATTATTTCATTGCTTAAAATTAATGCGTCTATAAATGAAGTTACGATTTTCTAATAGTATATCCTACCTTAAAAAGTTAGTTGTAGCACATTGTAGAACTTCCCAAGTGAAGCCTCATGTATTTTCAACAATGAATGTTCTGTTCAAGCACAATAACCAAATACAATTCTGTTGTAGAAGTCATAGAAATTAGAAAATAACAAGTCCACAATCATATGGCTCATAAATGATCAAAGTTTATATGTGCATAGTACTTCTCAGTACATCATGACCAACCAGCAGTACCGATCTATACTTTTGAAAAAACCCCAAGCTACATTAAGTAAGAGTATTCAATATTTAAAAAGGAATGTTATCATCATGATCATATATGTAAAACCAACAATGCAATCTCTCATCCTCCCCCTCATGTAGACACACATGTAGAGTCAATGCTTATGAGATAACATCATCAAGAATGGAGAAAGCTTTATTTCTTTCATCTGACTTCATTACCTGATAAGTGGATTTCATATCCACTTAGAATGCTTCGTAACGGCTTAAATTGATTACTTGACCTCAAGTATGTGTTGTTTTTTATGTGTTTTTAGTGAGTTTGTGCAGGACTACTAGCTTGAAGGACTTTTCCATGTTTATGTGGTGGTTTTGAGCTCATGAGTTGAAAGACGGAACTTGTGAGAGAATCGAAGCGAAAAAGAGGCAAAAATGAGCAAAATCAGAATTCTGTCCAGGAGATAGTGCGCGGGCGCGCCTATGAGGAGCGCGGGCGCGCTGTGGGAATTGAAAGAAGCGCGGGCGCGCCGCAAGAAGCGCGGGGGCGCCATGACGAAGTGCCAAAAATCCTGTTTTAACTCTGTTTTGATATTTCTTGACGACCAAGGCACGGGGAGGCTATATAAACACATGTTATCAACAGAAGAGCACGCTTTTAGAAGAGAGAGAGAGAGGAGAAAAAGACTTGGAAAAAGGTCTAACAAAGAACGTGACATCTAACGGAGATCTAGATCTGCATCTTTTATATTCTTCTAATTAGGCGATACTTTTGGATGCTCGTTTCAGATTTGTTTTCTAAACTTTATTACTTTAGTACTCTCGTTATTATTCAGATCTTGTTTTAATATCATGTTATCACTACATCCCATGATGACGAGCCGTTCGATTATGAACTAATCGTTGTCATGGGAGTAGTTTGTTTTCTTTAAAGATTTGTGTGTGATGACTTATTGATTTCCTCGTATGGTTATGCTTATTCTTCTTGGATGCATAGATAACATCTAAGTTGTATTGTTAATCTCTATTGAATGCGAAAGTGAGTATAGAGATTTAGAACTTGTCATGCTAGCATAGGTTTATGGATGTTTGACATGCATGATTCGTAGTGTAATTTTAACCATCTTACGCTGCCCTATGTGATCTCAATAGATACTTGTACTTAAACCGTTATGTTTTCAAATCTTATAGACATATATGGTCTAAACATAATTGGTGTCTGCCCAGATTCTATCTATTTTGTGGATGTTGAGTGGTTTGGTATACGTATGTCGAAATGTAGCGTGTACTTATTTTGTGTTGTCCGATTAGTTGTCATAACCGTCACATACACTGATTAAAGGCATCAACTCTAAACGAAGCGTTTAATGAAGTTATGATCCCATGTTTATCTCTCATAAGTAATTCGGTTTTAATCACATTAGTTAATTAATTCTTAGTATTGTTAAATTGCTCGTTAGTTAAATTAGTTAATCAAAAACACACCTTTGATATTTGTCTTAGCAGTGAATAATAATCATCCATTGTTGCATAAGTGCATAATCTGAATTATACCAGTCTTTTTGGGAACGAACTTAACTTAACCTTATATTACTTCTGACCGCGTACACTTGCGTGATTTAGTGCGAACAAGTTTTTAGCGCCGCTGCCGGGGACTCGGTGTTTATTATAGTTTATGTGCTTGTCATTAGTGGTCGTTAAAGTTCACTAACTCGGATTAGTTTTCTTACCAATTTTGCTTTGTACTGTGTGTTTCAGGTACTTGAGCGTGTATGCGAACACGTTATCAATCTCGTAAGGATAAATTGACAGAAGAAGAACTTGAAGCAGCAGTAAAAATGGGAGAACCAACAGTAGCAACGAAAGCATTGAAGGATTATTCCTAGCCGAAAATCATTGACATTCAATCTAGCATTGTCAGACCAGCCATTGCAGCTAATACCTTTGAAATCAAGCCTGGCATGATTCAACTGGTACAGAATTCAGTTCAGTTTGGGGGTGCTCCAACGGAAGATCCCAATATGCACATTCGGAACTTCATCGAGATATGCGACACTTTCAAGTTCAACGGCGTGTCGGAAGATGCTGTGAAATTGAGACTTTTCCCATTTTCTCTGAGGGATAAGGCTAAGGGCTGGTTGCACTCCCTACCAGCAGGTTCCATTGTGACATGGGAGGATCTTGCTCAGAAATTTCTCACTAAATTCTTCCCTATGGCAAAAACAGCGGTAATCAGGAACGCTCTTACTCAATTTGCACAGCAGTTGGGAGAATCTTTATGTGAAGCTTGGGAGCGCTACAAGGAGATGCTTAGGAAGTGTCCTCATCATGGAATGCCCGACTGGATGGTGATAATTTATTTCAATAATGGGCTAGGAGCACAATCAAGACCAATGTTAGATGTAGCATCAAGTGGAGCTTTATGGGCTAAGAGCTACAAGGAAGCTTACGAGCTAATTGAGATGATGGCTACTAATGAATATCAGAATCCAACTCAGATACTACCACAAGGCAAAGTAGCAGGAATTCTGGAAGTTGCTGCAGCTATAGCAGCTCAGTTAAAGGCGTTGACTATGAAGGTGGATTCATTGACTAACTATGGAGTTCAACAGGTGGCAAGTGTTTGTGAGCTTTCTGTGGGTGCACATGAGATGAATCAATGTGCCATATCTAGTGAATCAGCGCAGTTTGTGAGCAATTTTCAGAGACCACAGCAACCAGCTCCAGCCACCTATCACCCTAATAATAGAAACCATCCTAATTTCAGCTGGAGCAATAATCAAGGTGGTATTCAACAACCACAACAGCCTTATCAGCAGTTTCAGGGTCAGCAATATGGAGCTAAGCCATTCAATCCTTCTGGTTTTCAGCAGCAGTATGCTCCAAGGCAACAATTTCAACCTCCGAGATTTCAACTACAGTCTAATGCAAGTGCGGGGCAGTCTTCTACTGAAAATTCTGAATTGGAAGAATTGAGGTTTATGTATAAAAGCCAAGCGGTTTCTGTAATAACCCTAACTTTAGTAATGCTACAGTTGTCACATGAATAGTAAATTTTGAGAATTTAGGGAAATGATATGTAGGTACCCTATACTTGAGACAGGAAATGAACAAACAGAAACCATATTAGTGATATCCTATGAAAATAAGTGACTCGAAATGACGATGGATTTCAGAAATTCCTGAATTTAGATTTTGAGGACTTTGAGCTCGAACGAACTTCTATTAATTGGATATTAAGGTGTATAGAAATATTAAAAGGATTATATATGGAGGAATTAGTGAATTTAAGTTAAACCAAGGGATTTTTAAGTTAAGTGAATGCTAAGGGAATTTGGATTTTATAAACGATTTCAAAACCACTGGATAGTGAGATACATTCGAAACGAATCACAATTAGACGAGTATGGAGACTAAGTAACCAAGGTTAGTAAGTGATAAAGATATTTACCACATTAATATTTATAAGGTTATTAGTAAATACTTAAGGTTAAAAGAACAAGCTTACAAAACACTCATCCATGACATCACACCTTACATCATCTTCCACTAACTCAAAATTTAGGACAAATTAGTCATTTAACCATGGATTTTCTACTAAACTCTAGAACTCTTGATGGATTAGGATGAGATTAGATAAGATTAGCAAGCAAACACAAAAAAAAAAATCTCTCCACTTCTCCACCTTTCTTCCATTCGAATTTTTGTAGAAAAAAGAAAAAAAATCAAAACCCTAGCTCTCTTCAATAACAATTCAAGGGAAAAATCATGGAGCTTCTTGGAGGTTAGGAAGGATCATTTACAAAGTTTCAAGGCCAACCATCATCATTTAGCAAGGTAATAAAATCATGGAAGTTACTAGAAAAGATGATGAATAGTGTTTTCAAGTGTTAACCTTGTTTTAATGGTTCCTTTAGTTGATTCAAGCTAATTCAAGGTGGTTTAAGGTGTACCCAAGGCTTGTTAAGTGTTGTCAAAGCTTCAAGAAGGTATAATCATGCTTGCTCTTTTGTATTTATGATGGATATTGTTTGGTTTAGTGATTAAGTGGTGTAAATGTTAAGATTATGATGATCCATGTGTTTGTAAGTGATTAAAGTTGAATATGGAAGTGTTTGGGATTGTAACCATGGCTGGTAATGAATACCACATGGTGTAGGTGATGATTATTATGTTTGATAATTGATTTGGAGGAGTTGGATTTATGGAAAGTATGAAATTATAGCCGTTATAATGTCCGTTTTTCGTTAGAACTACAAACTGCCCTGTTTGGTGACCCCTGTATTCGTACGGTACCTCACTGCCTAGGTGACCAATTGACCATGAAATGATAGAGCTTAGTTCATAGATCGTTTTGATATAAGGTACGTTAAAATCTGATGAACGGTTTAGGAGAAAAGTCAGTTTTAGTGAAAGCGGTTCAGAAACCGAGAAAACGTAGTTGTGTCAACTTTGAGGCAATGACTACCATACTTAAACATTTTTAAAAATTATGAAACTTTGGGATAGTGTAGTAAGGTAGTCAAAGAGTGGTTACCAGTTGACCTTGTGGTAAAATTCGAAACCCATATTTTCTGAGAATTTTTACAGTTAAGTGTGATCGTTAGGGGAAATGGTGAAAACCCCTGAAACTTCGATTAAGGTTTTAAATGGTTAAGTTCTTGAACCTTTGGAGTAATAGTAATACATTAAACATATATTAAAGTTTCAAAGGTAATGTTATACAAGAGTGTAGTGAGTAAGAGATGTGGTCCTAACGACAGTCCTTTTGTGTTTATAGAAACTTCGGAAGAGGGACGAGCCATACCGTCAGGATACCGAAACCGAGGCAAGATTTCTTCTATCCTTACCTTGGAAAACTATTTTATTTTCAAAGTAAATGATTTCATGGAATATATATGTTATTCTATGTTTGCTATATTGCTAAGAATTATTTCCCTGATATTGGAATTAAAGAGAAATGGATATAAATTATGAAATATGAATGTGGATATGATTATGAATGGAGCGAATATGCTTTATGGTAAAGAGAGGTGAAAGAGAATGGTATCAGTTGTTATCTAAAGTAAATAAAAGAATGGTATCAGTGGTTTAATAAATATTATTTGATTATCATGCATTACTCTTAAAATAGACAGAATATTTCATGAATATAAAAGTATATTTGATTCCTGAATATGAAAGAGATGACTGGATCATAATCAAAGCATTATGTTATATATATATATTTTGTAGAAGTAATGTGCGAGAATGGAAATGATATGAGTGAATGATATGTGGAAATGAAAGCGAGAAAATGGATATGTGGAATGATATTTTAAAAAGGGAATAATGATGTGATAAAAAGGGGGATTGCAACAGACTTGCGTAAGTGGCTGTGTCAGGGCTATGTGCGACACAGTCCAGCACTTATTATTTTTATTACGGCACGAAGATGCCAAGGGAGGATGTTAGCAGGTGGCCTTCCTTCAGGGATGATCTTCATTCCCTCTACCGGTAGTAAAAAGAGAGCAGGTACGATTAGGCGACTGATCATCGTCCTAACGTATCAGGCGACATCAGATATCCCCAATGTTTTTGAAAAGAAAGTGTAGACAATGGTTTTCAGATTTCTATACTGAAAACAGAATAATGATATGAGATGATGGAATTATGGTTACAGATGAAGAAAAACTGATATTATATTATTTCAGATTTCTATACTGAAAACAGAATAATGATATGAGATGATGGAATTATGGTCACAGATGAAGAAAAACTGATATTATATTATTTTAGATTTCTTTCTTATAATAGTAAGTGGATGATGTATTATTAAATAAGAGCTTTATTCTTCCTTAAGGCTTTTAATTGTTTTCTGCTATTATATATGCATATACATATATGTATACCTGTTCACATTCTAAATTCTAGGTTACAATATTATCTTGCTGAGCTATTATAGCTCACTCTTGCTACTTATGTATATAGCATCTAGGTCCTATGCCGATACTACGCACTACACCCCGTAAGAGGGTAAGGGAAAGGCGACCTTTTGAGCGAGTGTTGGCGATCATCCCCGAGGTAGTGACAAGCGAAGGGGCTTAGTAGATTTATGTAAATTAAGTGTGTAAGTTGTAATAAACTTTTGGTTGTTGAAATGCTTCCTGTAGAAGTATTATTCAACAATGTACTTAGTAGAATTCTGGGTTTGTAATAACTGTTAACTTTAAACTTTTAATATTGTGAATGTTGTTCTATGAGCATATGACTGGTGTGTGTGTGTATTAGTGTGGGGTCAATTGCTTAATTATTAAATATAAAAAAAGACTCAAGAGATATTGATATTGAATGGAAATTGGACCGTGATGACCTGGATCCTTGACCCCGGATCTAGGGGCGTCACAGATGGTATCAGAGCTAAGAGTCATAATGCTCAAGAACAAAAGTGATAGTAATAAATGTATCAGTTATAATATAAATTGTGAACTTCCATCAAGTTCAGGGGTGGTATATCGCAGGTAGTATTTACTTTAAGCATATATTATAATTTTATAGACTGTTACTAATAGAATTTTATGTTTTATTATAGGGACTGGAGATGGGTGAGCCGAGTCAGGACTCCCAGTGGCTAGGGATGTCAGAGCAGGAGCTCCTAGATCTTCAGTTGGCCGGGGTAGAGGTCCCTGAGTATGCAGTTGAGGACCTCAGGGAGAGACGCCGGGCAGCGGCTAGAGAGAGATTGGAGAGAGAGGAGGCAGAGGAGCAGAGACGGAGAGATGCTGTGGCCATAGTGCCATATATGGGTAGACCTTCTACAGGATCTGATGAGGCAGGTCCTTCCAGAGTGAGATGGGAGATTCCGGAGGAGGAGAGGCCGTTACGTAAGAGGCCTAGATTGCAAGTTATAGCTGAGGAGGAGGAGGAGGAGATTGAGTGGACTGATATCCATATGATACCTACCCCTGCCTTGCCTGTTCCAGTACCATCACCAGTCCCATCTCCCTCACCGAGTCCTGGCCCTCTAGAGGATCCAGTTGAGCCATTCACTCCGCCCGGACATTTTATCTTCTCAGAGGATGAGATTGAGGGAGATCCGTCTGAGGATGCAGATACCGAGTCTATTCCTCCATCCCCACCATTTGCACCTCCACCACCTCCACCTGTACAGGCACCTGCCCCAGCTGCTGTGCCCCCTCAGGAGGCACCCTTACCGACAGGTGACTCTCTACCAGCCATTTTGTTGACGGAGTACTTTGCCCTTCAGGGTCAGTTGGAGGAGTCCCGCCGAATGATAAACACACTGATGCAGAGGTCAGAGAGAGGGAGAGGAGGCATCATTCCTGATGGTATATCTTTGGGATTAGTGAGTGTTGAGCTGCGGGCCCTAGGTGACATTAGGAGGTTGTTAGCTGATAGAGGAGACCGAGAGTGGAGGGCTGCGATAGTGGATACAGTCACGTCTATGGTAGTCCAGATCCGGGACATTATTAGGGCAGGACTGTGAGTCGGGATAGTAGTCTACGTCACTAATCAGACTAGTCATCTTACTGATGTCTTTTTGGGGGATTAGTTTAGTTGGTTGCTGTTTTAATCCCAGTCTGATTGGAGGACAGTTAGTAGCACTTTTGTTGTAGCAGATTAGTATGTACAGTATGTTTGTAGGTTTCGAACCATGTACCCAAGTTGTAAAATATTTATGTAAATTAATGAAGTTTGTGCATTTCTATCTAAATTTTTGCTGCATTTTTTATAATAAATGTTGAGACTCAAAAAAAATAAAAAAAATATTGATGTATAAAAGGTGATTGACTTAATGAAAAGGCTATCGTGTTAAGGGCGATACACTTACCTACTAAAGTTATAATATAACTAGATGCAAATCGCGTGATAAGAATATTGTGATGTGCAAATGAGTTAATTAATGCTATAATTGTGTATATAGAAATGATGTATATTGTAACCCAAATTCGGGTAATTAATAAGGACTATTGTTATGTACAGAACTATGCCGCCTAGACGTGATAGTAGAGCGAATGCAAGGGAAAATGAGAGAGACGAAAGAAGTCGAAATATAGAAGGTAATAGACCGAACGAAAATGCTCATAATGAAGAAAATCATGAAGAAGAAGAAGAGGAATCAACTGGCCAACAAAGGAATCCGGGAGGTGATCCCTTTGCCCAATTCATGGACTTATTAAGGCAGAATTTAGCGAATCCACAGAATCCTCAACAACCACCTGTTCTCCCCAATCAGGCAGTTAATTCCTTTCGTGCCTTTAAGTCATTAAAGCCCCCAGAATTTGAGGGAACCACTAACCCAGTAGTAGCCAGGGCATGGCTAAAAGAAATGGAGAAAGCTTTCGAAATACTGAGGATAGAGGAAGATCAGAAAACGGTCTTTGCAGCCTATCTCTTAAAGGGAGAGGCAAATTACTGGTGGGAAGCTAAGAAGAACCTAGAAGAAGCGGGAGTGATAACCTGGGAGCGTTTCACTAGGGTGTTCCTAGAAAAGTATTCTCCTAGGCATTTAGAAAACCAAATGGAATTAAAGTTTCTGGAGTTAAAACAGGATAACCTAACAGTGGCAGAGTATGAAACTAAATTTACAGAACTGTCGAGGTTTGTTCCCGAGTTTGTGCGTACTGAAGAACAACGAGCGAAAAGGTTTCAACAAGGATTGAAACCCTGGTTACGAACGAGAGTGGCCCCATTTGAGTTGACTGATTATGCTGCAGTGGTTCAAAAGGCATCTATTATAGAGGCCGAGAGTGAACAGGCTCAAATAGGTCGAGAGAATAAGAAAAGAAGATTTGAGGGTCCGAAAGGAGGTTCAAGTGAGGGAAACTACTTTAATAAAGGAGGTAGAGGACAAAAATCTCAATTTGTGGGAAAGTCGGGGGGTAACAAGACTACTAGTGAGACGGTAAATCAGGGTGGTAAATCGTCAGGAACATTTCAGTCCAATCCATCACGACCACCATTACCAGATTGTGAGACGTGTGGTAAGAAGCATATAGGAGTTTGTAGGGTGCTGGGAGTAACTTGTTTTAAGTGTGGACAAAAAGGACACTACCTTAACCAGTGCCCATCAACTGATACAAACCCTAAAAGAGATGTTAAGTGTTACCAGTGTGGGAAATTAGGACACATTGCTAGAGATTGCCGTTCCGGTGGGTCATACGCGCCAGGACAGAGTGTGACTGCTTCAAATAGGCCTACTGCTAGAGTGTACAACATGACCTTAGGGGAAGCATTGACGAAACTAGATGCGGATACAGGTACTTGTTTTTTTTCGATTTAAATTTTGTGTGTAAGTCTTTGGTTAAGGATCGACTTAATCAATTAATGGAATAAATAAGTTAATAATATAGATAAGGAAAATCAGTATCTGTTAAGGGCTAGGAAACGTTATGAAAAGAAAAGTATGAGTGTTTTGGGAAAACACAAGCTCATTGAGACGAACAGGAAATATATATTATATGTAGTATTTTCTACAATTGTTTTAAAAAATATCAGTAGAGCATATTTTCTGGAAAATTTTACAGAGAGGAGCTATAGGAATGTTGAGGTGTTAATATTTATGTCATGATAGAGATCAGAAGATGGTCAAACCATAAGTGAGATACACTACCATTCAGAAAAGGTCAATGTGGTGGCGGATATCTTCGTCGAAAGTGGAAGGAGAGACGAGATAACATGGAATGACTGGAAACAGAAGGAGATTTGTGAGGAAAAGACAGTAAAAGTACTGCTATTGCTAAACTAAGTGGCATGTTGATGAATGACAAGGAAGTTATGTTGGTGTATTTTTGCGCAAACAAGATAGAGATATTATGAAAGGAAAAGGATAGAGGAAATAGGGTGGAAGTTAGAAGGTGTGAATGAAAAAGATACCCATGGACATTTTCAACATGATTCCGGGACGGAATCCTTTTTAGGGGGGAAGACTGTAATAACCCTAACTTTAGTAATGCTACAGTGGTCACATGAATAGTAAATTTTGAGAATTTAGGGAAATGATATGTAGGTACCCTATACTTGAGACAGGAAATGAACAAACAGAAACCATATTAGTGATATACTATGAAAATAAGTGACTCGAAATGACGATGGATTTCAGAAATTCCTGAATTTAGATTTTGAGGATTTTGAGCTCGAACGAACTTCTATTAATTGGATATTAAGGTGTATAGAAATATTAAAAGGATTATATATGGAGGAATTAGTGAATTTAAGTTAAACCAAGGGATTTTTAAGTTAAGTGAATGCTAAGGGAATTTGGATTTTATAAACGATTTCAAAACCACTGGATAGTGAGATACATTCGAAACGAATCACAATTAGACGAGTATGGAGACTAAGTAACCAAGGTTAGTAAGTGATAAAGATATTTACCACATTAATATTTATAAGGTTATTAGTAAATACTTAAGGTTAAAAGAACAAGCTTACAAAACACTCATCCATGACATCACACCTTACATCATCTTCCACTAACTCAAAATTTAGGACAAATTAGTCATTTAACCATGGATTTTCTACTAAACTCTAGAACTCTTGATGGATTAGGATGAGATGAGATAAGATTAGCAAGCAAACACAAAAAAAAAATCTCTCCACTTCTCCACCTTTCTTCCATTCGAATTTTTGTAGAAAAAAGAAAAAAAAAATCAAAACCCTAGCTCTCTTCAATAACAATTCAAGGGAAAAATCATGGAGCTTCTTGGAGGTTAGGAAGGATCATTTACAAAGTTTCAAGGCCAACCATCATCATTTAGCAAGGTAATAAAATCATGGAAGTTACTAGAAAAGATGATGAATAGTGTTTTCAAGTGTTAACCTTGTTTTAATGGTTCCTTTAGTTGATTCAAGCTAATTCAAGGTGGTTTAAGGTGTACCCAAGGCTTGTTAAGTGTTGTCAAAGCTGCAAGAAGGTATAATCATGCTTGCTCTTTTGTATTTATGATGGATATTGTTTGGTTTAGTGATTAAGTGGTGTAAATGTTAAGATTATGATGATCCATGTGTTTGTAAGTGATTAAAGTTGAATATGGAAGTGTTTGGGATTGTAACCATGGCTGGTAATGAAGACCACATGGTGTAGGTGATGATTATTATGTTTGATAATTGATTTGAAGGAGTTGGATTTATGGAAAGTATGAAATTATAGCCGTTATAATGTCCGTTTTTCGTTAGAACTACAAACTGCCCTGTTTGGTGACCCCTGTATTCGTACGGTACCTCACTGCCTAGGTGACCAATTGACCATGAAATGATAGAGCTTAGTTCATAGATCGTTTTGATATAAGGTACGTTAAAATCTGATGAACGGTTTAGGAGAAAAGTCAGTTTTAGTGAAAGCGGTTCAGAAACCGAGAAAACGTAGTTGTGTCAACTTTGAGGCAATGACTACCATACTTAAACATTTTTAAAAATTATGAAACTTTGGGATAGTGTAGTAAGGTAGTCAAAGATTGGTTACCAGTTGACCTTGTGGTAAAATTCGAAACCCATATTTTCTGAGAATTTTTACAGTTAAGTGTGATCGTTAGGGGAAATGGTGAAAACCCCTGAAACTTCGATTAAGGTTTTAAATGGTTAAGTTCTTGAACCTTTGGAGTAATAGTAATACATTAAACATATATTAAAGTTTCAAAGGTAATGTTATACAAGAGTGTAGTGAGTAAGAGATGTGGTCCTAACGACAGTCCTTTTGTGTTTATAGAAACTCCGGAAGAGGGACGAGCCATACCGTCAGGATACCGAAACCGAGGCAAGATTTCTTCTATCCTTACCTTGGAAAACTATTTTATTTTCAAAGTAAATGATTTCATGGAATATATATGTTATTCTATGTTTGCTATATTGCTAAGAATTATTTCCCTGATATTGGAATTAAAGAGAAATGGATATAAATTATGAAATATGAATGTGGATATGATTATGAATGGAGCGAATATGCTTTATGGTAAAGAGAGGTGAAAGAGAATGGTATCAGTTGTTATCTAAAGTAAATAAAAGAATGGTATCAGTGGTTTAATAAATATTATTTGATTATCATGCATTACTCTTAAAATAGACGGAATATTTCATGAATATAAAAGTATATTTGATTCCTGAATATGAAAGAGATGACTGGATCATAATCAAAGCATTATGTTATATATATATTTTATAGAAGTAATGTGCGAGAATGGAAATGATATGAGTGAATGATATGTGGAAATGAAAGCGAGAAAATGGATATGTGGAATGATATTTTAAAAAGGGAATAATGATGTGATAAAAAGGGGGATTGCAACAGACTTGCGTAAGTGGCTGTGTCAGGGCTATGTGCGACACAGTCCAGCACTTATTATTTTTATTACGGCACGAAGATGCCAAGGGAGGATGTTAGCAGGTGGCCTTCCTCCAGGGATGATCTTCATTCCCTCTACCGGTAGTAAAAAGAGAGCAGGTACGATTAGGCGACTGATCATCGTCCTAACGTATCAGGCGACAGCAGATATCCCCAATGTTTTTGAAAAGAAAGTGTAGACAATGGTTTTCAGATTTCTATGCTGAAAACAGAATAATGATATGAGATGATGGAATTATGGTTACAGATGAAGAAAAACTGATATTATATTATTTCAGATTTCTATACTGAAAACAGAATAATGATATGAGATGATGGAATTATGGTCACAGATGAAGAAAAACTGATATTATATTATTTTAGATTTCTTTCTTATAATAGTAAGTGGATGATGTATTATTAAATAAGAGCTTTATTCTTCCTTAAGGCTTTTAATTGTTTTCTGCTATTATATATGCATATACATATATGTATACCTGTTCACATTCTAAATTCTAGGTTACAATATTATCTTGCTGAGCTATTATAGCTCACTCTTGCTACTTATGTATATAGCAGCTAGGTCCTATGCCGATACTACGCACTACACCCCGCAAGAGGGTAAGGGAAAGGCGACCTTTTGAGCGAGTGTTGGCGATCATCCCCGAGGTAGTGACAAGCGAAGGGGCTTAGTAGATTTATGTAAATTAAGTGTGTAAGTTGTAATAAACTTTTGGTTGTTGAAATGCTTCCTGTAGAAGTATTATTCAACAATGTACTTAGTAGAATTCTGGGTTTGTAATAACTGTTAACTTTAAACTTTTAATATTGTGAATGTTGTTCTATGAGCATATGACTGGTGTGTGTGTGTATTAGTGTGGGGTCAATTGCTTAATTATTAAATAAAAAAAAAGACTCAAGAGATATTGATATTGAATGGAAATTGGACCATGATGACCTGGATCCTTGACCCCGGATCTAGGGGCGTCACAGTTTCGATCAAAACCTTGGAGAATCAGATAGGTCAAATTGCTAACGCGTTGATGAATAGGCCACAAGGAACTCTTCCTAGTGATACAGAAGCTAATCCAGGCAAGAGGGAAGTCAAAGAATAGGTGAAAGCAGTTACTTTGAGATCTGGAAAGGTCATGCGTGATCAGAAATCAGCAGTGCAGGAAGACGAAGAACTTTAGGAACAGCAGGTGGAGCGCGCCCGTGCCACAGGGAGCGCGCCCACACCCTCACCAGAAACAAAAAAAGAGATTCTTGATTTGACAGTTGATCAGTTGGATGGCGAAGCGAAAAAGAGCAAAAATTCTGCTAAAAAATCTACTCCGAAGCAGACTATAGAGAGCAACCAGATCTATCCTCCATATCCAAAATGACTCCAAAAGCAGAAGCTAGACAAGTAGTTTGCCAAGTTTCTTGAGGTTTTCAAGAAGTTGCATATCAATATACCTTTTGCGGAAGATCTAGAACAAATGTCGAGCTATGCTAGGTTCATGAAGGGTATTCTATCACGGAAATTGAAACTCGAAGAATTGAAAACTGTTGCTTTGATAGAAGAGTGCAGTGCGGTGTTGCAACAGAAACTGCCACCGAAACTTAAGGATCCTGGTAGCTTCATAATATCGTGCACCATAGGCAACTTATCTTTTGATAAGTGCTTGTGTGACTTGGGATCTAGTATCAATCTGATCCCATTGTCTGTCTTTAAGCAACTTGGGTTGCCTGATCCGAAACCGGTTAATATGACCTTGCAGTTGGCAAATCGGTCGATCACGTATCCGAGGGGTATAGTGGAGGATGTATTAGTGAAGGTGGATAAGCTGATTTTTCCGGTTGATTTTGTTATACTGGACTTTGAGGAGGATAAAATGATTCCCATCATCTTGGGAAGGCCATTTCTAGCTACGGGTCGAACTCTGATCGATGTGCAAAAAGGAGAGCTTACCATGAGAGTGCATGATCAGAAAGTCACTTTCAATGTGTTCAAGGCAACAAAATATCCGTCAGATTCAGCGGAGTGTTTGAAGGTGGACGTTGTTGATAAGATTGTGAAAAAGGAGAAGGAATAGCTAAAAAATCAGATTCCGTGGAAAAAGCTTCAAGAGGGATTTTTGGCATTGAGAATGAAGAAAGAAAGGGGCTATTTCAGTTGTTGGATGCAACTCCATGGGAAAGAAGAGTTGACATTCTGCATAAGTGTCGTGGGCTAGCTGATTCTAATAATTTTCAGGTGCTACGTAAGTTGTTAAGTGAGGAAGCTTTTACACTTGAACTCAAGCCACTACCACCCAAGGAGCCACCACCAGATTCACCACCCGAGGAGGGTGATCCTGCTGACAGTTAGGTAAGTTCTCTATTATCCTTTTTAATGTCTTCAATGGGGACATTGAATATTTCAAGTTTGGGGGTGATTTGAGGATTAGTAGTAGAGTCTTTGTTCATGTAGAAATCATATTGCATGTGTAGTAGTAGTAGTTTCATTGATATTATTGCATGACTGTTTCATATAGAGCATATTCGTTTGAATATTTTTTTATGTATTCCATGTGAGTCCATTTAGTTGCATTTGCATAGCATATTTCATGATCCCGTAGGACGTAGCTATTTCCGTTTGGTAGGTCGATGTTGATTTGAGTGTAGTAATGATGAATAGAGGGTTGACTTAAGTTCTTATGAATTGACTTGCATGTTTCAGAAACAAAATCTTTACACAGTCTCATCGTTTGCTTTTGGACTAGATCAGGTCATACTTTGTTTGGTTGTTGAGATTTAATCACATGTTTATATTTAGAATGTTCTCTATTCCCTTGATGGCGTAGGAGCACTAAAATATGAGTTTGGGGGAAACCAGGGATTTCATGCTAGTTGTTAATAAAAGTTAGGCGTCAAAAGGCTAGTAGCCGCTCATATTTTATGAGTAGTCTAGGGTTGAATGATGTAAGAACCCCGATTTTTGGTAAGAATTAAAACTTTTATTATGGAATGAATATGGATTCCAATTTTTATATGTCATGAAGAATTCAATGGGTTGACAACTTAGGTAAGAATAATCTATCGTCAAGAAAGTAGGATATGGCATACACACAGAGGAAGTAGTCTCATGTCATCCAAATCGATATCTAGTATAAGTCCAGTGGTTCCGTAAAAAGGGTTAAGGAACGCTCGGGAAAGCACAAGGACCTTATTTCTAATTATAAGGAATAAAGAAAGAATAAGTGATGAACAATGTTTTGGTGGAATTAGGAATATTATTAGACGACACTATATAGAGGTACCCGGAACGGATTTCTGAGTTCGTATTAATGATCCACGGGGAAAAAGAGTGTATGTAAAAGTTATCGGATTCTGAAAAATAGCACTTTTATTTTCCCCAAGAATTCCCTGGACACTGAAAGACTTAAGCGATTATTGAAAAGATTTAAGAAATATGGATTCAAGAATTATTAAAGAGAATGGAGAATGATAGTATAAATATTAAGACGGTTTCCGGTGAAACCCTAACTAGAAATCTTCGAGATATTCCTCCGAACGATCAACGAATTGAGCAATAACCAGACAAAGAAACAAGCAGGGAATCAAGATGCATGCATGTGCAAAAGGATAAGACCAAGTAACTAAGTAGTTACATGAGCAACTAGTATACTTAGCAAGTTAAACCAAGTACTTAGCAAGATTACACCATCCTACCACTAAACATCAACACATGTCTCTTGGATTGCATCATGCATGACCACACCACCTTTAATAAAGCTACTTTAGCTAGATATTATCAAGATGAGGTGTATTATGCAAGAGAACCAAACAATCAAAGATCAAAAACTCCATTCTCTCCATTTTGTTCAAACTGCCCAGCAGAACACCCTCAAAGAAGAAAATTCATATCTCCACTTCTACCCATTCTAAAATCACCAAATTTTAACCATAGCTTCTCTACTCCATGGGTAAGGTTCGTTCAAAATTTAATTGTAATCCAAGTAGTATAGCCTAGTAAAATCCATGCTCAAAGTTGGGGAAACAAATCTGACCAGTTTCTGTCCAGCGGAAAAAGAGGGCTCAAAACCCTAGATAGGAAGCTTCAAATTTGATGATCTAGGTCTCAAAACAAAGCTTATGAAGAGGCCAAGATTTGGTAAAAATTTGAGAGCCAAACTCTTATTTTTCAATTTTCTATGATTTTTACAAAAGTGATGATGAATAGTAACCCTTAGAAACTAACTTTGTTTTCTTGCTTGATTTGGATGATCTAAGCTAGCTTAGGCCACACAAGGACTAGATCAAGGCTTAGTAAGGCTCTATCACTCTCCAAGGAAGGTATATCTCATCAAAACCCTAGCCCTTACTTTAAGTTTATGGATGTTCTTGGTGATTGTTAGTTAAGTTATGATTATGGTGTTATAACTAGCATGATTATGAGATTGATTTAGTGATTTAAGAAATAATTAACATGTTGGTAAAGAGGCCTGTTTTGGACTTGTTGAGATGCATATTATGTGTATGAGATGCATGGCATGCCCGGTGTGGCTTGGTTTGATTATGGTAAATTTGGAAATGATCGATTTATAGCCGTCGTAATGCCCGATTTTCGTTAAACCTTAAGAATCCCTTCATAACAGTTGGCATTAATTCCTGACCTGGTTGATTATATGACATTTCCTTGTATATCTCGAGCCATAGATCGTTTTGGTGAAAGAAGCGAAACAAACGGACTTACGGTTTAGGAATTATGGCCGATTTACTAAAAGTAGTTCGAAACCGTGAATGCGAGTTCGTAATTAAAATTGAAACCCCTTAACGAAGTTAAGTCAGTGGCCAATCTTGGTAATTAAATACTAGGGGTCATAAGAAAGGTGTGAGAGAAAACCACATGTCAAACGGATCATTTTCCGATTTTATAAAAATGTTTGAATCAAAGTTAAGCGCGGATGAACCCCTAAAAGTACACTTGGTTATAACTTTGGAAATTCACTTAGAAAACGGGCGATAAAACTCGAGGTATAATCTTGGTTCGTAAACGAGCAACCTTAGAACTTATACGATTTAAGTATATACCAAGTGTAAGTTTGATGACATGTCTTAATAACGAACAAATGTCGGACCGTATTGGTGACAAAAAGAGTTACACAAAAGGGTGCATAACGAGATAACTTGAAAACGTGTTTCGACTTAAGTGAAGTTTATACTTAGACTTTTAAAAGGTGTTAAGTGGTTAATCTTGAATGTTCTAAATGTTTATAGATCATCGAGCAGACCCAGGACACGCTATCTCTACCCACACCCGATTACCAGACAAGTTTCCAATACCTTGGAACTGTTGTTGTGATAATATGTATATCTGTTGTTTCTGATATATATGCCATAGCATGCATGCCTGTTGTCAAATTATATTATAATACTTGTTCCCTGAATTGATATTGGTTTATAGACTAGATACGACTTATCAGTTATAAGCCGGATTGTTTTGGTAAGACCCTTAGCGAAGGGCATATGAGTCTCATTCCTAGAATTCAGACCGGGAGTCAGTATTTCTTGATATATCGTGATTATTATCGGAGGAAAATATTTAAGTAAATATTTTTCCATTATTTAGTTGATGAATATTATTTTGAATATTCGTCTGAGATTATTTATTTAATGAATATTATTTTGAATATTCATATGAACGTTATTCATTTAATGAATATTATCTTTCAATATTCATTTAAGGTTGATTTACCTATCGAATATTATTTGAATATTCATTTGGAACTTATCTATTTACTAAATATTATCTCGAAAATTCATTTGATTATTATATATTCAAAGAAAATTATTTTCGAACATTCATTTGATCATTATTTATTCAACGAATATTATTTCGAATATCCGTTTGAGTTTTATTCATTCATTAAGTATTATTAATTTGAATATTTATTATTTATTAAATGAATAATATTGTGAATATTTATTCGAGGGATATTTAAAACTAGTTTCAAAATAATTTTTCCTATTCAAAGTATTATCCGTGATCTCTAAATATTATGTAAATTATTTTGGAGTCTTGTTATTATTATCTTTATCAAGAAAGGTTCTCAAAATTTTATTCTTCATTCAAATCCATCTTTCAAATTATAAGGGAACCTTACTTGAGAAATGTTATTTATCTTGTGGACTTCCCGGTCATAAATCTTTTGAAACTATTCTTTTCATTCGCAACATGGTTGCTACTCATTTATTGAATCTTTGTGTACCTTCTCATCATTCAAGGGGTAAGAGTGTTGGAACAAGTTGGTATCCATTAACATGCAGCAGCTTGGGAAATGTTACGCCATATTTTCGGTTGCCTCTAATATCTCCCAAATTTCCAAATAGAAATTTAATAATAATTAACTTAATCCCCAAGTTAATTATTTCCTCTCTCTAAAACGAGGAATTATCTCCAATTTATGATAGAAAATATCTCTAAACGATATCCTTCAAATCAGGAAGGTATCCCAACGTGAATATAATTCAAAGAGATAAAATCTACTAATTCCCAAAATACATCCCTTAACAATCATAGGGATTAAAAAACAATCCTTTTAACAGAACTGCGTTGGCTTGATCCTTATAAATATAAGGTACGCAGGCATCTTGAAAAGGGATCCGACACATCTAACAAGTCGAGACACCTCTCAAGTCCAGCCCCAAACATCCAAAATCCCAAATCCCCCTGTTTTCATAATTCTCTATTCCAACAACCTCCGAAATTTGTTATCACCAAATTCCTCCGTTAACAGGAAATATTGGTGAATTTTCCTTTCCAACTAGATACAACTACTTTATGGAGTCTTATCAACAAGTATTATACTTGGGGAAAGGGGGACGAACTTTACGTTCAGAGTCAATGATTCTATTCGAACTAGGAGTTGTGTAAGAGGCCGAGTAGCGCCGGTCCATCCCATTTGGCCCAACCGTTGGCCGGGGAGATCTAACAGGGCGGTAGACAAGTAAATCCATCAGCTCTTCGTTCTACCGGTAGTAAAACTAATTTAAGTTGTACAATCTGCGACTGATCATCGTAAGGATTGGAAAGCGGGCGCGGTGAATACTCCAGCATTAGTTCATCATCCAAATTTATTTATTGTCTACAACATGAAGTATCACTCTTGTTGACAGGGTTGAGAATTGTTCAAAACTGAAAGTACTTTTGCTTACCTTGTAACTTCATCGTTTATATTATTCTGGCACTATGTTCGTTAATGCATGGCATATGGTTTGAAAGATACTGTTGAACTATTATATATTATCGTTCAGTTATACATTATTGTTGGTGGGCTATTGCTCACCCTTGCTTTATTATTATATCACAACAACAGCTAGACCAGATGACTCGCACAAGGCGCACTCGACGTTGACGAGGATGATGAGACTACCAGAGTTGAAGAGGAAGCTATTGGTAGGATAGATTCATTCTTTCAGTACCAAGTATATGGGCTAGTATGACTTATGTAAATGGATGGCAAAGAGTATGTATTTCTATTGTAATTCTTTTGGGTTGTAAGAACTCAAAGTTTGATTAATAAAATTTGATTGTTACTCTGATTTCATCTCTGGGACTATAACGGGTGTGCTTTATATTGTTGTGTTGGGTCATAAAGATGTAATTTATTATATGTTGAAGTAAGTTCAAGTATTGTGGACAAAAATGGAGACCGTAACGGCCGGATCCCGGACCCCGGATCTGGGGGTGTTACAAATGAGATGAAGCGAAACGCACTCATTCCAAATTATTAGTGTGCGGGAAAAAAAAATAAAAAAAAAAGAAGAAAAAAAAGAGTTATATGATTGTGTAAGTGCAGAATTGACCACGGGAGAGCTCTTTATATCTCGAGCAATTAAGTTCTAGGGGACTTTGTGCCTAGTGACCTAAGGCTTTTCCAGTCTGGGATCCACTAACCTAACGCTCGCTACATGGGTATTTTTGCATAAGTCTTTAGGGGCCTCATCCATTGCACGGTCAAATAAGCATGTGTGTTGTGTTATGTGTCATAGTTTGTTTAGTAATTTAGCATGAATCCTTGTCTAACTCAAATGATGATGGAGGTGTCTCTGAGTTATGAAATGTTTAACGTTCATTCTATTTATAAACCTGTGATTGTTTTGGCGAAGAATAAGCTATGATTTTGATCTAGTGTTAGGAGTATATCCGATGAGCGTCGCACACACCCACATTTCTGTTCATATAATGTTAGTATAAGGGGATTTAGTCGAGCTCTGTTCGGAGTTATTGCATTCTCTAAGATATTTCCTTGCTGAATTGGTTATGGTTAATCCTAGGGGATCTTTGCATTTTCATTTAGTTGCATTCATACATTGCATGTGTATGTGTCGAGTCTGTTTATGCCTGAGGACAAGCATCAATTTAAGTTTGGGGGTGTGATAAGTGGATTTCATATCCACTTAGAATGCTTCGTAACGGCTTAAATTATTACTTGACCTCAAGTATGTGTTATTTTTAATGTGTTTTTAGTGAGTTTATGCAGGACTACTAGCTTGAGGCACTTTTCCATGTTTATATGGTGGTTTTGAGCTCAGGAGTTGAAGGACGGAACTTGTGAGAGAATCGGAGCGAAAAAGAGGCAAAAATGAGCAAAATCAGAATTCTGTCCAGGAGATAGGGCGTGGGTGCGCCTATGAGGAGCGCGGGCGCGTTGTGGGAATTGAAAGAAGCGCAGGGGCGCCATGACGAGTGCCAAAAATCCTATTTCAACTATGTTTTGATATTTCTTGACGACCAAGGCACGAGAAGGCTATATAAACACAAGTTATCAACAGAAGAGCACGTTTTTAGAACAGAGACGAGAACAAGACTTGGAAAAAGGTCTATCGAAGAACGTGACATCTAACGGAGATCTAGATCTACATCTTTTGTATTCTTCTAATTAGGTGATACTTTTGGATGCTCGTTTCGGATTTGTTTTCTAAACTTTATTACTTTATTACTCTCGTTATTATTCAGATCTTGTTTTAATATCATGTTATCACTAGATCCCATGATGACGAGCCGTTTGATTATGAACTAATTGTTGTCATGGGATTCTAACGAAATTATCTACAGAGTTTAGTAGTTTGTTTGCTTTAAAGATTTGTGTGCGATGACTTATTGATTTCCTCGTATGGTTGTGCTTATTCTTCTTGGATGCATAGCTAACATCTAAGTTGTATTGTTAATCTCTATTGAATGCAAAAGTGGATATAGAGATTTAGAACTTGCCATGCTAGCATAGGTTTATGGATGTTTGACATGCATGATTCGTAATGTAATTTTAACTATCTTACGCTACCCTCTGTGATCTCAATGGATAACTTGTACTTAAACCGTTATGTTTTCAAATCTTATAGGTATATAGGGTCTAAACATAATTGGTGTCTGCCCAGCTTCTATCTATTTTGTGGATGTTGAGTGGTCTGGTATACATATGTCGAAAAGTAGCGTGTACTAATTTTGTGTTGTCCGATTAGTTGTCATAACCGTCACATACACTGAATAAAGGCATCAACTCTAAACGAAGTATTTAATGAAGTTAGGATCCCATGTTTATCTCTCATAAGTAATTCGGTTTTAATCACATTAGTTAATTAATTCTTATTATTGTTAAATTGCTCGTTAGTTAAATTAGTTAAGAAAAAACACACTTTGATATTTGTCTTAGCAGTGAATAATAATCATCCATTGTTGCATAAGTGCATAATCTGAATTATACCAGTCTCTGTGGGAACGAACTTAACTTAACCTTATATTACTTGTGACCGCGTACGCTTGCGTGATTTAGTGCGAACATTACCTCTTGAGCATTCTATTTTCAGAGGATATGAGGAAGCTTTAAACATAAATAAGTCAAAGCAAATTAAGCATCTAATATTTCGGCCAAAAATAATTAAGCTAAAGGTACATAACCATGTCATTTTCTTCATTTGTATGTCGAAGCATATATTTCAGCTCTTTCCCATTGGTAAGTATACTCAAGCCTCCCATGAGCAGCTTGTTCCTTTGCTTGTTATACGGTGTTCTCTTTCAGCTCTACATCTTTCATCAAGCTGAATAGTGACTCCTTCGCTGAGCGCAAAGTAATCTGACCACAACAATAAGAAAATAATCTAAAATGATAGTCACATTCTGGAAAAATATTTATACATTATAGTATTATAAGTCCACTACATTTAATATATCACCTGTAAGTTTTATGTTGTCACGTGGCGAACTCTGTAGTAGCGTGCGCAAAGGTGGAGACAAGTAAAACTGGATTCAACCATTTGAACAATAATGAAATATTGTTCAAAGATCACTAACCTTAATGAAGTTAAAAAAACACAGAAAACCCCCAACAAAACACAAAATACAAGTAGACAACAATAATAATATCAATTCTCAATCGCAATTGACTTATAATACCTTGTGTAGCAGAATAAACAATATGATAAATGATTATTAGGTCTAATAACAATAAATGAGGTGCATAAGATTATTGTAGTCTTACTTTTATCATTTCTGCATTCTGCTCCCTCGACCCTTTATTCCACTGAATTTTCTGCATAATCCTGCCATCTATTTAATTGTGCTTGTCTATCTTTCATCGCTACATCATCGTGGTTTGTTCTGAACTTTCGATCATAGTGAGGAACCTGAGATTGTTCCATTTCTTGCAATAATAAGGTGTTGATTAGTTACAGTCTACTTGAATAAATTTACAGGTAAAATCCAGAGCAATGATATCGTGATTGTCCCAAAATACAGAAAAAATAAAATTGCAAGAATTTTGGACAGGCAAACAGCCTTGCATGTGTTAGTGTAGGTGCCCTAGAGGCAATACATAGTTTCCTTTAATAAACCTTTATTTCATTTGATTATTCAATAAACGTATTTATTATGACTTTAATTACTACGATATATTTGTTAGCATAATAAATTTCCTTAGAATCATGATAGACATTGTATAGTTTAAGTACATGACTTGAACTTGAGATTATATAATATATCATATTCTTAAAGGTCCCTAGTCGAGTATTATTATATATAGGACAATAATAATACATAAATAGACTAGTATGTTGTTTGACAGATAACCACATCTCATTGGTTATAAGTATGGAGATACTAAAGTCAATACATAGGTACATGTAGGAGTACATGGTACTGGACAGACCCATAGTGAGATTCTTCATGTTTAATAAAGTCATAAGAAAGACTCACAGTGATAATGGTGTAATGATCCTTTGACTTGAGATCATTATATTTCTATATGAGGATTAATATACTTTGACTACATTACAAGTTATTTTTGACCGGGTGATGATAAAAGTGGACATCAGGTATATCATGAGTCGTATGAGAAATATGAATGATAGATAAAGGATTTAACCCTCCTATAATTAGGAGAGATATTATTGGCCTCTTGATTGAGTGAGACTATAAAATGCATGGCTGTGCTCAAATAATGATTTGTTTTTAATAGTCTACTCATGGATCAAGTAAACCCGGATTAAATGTTGAAGAGGATGACTAAATACATGCCTCGAGTTTAATCTATAATATTTGGTTAAAGGGATTATATTACATGGAAACATTAATCACGAAAGGTTTAATATTGATCACCATTTAAATTATCATTACTTGGGTAGCAATGATGTGTTACTAGATGTCGCTCTTTGTTTACGATTTTAAATTGGGATTTTAAAATCGTTGCCAACGTAATAATAACCTATCGGGTCACACACAAAGAATGCTCGGAGGATTATTTAATTTGAATTCGGATTTAAATTAAATGATAGAATTTGAATTATTTATTATTAATTTAAGTATGACTTAATTAATGTAATAAATGGAATTTCAAATTTATTAATTCAGAAATACAGTTATTATTTAATTGAGAAAGTCTTAGTTAGATAATGATTAGAAAAACTGAATTAATATGGGCTCTAATTGGGATTAGGGCTGATTTCGTTTTTGTCTCTCCTATATAATATTTTTTTGTGGCTTGGAAAGGGTTACACATTTTATTAAAAACCCTAGCTGCTAGAGATGTAGAGAGAAAAGAGAGAAAGAAAAACGGATTATTTTGCTAGTACACAGCATCCTCTGTTCGAGCTTCTGCGTGGATAATGATAGAGCGTAGATCGTTGCATACGGGATACGTGGTGTTCAATCAAGATAAGATCTCCATCTGTCAACCGAATCGTAAAGCTTCTTAAGGTACAGATTCTGATCTCCATAATCTGCCTAGAATTATACATGGATCCTGGTTTGGGTTTCGATTTTTTTTGTTTTATTTACGTTTATCCGCTGCGTTTTATGCCTCGAAACCCAACAGCATGATACCCGACTCTCTGTTCCTTGTCCTATTTTCCAGAAAGCTTAAAGTAAATAAATGTATTTAAAAATTATTAGGTTCTTATAGTAATCAGGCTATAAGTATTACATATCTCTAAAGTAAGTTTCACGCTCAAGGTGTCCCTGATCATCCTTGATAGGAAGATTTGTAATAGAAATCATATATATAAGATAAAAAATAATAAGATGTAAACTGAAATGAGGCAATATAGTTAAAAAAATTATTGAAACTTTACAAAAAAATGTATAAGACAACATACTGTAATCTTCGTCTTGGCTCACTAAAACTCCTGCAAAATGCTCATGGTGCCTTCACAAAATCATGGGCTTGAAATGCAATTTTTACTCAAACCTAGCACAATTTTATGGATCACCAAATGGTGTATAAATGTTTATAACCCAAGTTTTGCTGGTCCAATACTGTAGTACATATTCAAATGGTGCTCAGTGTAATCAGTAACTAAACCTACATATATAGGCTTGTCCTAAATATATAGGTTCTCGAAGTTGAGACTAACTGAAAATAAGTGTAGCATTAAAACACATGAGAATAATTATTCTGTCATGTGTTACACTCAAATTGTTCTATAGATATAATGAAAAGGCAAGAGGGTCGAGAGAAGTTACGAGTGGTGTATGAATGCAATGCATAGTTATCACTAACAGTAGCAAATGACCGAACTCGACTGACTTGGCCAGTTTCCAAGTGATTAAGCACCAAACTATTTTCTTCTACTTGTATTAAAAGACCAACTATTTTCATTTAAAGCTATATTAAAAAATGTAATATATTATATTTAAAAGTATTAAAAAAAACAAGTTAACCAGGGATATAAAAAGAAAAATGACCATGCGACATAACCAACAGAGTCTGTCCTAACCACATGATGTCTACCAGCACAACCACATACCAGGATTTCACGCAAATGTAATGATTATATGTATGTAGTTCATATGCAATATAATTTTACTTTTTAGGAGAAGTGCACCGCATGTTATTCTAATATATTATATTAATATTTTGTTGACGAAAACTAGCCCTTGATTTCATGGTCAGAATGTAAACGAAAACCGCTATTTCATAATCTTGGTACATCATGCCTTCAACCAACAAGATTTTCAGGAGAAGCAATAAGCTCAGTGCTCACTGTATAGTCCACAAAGTACTTAATTTGCATATATCGCCTATTCATCTACGGCAGCTAGTACTTTAAATTATCATCATCAGTGCAGCGAAACATGTAATATATTATGATCAGTGCAGTGTCATGTCGTCTTTAATTTGAAATTGTAAATAAGCCCACTTAGCTAGACATACTAAACCAAAGAAGAAAAGTGTAAACAATGCACCATATTGCCAACTTACGAGCAAACAACGTATTTATAACAGGAAACTATATAATTCTATCAGTTTCCACAAGGAGGGAGAAGCTATAATTCTATATGTATTTCCAACTACATGGTTACCAAATGAATAGATGTAACTAAGAAGTTACACAAACACATGCAGACTTAATTGCCAATATGAGGTTATACCTTATTTCCTTATATGCATCAACCCAAAAGAATGACCAAAATTGAGCTCCAGTTTACCTGAAATGTTGTTTCCAATGGCACAATATGTCTCTGTAACTTTCAATCCCTAGATAAAAAAATGTAATTTTATTTAGTTTTATTAGTCACTTTATATGCTTCAGCTTCTTTAGGAAGATTAGAATAAATTAATATGATTATGGAAGTGCATGAAATGGAAACTGCATATCAGAAGCTTAGATTAACAAAAACAATACATGTATAAGCAGCATAAGGGAAGCTCTGATTTTTTTAATTTCACATCCAATCGACCATTACAGGTCTACATTCTTAATTATGATCTGGATATCAACAGAACTGTAGCTGAAGTTCCCAAAATTCAATATAAATTTACAGGTTTACACCATTGATAGCAAAATGGTAAACCAGGCTGGTATAGTTTAAAGGTTAACACAATATTATATGCCAAAAGGGTTATTTTTTTTTTAAAATACATAGCTTAGAGTATCCCTAAAAACTCTTGGTTCAATGTGTGAAATTCTCATATTTTAGGAAAAATTTAAATTGCATATATGGAAACTTGCCAGTGTCAAAATCGGATAAATACAGGTAAAAGGGGGAGAGATAAAATTGGTGATTCCAACTATGGTGGCATTGTTACCCCATGACAATGATTATGATGGTGACCAGAAGTGATGTAATTCTATGTCTTCAAAATAAAAATGGGCTGCTCGCACATATGCCATGACAAAATTAAAGGAGTCAAAGAAGTAATTTAAATTGAGGTATACGTGCACCCCCAGTCTTTGCAAGCAAATGTATGGCCAATCAAGTGAAATACCATCCGCTTCTAAAACTTTATTTTAGGTATCATACATTCAGTTTTAAAAAATAATCAGCATATCGATACACTAAACTACTAATTGAAAATAGAACAAAATTAAAACACAATTTTTTTAAGCTAACTCTGTAATTTCTTAAACACAGTCTTGTCGGATAAATGATTGGCATGTTAAAGAGATTTTAAAAAAACAAAAACTGCTAGGAGTGGGGAGGACAATATTATATACCTTGTGATGATCTGCCTCAACTAAATCAGTCATGAGACGATCACTTTCATATTTGGTATGTAGCTCCCCTGAATTAGTTTCAACATACCATTTATCGAAGGATGAATTATCTTTGTCCAACAACACCTTTCTTCCAAATAGGTAAAAAGAAAAGAAATGGAGTCAAATTGGAAGGTTTACTAAGAATAAAATAAAACAAAAAATTATAATTTTCTAATTACAAATTAAAATTTTGTATTAAAAATAGACTCTCCAACCTCTTCCTTTTATCATTTTATTTATGGGAATATCAACCACTGCCAATTGCTCAAATAGTCTCATCCCTAAGCTGAAGACACCACTTGCATCCTTAAAGTGACATGAAAAAACATGAGTTTGGATGAGGCTGTTTAATCATATATCTAATCTTAATACATAGATAATAAAGTTGTTTCATATCAGGTTGGTCCACGAAATTAAACAGCAATGTGTGACATGAAACCTAAAACAACAACCGAAACATAATTGTGCTTATTTATATTAGCAAACTTAAATATAGAATCAAACAAATTATCACAACATTGTTAACTTAAAGCACCATCTATATCCAAACAAAGTTATCACCAGCAATGTGGCCAGTGATGTGGCTTATCCTTGTGTATTTATAGCACCACCACCAGTTAATGCAATTGATGAGGGAGCATCAATTAGAGATTAAACTTAAGGCTAAGTTGGATGCAAGTTTTTAAATGAAAGTAACCTGATGTTGTTGATTTGACAGGTTATATAAACTATCTTTAAGGAACTTTACAAACTTCTTTTAAACAGGGCCAACCCTAGCAGAGTTAGTAAAAATTTTAAAGAAAGGCTCCAGTTCTACCTTCTACTCCATCAGAACATCAACCTGTAGAAGATAACAGATATAGAAATGTTGAGCACAAAATAGATTGCTACATTAGAATGAACAATATCATCCAGTTATGGAAATTCATGGAGATGGTACACTAAAAATGATCATATCTTAACCAAAAAAGAGTTGAAGGGAAAGAAAATGAAAATATTGCTTAACCATATATTATGTACCTTCATGGAATCCCCATCCTTTTCGCTAAATGATTTGACTTTCCCAACTGCTCTAGATGACTTCTCCGCAATTACCTTATGCTCTGGCTTTTTACTAACTTTCCCTAGGTTTCGCTCTATTAAGGCCTACCACTTACATAAGCGCATCCTTAATACAATGGGTTCTTTTCTTCTCTAAATGTTTTGTGTATCCTTCTAACTTTCTTCTTCGTTGATTTCTTTATATTACAGCATATTATGGTGGTCCTTCAAGAATTAAAACACACTACTTCTATGTTTTTGGTGATGATTAATCGCTTGTAGAGGGTGGGTAAGGATAGAACATTATGGAAAACATGCCAATTCTAGTACTTGATGCAAGAGGGTCGTCGGAGTTAAGGGTGGGCGGATGATGACCTAGCCCTTTCTCTGGTTCCATCCTTGTAAACCAACATCAATCATAAACCAAAAAAAGGCATATAGTCGGGGAATCATATTATCAAGTCACATTATATCCTGAAACCAATTAAATATTTCATAGAAGCTAGTACTAGAACTGGATTTAAATATGGTGAAGGAAAAATTTACTACCAGTTTGACATGGTAGAAGATGCCAAATGTCACAGCTGTCGGACTTAAAACATTCATTAACGGACTTAAAAGCTTGTGTCCTCCTACAGGCAACATCATTTCTTGCATCCTCATTTTTTTAGCCACCTCGACGTGGTCATCTTTTATCATTCAAAGACACGAAGGCCATGCTAAAAAAAAAAAAGAACTCGAAAAGCGATAAAAATTTACTCTGATATTTCTCTAGCCAACATTTTGGAATTAACTTGAACCTGTGATTCAGATTTAGTTGAACATAAAATATTGGTGCTTTATATCATTTAATAAACACTACATTTACGTAAAATATAGGCTAATGGGGGATATATAAATGCATGCGTCTTGAGACTATTCATATTAGTTTTGCAGTAACAAAGGGAAAAAACCTAATATACACTAATATGGAGCTCACTTGCATTGTCCAAGCTTCGAAAGATCAGTTTCCTCGCATAAAACCTAATAAACATCCAAAAGATGCACACGGGAAAAAATCTGATTTAATAGATGAAATCAGACATGGTCTTGTAAGTTGATGCAAACTGAGTAATCCATATCAGTTCGATAAGTTAGCAAGAAGAAGAGCCACCAAGTATAGAGTGCCGACAATCTCAAACGGGGTAAATTCATCTGGACATTTGGTCAAACACGTTGTCTGATGCCATTGATACATGTCTGGATGGTGTAGCGAATAAGCGCAAAGACACCCCTTTTTGGCATCTTCTTAGCAAAAGTCGTGAATGCATTTGCTAAATCGGAAGAGGCAAAAAGAAGAGGAACGAATTATGCATGAGGATAGAATTGTAATTTATGACTGAATAAAATCATTCACAAAGGTGTATGTTGATATATATATATATATATATATATATATATATATATATATATGAGTTGCACTTCATAAAAAACACATTATATAAAGAACAATAAAGAACACTCCTAACCACATATTTAATGCCCACATATAAGTAAAATGCACTTTCACACACATTAACCCAACAAATTTTTTTCAAAAAAAATATTTTTCGGATGAACAGTACCTGCCACGTTGCACTGCCACGTCAGCACCTGCCACGTGGCATGCTAACGTGGCACTGTCACGCTAGCATGTGACCTCCTAGGTGATGATGTGGCAGTGCCACGTTGCCATGCCACGTGGCAGTGTTTGCGTGGCAGTGCCACGTGGCAGGCATAGTTCATCCGAATTTTATTTTTTTTGAAAATCTAGTATGTGAGGGTGTATTTTAATTGTGTGGGTGCCACTGGCGAGGTCATTAGTTCATAATTGATTCAGTGGTTTAGACTGATTCTCTAGTGTTCTTTATTGTTCTTTATATAAGGTGTTCTTTATGGAGCAATGACCATATATATATATATGATATATATTTTAATAAGTATTAGTGAATTTTAATATTTTACCCATTTAAAATACTGAAATCATAGTTGGATATTCATGTTACGCATTCTTAGTCGGGGTATTAAGATATTTTAATTTTAATATTATATATATATATATATATATATATATATATATATATATATATATATATATGGGGTCTTGTTCTAATAGAAACTAAATTAGAATAGAAACTAGAAACCAAACCCAAATAAAAAATTGAAGCTAATCTAATGACCAAACTAGGGTACCCCAATACAAAAAAATTATAATATTCTAGGCTCCATTCAGCCAAAAAAAAAATTCTGTTCACGCTGATGACGTGGCAGTGACGTCATCGAGTTAAAAGTTTTTTTTTTGCTGTGTGTTGGTAAGTTAATTTGTGGCATTTTTTTTGAAGGTGCCCCTGGCGGGCCCTTAGAGTAGATGAAATATAATTTATTTAGTGGTAGTTTATAGTTCCTATTCTAAGTTTGGTTTCTATTTGACCATTAGCCTATATATATATATAGATTGAGGAGCCTGAGATGTATCTCAAGAAAATTACCTAAGATACATAGAATATTGTATGCAAATATAGGATGGACAATTCTGTAAAATCACAATTTTTTATTTAGCCCTGCGGGCCCAGTTAAATTTATAGTATATTTTTAAGTATCTCAGCAAAAGTTTCCTGAGATCAATCTCAGGGTCCTTTTTCTTATATATTTATATAGAGTCCCCTTCTAGAGAGAACTTGTTAGATAGAGAATTGGAGAGAACCATATAATTTTTTCTGATTCTACAGTAGAACCAAATTTTTTCTTTAATTTTTTATTGCAAATTTTTTTTTAAATTTCAAATTAAAAAAATTCTGGCCTGCCACGTCATCACTGCCACGTCAGTAGTGATGACGTGGCAGTGTCACGTCGGCACTGCTGACGTCACTGCTGACGTGGCAGTGCTGACGTGGCATTGCCACGTCAACAGACTTTTTTATAAAAAAAATTTTTTAAAATTTTTTTTTTTTGGTTCTTTTACAGAATCAGCAAATTGGTCTTTTTTTAATTATAGAACCAAGAAAAATTGGTATTTTTTTATAGAACCAAAAAATTAGAACTTTGATTCTATTTTAGAATCATAAAATTGGTAGTTCTCTCATATTCTCCATATAAGGAGGTCCTCTGTAGAATAATGACCTATATATATATATATATATATATATACTAGCTTATAACCCGTGCGATGCACGGATTTTTTTTATATGTAACAAATTTTATTTTATGTTACAATTATATTTTTATATAATCATTATTTACAATATTTTATTTTAATTTTAATATTAATAATTTAATATAAATTTATCTAATGATATGCATGGTTTAAAACTTATATTATAAAATTTTAAAATAAATATGTCGTTATAGAATTTGAACCTTGAAATTTTCGTAAATTAATTTAATTATATAATATATTTAATATTAGATCTAACCATTCTGATTTATTAATAAAAATCTAATGAACATTATTCGTAGTATACGGATTTCTATTATATTTTGTTAGTGATTAGAAGATATGATATGATATTTTTGGTTATATATTAATTATTGCTAGATTTGATATGATTGGAAGATATGATTTGATTGATGTTTGTAGGTGTTCATAAAAGGTAATATCTTCAACTAAAAGTAAATGTGAAAAAGGCAATCGACTAATTACCATTAATTATATTATGTTATTATTTATTTTAGGTGTTTTAATAGTATAGATATCGTATATATTTTTCTTTATAATAAAGGTTAAATAAGTAAATTCACGAAATACTAAAATACATATACCAAAAAATATGTACCAAATTTTTTAATGTTTCGGCTATTATATAATTAATTAATTTTAATTTAATATAATTTAATATACTCATGTTTACGTATTATACTAATGTTTCCTTATTGTAAATAACGTATACAGATTTTTAATATATTTTATTAATAATAGGAAAATATGATGATATTTTGAGAAAATGTCCTAAATGCCTATTTTTCACAAGTTTTTGCCCAAAATACTGATTTCGAAAAAAATGGCCCGAAATACCGACGGGATACGGAGCATCATCCTCCGTGTTAGCATGATGCGGAGCATCGTCCTCCGTATTACATAGATACGGAGTTGTGGCTTCCGTGTTATGCATGATACGGTGGACGGTGTTCCGTGTTTGGTGGGTGCGCAGCACTGTCACGGAATACGGTACACCGTATCATGCATAACACGGAAGACACATCTTCGTAACATGCCCTGTTACGGAAGATCGTGCTCCGCAACACACCCTTATCACGGTACACAATGTACCGTGTCCCGTGAGTAAAAAGGGCCAACCAGTTTCCCAGGTGATTAGTTTGGGCCATCACCCTGATATTTTTGGGTATATATTAATGTTTGTAAGATTAGTTTTAAGTTAAAAAGGTAACGTGTTTTAATTCGAAAGGAAATATTAATGATTGGAAGATATTATACGATTGATGTTTTTAGATGTTTATAAAATGTAATATCGTCAATTAAAAGTAAATGTGAAAAAAGGCAATCGATTACTTACCATTAATTATATTATGTTATTATTTATTTTAGAAGTTTTAATAGTATAGATAAAATATATATTTTTTTATAATGAAGGGTAAATAAGTAAATTCATAACGTACCAAAAAACAGGTACAAAAATTTTTAATATTTTGGTTTTTATATAATAGTATAGATTATAATATTATTAATTTATTTTATTATATAGAATAGTCCTTGATATAATTGGAAAAGAGAGGTTTTAGTTAGAGAAAATAGAAAGGTAACGTGAAGATGACATGATTTATGTGAAAAAGATAATTGATTAGTTTATAGTAATTATAATTTAATTATGTTATTTTACTAAATAAAATTGTTTATAGTTTTTAGAAAATGAGAAATTAATGCTACCCGTTATATTTCTAGAAAAAAAGGAATTTAATTAGAAAAAATAGAAAAGATGATATTTTTTTAGTTGAGAAGGTAATCGGTTAATTATTAGTATTATAATATTATTATTTTGTTTTTATTAAATAGAAATGCCCGTGATATAATTAGGAAAATAGAGGTTTTAGTAAGAGAAAAGAAAAAAGGTAACATGTTCTGGCTAAAAAAGGTAATCGTCCATGATATAATTGGAAAAAGAGAGATTTTAGTTAGAGAAAAGAGAAAATGTAACGTATTTTGACTGAAAATGTAATTGATTAGTTAATAGTAATTATAATATAATTTTGTTATTTAATTAAATAAAATTACTCTTAATGTTTTTAAAAAGGAGAAATTTTATTTAGATAAAATGTAAAAGATAATCTATTTTACCTGAAAAGGGAAATTATTTAGATATTGAAAAATTAAAAGGGTAATATATTTAACCTAAAAAAGGAAATTGAATAATAAAGGAGAAATTTTAGTTAGATAAAACATAAAAGATATTGTATTTAGTTCTTAAAAAATAGAAAAGATAATATTTGTAACCTGAAAAAGGAAATTGATTAGTTAGTAGATCTGTAATTGAGTAAGGGTAAATAAGTAAAATCAACAGGTACCATACCGACCAACCGACCGACCGACCAACCAACCAAACTTTTAATGTTTCGGCTTTTATATAATAGTATAGATTAGCTTATAACCCGTGCAATGCACGGGTTTCTTGTATTATATTATAATTTTTATTTAATATTATAATTATGTTTTTGCATAATCTTTATTTTTAATAGTTTTTAAATTTTTATTTAATATAATTTAATATACTCATGTTTACAGATTATATTCATGTTTCATTATTATAAACAATGTATACGATTTTTAATATATTTTATTAATAATTGAGAAATATGATGTGATATTTTCATGTATATATTAATGATTGTAAGATTTGTTGTAAATTTAAAAGGTAACATAATAATATTAATGATTGAAAGATATGATAAAATTGATGTTTTTAGGTGTTTATAAAAGGTAATATGTTCAACTAAAAGTAAATGTGAAAAAGACAATCACTAATTACCATTAATTTTATTATATTAATTTGAAAAAGGCAATCGACTAATTACCATTAATTTTATTATCTTAATCGACTAATTATCATTAATTATAACGTGTTTTAATTGGAAAAAAAATATTAATGATGGAAAAATATGATACGATTGATGTTTTTAGGTGTTTATAAAAGGTATTATCTCGACTAATTATCATTAATTATATTATGTTATTATTTATTTTAGGTGTATTTATGTTTCTTTATAATGAAGGGTATATAAGTAAATTCACTAAGTACCAAAAAACAGGTACAAAAAATTTCAATGTTTCGGAATTTATATAATAGTATAGATTTGTAATTGTGTGAAATTTGTATTGTTTATTATATAGTTTTAGTTTGTTTTCGCTTCGTTGATTTATAATTTGTTGTAAATTTGTTAATAAATATGTGATATTAAAATTATTAAAAATGATTTTGAAAATATTTGGTTTTCAGGAAATTAAAAAAGTCTAAAAAAGTTGGGTCTAGCTGAAGAATTTTAACTCAAATATAACCAAAAGAGTATGTAACTGAATATTAATTGGAGTGTAATTAAAAGAGTTTGTTATTAAATTAAATATGTGGTTTATCTTTTGTAAAATTATATTTTATATGTATTTTAATTTATTTTTTCATTTTTGGAAGGTGTTAGCAAAATTTTTGGAAGGTGTTAACCGACCGACCAACCAACCAATTATACCTATTTCGCTTATAATAGTATAGTATATATATATATATATATATATATATATATATATATATATATATATATATATATATATATATATATATATATATATGCAAGTGCTCAAATACAAACCACTTTTAAAATACAAACCTACAAACCAACACTAAATTAATTATATTTCATTTATTCTAAGGTTCCCGCCAAGGGTACCTTCACAAAAAATGCTTAAAATAATTGGCTCTATCCATAAAAAAAAAAAAAAAAAAAACTTGCCGTGGAAATGCGAAGCATTTAAGACAGTAAACGGATGAGTTAGGTAGTCATGAGGGCCGAAGGCTCTCGACACACCCGTCAATCGTCTATTGCCTTTACCATTGATTGCCATTCCTTACAACTTTAGAATGATAAAGGCGCGAAGCGCCGTACAAGAAGGTGCGAAGCACCGTTAACCAGTGAAATCCACTGCCACGTCATCACGTGAACAATGATTTTTTTTATTTATTTTTATTTTTTTAATTTTTTTGTTGGATAGAGCAAATTATTTTAAGCATTTTTTGTATTGGGGTACCCCTAGTTTGGTCATTAGATTAGCTTGAAATATTAGATTATGCTTGGTTTGTAGGTTTGTATTGGAGTAGCCCCTATATATATATATATGATACGCATTCGGTATTGCCTAGTGGTGTTCTTGTTCATAATGGACAAGAGGAGTATGTCTCAGGCCAACAGGCTGATCACATCTTATTCTTTTTCTTTTTAAATTTAAATTCCTTTCCTATAATGTCTAATTATCTACATACATATTATATTATACAGTGTCATGTTAGCTTGGCAGCGTTTACTAACTCTTAGACAATGTCGTATTTAGTCTTTCTTAGTTTGATTTCGTTTTATATATGAGTTGTAATTCGTGAATTAATCTATATATTATTTTGGTGAGTGCTAGCGACCGTCATTATTATGGCCAATCTATATGAGTCACGTGTTTGATCATCTGCCCTTATATATGATGGGAATGTAATGGAACAGTATCAGGAAATACAATTTGTCTCCTTTCTTCTTATCTTTTCATTTTGTCCTTTAGTTTATCTATAACCCAGTAACCCTAACGGACATTTGGTAAACAGAGAAGCCACTTCTTGGTCGCCTCTAACCTTTAACATCTAGAATACAAAACAAAAACCCACAAAAAATCACAAACAACGACTGAAAAATCTAGCCTGCAAAATGTGAAAAATCTATCTCAACCATGGTCGATAAACTCAGTATGTACGAGGAAGGGCAAACATATACTCAAGAACAAATCTCTATTGTGAAAATGGAGTTTGAATCACTGGCCAAAGACAACAAGGAGGTCAAACAAGGCATCTATGAGCTTACGGCACTGGTCAAGGCGGAGCTACTGCGAAAACACCAACACACAAAAGATTTGCCTACCTCAGGTCTTTCTTTACCTCATAATATTACTGTTAGTCCCTTTCCACACACTCCCACCCACTTTGCCGCAGTTACTGATTCTATTAGTAATATCATGTCGAAATCAAGAAGTGTAAACTAGGAGGATTTTGGTCAGAATCAAAATACTCCTCCATTTGAGCTTACGGTTAAATTTATTGAACCCACAATATAACATAAGTACAGAAATGTTTCACTTCCCAACTCCCCTGTTCAACACTCATTATCATTCTATTGGGAATGCTTACATAAACCCTGGCTCATCTACTCCAAATGCTTTTGCTCAGCCTGTCCACCCATTCCACCAAACACCACCTCCTGACTTCACATAACTCCTACTCATATCATCATCCATACACTATCTATCAGTTGCCTCCAGTTACACTACACCAATTTTCCACCACTGTTTATCCCAGTTGTATTGTGCACATTAGACCTAATGATGATTCACATCGTACTAGATCTAGAAACCAACCCATTTATAAATCCCTTAAACTCGAATTTTCAAAATTCGAGGGAATACACCCTCGTGGTTGAATTGGAAAATGTAAGAAGCTCTTTTAGTTGCATCTAACTACTGACCTGAGATCCAAGGTTTTGTGTGTTGCTCTCCATATGGAGGGAGGTGTAGATGTTTGGTATAGATATGTTGAGAGAGAGAAGCATAACATGTTGTGGCCCAAATTTGTTACTCTTGAATGTCATCGATTTGCTAAGACAAGTTATGAGAACCTTATTGGTCGGTTCAACAAACTGACTCAAAATGGGAGGGTGGACCATTATATTTATCAATTTGGTGAATTCTGAAATTACGTAATGATGGATGAAGGTTTTCATAGAGAGTCGTATGATGTGGATAATTTTATTAGTGGCCGCAAAGACGAAATCACCCAACATCTTTATAACCACAAACCTCAAACTCTCCAAGAAGCCAGGGAGCTAGCGAGAGAACAAGAACATTATTTGAATGTCTTGGACAAGCGTTTCAAAGCTGCAAACAACTCCCAGAAAACCACAACCACAACTCCCTCCTTCAACTCGTACAAATTCAAAAGCTACTCCACTAAGGCCAACACTGATTTTTTCCTACATAAATCAACTAGTCAGCCTTCTAGTGACAGTTACAGGAAACTCACTCTAGCTGAGATTACAGATAAGTAACAAAAGAGGTCGTGATTTTACTGCAATCATAAATTCGAGCCTGGGCACAACTACAGGAAGAAAAAACTATTCATTATTATGAATGAGGAGGATTAAATTCCTGAACCAGATGCTGAAGAATGCACTATTGTTTGGGAAGCAGAGGAGAAACAGGCAAACTGTGCTGGAACTGACATGGGGGCTAAGGTATCCATTCATGCCCTTACTGGTTCAACTGGTGTAGGTACTCTAAAAGTACAAGGAACATTGCAGAATAAGCCTATAAATTTATTAATGGATAATGCATTGACACACAACTTTTTTTCTCAAAGATTATCCAAACAGATGTTGTTAAGAACGATTTTTTGTACTCATTTCCAAATCAATGTGGCAAATGGTGATCATCTACAATGTAACAACTCCATATAGCACTTGTCTCGGGTCATGGCTGGCTTCACCATCTCTGCAGATGTCAATGTTATTCCCCTGGAAGGTTAGGACTTAATATTGGGAGTGAAATTGATGTCACTGGTTAGCCCAGTAACCTTTGACTATAACCAAGAAACGGTCACTGTTAATTAGGAAAATCAAAATGTCATCTTAGCTCAAGGCCATACTGAATCAAAGGTGCACTTTCAATTATCTGTTGCTGGCACCAAGATCCACCAAGAAGAGGCATGTTTCTTGATAGAAATCACAGCTACTGACGAGCTCTCCTCTTCAGGTACTGATAAGTAAATATTTATTATTAGTTTATCCCTATATATTAAGTTATTTTGCATGAAATTGGATTTTATTTAATGTGTTGCAATGTTTTATTGTAGGAATCAAGAAAAAAATGGATTGTAGCTGAAATTCGATTTTTGGGAGTTAATTCATTGAAAATTCAGATTGTTAGACATCATTCAGAGTTTTTGCTATTTTGGCTCTATCAGGAGTTTTACAAGTCGATTTTAAGCCCGCAAATAGTCATTGGAAAGCTTGGAAGAAGACCAATATTTTTATCATTGGATCAGAATTTTAATCAACCCTCAACTGTCCAAAAAAGTTCGGGAACAACAGTCTACGAATTTTCTAAGTAGAATTTTATTCTATTTAGGAATATTTCTTCTATTTCTATTTAATAATTAAAAACACTTGTATATATAATAAATATGTTAGATATAGGCAGCGGTTATTAGACGTTAGAGATTAGACACCACATAGATAGTTTTTGACATAGAGAAGAACAACGGGAGAAAAAGTAAGACACTTGAAGATTATAGAAACCACTTTGGAGATGGAAGATTGAAGACATATCACAACGAGTTTAATCTTTTCTTCATCTTTTGTACTCCATTATTGTGTTTTTTTGAAGATATCGAATTAATTGTTATTCTAGGACTTTAATGGATACTTGAGGTTGTATACAAGAATTCTTTTCATTTCTCTGTTTTGTGCACTATAATTGATTATATTGATTTGTGTCTAATGCTTCTCAAAAACTAATTAACTTTGAGATTGATTTGTTAATTTGGGTCATGCTTGGAAGAGAAAACCTAAATTTAGAACCAGTCAATATAACTTGAGATTAGCTTATGTGTTAATTTGTGTTTAGGATAGGAATATACCTAATCACCTCAAGTAGTCAAATTTGGGACTTGTGTTAATGTTTCTCATGGATTTAAATTCTGCATAGGAATATGGGAGTTAGTCTTATGAGTTAGATTCACTTGAGATTCGGAAGGTCCTTGTGAATATATATGCACCCCAGACTAGCAATTAGAACATATAAATAGAGGTAGTGAAAGATGCTTATGAACCTTAATAAGAAGTTAAAAGCCTAGATATATTTACTCTTGTTTTATTTTTTAGTTGATTTGTATAGTTTTATATTTTAGGAATAGTTTATAATATATTTCATTTTCATACCTTTTTAACATGAATTAAGAGAAAGATGGTGTTTGGTATTTAACAACTTAATTTAGTCCTCGTGGGAACGATATTTTATATACTACTTGTTCGATACGTGCACTAATTTTTGGCGCCGCTGCCGGGGACTAATTTTAAGTATATATTTGTTAGTATCAGTGCACTATTTAGCATTTTGAGATCAAGTTAGTTGGATGGTGTAGTGTTTTGTAGGATTGATTAAAAAGACAACTTGAACTTGAACAAATATGCATTCTAACTCCTATCTTGGTTCATTTAATTTGTTAGAACGTTACCCATGCTTACATAAAGTCAGTAACTGCAATTTTCGTATGCTTGACTATGTTATTCAAAATGGGTCATCATGACGTAAGGGATCAATAGGTTGGTATGTTCTTCAGGAATTAAAATATGGCGTGTCATGTGAAGAGGGATCAATAGATTTAAGTTCTAATACAAAACGGAACGAATATGATGATTATGAAATTCCGTCTTGTATTTGTCCCTCTACTTTTCAAGAAGATATTTTAGTAGCTGAAAGTTCTTGTGTCAATAATGAATTTGATGTATTAGTTGATCCTTATATCATATTGTGTGATGTAAAAGAGAATTAGGTTGTGTGTGATCCAGATTTTGATAGGGTAGCTTTACAATCTTATGAATCTGATTTGGATGAAGTTAGAATAGAAGAGTTGTGTTTGTCGTACATTGATCCAGTTTGGGACTCATTTTTGGAACGTAAATGCTCAAATATGCATGCTAAATATTTTAAGTATGTCTACATTATAAAAATTTTTGAGCGTCATGTTAATATTTTCTCCCAATATTTAGATGTTCTTGGATACTTGATATATGCTAAGAAAATTAGATTAATTAAAATTGGGAGATATGCCTTTTCACCTCATTGAAAGGTTATGTGTATAAATAAGTCTAGTTAAAGACAATAAATAAAGCCGCTTTTTGGGAGGCAATCCAAACATTTTTTTTTCTTAGTACTAGTTTTTATTTTTATTAGTAGTAAATTTTTCTTTCTTTTTTGTAGTGGCTGATTTAGTGTGCTTTCTGTGTGGTTCAAAATTTTTATGTAGTGCTAATGTCATTGCAAGACAGCAGATGAGTGGCTGAGTCCATAAAGAACAAAGTGGAAAATATTTTTTATTGTAGCAATGCTCTCGAAATACTGGAGAAAAGAATCTACAATTGAGCTAAACATTTCCACCAGAGTTCGTGATTTTAGTGTTGTTGATCTACTACATCATTGTTGTACTTGAAGGGCTGATTCAGCTAAGAATCAGAGTGTACAACAAATGTTTTAGTGTTCTTCTGACGGAGTTGCAGCAAGGGGTCTAATATAGTGGATAAAATTTGATCAGGGGAGGTCCATTTAGTGTCGCTGGCATGAAAGAACTAAGATCGGAGGTCCATTGGATACGTTGTGCATTGCAACGTGACAAATAATACACTAATACATTTGTTGCGTGGATGATGATAGCGTGTGATAGGAATATGCTTGTGACAGAGTAATAATAGTGGATTACGTCGAAGACCACGACGTACGCAACATGACTTGATACAAAAACTACGGTATACTAGGGGTGCCCATGGGTAGGGTTAACCCGATATAACCGACCCTACCCGAACCGAATTCGGCCGACCCAAACCGAAAAAAATAAAACCGAAAATTGATTGGGTTAATTGTTATCAAACCCGAATTTAATGGGTTGGTTAAGGGTTTGGTTTATTTTTAATCTAACCCAACCCAACCCGGAATATACATATGGGCTGGGCCTCTTGTACTCCTTACTCTTAGATATTTGTCTACTATAATGCAATAACCTTAACTCCTTAACTGCATATTTGATAAATATTAAGTAAACCGTTGCTTCTCTACTGAGTTCTCTCTGCTTTTATTAGACTAAATGTGAATACTCCACTTGATGTTAATTTTGTTCCATAGTTATGTACTCCAAATATGCTGGATTAAAGGCACTGATGGTTCGGATTACATAGCTCTAAGGGAATGTGACATAATGGCTGTGCTATCATAGTTCAACATTGTACCCATGTCGTTATACTTTGTACTTGTCACTTGTCTGTCTTCCCTTATTATTATTGTAATGTAAGATGTCAATGGAAGTCATTGGAAATATTTTGAAGTCTTCTCCATGAGTTGTTAACCTAACTCGACCCCGACCTAACCCGAACCAAACCGAATTAATTGGATTGGATCGGGGTTGGGTTACATAATATTTTTTTAATTAATGGATTAAATTTTTATCAAACCGAATTAACTGGGTTGGGTCAAGGTTTGACCAAAACCCGACCCAACCCAGCCCATGGGCACCCCTACGGTATACATATATACCTCTACAATTACACCTCCAAAGCCTTCCTCGAACTCTCAACTATACCTTTATTTTTCACATGGTAACTCTTCTCTCTTTCTCTCTCTCAATTAAATATTAGTTACGTATCTACGGTTCTAAATTTCCTAATTTTTATTTTCAAAGGTTTATTAGTTGATGTATTAAATCGATTGTTGCTCAAATCGATCTTCAGCTTTTGGTTTGGGGGCTCCCTTCAAGAATTTCATTTAAAAATTGATACTCTATATGTAATTGGTGATACGTCATGGACATAGACGTGAGTAGTGAGTAAAAAGGACAATGAATTTGAAATTGGGTAAATTGGGTTTGTTGGTATAAGAAAGTGGATATTTAGGTTAATTTTTCACATTAAACTTCTTATTTGAATGATACAACTTATAAGTAATTCATTTTTCTAACATACTTTCCTTTTATCCAAGATTTCAATTGCGATTTTATTTTTTTAGTTTATTGTGACGTACAAATATTATAATTATGTTTTCCGAAAATTTTCACAATAACATTTCTATGATATAATTAGGTATATTTAATTATTTTTATTAATAATATATGAAATTTTTGTAAATTAGGATTTGTACTATATAATTGAAGTTATATATATATATATATATATATATATATATATATATATATATATAAGTTCTATGATCATAATATGTACAAACTAACTGTTCAAATGATCTTTGGTAATAATATTCTCACAAAATTAACGTTCTTTTCATAGATTTAATGAAATACAATTACATGTTAAAAATTATATTATATTTTATATTTTGGATCATTCTTGTATTAAAAAATTATAAGTCGAGTCTTTTTATGTGAATTAATAGAATTTTTTTTTTATAATTATATTATTTAATCATATAATTATAATCCAATCATTGAACTATAAAACGTATATAAATACAAAAACCATTTCATTCTTAAATTTAAGGAAATACAATTGCATGTTAAAAAATGTTTTATATTTTATACTTTGGATCATTCTTATATAAAAATATTATAATTCAAGTTATTTAACTGCAATTAGGTCTTTTTAATGTGAATTAATAGGAAATTTTTTATAAATATATAATTTGATTATATAATGAATCGATCATAAGTACGAAAACCCTTTTTTCTCTAAAATTTAATGAAATACAATCACATGTTAAAAGATATATAATATTTTATATTTTGGATCATTCTCATATAAAAAAATTATAATTTCAATTAAGTCTTTTTTATGTGAATTAATAGAAATATTTTTATAATTACATAATTTGATCATATAATTATAATTCAATCATTGAATATAAAACATACACAAGTATCAAAACCTTTTTTCTGAAACCCATAAATCAAATACCAACCTTTAAACTAACTAAAATTAGATGGTGAAAACTAACTCTCATAACTTTTTCACTTAATTATGTGAGCTTGTATTTGTACATTCTATATTCAGAGGTGCACAACAAAATTAGTAAAAAAAACTAATTACCCTCAAAATTTTCTATATGCAATTTTTTTTCTTCGATAACTCTAGAATTATTATATACTAGCGTTTTACCCGTGCTACGCACCGAACGGTAAACTTAACTAATTAATTAATATAAACATGTTATTTTAATCATTATTTAGGAAAAAAAATTAATTAGAATGTAATTAATTTAAGTACAAAATTATATATTCGTCAATTTATACCAATTGCATTAATATTAATATTATCGAACAATTATCATAACATTCACATCCCCCGCTGAAACGTGCTAATCCCCTTTTTATTGATTTTTCTTAATTTTAACTTTCATTTGATTTCTCTCATTTTTTAGAATCTTTCTATGAAGTTCATAAGCTTTTTACCCATATTTTAAGTTTTATTCTTTTGAAAATTTGGTATATTTAAATGTGCAGTACTGTGGGTTTCTATAATTATTATTATATTAATTCATTCAAAATATTTATATGGTTCAAGATCAAATTTTCGAATACATATTAAAAAATCATAAACACTTATTTCTCATGACCGTTATAAATCATTACATTGTCTCTCAAAAAAAGGTTACATGTTTCAGCGATATAAGAAAGAATCTCTATCGTGCAAGATCCATTAAATGAATGCAGATATGATAAATAAAACTTTCATCTAATCTAGTTTCCTATGTGTTCGTTCAATATCATTTTTACAAATTGTATGTTCTTTTATTAGTGAATTGATTTACTATAGAAAAATAAATATTATCAAACAACCAAACATATCCAATATATCTCGTTCTTAGAGTAAGATATGACTGTTAGAGTTTATGGTGATTGCCCTAAATCTGTTTTTAAAGACAACTTAAAATTTGTATATTCATTTTTTGAGTTTGTATGTTAAATTTTTTATTTGTTTCTATTAGAATACGGTATATTAAATATAAGTTGACAAATTAATTTGATCTGATGTAACCCAATCTGAAACCCAAAATTTTGGATATACTGAACCCGAATTTTTGGATTATTTAAATTTTAAACCCGAATTAGTTTCGATTTGGATTTGAATTTCAATTGTACCCAACCGATATCCGATCCGAAATCCAGAACCCGATCCAATATCGAAACCCGATACATAAATAATATTATATCATAATTTGAAATTAATATATGTAATATGTTATATATAAGACATTTAATTTATTTATTTTCATTCAAATATTTCATTAAAAATAGTTATACTAATTTAGTAATTAAACCTTCTGTTTTTCAATCTCAAGTTTTATTGAAATATTTAAGATGTAATTTTCTTCAATTTACATAAATTTTTCATTTGTGTTGTATATGAAGAATTATTTTTACCATATTTTAAATCTTACTTGGTGTGACAATTCAATTCGTACAATATGTTACATTTAACTGCTTACCTAATTTAACCATTTTAATTTTTAAGTATTTTATAAATATAATAAATATTGTTTGCGTGTAGCAATTTTTAAATTTGACTACATTATTACTAATTTTGGATACATGAAAAATTTCGATCTGATCCAAAACCAGATGGATTTGGTTTTGGATATTGAGTTTTGGATATAGATTTGAATTTATTTTTAAAACCCGAAAATATTTGGATATGAGTTTGAATTTTACAAAACTCACATATGTGTCCTTGTAATTTAATTATCGGGTTAAAAAATATGAAATTCATTTTCCTTATTTTGATCAAAAATAAATAGTAAATAAACTTTTTAAATTCTAAATATATTATCAAAAATACTAGAATTATTAACCTTTCGTTTGGTTATGGAAGCATTTAAGCAAAATGTGTAGAACTCGATGAAAAATTACTTTTACTTCCCGAGTACTATAAATCTATAATGGGTGGCCACTTTGATATTTATTATGATTTTAATGATTTAAATGATATCGTTTTTGAATGGGTGGTCTAACTGATAGTTTTGAGTGAAACGGGTGGACAGTTTGATATAAAACCCCAAAACAAAACTAAGAGTAAAGTACATAAAATGAAGCACTCCTTTTTTTAAAAAAATTTTATTGTTAATAAATATCTATGTTTGTTTAAAATTTGTCTACCAAGTTATTAAATTTTTTTAACCTATATTTAAGGTTTTGTTGATATTAAAAAATAAATTTTATCAACAAACCAAGCGAATTCGATATGTCTGCTTTTAGATTAGGATATGGGAATTGAATACTATTACTTTTATTCAAGAATACAAAATTAAAAAGGGCATCTTTTATTAAAAACAATATATAATTTTATATTTATTGACCTATCTAGTTATTAAAAATAGTGATTTTTATAACGAAGGTCGTAGTGGTTCTTCTCTCTCCTCCTCTCCCAAAAATACTAAACCAAAGTTTAGGGGCTGACATCAGTGTTTTGGTTGATGATAAACCTTCTTTTAATTGTTTTCCTTGATTTTGCTTTGTTTTTATAATAAACGTCTCTCTTTAATAAGAGTCTAGGACCCCGTTGGTAAGTTTTATCTACTGATATAATGGATGTTGTACTTTCTCCTTGTGAATGATAACTACCATTTTTTTCCTTGATTTTACTTTGTTTTTTAATTAATATATATCTTTACTGAGAGTCTAGTACCCCGTTAGTGGATTTTGTCTACCCATATTGGGTTCTGTTCTTTCTCTTCGTGAGAGTAGGTTCTTTTATTCTAGCATCCGGGATTTAGATCTACGGGATTTTATTATATTGGTTCATTGATTTGGATAGTATTGAATCGCAGTTATGGTTGATTGTTCGAATCCGTTCTGACAAATCAGATATATATTTTCCTCACGATTACAACAAATTATTGGATTATCTCGCCAAAAAGACTATACATATTAGTGATATAAGCGATTGATGTACCACAATTTAAGATCTGATCAACATCGCATTTTGGATGAAGGAAACCTTGATATGATCTATTTTAATATGTGTTTGTCTATTCTTGATTATTTTTGTTGATGTTGTATGACCTTTTATTGATGAATTAATTACCTATAAAAAAAATCAATTTATAAGAAAATTTGAAATTTTGATTATTGTTATAGATGTCATATGCCCTTTTATTGATAAATTAATTATTTATCAAAAAATGGTGTATTAGAATAGTACGGTAAATATTTTTTATTTTTTAAATTTTTTAATTCAATGATAGTAGATTTTCAAAATTTGATTGCAACTTATGATTGTGGATCGAGAGTTTGTGATATTAAAATATTATATTATATAATATTGATAAAAATAGACTCATGTATTAAAATAATATATTTGTATATAAGTCAATTGATAAATACACAATTTTGGAAAATGGCTCTATACATAGAGAGGAGCGCAAAGTATAGATGTGCCAGTAAATAATAACATAATTGTCATTGATTTTAATTTAAAAATTATGATGTGCATAAAAAAGAAAAATGTAAATTTTGTAATGCATTTTGCAAGAAATACTAAGAAATTACTTGTTTGGAGTTTATTTTATTTTTATATTCTTGTAATGTCTTTTATTGTAACCAGAGTCATTTGACTGAACTCAATATAAAAAAGTGAATGGATAGCTAGGCCATTGAGTTTCGTGAAAGGGGGCGATGGGCATTCTGGATCAGCTCCGATGGGTCGTCGGCAGAGCAATCGCAGTTAGCTCCGTTGTCGATCAGCCTTTCAAACCCATATCTGGTCTCTCTCTCTCTCTCTCTCCCCCCCTATCTCTCTGTCTCTCTCCCTCTCTCCCTTCTATCTTGCACTGTATATGACTATATGTAAACACACATGTAATATGTAACTATTAATGTCAGACCTTGCATAAAATCATGGCCTCACAATCATGTATTGGATTGTTTACCTTGAACATTCCAAGCTTATTATATGCATATTTATATACATGTACATATAAACAGTATAGTATTCTCCTTGTTTACCTTTTTGTTAATACATAAGATGATTCTTGTTTTTGGAATTATGTTGCCATTACTAAAGTGTTGCTGGAAACAAGCTAATATGTAATGAATTTCTTCGTCCATGGTTATAGGCTGACTGCTGTCGGGTGATAGTCGAAATTAGCTAAGGCACTTTAGAAGAATTATTGTGTATATATGATCGAGTGTCAACCAAAGTTGTCTTGTAGAATGGGTTTTTTTCCCAAGTTTGTTTCATGGATGATCTTCGGATTATCAGCTTATTTACTCTAATTTTCTATTAATATTTCCCTTATAAGTTATTTTATGGACAAATTATATCCTTATATATAATAAGCGTAAGAGGGATCTTATCCATAATTTTGGTTTAGTCACTGTGGTTTGGTCACTGTACTACCAAAATAATCTCAGCCATCGAATCCAATATTTTAAAAAATAGACGATCAAGATTATATCATATTAAAAAAGAAATTATAATCTAAAAAGGATATCATTAAAAAAGGTTGTATTGGAATTGAATTTTATGAAGAAAATTATATTATGAAAAGAATATAATCATAATTGAACCGTAAAACCTAATATATATCAATTTTTTAACAAATATTTGGTATGTAATAACATATAAATATTAAAAAATTAATATATTTAATAGATATTAAAAAAAGACCGCGGGGGTTGTGCTCTAGGCACTCTAGCTGCGCCATCTTCTAAAAGGAAAAAGAGTTTTCCACCAAAGCACATGCATGAAGATGAGATTCTCAAGAATTTCGAACTATTTAAAAAATTTGACATTGTAAAATTTTATATATATATCAATTTTTAACAACAATTTAATATGTAAATTAATAACAATTTTAAAAATAAAAAATTTAATATAATTATAAATATTTAAAAAGGAACCGTGCGTTGCACGGGTTATAAGCTAGTTACAACTAATATTTGTAGTTCATTTCCATGGGAGAATATAGGTAGTAAGAGGGTGGATTAAATTATCCCCAAAAACAAACGTGGAAAGTGACCAAAACTTATTCATGAAGTTATTTCAAGGATCGATAAAATGAGTACAAATCATATATATAAGTGAAGGGATTATTGTCCTTGCAAACAAACACAACCTAGAAGTTATATGATAGGAATTTATGTTACTACTTTCTAACAGTTTATGGCTTTGAGTCTACAGGTGGGAATCAAGTATATAGGGGTGTGAAAGAGGAGGCATTGAAGGCAGGACCATTACAATTGGATTACGTAAAGAAGCCTCGTGGTCTTGCTATAATGGCGGAGGAAATGCAAGCTAAAATTGAGACAGTGGAAGAAGAAAGGAACAGTGCAAGTCAACTACAGTCATTATCTCATTGTGTGAAACCATTAGACAATATGAAAGAGTTGCTGGCTGAGCCATCTGATGAGTTGACTCGTCAGAAGGCTAATATGAAAAAGGTTTTCATTCGTTCTCGACTTTAAAGGTGATCATAATTTGAGACGGTAGAAGTATATGTAACTTATGAAAAGTATTTTCAACGTTAATGTATTTGGATAATTGTATGTTTGAGAGACTGTTTCTGGTTGTCCAGGAATACAATTATACATTATAGTTAAAATTGTTGTAAATTTTCTGATGAAAAAGTATCTGGTTGTGCTTGGGATTTATTTATGGAGAAAATCATATCTACGGAGGAAGGTGATCTATGAGGAGGACCAACATCAAGAATTTACAATCACCATATTATTGCGCGCCATCGCAATACTTAAAGCTCACACGACCGGAACAAACATGAGTTTGGGTGATTAAGGTATTCTCAAGTATATGTACAGATCATTAGGCCACAAAACAAGAGGATAAAATATATGCAATATCAATAACTCACCAAACAAAGTTGTAATTTGTTATTAGTATCTTCTCAAGTACATGTATAATCATAGGCCATAAACAAGAGAATAGAATAGTTGCCCTTTCAATAAAACTCACCAACGTCTGAAAATCAAATTATTACGTAACAAGTGTAAAACTTTGATTCTTGACCAATAATTATGATAGATTTAATAACGAACTACAAGTAACTTTCTTTCAAAATTAAATAAAATATAAAAATAAATAAAATATAATGTTATTCCTTGCTGCATCACGTGATCTTCCTCTTCCTCCTTGATGAGATCTGGGCAGGAGGGATTGAAGGTTGCACTAGATTGATGCATACTCACATGTCCCCTTGATGGTTAATGGTTAATGGTTAATTGGCCATTAACCATTCATGCTCAACCCAAGACATGCTTCTTAGCACTCGGATGTTTCGTGTATAAATTATCTGTACCTATGTCTATATGCTTGATCAGGGTTTACAAAGGCATACATGATTTTTCCCACCGCATGTTTATTTATAGGCGTTCAAGCTGTCTATCCAAATCCTAACTAAAATCTAATTTACATTATTTTTTAAAAAAATAATCTAATTTACATATCCCAATCATACTACTAATAAGATACAAGCCCGGCCCGTTTTCAAATTTTATTCCAGGCTCTTTCAAACAATTTTGAGGCCCAACTATGCTTAACTTTTAACTCAATTGACTTCTATTGATCAATCAACGGCCTAAACATTAACAATCGACTATGAGGATTTATTCCACTGCCGCACAAAACAAAATTGACAAAACTCTCTCTCTCTCTCTCCCTCGACTGTAATCCATGAGAGTCGGTCGATCTTAAACTCCGATCTCTTCCTTCTTCTTTCTCCCTCCTTCTTCTCCAACCAAGCCTTCATCCGCCTTCATAATTCCCTTTCATTCCTTCCATAAATTGAAATTTTTTCCTAAAAATTTCGAAAAACCCATTCGAATTCTTTTCAGATCTGCTTTGATTTCGAACTCGAAATATCAAATAAACACAGTTCTTAGACTCAAAATCTTCTGCTTAACATCATATCAAAATTTGGTGTCAATCCGAGATTTTTGACTTTTCGAATTGTATAGTGTTGGCGAAGTAGCGCTTTATGCGTTTGTCTCTCCTTTTGGAGTGGTCTGTTTATTTTAGTATGTTTTATTTTGTTTTGGTGTGTTATTTTCGTCCTTCAAGAATGTTTCAATTGATGTCTCGAGAGATCTGGAAAGGTCGCATCGAGGCTGGGACAGTGATAATTATTGCAAGAGCTCACCTTTCACAACAGAAGAATGTTCATACTGGGGGAGTTTTCACTTACGGCATGTCTATAGCTGGCTTCCGGCAAGTAGATAGTTGGGGTGCACCATCTGAACAATGGACTGCCAATGGTTCTTACTTGTTAAGGTCAAATGTGATATTACTGTATTCAGGGATGTTGGTACAATTTGGATTTATTGGGTTGTCTTTGATTTCATTTTTAGTTAACAGAATTTTTCAGTTCTGTATTGTCAAACGTTCAGGAAACAAATCAGCTAAGTGTCTTAGCTTATTTTTGTTTTTCAACCTAGTCGTACCGCCAGTTGAGGGTTTGTCCCGACTGTGTGTTTGTTCAAATTAATGAAAACTCTTATTTTTCTGGCAAAAAAAAAAAAAACAATCGACTATGTATAAAGAAACAAATAAATAAACCTCTGACTACTGGATTTCTATGATTTAAAAAAGATTAATTTATTAACAATATATCATTTTAATCGACGCACTTTAAGGTGTAAAAAAATTATAGTAACTAGATTTGATTAAAAAAATTAATTCTTGTATCATATAAAAACTTAGATTCTAACTATTATTTTTGTTATAAATTATAAAAATTAAAATTACGTGTAAATGTGATATATTTAAGCTTTAATATACATGTGGAAAATTTTAATATCAATTAAAATGACGAAGGAAGTAATAAAAATATTTTCTCTTATTTAGAAGGAAGCAGTTATTTTAAATAATTTAACAATGTTATAAGTTTAAATTTTAAAATAAAGACAACTACCTATTGATTAATAGAAGTATTTATCAATTGATTGCAACATAAAAACAAAAACAGTAAAATGTACAAACATGTAGTAAATTCTAACTTATTTACCAGAAAGAATCTAAAATTATTTATCTATAAATAATAAGTTGTATATACTTTCATAAACAAGATGATATAAAAATTAGGGTAAAGTACGAATTTTTTTTTTCAAGTCCCAATAATCAAAATGCCTACCAGCGGTTCGGATAAACCAAAATATAGAATACGCATGTTGGACTTACGTATTCATTTTAGGGTACAATACACATGTTAGACTTGCGTATTCTCTATATATTTTTAAAAAAAATAAATTGAGCCACGCATAACTACTATGCGTATAGTTTAGATTCTTTATTTTTTTAAAAAAATTATTTGATCTACGCATTATAGTAATGCGTGGGCCCGAAGAAGCAAGGGTAGTTTTTTACATTATGTACACATTTTTGTGATGCGTATAGTTTTAAAAAAATAAAAATTAAAGAACATGCATGTTGGACATGCGTATTCAATCCCTGAAAATGAATACGCAAGTCCAATATGCGTGTTCGGCGGGTATTTTGGTCGATCCTTATTACCTATAGGTATTTTGGACAATGAGTTTCCAAAAATGATGTATTTTGATCATTTTTTCTAAAAATTAACATTAAATAAAATTAAAATATTGGGGCCTTCACAAGTAAGTTTGAACACATGTTTTATTAATTTATTTTTAAATTATTAATTAAAAAAATTAGAGTAAACAATTTTTGGGGACTTTTAAATTTGGGGGCCTTAAGCGACCACCTATCTCGCTATATGTAGCGCCGGCCGTCTCAAACTGTCTATGCAAATCCTAACTAAAATCTAATTTACATATCTAGGCCATTATTCCAGAGGGAACCAAATTATATAGAGTAGAGGAGAGAACCCTCTCCATTAATCTCAGCCCTAGGATTAAAAAATATCTGACGGTCAATATAATTTAGTAAAAAAAAATAGGAAAACATATCCGTTAAAAGTTGTATGCATACTCAATCGATTCTCTTTTATTATCTTTCTACGGCAATCTCTCCGATGATCTTTTTCCGGCAATCTCTCCAACGATCTCACTCTAAACTATATCTCGCTCACTCTCTGTGATTTCAATTGAATTTATCTCTTTTCGGTGACCTCTCTCCGACAATCTCTCTCTCTATTGTATCTATCTCACTCTCTATGATTTTAACGGTTCTCTTTTCGGCATCTTTCTCTCTCACTCTGTTATTTTCAACGGAAAATATGGCTTCTTCTTCAAAACTGCGAATCTACTATTGATATTGAGTCTTTATCAGGTGTCACTCTTCATCTTTCTTTGTTTATTCTAATTAATTCGTAAATTTATGTGTTGACATTAATATTCTTGAGATTTAGTTTCGTATACATAACTGAGATTTTTTTGATTCTGCAGTAGAATCAAACAGTATGTTTATCAAATAATTAGTTGAAGTCCTAAAGTATATCCTTCAATTTTTTGTCCTATTATAGAATCTTAATATAACGCTCAATTGATTAGTACCTATTCATATTAGCTTTCTCTATTTATTTTCGACAAGAGTTCTTATATATACATGTGCTTAATTTTTAGCTTGTATTGAATGTAGTCGACTTGTATTAACATCGACTTATGCTTGTTTTAAATTTATGCTTCATATTTTTGGTGATTTATACGTTTTATAGCTCATAAGAAGCAAATCTTATGCTCAAATTTTAATTATGCTTTTTTTATTCTACTATATTACCATATTAGCAATAAGTTTTTTTTAGTTGCAGAAATTTGCAGATATAGACATTTAATCTATAGTGGAATAAAACAAATTCGTGCGGGCGCGGTATTATTGTGGAGTTATGGCTTGCTCGCGGCCCAACACAACTATCAAAGTACAAACAGGTAACTCTTCCTCATTGTTTATTCCGATACTACCTGAATCAAAATGATTTTGAAGTTAACTACTAGCTTAAATCCCGTGCGATGCACGGATTTTTTTAATATTATATGAATTTTTTTCATTTATTTAAATTAATTTTTTAAAACATGAATTTTTTAGGCTAAAATTTTTATATGAGATGATTTGATAATAATTATAAAAATGTTATCCGTGATATTTCTAGAGAATAAGGGATTTTAGTTAGAAAATATAGAAAAGATGATAGATTTTAGTTGAAAAAGGTAATCGGTTAATTATTAGTAATTATAAAATTATTATTTTATTAAATAGAATGCTCGTGATATGATTTCAAAAAAAAATTGATTTAGTTAGAAAAAATTAAAAATGTAACATATTCTAGGTCAAAAAGTTAATTGATTAGTTTATTGTAATTATAATTTAATTACGTTATTTACTAAATACAATTGCTCGTAATGTTTTTAGAAAGGGAGAAATTAATACTGTTCGTGATATTTCTATTAAAAGGGAGATTTTAGTTAGAAAATATAGAAAAGATGATACGTTTTAGCTGAAAAAGGTAATCGGTTAATTATTAATATTATAATATTATTATTATATTGTATTAAATATAACAGCCCGTGATATAATTGGAAAAAGAGAGATTTTAGTTAAAGAAAATAGAATGGTAACGTGAAAAATAAAAAGATGACATGATTTATGTGAAAAGGGTAATTGATTAGTTTATAGTAATTTTAATTTAATTATGTTATTTTACTAAATAAAATTGTTCATGGTTTTTGAAAATGAGAAATTATTGTTGTCCATGATATTTCTAGAAAAAATGGAATTTAATTAGAAAAAATTAAAAAGATGATATATTTTAGCTGAAAAGGTAATCGATTAATTATTAGTACAATTATTTTATTTTTATCAAATAGAATCACCCGTGATATAATTGGAAAAGGAGATGTTTTAGTAAGAGAAAAGAGAAAAAATAACATATTTTGGCTGAAAAAGATAACCACCGTCCAAGATACAATTGGAAAAAGAGATATTTTAGTTTGAAAAAAAAGGTAACGTTGAAAAAGGTAATTGATTAGTTAATAGTAATTATAATATAATTATGTTATTTTATTAAACAAAATTGCTCGTAGTCTTTTAAAAAAGGAGAAATTGATTTATGTGAAAAGGTAATTGATTAGTTTATAGTAACTATAATTTAATTATGTTATTTTACCAAATAAAATTGCTCATAGTTTTTAGAAAATGGGAAATGAATGTTGCCCATGATATTTCTAGAAGAAAAAGAGAATTTAATTAGAAAAAATAGAAAATATGATACGTTTTAGCTGAAAAAGTAATAAGTTAATTATTAGTATTATAATATTTTTATTTTATTTTTATTAAAAAGAAACTCCCGTTATATAATTGGAAAAGAGAGGTTTTAGTAAGAGAAAAGAAAAAATGTTACGTGTTTTGGCTGAAAAGGTAACCGTCCATGATATAATCGGAAAAAAAGAGATTTTAGTTAGAGAAAAGAAAAATGGTAATGTATTTTGACTAAAAATATAATTGATTAGTTAATAGTAATTATAATATAATTATGTTATTTTATTAAGCAAAATTGCTTGTATTGTTTTTAAAAAAGGAGAAATTTTAGTTAGATAAAATGTAAAAGATATTGTATTTTATTTGAAAAAGGAAATTGTTTAGTTATTGAAAAATAAAAAAGGTAATATGTTTAACCTAGAAAGGGAAATTGATTAATAAAGGAGAAATTTTGGTTAGATAAAATATAAAAGATATTATATTTTACCTGAAAAATGAAATTATTTAGTTATTGAAAAATAAAAAAGATAATATATTTAACTTGAAAAGGAAATTGATTGGTTAGTATGATGGATTTTATATGTAATTGAGTAAGGGTAAATAAGTAAAATCAACAGGTACCGTACCGACCGATCGACCAAACTTTTAATGTTTCAGCTTTTATATAATAGTATAGAATTGTCATTTATTTTAATTTAAAAATTATGATTAATTAGTTAATAAGTATTCATGAAAATTAATATGTAATATATAACTATATATTATAGTATGATTGAAGCTGATATTTATGAAAATTAGCTTGTAATATATAACAGTATAATTTTGATTGACTTTAAATTAAAAGATTGATAAGTTAGTAAACATTTTATCAATTTGAAAAATATGTGTCTTATGCATGTATTAAATAAAATAAATTTTGTATTTAAAAAAATTGTTAAATAACCACGATAAATAAATTAGGATGAGAATGATATGGATTAATTTAATTTTAGTGGTAAATTCTGATTGACTCTTATGTATATTTATGAAAATTAATCTGTAATATATTATAATGTAATTATGATTAATTGTAAATCAAAAGAGTGAAAAAATAATATTATATATTAATTTAAAATTTATATATTTTTGATAAATCTTGTAAAATATTAATTTTAATATATAATAATGTAATTATGATTAATTGAAAATCAGAATCGATTAATATTATATATTTGTATAATCCTGATTGATTTTAATTTAAAATATTAATTTATTAGAAATATTTTTTGATATTAAAAAATATGTAATATATGGTAATATATGGATATGTTAAAACGATTAACTACTATATTTAAATTAGAATTGTTAACTAATCACGGTTAGTATAATAGGATGAGAATAGTAAATAAGGAAAATTTTTAATATAATATGATTGGTCTAAAATTTAGGAATGAGCTCTGATTGATCATAAAATAATTCATAATTGTTTGATTGGCTAACTGCATTTAAGTGTACTAGCTTATAGCCCGTGCAAAGCACAGGTTATTTTTATTTATTTTAAATTTGTTTATAGTTTAATATATATAATATTTTAAACATTATTTTTAGTTTAGTATTAAATCTAAATTAATATGTTGTTGGTGGGAATCGAACCTTCAACCTTTCTATATAACATAATCTAGTATTAATTTTATATTAAAATGTTGTTGGCGGGATTCGAACCTTAGACCTTCAACTTTTAGTATTGTTGTATCTAACGGTCATGATATTTTTGAATTGAAGATCTAACGGTTGTGAATGGGGATAACCAAAAATAAGGGGATAACCAAAAATAAGGGGGTAACCAACTACAAATTATACCCATTTCGCTTATTATAATATAGTATAGATACCCCTTTCGGCCACGTCAGTAGGAGGCGGGCTGAAGCGCCAGTGAGGAGGGTTGAGAGTCTTTCGGTTGTGGGGGTGAGGAGGAGAGGTAGACCGAGGAGATCGTGGGAAGAGCAGCTTAGGTTGGATATGAAGGCCTTAAATTTAAATGAGACTTTGACCTCGGATAGATGTTCTTGGAGGCGTCAGATCAGAGTGGTGGACTCTCTGTTAGGGAGCGGCTCTGTTGTTGAGAGCCTCAGAGTTGCTTTGTCCCGGTTAGCTATTTTATAGAAGTTTGGCTTTATCGTTCTCACTTTTCGTTTTACTGTCTTCTGTTGTCTAGTTTTGCAGGTAAAAGGAGCTTAGTTAGTTGGCATCTTAAATCTGAGTGTCTTGCAGAACGGGTTAGTCAATCCCCTGGTAGGTAAGTCCCATGTGTTCAAAGCCGTGGGCACAGGTATGGCTGCGATATTTGCCAAAATGTTTGAAGCCTGTGTAAATATCACACTCTATTTTTCTGTTGTGTACTAAGCTGGGGGTCTTCACGGAAACAGTCTCCCTAACGTAAAAGATAGGGGAATGGTCTGCGTACACTTCACCCTCCCCAGACCCTGCTCTGTGCGGGATATACTGGGTATGTTTGATTTGGTTCATACCTAGATAGATTATGGTATTATAATAAAGGATTTTGAATTTGTCTTCTATACTCGTTGCAACTTGCAAGTGCTGGCAAAAGCATAAAAAAGCAAACTAAACTCGTCCTTTCATTTTTCCTGTTAAGAACATTCGGAAAATCTTGTGAATTTACAATCCAGGGAACGGAAAAAAAAAAAAAAAATCCCACGGGACCAATTATTCTCAAAAAATTTATTTGCATTTAGCAAAATATTTTTTTTTTTGAATAATTAAGCTTATATACTTTATAAAATGAGTATTTGTTCTAATAAATCTCGGGGATGAACGAGAATCGAACCCAGAATACATGGAATAACAAGAGATAAATTCTTACCACTTGTCTCATCGTGTTCTTCGACAAGAGTTTTGATTCTTTTGAAACTTTAAATGTTATTCATTAAGATATGATTGTATATAATTCTAAAATGTGGCCTGTTTATCATTTATCAAAAAATGGGTTATGCATCGTCACTAAGTGGAGGTAATATATCAATTCATTCATTGATCTCAATAGAGTTCATTTGAATCATTAAAATTATAATAAATAATATTTCTATATATATGTATTCGAAAAATAAAAAGAATTTTTCATTAAGTGCTACACATTTTCCTGGAACAATATTGTAACCAAATTAAAGGTTATCAATTCTAGTATTTTGATATTATATTTTGATATTCAGAACTTTATTAACTATTTAGTTTTAGTTAAATCAAACAAAATATTTATGAAATTAAAAATAAATATTAAATAAATTTTTTAAAATCTAAATATATTATCAAAAATACTAGAATTCAAAACCTTTCATTTAATTATAGTATTATTCCAGAAAAATGTATAGAACTCAAAGGAAAATTATTTCTTCCCGAATACATATATAGAGGTATCTATACTATCTATACTATCTATACTATACTATAATAAGCGAAAGGGGATATAATTTGTAGTTTGGTTACCCCTTAGTTTGGTTATCCCTCATTCACGACCGTTAGATCTTCAACTCAAATAAATCATGACGGTTAGATACAACAATACTAAAAGTTGAAGGTCTAAGGTTCAAATTTCGCCAACAACATTTTAATATAAAATTAATACTAGATTATGTTATATCAAAAGGTTGAAGGTTCAATTCCCACCAACAGCATATTAATTTAGATTTAATATTAAAAATTATTTATATACAAAGGTCTAAATTTTGAATTCTTCCAACATATTAAAAGTAATGTTTATAATATTATATATACTAAACTATAAGTAAATTAAGAAAAAAATTAAAAATAACTTGTACTTTGCATGAGCTATAAACTAGTTTGATTAATACTTATTATGACTTTAATAATTCAAAGTTGAAAAATTAATTTTCTCATAAATCTGATTAATATTTGGATTGTGATTTATTTTTTGGTCAACACATACGTTGGAACACATAATGTGTACATGATTTTATGTAATATAACCGTCTATTCTACATAATATACAGTATGATGCATACCAGCATAATTTTATTGGTTCTAATTTTACTGGTTCTACACATTGTTGGACTTGTAGAACAAAAGGTTCGGCACAAAAATATTTTTATTGGATCTAATTTTACTGGTTCTACACATTGTTGGACTTGTAGAACAAAAGGTTCGGCACAAAAATGTTTGTAGAATAGTAAGATATTGTTAGGGCTGGAAATGAACCGATACACTCGCGAATGGTTCGGTGTTCGGTTTGAAAAAAAATCGGTTCGGGTTCAGTTCGATTCACAAACGAGTCGATCTTGAACATGAATTTAAGGATCTATTTATAAATGAGCTGAACTTGATCACGGTAAAATTCGACTCAATAGCTCGCGAACAAGATCGATTAACGTGTTCGTAAACATAGTTCATGAACATGTTCGTGAATAAGTTCGATAATTGAGCTCGTTAACATGCTCGTATTCGAGTTCATTAGCGGTTCATAAACAAATTCGATAGATAATCTCATATATAAAATATATGTTTGATTATTAGAATATACTCTCGAAACTCTTATTAATTGTACACCATTAATTAGAATATCATATATTTTATGCTAGATATTATAATTATTAATTTATTTTATAATAATAAAATAATAATAATAATAATAATAATAATAATAATAATAATAATAATAATAATAATAACAACAATAATAATAATAATAGTAATAACTAACTAAATCTTATAATTAGTATATGTAGTATAATAGTATGTATTTGTCAAAATATGTATGAAATTAAATATTACATCATTTTAAGTGCTAAATTTTAGTATTAAATATTACTGATGTATAAATATATTTATACTACTTAAATATATAAAAAGATATTAAAATATATTTATGATTCTGTAAAATTTGGAACTATAATAACTTGGGATACTTGCAAATATGAAATATAAAGATCCAAATAAGTTAATTAAATACTACAAATATAATAATATTGTTTTAATACTTTAAATTTATAAAATGTAATAAGATAATACTATAAACATATGACTATGCCAAAATTTATAAATAAGAGTGTAAATTTATGTAAGGAGACCGATACTTTTGTATGACTGGTATTTTATAGATTTTATGTAAGAAAATTAGTATTTAGTATGACTAATGATATTTTATGTAAGGAGATGTGAGAATTTTATTGGTTGATGATTTATTATTATTATTATTATTATTATTATTATTATTATTATTATTATTATTATTATTATTATTAGTGCTGAGACATAAATTTAATTATTTAATTTTGGACTTTTTAATTTTTTTTAATGTTAGATTTTTGTATACAAAAATAAGAAAACAAGTTTATGAGTTGTTCGTAAGTGAGTTCGTGAGCATAAGTTCGCGAGCAATATCTAAGATTTATTCGTGAACATAATTTCATAAACAAACTCGTGAACAAGCTTAATAAGTTGTTCGAAAGCAAAAGTTCGTGAGTAAACTCATGAGACATGTTCGTGAACACGGTTCGCGAACAATATTTTATCTTAACGAACCGAGCTCAAACATTTTTTTTGGCTCGATTAAAATTCGAGCTCGAGTTCGATAATTTCTTAACAAACGATACATGAATATTTTAGAATTCGGCTCCACTCAACTCACTTGCACCGCTAGATATTGTGCACATATAAAAAAAAATCACATAGCTAAGCGTTTTAGTGTGGAACATAGAGATAATCCAAGAACGTAAAAAGTGAGAACAATTTATAAAAATGATGATAAATTAGATTTCCTCAACTCTAAAGTATACCAGACTAAAAAGGATTATACGTATACCGTACGTTTAAATACTTATTAGTTTATACTAACCTATAACCTATGTGATGCACGGTTGCTTGTAAATTTTTTAAATCATATTTTATTGTTAAAGTTTTAAGTTGTATATATATTTTTATTATTAAAATATTTTTTAACTTTATTAAATAATAAGAGTCTAAAAAAGTTGGGTATAGATGAAGAATTTTAATTCAAACATAACTAAAAGAGTATACAATTAAATATTAATTGGAGTGTAATTAAAATAATTTGTTATTAAGTTAAATAAAAATTTTATGCATTTTAATTTATTTTTTCATTTTTGGAAGGTGTTAACAAACATTTTGGAAAGATATTAACCAATTATCAACCAACCAATTATACCATGTCTCGCTTATAATAGCATAGTATAGATCGGACTCAAGCGCCAAGAGGATAATACATGTACTTCTAAATAGTTATTTTATATTTATCTTTCTACATTATTGTTTCTATGAGACGATTGACCTCAAATTGTCCGTGCAGTATACTAATCTTTCTGAATACTAATTGTGTGGATTAATTGAGAAGAAAGTAAAAGGGTTTTATATTGAACTGCCCACTCATCTTACAAAAAAATATTAAATAGCTATCCAATTTTCACGGAGATTCACTTAAACCACTAAAATGATAAAATATATCATTCCGTTAAATTTATTTCAAAAATTTGACAATTAACAATAAAAATGCGATGACGTGTCATGCTCGAATGACACATAAGGGATATTTAGAGATTTGACTCATCAGGTAGAACATGACCGCTAATTTTCTTTATATATCATACTCGTTCATCTTAAGATTTTATAATTTTTCTTTCGCTTACATATAATTCTCCCTTTTTGCGTGATTGTAATGCATGTGTTTTGTTATAACAACGTATTTACTTTCTATTTTTTTTTAATTTTTTGATCAATAGCGTGCTATTTAATTATTTTTTTTTATTTTTTCCCTTTTTCCAGGTAATCTGCCCAATTATATACTAACTGTCAATCTCAAATCTTAATGTTGACCGTCAATTTTTTAATTAAAGGGATATATTTTGACACTTTATTGGTCTAAATGAGTCGCCGTGAAGATTGGGCAGCTACTTGATATGTTTTTGTGAGATGGGTGGGTAATTTGATACAAAACCCGAAAGTAAAACTATTTTCGCTTTTGTCATTTCCTTAATAAAATTTTCTGCACACATTCTGTACATGCGAACCTGTTCCAGCTCCAGAGGAAAATTGACAATAAAGGACTAACCGGATATTTATTCAGACCACATTTTTGGTCCTAAGATCCTAAAGACTAGCTCTCTAAGATTGTAATAGGGTCCGAAATCCTTTACTGGTCTTCTCAATTTGAGGAGCATGAAACATGAAGCTGCAAAACAGAATCACTAAGCTTCTCCCATTCTCAGTGCAATTGGTATATCTTTCATAACCTACAACAAGATAATTGGTGGTTTTCATTGAGTCAGCTAATTTGCAAGTGGTGCTTGTCGAAACATAAAAACTAAGCAAGGATAGACATGTGGATCTCGGAAAACACAAGCCAAAGCCATTTACATTACTTGATACAAACAAATATATGGTGTAGTTCACTTTTCCTTTTACACAATATAATCTGAGTACTTGAAATGAACACTTTTTAGAAGTTTTACAAATTAACTAGGTCACCGAAGATGATACTTGAAAAGAAGCAAAGAAGTAAATCATAAAAAACAAATGACAAGGCAATCAACGATCATACTCAAGGAACACGAAGGTTTATACAGGATACAACTGCTAAATGGGACTACTTTTACATAACAATCATTTCTTAAAGGAAAGTTTATATTCATTAAGGTTCTAATTTTATGTATTTTATAAACGGATGGCACTTAATAATCAACACAAAACTTTAAGGAATACTATAAACAAATTACCTAGCAAGAAGAGCAAGACATAGTTTTAGTGTTCAGCTTACATCTCCAAGTAACCAGTTAGTTTACTTGGGTGACCATGTGTATAAGTGAACACTTTTATCTACTCTTACTCGCGATATACCTATTTTATAGAATGTAATATAAAATTTCGCTGTCTTGTTTGTGCAAAATAGCAAAACTTTTCAACGCTTTCCCCCGTGTTCTGCCCCAGCTATATTAATGCTGCTCTCTTTATGTATCATTGTTCAAGGTTATTAAAAAGCAATCTAGTTGTAGTTCTTGGTTTGAGTTTCTCAATGTAATAAACACCCTGCTATATCTGTCAATTAAGAAAGCTGTTGCCTACAGGCAAGCATCATCACTCTAACCCAGGATTTTGTTTTACCATTGTTAAACATGCAATACAAACATCTATAGCTGGAGGTAATCCTGGGTTTGCTCTGATTGTTTAAAGTTTATACTTACAGAATTTTTTTTATGAAAATGCGCCAGTCAAAATGAATTCTAAAAGCAAGCAATTCTCCACCGTCTGGACTTTGTATATAGTATCATTGATCCCACCCTCAAGCTACAAACGAGAATGTGGGGAAAACCGAACTCCGGAGATGCTAACATTTTTTCCAAACATCATCACACTTCTATACAACCAGAGTATCACAATTCTTGGTTTAAATAGTTCATTTTTTCTTGAATATAAAAACAAATTAAAAAGCCAACACCATCCCCCAAACGCACGCACATGCACACTCAGAAACAAAACTGTGCCTTATTATATATCACGTACGTCTACACCTCTAATTCTGTTCATAGTGAAGTGGACTAAACTTGATAATACACCAAGTATCTAATATACAAGCCAGTGCATGACACATCATTACATTAAAGAAAGAGGTTAACAAAGACAGATTTAAACACCACAGAACTGTTTCCGGAGCTAAACATAGAATCACCATTCAATGATGCACATATGTAACCTGTCTGGGTCTTCAGGTTACCAATTTGAACAAAACCGTCTAACGCCTTTTTTCTTATAACTTTTATTAATTTTACTACTATATTAGTATTTCTCCCTGTATGTGATTCACTCATTAATAAGTATCTTACTGACTAATAAGTAACAACATGAAGAGAAAAGATGTCTCGTGGTTATAAAAGATTACCAAGGAAATTTGAAGGTGTCCTTCCATCCTTGTTTGCTGCAGTGTAATATTACTTTGTCCAACCTTAATATGATTTCTGAAAAGGTAGGTCTTAAATCATATTGAGGATTCCAGCATTGCTCAATCAATCTACATTGATAGCCAAAATACGATTAAAATGAGAACACTATTTAATTCCAAAAATATATTCCTTGCAGGCAATGCAGGTACTATGAACCAAGCACCAATACTAGATAAAGAAGAATCAGTCGTCTTTTTCTTTGGATAAATACCATATTCTCATGCTAGTATGCTATCAAATAAAACAACAAAAGTAATTATCTCGCATTCCCACAGATGGACATGCCGACAACTAAGCATAAAAAGAATACCTACTATTTTTCAGAACTAGGTGTTCCAAAACTAGCAACCGCGTCTTATTTCACAGATTAATAGTCAAAGGAGATCATATGGCTTGGTTATCTAAAGTACTTTTAGAACCTTAAAATTTTGTTGTTCCAGTTGTGTGGTTCTAAACTAATAAAGTAATTGGTTATTTTCCTTGGCCATATTCTATGTGTTGTTGTGTTTTCCATTGACATCCACAATCTATCAATCTAGTAACATAGAATTTCTTTAGTTGATGTTGTTGCTGTTATTGTTACTGGTGGAAATAATTTTTACAAGTTATACAAGAGTGTTTGGTTAGGGGTGTCATGAGTAAATAGCACAGATGTATACTGAGTGAGTTAGCATCTTCGTCCCAACAATTCAATTGGGAACCAAAAAAAAATAGTGATAGGTAGATAGATCCAAATTTAGTGCCAACAACAACATTTGTGTCAAAACCCTGAGGAACTATACTGCTGTCAATCTTTAATTTACTTAAAAAAAACCCATTCCCTAGTGCCTCAATCTAGTTTTGAAATTATAAAATAGAAACGAACTAGAAAACTAACTAATACAACTGGCGCAACGTTTTTGCCTATTAAACTAATTAATTCTCTCTCATATTTGCATTCTTTTATGAAATCTAAGGTTTGAAAGCAGCGTATTATTAATTGAACATTATACTTGATTAACTCTCCTGCGAGAAGTAGACATAACATAATTAATAGCTTACTCTTTAAGATCTGGAGGATAAGATTTTGATTTTTGCTTAATTGTGGGCCTTTTTCCTTCTACACACATCAGTCGAACTGCTTCTTCTGGAGACTTCGGATGAAATGGATGGACACCCTCCATCATCTGAATCATATCACCATGTAGTGTGAAAGTAATATCAGTCCTCGAGTCTTAATGTTTTTATCATACATTCTTGAAGAGAGCATCAGTTTAAAAAAAAACATGCATTGTGAAACCACAACAAAGAGAAATGTCATTTTAACCGAGGTTGAGCTTCATGTCACACAAATTGTAGTAAAAGCATATTTAATCAAGCTATTGAATACTGTCAAGTAATCACTGAACTAACAGAAAAAAAAAAACAAAAAAAAACAAAAAGTTGCAAGACATTACACACTGACATCAAATTATCACCTAAAGAATACTAAAAAAAAGGTTTGTGGAAAGAGCAGAGAGGAAGGGAAAGGAACAGAAGTTATACCTCATAGACGATAAGAGCAAAAGAGTATACATCTGCCCTTTTCTCAAATATCTCACCATTGTATATTTCAGGTGCCACATATAAATCTACAGACAACAAGAGAATATATAGTAAGGCTGCATGCTATATAGCAATATGTTCTTTAACAAATAGTGCCATCATACATCAAAAATTGTAAATATTATATGAACAGAAACCTTTATGTGATATGAAATGACATGAAGGTGCACTGGAAGATGGTGTTCACAACGTCAACTCGGAGGTTGCATTTTCAAACTGTTTAAAGTTTAAATGATGTGCATAAACCTTATGCGACTATATAAGTCCACTTAATATTTTTAAAATTATCACTACAAGCTATATGTACTACACTACCACAAGACGCCTCTAAATATACTTCCTCAATTATGTACCACACTTGACTTCAAGTTGTTCCACCAGTATATTATCCAATTCTTGATTTAAATAAAAAAAAAAACACCATAAGAGGTGCTTTGATTTGTACGGAACTTACTTGAACGATCAATGGCCTCAGGATGCAATAGTTTCGCTTTGTCTGGAGATATTGTTGACATTCTCAATACACCAAATCCTGCAACCTTCAATTGACCTCCACTATCCAGCAAAATATTTCTGGCACCTTACCGAAAGTTCACAAATTAAGTACAGTCCATCTTAACAACATTACTTCGTTCAAAGTCAAATAACATCAAAACTAATGAAGTCAGTCCATACTTTGGCTTTAAATCACAATGGATAACTGGGTCCGGTTTACATTCATGAAGATAATTCATCCCTCTGATCAACAAGTAAATAGCCAAGACAAGATCAAAAACTAGAAAATGAAATATAGAAAGTGCATGATGGAACCTTAAAAGAATGGCAGAAACAAAACTATGCTGTAAAGGAAATAAGGTGAAATGGGACTACCACATAGTTATAACAAGGGCATGAGGAAAAATTGATTCATACAATGATGTAACAAGTATTTAAATGTGAATCAGTTAAATTTTCACTTGCCTAGCTATATCAAGAGCAAATCTAAGAGTTTTTGATAGAGAAAGGCGCCCCTTTTTTTGAAGATAGGTTTCCAAGTCGCCCTGAAAATTGCCATCGGTACAAAACAATATTAAATATTCCACAAATTTTAAGATTTAAGCTTCAGAAAGTAAAATCACAAAATATTGTCACATTGTAGCTTATGTACAAGGAAGTATTATATTATGAAACATAAAACTGATAAGTTTCAGGAACTATCTTAATGCTTTGGAATCCAGATATTAGTGTGGTAATTAATTAGTCCATCTCTAGAGTCTTCACATCAGGAACTTGCATATACAATGTACTAGAAAGTCTGAGAAGAAAGTTGGCATAAACAACTGGGTATGTATATTTCATCATGTTTTGATTAATTATAGAAAGGAAATCTCAAGTTAGGAGGACAACCAGACCCTTTCTCTTGTGCTAAATCTCTTCTTTTAAACTCTAATTCTCTCTACACTCTCCATAATTATCTTTCATATTCTCCTTATTGTTTCTCATTTCTCTAAACTGTCATCCCAATCCAATCCACCTTCGTTCTTGACAGATTTGGCAACCAAGACTGATTAACCAACCTTCTTTACTACCCTATTTTCCCATAAATCTGCAGGATTCCTTAAGCTTAAACGTTCATATTCTGTCTTACTTAAGTTATGCATTCTGTATCATCTAAACAAGTCACCCGAGTAAGATGAATCTCCTAGATGCAATTACAATAATTGCTTCTAATGACACAAATGATAGAGCAATTATTAATGATGCTCTCTTCATAAAGTTTATGGGAAAATCCTTCAATCTCCCATAAATCTATCTCCAATTTAAAGTAATTAAACTTCATTAGTAGTTCACAAGTTTAGAAATTTCCTTATTTGAAATATGAAAGTAGGTGGACCATCAATATCAAATCCTTACTGAATTTGAATTCAATTCAACACATCGAAATTCTAATATATGAGGGTTGTCATCTCCTGTTGATTCAATACATCTTCACCTCAACGTTTTAACTTCTAATGGTAATCTAGAAGCAAAGCTAGATATAAAAAAATGGAGATATATAGACAAAGTTACCCACTTACCCTTGTATGATACTCTGAAACAATCATCATAGGAACATTTTGGGTGACAGCTCCAACAAACTGAATCACATTCGGATGTCTAACCTTCTCTAACAATGTTAACTCATTTTTGAAAGCATTTCTGCATGCAAGGAGATATAGAGTTAGTTGCATAAAAACTAAAACGTCAGAAAATAATTTTACGATCTCGAAAAAAGTTATGTTATATGGAATAATCCTCATCCACAAAGCTAAGGGAGAAATGAATTTGTATTCACTAAATGATCAGTTTGATGCTCTGAAATATATATTAAAAATCAGAAAGCAGATTTTCACCTATATCATCACATTACTAATTATGAAGAGTTGCCTTTTGCTACGGGTACAGAATGCTCTCTTCACAGAACACCTTTAGAAGTCGTATGAGCTATAAGACTAGGAAATTTAAATGTGCTAGACAGGGTCGATATTATAGAATGAGAGCAATACTAGTAGCCTAGTACATTGTATAAAGAATCATCAAAAGATGATGTTCTCTCATTCTCCTTGCAGCAATAGGGATTGAACTACATAAAATATATCTTAACATCTGTATTGACACTATAGACAACAGGCTCCATTCAATTACCAGGAGTACAAACATTGTCTTGCGTTTAGGCTTTTGAGAAGCTTACTTGACTCAGGTATATTTCTATTAATTAATCTCGTCTCCTACCTCACAATTAGGGAAAAAATACGTGAATACAGCATTTACTACAAGGTGGACAAGACATACAGCAGGGTTGGGGAAAGTGAAATGTTGAGGGGCAGGGATTACTGAGAACCTTTATAGTTGTAATAATAATTCTTCTCTTAGAACCTAAAAGATTGACGTCGATTATGCATTGCCCTCATAATGTAGTTTAATAAATTGTCCTACTAAGAGGAGCGAAGTTATAGGCACAAGGTCGAATCTAGGTGGATGAGATTACAATCAGGATACAGATGTAGCTGCTGAGAGGAAGAAAAGATGAATAAGGAAATAACAAACGGAGAGCATATTATCAACTTAATCTTAAAAAGTGTCAAAGCTTATCCACATATTTTGTTATCCGGACACAGTGTATAATTAGATGTTGGAAGCCTTGGCTTGTAATTCTATTTCTAAGAGTAAAATAATGTAAAAGATCTGCATAAAAGAATTTATGCAGTATTACACAACTCTGATAGAGCCACACTCTTGAGTATTACTGAAGAATGGGCTTGTTGCAAATGCCACATGGAAGCAGGTTCACTAACAACTCAATCCCGGAATGATAGGTACATATCCTCAGCAGAGGATCACAAATTTACCATTTCCATGTGTCCAATTTCTTTCCCAATTTTGTGTCCCAACATCAAAACCAGGTCCAAATGTGTTTCATGAGCACAGCATAATAAACAGAGTGGATTTGGGGGAGTCGTGGGTTAAAGAAGAAGTTTATTTTTTCCCAACTTTTTTTTCAAATCAGATATGCATACAATGAACAGGGTACATGCTATTCAGCAAAAAACGAAAAGACGAATTCTACAAGCAACAAAAGCATAAACCACATTGTAATAGTCTAATATTTTAAATTGACAATGAGGAAATTTTTCTAATTCTAAGCAGTGATGGTCACAAATGTAAGAAGACAAGATATACTAACATGCATTCAGGATCTGAATAGCTATCCTTGTCAAGTATCTTTACAGAGACTTTTGTGCCATTCCATTTAGCAACTTGGTATGTTCCCTGAAATTTGACAAAATCTGGTTACGAAGTTGTACTGGTTTGACTAGGCCATACAAAATACAACGGAATAACTGGAAGCACCTAGTTACACTGTACAAAAGTCGGAGGATGGTAGAACTATCTGTTTGTCATGTGTTTTTGGTGACATAAGTTTGAATCCTTGAACAATTCCTGGGTATGTATAATGACTAGTGAGGAACAATAACTTGATTTTTATTTTTCAAGGTGATCTTATGCTAGATGTTTAACCCATAATATGCACCAAAGCATACAAATGTGACAAATATGTTTATCTATGGTACGACTCAAGCTGCACAGTTGACAAAATAGAAAAAACAAGCAAATCAGTTTTGATATGATTAACACTTAATAGCTTGGAATGGATGAAAATTGCAGGCATACATAACAGATGAGTATGTAAAAGCATATAAGAATATGCCATGGACAAATTATAATTGGTGCTGGCAGTCGACAAGTGTACCTACTGATTGATGTTAAGACTCTCAGAAAGTCAGAACTTATATAGACAAGGTATGTGGATTTTTAGCAAATATAACTCATCTCAAAGGCCCTAGGGAATAATTTGGTTCAAGATATTTATCATGTCTGTACACCGTAAGAATAATAGAGTTTGCACTTTCGAGTTACTTCACAGGATGACTTTATAAGTAAAACCTCTCTGTACTACATACGTTCCATCTAATTGAAGTCATGTGATGCCATCAAGTACAAAAAAGACTGCACAGTACAAGAAAGGGAACAGACACATCAAGTAGGAAACTGCATAAAAAAGAGAAAAAAAATTGCTGACACTGAAAGCAATATTGCAATCGAGGAAACTAGCACATACTTTGATGCCAGATGAAGCATAGTGTTAAAAAACAGCACTACTTGTAGATGAATTAAATGATGAAATACCTTTGAGATACCATCGCTTTTGCGAACCTGAAGCTCTAGGGGATTGAGCTCATACTCGGGCACTTCTCGAGGATTTGCAACTGTCATCGGAGTTTTTCTGGTTTTCTACGAACAAGACAAATACATTCATGATTATCTCCAAACCAATAAACATTTTTATGCTATAGAGGAACTGTTAATGTACCGGAGTTTTAGCTCCGCGTGCCTTCAAGATATTGTAAACTTCGACATTTCCATAGTACTTTGCATCAGCTGCTGCCTGTTATGAAAGATAAACAACATAACTACACAAAGGATGAAACATAGCTAATCCAGAGGATCACCAGGATATTATGTGACTAATGGTAATCTTTCAGTGGCAGTTCAACAATAGGAGCATAATAGATTGATTTGCTTTTAGTTTTAACATGTAGAATTTTTTATCCTGAATATAACATCTGATTGTGAGCATGAAATATACCAAAAGTTATATGCAAGTAACGAAACGAAAATCATTTCTATTTATGCGCAACAAAGTGTTTGCATTGAAAGGAGAGTATCTGAGTATGAACTAGACCTTTTTGGTGTAACATGTAAATTTTGGTACAAGATACAAAAATTATATTAGACTACTTAATTACATGTCCAAATTGAACATTTACTGGATCCGTAGGGTAGTGACGAAAAAAGCAACTTTCCATGTGAGAAGAGAAGAGGAGACATATATGAGAATCATATTTAGGACATCACCCTATGCTTTCTAACCAAGGGAAGGGGACCACCTAAAACAAACACTATTTCAGAACAGCCTCCCCACGATCTTCTACCACACATCGATGTTTAAAACCCTACTTATCAAGGACACGCATGATTCCCAGTTATGGTACTAGATGTAAGGTGATCAAAGGTTCAAGAGTCTCTACGTTCTGGCTGTAAATTACAATCAGTCTTGGGTCTTAGATTTCAAGTGTCACAGCATGCTAATCAAATTATCAATCACTTCAAATTGCCGGCATCAAGCTGAAAATACAATTCTCTTATCAATTTATCAGGTATGTTGCTATAAAGCCAGAGTAGTGTGTAGAGAACGCCACTCCGAAGTGCACATATCAGCCAGGGCTGGGTCAACTAAAAGCATAGCATATTTCATACACACTTCATATAAATTAGGCTGAAACTTTTTTATGTTCCTCAAAAGTTGCAGTAAAAACACTAATCTTTAAGTGCTTGTGTACAATCAGCCTTTGCTAGGTTCTTAGGTTATAAAAGCTCCCCCTCAAATATATACCGCATCTATATATAACAGGTGGAGAAATTTCTTCCATTTGCTGAAGCATAGGGAGAGAAATTTCATATCAGTCAAACTCCACAGATATTAATGATTGCTATTTCCTTTTTTTTTTTTAAATATGGAATCAACACGTCTAAAATTCAACAAAGCAAAAAACTAACAGTAGGAAGATCTCTCTCTCTCTCTCAATCTCTCTCTCTCTCTCTCTCTCTCTCTCTCTCTCTCTCTCTCTCTCTCTCTCATATATATATATATATAACCTCAGCATTTAAAAATGTACATGTAATTATGTCGGCAATGAAGCAGAAAGTTAAAAAACTGTCATACTCTTCCACACTCCACATTTACTATTGCTGTACCTGATCTTAAATTATCAAACAATAAACATTACTAACACATATCAAAAACAAAAAACAAGAAAAACATACCGTGCTCCCCCAACGATCACGAGCATCAATATTGGCCTTCCGACTCAACAAAATTTCCACAACTTGATTATGACCTTCACACGCCGCGATATGCAACGCAGTCCGGCCATCCAAATCGATACTATTAACATCCACACCTCCATCAAGCAACTCCAACACACCTTCCACATCACCTCTACTCGCCATAAACAACAATTGCATCGTGGAATCCAGATTCTCCGGCACACTCAACTCGTTCTCTCCACTCCTCCGTATCGGATCCAGCGACGACTGCCGCCCGAAGCTGAATCGCAACGTCTTCACTCGAGGATCCAGCGAGTTCTGCCGCTTGAAACTGAATTTCACGTTCTTCAACGACCCCGTCGAGAATTGGCGGGAGATTCCGCGCTTCAGTTGCGCCGCTAACGCCATTTCTCAGCTCCAAACCCAAGCTTTTCAGCGAATTATTCGGGAATTGTGTAAGAGGAGGAGTGTTAGATCATGGTGAGGATTGATTGATTGGGGAGATGAGAGAGATCTGGCTCGTGATCGAGAGCTTCGATGATGAGTAGTAAGCTCTCGATTACGAGCTGGAGAGAGATGATGAGAATGTAAGAAGAGAGCAAAGGGAGAATGGAGAGAGTGTGTGTATAGGTGTGTGTATTGGTGTGTGATGGAAATGGGAAATTTGCGGTTTATTCTTGCCTGGATTTCCGTGCCAGTCGTTTAGCGCCAATTGAAGCATCCATCACTTTTTTTATATACACACACCCATACCATACATAATGTCTGCTAATGGAGAAGCACGTGAGGTTTGTTAATTTAGTGTATATTTCTTTTCAGTTGTTTTATTTGGAGTCATTTTTAAGTTGGGTCACCTTCAATTATACATCAATCACTCACTTCCCTCCTTTTTGTCTATTCTTTTTCACATTTTTTTGAGTCATGTTTTTTGAAAATGTGAATAAAAAATATATAATAAATTGCACAAATTTTATAAAAATGATTAGTCAAATTGATCAAACTAAAATATATACGATAATGGTTTTATTTTATAAAAGTTAATTGAAAAATGTATTAGATATTTTTTTCAAGATGATAATATTAAGAAAAATATTAGTAATTAACTTTTCTTTTTTCATCCCAAAATAATTAGGATCGCAAAATGTCTAAAATCAGATCCATTTCGATCGAACTTTTCCAATTTCTTAAATCGAATATCGTACCTGTTATATTTGGACCGGACCGATTTCGATCGGTTAGATAATTTTATATAAAAAATTTATTTTCTTGAAATTTAATTTTTGCCTTTTGAATGTTTAAATACATAAAATGAATAAATTATTTTGCTGGTTATAGTTTAAAAATGAAGTCCACATATTAATTTTTATAAAATAATGGTAATTTTTTAAACATTTGAGTTTCAATTATTTATCGTATGAAGTATTATATTTAATTATTTAGATTGTAATATTAATCTCTACTATCTCATTAATTTATTATTTACTAATTTAAATTGTAAAATTATAATATATTTAAATATTTAATCGCTAATATAGAATTATCCAATTCTGAGTTTTTCATGATTTGAACCGAATCAAACAAATGATCGAATGTTTTTCTGATTTTGAGGACAGAAAACCAAACAAATTATACATGATCCGGTCCATAAACAGCATAACGACAACGACTTAAAATTTTCCATTGCCTTTTATGGGTGTGTTTGGGGGAATTTTTTTTCAGAATAAGTCAACTTATTTTAAGACAAAATTAGGGATTCCTAACTTTTTAACTTATTTTTGAAACTTATTGAATCTCAAATATACATTAAATACTTGTATTAAAAAGAAATTCAAAATATAAAATTTTTACCCGAAAATAAGTTCATAAGTCCTTATTTTAAGCTCAGCCAAACAGGCACTATATTATTCATACTAGCTTATAGTTCGTGCAAAGCACGGGTTAATTTTAATTTTTTTAATTTACTTATAGTTTAGTATATATAAACATTATTTTTAATATGTTGAAAGAATTCAAATTTTAGACCTTTTATTAAATCTAAATAAATATGTTGTTGGTGGGAATCAAACCTTCAACCTTTCTATACAACATAAACTAGTATTAATTTTATATTAAAATGTTGTTGGCGGGATTCGAACCTTAGATCTCCAACTTTTAGTATTGTTGTATTTAACGGTCATGCTTATTTAAGTTGAAGATCTAACGGTTGTGAATAGGGGATAACCAAAAATAGAGGGTAATCAAACTACAAATTATACCTCCTTTCGCTTATTATAGTATAAATTTACTATTTAAGAAATTTACCTAAATACATAGTAGATTTTAGTGGAACAATTATAAATTTAATTAACTTTAAATAACAAATTATTCTTATTTGAATATACAAGTTGGATTCACATTAAAATTTATTTATAAAATATTTAATGTTGTGCTTTGTTGACAGTATTTTTATGATAAATTGAGGTTCAAATTTATTTGTAACCCAATAAAATGTGTTTGGTACTAAATTACTATAAATCAATACAAAATTTATATTGACTTTTTAGATTTGAATTCAACTCAAACATGATAATAGGATGACATAGATCAAATAGTTTAAGTTTAAAAATCGAAATTCAAATCTAACGCATTCTTTTATAAAAAAAAAAATATAACTTGAATATGAATATAATTATTGTCATTTACCCATCTCACAATAAATCAATAAGAATTAAGGTTGTGTTTGGTATTTCTGTTAAAAATTGCTCACTTGTTAAAAGAAGTGTTGGTGAAAAAAATGTTATTATAAAAAGCTGATGATTGTTTAGTAATTTTTTTTTGATATTTGCATGTCTTGATGTAAAAATATAATAAAAATAATATTTTTGACAAAATTTGATGTTGAAACCAACAACTGTTTCTCACAAAAGCTGAAAAACAACTTTTTATCAAAAATATAGAGGACATGCTTTTTCTAAAAGCAATTTTTAAATCAAAAATAGTCTTCAAAAAAGTAATTTTTAAATTTTATCAAACACTTCTCCAACTGAGAAATTGCCCAAAATACCCCATTATACATTTATAGAGGCCCAAAATACTGTTTTGCTGGAACGTGGCCCTTTTTACCCTCCAAACCCGTTTCTTATTTAAACCTAGGACAAAAACAATACAGACGCAAAAACAATACAGACGCACATATACAAATCTATACTAATTCTAATATACTATAATTCTATACCAGTCTCTGAACTTTTCTTACGCTTCTAATTCTAAGATAATCTGTACAAGGGGGGATAAAAGCACATCGTCGTTGTGATTGAGGGTGGTTTAAGTCAAAATTGGGGGGAAAAAACACTCTTCGATTATTATCAATCATCCGTAAGTCTTGATTATTATCATTCTCACACTCTTCGATTAAGTTGTATTTGATTCGATTATATTGATTTTAGGCCTCAATGTTTTATTAAGACTTGACTCGAAATGCCTTCATCTGATGCTAAATATGTTTGGGGATGGTTGTATTGTGATGGTAGTATTACATATGATAGTGTACTTGGATGTACATATGATCGAGATGTTATTGCTTTTGTGAAGTTGAATTTCAATATGAAGTACCAAGAGCTTCTGAATGTAATGCATAAAAAACTTTCGATAGATCCAAGTTTGTTTAGATTAAGTATATCACGTAGGTTTATGAATCCTTCGACAAAAAAATATGGAGTTGTTTCACTTGTTGATGATGATGATTTAGAGTTTATGTTTGAATCATTGGAAAGTTTCGGTGGTCAAGTTCGTGTAGAGCTCTATATTGAAAAAATTGCTCTTAGTTTGTGCCAAAGCTCAACTGAATTTGTGCAATGTTCAAAGATTGGTGAAGGTTCTGAAAATATTTCAAGCAATCGCAGTTCAAGAAGTGTCCGGAAGGGTAGTGAATTTGTTTCTAGTGGGAGTTCAAGTAGGACGTTGTTTATGGGTAGTGCTGACAATGAATTAAATCCTAGAGCAAGTAGCGAGTGTAAAGATGATGATATTCCTTTTTATAAGTCTTTTGATGGCTCTTTGATGGTTGCCTCTGATCTAAATAGTTGTAGGCCAAATGTTGCTGAAATTCAAAGTTCGGCAGAGCTAAAGAAAGGTTTTATATTTGAAACAAAAGAAAAGTTGTTGAGTGTGGTAAAGAAGATTCACATTGCCAATCATTAAGAGATAAAGGTAATAAAGTCTGATTCTCGTGTTTGGGAAGTGGCATGTAAACAGGATAATATGGGTTGTCAATGGAGGTTGAGGGCCAGAAAGCTAAAAACCCATAATTCAATCAGGTATGTTGTTCCGCAATTACATTACTCTATCATCAATTCTCAACACAAATCACAAATGCACAATTTCTAGGGTTAGGGTTTTATTTCAATCAGCTGCTTCAATTTCAAGTCTTAAAGTAGCTTGGCGTAAAGATCAAAAACTAGACCAAGAAATTGAAAATGATAAACACTGGAGACTCTGCGCTCGTGTCGTAAAAGAAGTTTTAAATGAACCAGGACAAGTTATTCCGTTAAGATACTTAGAGAAACGTCGCGAAAGGATGAGATTACCTGTTAAGATTACTACATTTATGGATAGGAACACTAGTTTGTTTGATTTGTATTTGGATAGAATTAGTAGATGAGTTAAGAAACTAAAAATGTTATATGTACATTACACACATATGAGCAGTCAGAGATACATGAAAGCATACCTAATTGACCAATCACACAATCAGACGTCATTGTTGTAGAGCAGCTTTGCACAATCACATACTAAATGAAAATGAAAAGTTCAATTCACGCGTAGTTTTTATGTGTACTTGTATGTAATGCGAGTATATATTTTATACTCTGTTATACATATCGGTAGGTAGTAGGTATTTTGGGCCAGATTCTCGTGAACGGGTATTTTGGACCCACTAATAATAAAAATAGGTAAATGAGACCTTTGCCCTCCCCAACTATTTTTAAGAAAAAGACTATTATCATTGTCTGCAACAACAATACCAAACACATCATGATTTGATTGAACAACGTCGATTTAATTTAATGTTGTTAAGAATATAAAAATGATAGACCCAACATTTAAGTAATTATACGAATTAAATATCAAATTGATCACTGAAATGAAGATCATACATCATTCACTGATCTTAATAGGATATCATTTCAATCCCTAAAGTCATTATATATATCAAACAAATACCTCTATATATGTATTCGAGAAGTAAAAGTAATTTTTTATCGATTTATACACATTTTTCTTAAATGTTACTGTAATCAAATGAAACGTTACGAATTATAGTATTCTGATAATATATTTAGATTTTAAGAATTTATTTACTATTTACTATTAATTAAATCAAATAAAATTACTCTAAAATTAAAAATAAATATTGTAAATTTTTTTTTAAATCTAAATATATTATCAAAAATATTAGAATTATTAAACTTTCGTTTGATTATGGTAGCATTCAAGAAACCAGTGTAGAACTCAATAATTTTTTTTTTCCTCGTATACATTTTAAAGATATCCGTTTAATATTTATTATGACTATTTGTAATGATTCAAATATATCTCGTTAAGATCAGTGAACAAATTAATATACGACTTTCACTTAAATGACTAATTTGATATTTAATTTGTAATTATACTACTCGCATATATTCAATAATTATGCAGACCTGGTCAACTCGTAATGAGAGTTGAACCTTTCACGTGACATCTCACATCCGAATGCGTCCATTGTTTTACCAAGTCCGTTGGCCATTTGGATACACTATAAGACAGAGACGCGGTTGGTGTTGAGTGAATAATCAGATTCTTATCCATCTTAATCAATGATTTTTTATGTCTTTTGCCTTATCGTATACAAGTCTCAGTGTGTGTGTACAATTAATCCAGCTGGATTAGAAAGAATAAAGTGGGGGTTCTATCGAATAATTAATAAACGAGTTTTGAAGATTTTGTAATGAACTCGGTCACTTAATAAATTTAAATAAAATCAAATTTTCGATTAAACTCGATTATATAATAAATAAATTAAGTTATATTTGATCTCTTAATTTCGGATCTTGATCCTCCTGAAATTATGTTGTTTCGTCCATAAATTTCTCAACTGTACCTCATCCATCATTGCAATACTCCAGCTCACTGGGTTACAAAACAAGTTTCTAGTGACCTCCTTCCCTCTTTATGTGGATTTATCCACTCTGATGAGCAGTGATGTAGTTTCTGTTGATTCTTCAGTTGGGTTGCCAGCTCTTCTTTCTGTCAAAAACAAAGATTGATCCTTCTCTTTACGAGGGGCTTGAGTCATATTTGGTCATGAATTAATGGGGTGAGTTTTATGTATACATATTTAATTGAGTTAGCACAGCCGCCGAGATTCTAAGCTCGCACAGCCTTTTAATTGAGTTCAGGATTTTAAATATTTATAAGAGAAAAAGGATCCTGACATTAATCTCAGAGAAGTTTTCTAAGATAATTAAAAAAAATAAGTTTTAAATTTATTGGGCCCACAGAACTAATTAATAAAATATTAAATGAATCATGATTTTACAAAAATGCCCTCCATATTTACATACAAAATTTGTGTATCTCAGGAAACTTAACTAAGATGTATCTTTGGCTCCCTACTCTCTATTTATAAATCTAATCAAGATTTACTGTTTTAAGATCGCTTTCATTTAATTATCTAATTTATGAATATTTTAAAACCAAATACAAAAGCACTACTACAATTACACATTTAGGTCCCGTTTTGGAAATCTTATTTTTCAGAAATAAGTTATTTATTCTTGAAAAAAGTACGTAAATATGTATTTTTTTTAAATAATTAACTTATAAAGAATATTAAATTCCCTATATACATTTTTTTTAAAAAAATACGTAAATACGAATTTTTTTCGAAATAAGTAATTTATAAGTTCTTACCAAACCGGACCTTAATATTTCATGACTTTAGACAAGTTCATGGGACTCAAACCTGCAAGACATTTTTCTCCTCCAAATTATTAACTTATTTACTTCAAGTCCAAAGGATAATCATTTCAGTCCCACAAAAGAATAGTTGTTCAAAATCTAAAAGATTAGTTGTTTAAAGTCTAATTTCATGAGATGATATTATTTTGAATTTAAAATAAAAATATAAGTCAAAAGTTAATCTCTCAGAACAATCGCGGCCTCAGCATACGTTTAAATGTTTAATTGATAATTTGCCATCAAAGATTTAAATATGTGAAGTAAAGCAAACGCCTAATCCAATTGTATGTAATTATTCAAACAATGCAAGTTGCAAAATGAGACAATTAATGCATGCTCTTGTCCATGCACTCATACAATACAAGTTGGCTGCTTTTATAAACAACACATTATGCGCTTGTTTGGCATTAACTTAAAACATATTTTCGGGTAAAAATTTTATATTTTGATAAATTGTTTTATAAAAATATTTAATATATGTTTGAAATTCTATAAGTTGTAAAAAAGTAAAAAACTCTAATTTTATCTTAAAATAAGTTGACTTGTTCTGAAAAATAAGTTTCTTTAAACACCCCTATATGTGTCGGCAAGTTATGGGTAGTTGACTTTTTTTTTTTTTATAAACAAACGCTTATTATTATAATAAAGTGGTACAGAAAGACAGCAGCAAGCATTCTATCACTTGGAAGGTTAAAAAAAAACTAGCCACTACACCCTACGTGATGAGAGACTGAAGAACGACCCTGCCATAGTTGTTCCATACTGAAATGTTATTTTGAATATTTTACTTTTTTTTTATAGTTGAAACTAATTTAGTTGGTTTGTTCATCGAACTGAATAAACTGAATTTGAATAAAACATTTAAATGTCAAAAATAAATTTTTCGGTGCCTACGTACTAACTTGTATTCATGTAATGCAACTTAATTCTAAATTTTATATCTTTCTGCCAAATTTTGTAATATATAAGAGCATCTCCAATGCACAAGACCCCTTAGCTAAAATCAAACATATAATACCATAAATAAAATTTATAGATATTATGAAAAAAAATTTACTCCAATGAGGTATAACCTTTAGCAAAAAAATTAGATAATCTCTTTTCGTTGGCTATATTTGGCCAACATCTGAAAACCTGTAAGGAAGATTTTATATGATTTGTTACCTTATAAAAATATATTCTATTTATAACAAGCTGAAATAATAATAACATACTATATTTACAATATAATAAAACATTACAGCCAATATATCATTGGAGCACGACATCTTACACATTCAACAATATTAGCCAATACCATTGGAAATGCTTTAATAATAGAAGGGAGAAAACTCACAACATCACTTGCATCTTCTAAAAAAACAAGGCACAAATTTTAGTCAATATAAATCAAGCATAATCAAGGAAATATAACTATTTCTAATTGAATCAGTTATGTATACTTGAACGAAGTTAAGCCTTTCTCTTGGTCAATCACCCGAACATCTTTGATAATCACTGTTAAAAGAGTCGTGGGATTAAGGAAGTCACCATCATGAAGTCGTTCATTTCGTTGATGCCAAATCTCATAGCAAAAGCAACGTAAGGACGTTACAACACAAAAAAACTTATGACAAATCCTGAAAAATGTTATTGTATGTTCAAAATATGTTAGTGTATGTTCAAAATATGTTACTGTAGGTCCAAAAAATTCAAAGATAACACTTTTCAGGTGTTGCAATTTTTACCGTCACCTTTAGAATAAATGGTAACATTCTGATACTCCATGGTAACATCAATTTTGGCGTTGGGATAAATTTGCTATATCAATAATATTATTAGTATGGAGCAACTTGATATTATGTTGTCTTTCTGTTAAACATTTTGCAAAATGATAGTGGGCCCCAATGGGTTCCACTAGTGGGATCCACTTTAGGACCCCTTTTGGGACCCATTGTGGGATCCACTTTTGGGACTCACTATGAATCCCATTTTTTTAACATTAATTGTTCTTTCCACCAACATTTTATAGCATCAATAGCGACACTTTTTGTTTAAGATAAAATACACAATTCGTATATATGTATTCCCAAATCAAACATGCCCTGCTTTTTCTCATTTCTACCAGACAAATCATACTACATAATAATCCAAACCAACAATCTAGATTCACAAAAATCATCTACCAACCAAATCGCAAGATACTTAATAAACTAGGTAATTACCAACTTAATACTAGCTTTTCATAAAGTTATAAACTAAAATCTTGTCTGCAACATCTGTTGTAATGGGCGTCGTTGAATTCTGCAACATTAGCCCTCAGAACAAGTTTGTTATGTCTAAAGAAGTTCACCGTCGTTCTCAACAAGCGATTCCCGCAAACCACCTTCTTTGCCTTGCAATCCTCCTACTACGAATTATGTGATTGCCTAATGTGATTGCCTGGTCCACGAGAACACAAGTAGCAATATGTGCTCTAACTGCATGTCCCATCAGAAAAATTATAAAATAGAAAGGAAAATAATGCAAAATTTTCACAGGGAAATCAGTACCTGTTATTTATATTCATCCTGTAAACCAGATGTGACATATCTCAAATACTGGTGTTCCATTTTTCCCTGTCGGGAGCTAGCTGAAACCAAAACACATATACCAAAAAATTGTTTTTAACAGAACAGACAGAAAGGTATCGAATTTGATACAAGAAGAATCTAACATAAAAATTAATTACTAAATCTTAGTTAAGAAAAATGCAGGGAATAATTATACCTTGCTACAATAAGGGTCATGACTAATTACCTAGTTAGGATGTCCACACAGGCTTGCTTGTTTATGGTTAAATATTTGAGATTCATGATATATTTGATGAATTATTAACAGTCATACAAGACGACAATGGAAATTAAATCCTAGATACTCTTATTCTAATGGATGTGGGATGTTACAAACACCCCTTTTTATTGGATCAACGTCCTCGTCGAGTCCACACATAAACTTACTGAATCCGGGGCAGTGCCTCTACACTTCCAGCCGAGCAAAACTTTGATATCATTTATAACATACTAACCCACAAATGAATGCATATCAGACTCAACAACCCACCACAGGTCAATCCAAAAGTGCTAGCAAGTTGGTCACATTAGTTGTTGACTTGTATCTACAAATATCCCGAATACTCTTATTCTAATCGATGTGGGAGTTACAGGTACCCTTTTTTATCTTAGACTTACGAGTGATACCCTCATATTTTAAATTTCACGTATATTATACCATTCCGTTAACAAAATATTAAAATTATAAATGACTTTATTAGCTATTTAAACCTTAAAATCTTCTCACTTTCAACACCCGAAACAATCTACTACATTTAGAAATATCTTTATCGAACAAAACATAGTTTAAAACATCAAAAAATGTTGAAAAAAAAATCTTAATGATGCCATTTTCCTATTAACTTTTTCAACAAATATCATTAATTTTTTGACTTTTACGTGTGATATCCTTTCATTTTAATGTTTAGCTAACTAAATGGTATGATATGTATGAAATATATAACACAGGATATCACTCGTAAGTCAAAAGTACGAAATGATAGAACATAATGGTATCATTAAGAATTTCTCTTTTTAATATAAATTTTTAAAAAATGGTTGAAAATGTAATCATATTTAGCTATTTTTAATAAACTCGTATCAAAAGAAAAAAGATAAATTACCAAAAATACAACTTTTGCTAATTTTTTTTGTAATTTTACTTTTTTTTGAAAATATTTGTAAAACTATGGTTTGCAACCAATTGTAACTTGTTTTTATATTTTTCTAGAAGAGTAATTGAAATCAATTTTAGTTGCATTTGGGGTTAGTTGCATTTGAGGTTGAATTTAATTCAATTACAACTTGTTAATCAACCTATTATCCAACAAAAAATGGTTTGAATTACTAAATTTTTAAAGTTGTTTCTATTGTTGATTTTGGTTGATATCAGTTACAAGTATAAATATAGTTGCAAAGTTGCAAACCGAATTTTTATAAATTTTTTTTAAAGAATCGATATTTCTCTAAAATAATTAAAAAAAACATCATATTCTTGCAAAAAAAATTATAAACTTAGGTATTTGTGTAAAAAATTGAAGAAGAAAATATTGTTTGAACCATCTTGCTCGAGTTTTATTCAAGAAAAATGGTATCCATATTTAATTGGGCCTTGTCCTCCACTGAAAAGTACTGTAAAACCCTCGGCCAATGCATACAATTTGGGATAGGCACAGAAATGTCGGAAGCAGTGAATAACAAGCAGATAGTACTGAAAGCTTACATTGGGGCTGGTTAGTGATTTAATCACAAATAAATGTAAATGTAGCAGAGGATTCAAATGGGGTGGTTGTTAAGAATATTTTTTTGTCTTGTGATCCTTATATGCGCATGCGTATGACTAAAACTCAAGGCTGCAGCTATCTTGAATCCTTCACTCCTCATCAGGTAATGCTAAATTTATACACACACATATACATTTGCTCTGTCATTATAGGATTTATGAAGTTGTCCAAGTTTACCAAAGTTTATTTAGGTAGAAAATAGTTACAACTTACAAGTGTGATAAAGAGAACTTGTTTTGCTGCCCAATGACAATTTGAGTTTATAGGCATTGGAGTTTCGGATTTCGGGTCGTAGTTTAATTGGGTTATTTTTGTTTAGATAAATAATTTATCCAAGTTCCATTAAATTAATATCTTGGTTTGGAGGAATTTAATTTTGATAAAGGAGTTTTTTCCGGATATATTTAGATCGATTGACTTGTGATGTGTCATTTTCGGGTTTTGTGTATGATTGAGGGTGACTGTTGAGATATTGTACGATTTACTTAAGTCCTTTTCCCAACACATTGAGATTTTGGGAGAGCCGGTAACACTTAACCGGTATGTAAAAGTGTAGATGATGAGTTGGGTGACATTCTTTGTTCTGTAAGTTTTGGGCAAATTATTGAATCAGTATTCAGGATTGTAATTTCTTGTAGGCTATGTTGATTAAATGACAAGTATGATTAGATTGGAAACAATGTACTATTGTTGGAATTAGAAATGGTCATATATATTAACTTTAGGTTTTTGTGATGGTTAATGAGTAATGACGCAGGTATATTTGTACTTATCAAACTTTTGTTCGGTAATGATTTGCAGCCTATTACACTATTGGGGGTTGCTAGAGTTTTGGATTCTAAGAATCAGAAGTTCAAGAAAGGTGACTTGGTTTGGGGAATGACTGGATGGGAAGAGTACAGCCACATTACAAATGCGGATGGTCTCGTCAAGATTGAGCACACAGATGTGCTGCTTTCTTACTATACAGGGTTGCTAGGTAAATCATTTTTTATTGCATTTATAATGTGTTATGTAGCCTTGGTTTGAATCGTCACCATCTTAAAAAATTGCATTTTGTAGCAAGTTGCTGTTGTCTCTCAATTAGTTTTTATGTGGGCAAATGTTTATTCCCCTTTTTTAAAGTTTGTATTTGTATGAGAGACAAACTTTGGAAGTGGAGTTGGAAAGAACCACGCTAATGGGATGCAATGCAATATTTTGCTAGAAAGTTGTGTAGCCTACCAATAATTTTTTAAAATATACAAACTTATTAACATAAACAGACAAGACACCTTACGATATATTCAGGGGCGTCTCAAGCATACCGAAGGCCTAAAGCCAAAAAAAAAATGAGGCCTTTAATGAAAGGCTCCGTAGGGAAAAAAAATTGAGGACTTTTATGCCTCCCCAATGAATAGATCTTGAGCCACCCACATAGCAGGAGAAGGTACCAACCACTCCACCATACCACGATTTTACGTAAAATAGTTGAAACACTTAGTTATATCTCATTTTGAGACCTATTTTGAGGCCTGAAAATTTCGAAAATTCCGGAAGCCTAAAGCGGCCGCACCTCCCGCAGCCCCCTTGAGCCGGCCCTGGATATATTATAACAAAAGTTCATCTCTACTAGAGATTCTTCTGATTAAAATTTATGGGAGAAGCAAAGATGAGCAGGAATGTTCCGTTAGTTGTCAGGCTGTTAGCAATATATATATCTGATCAAAGAAATTTGGTCCTTGGGCAGAATTATGTAAATTTAGAGCATATGTGATGTGTAGCAAGGAATAAAAAAGCGGGTTTGTATGAATTTATATATTTATATAGGATCAATATTAATTATAATGTGTTAAAAGTTTTAATCATGTTGATTAATAAATTATTAGGAATGTTCTAGGTTATGGTAATAAATAATAGAAGCGTTGGTGGCTTGTGTCTTAGCTGCTCGTAGACGAAGTATATGCGATGCAATTTGACCAGGGAGACCAATGACAATTAACAATGGCCCAAAAGCAAGTGTTTTTTACTTTATTAGTATCTAGGCTTTATCCTTGAGAAGGATAGAGAGATTTAGGATGATTGAAGACATTGTATCAAAACAAGGTGGCTCAGGTAGAGGGTGTGTTAGAATATAGTGCCTAAGGTAAGAAGGCTCATGAAGGAGTGTTGTGCGACAAGAAAGTCCCACCTGCGAAGATTTATGTGTCTGAGTGTTGGGTTTTGAAAAGGTGGAAAAGCGGAAGTTGGAAGTGGCCAAAATGAGGCTGTAACGTTGGAATGTGGTCGCATAAGAGATGCATAGAATTCCCGGTGTACTAAATTTTTTAAAATCCGGGGTTTTTTAGAAAACAAGACTGGTCGTTTTAAATATCGAGTCAGGCTAGTTTTTCTCTAAAAATACTTGGCCCTTTTAAGCCCGTGGACTGGATCAAGATTCTTTATTAGACAATATTTTTATCTTCAAAATTATAAATAATAATGGATTATTCGAACTTTTTAAACAAGCGGGATTTATCCGGGTTTTGAAAAAATCTGAGATTTATATCCGGGCTTTTTGCGATTTGGGCCCGTTGGGCTAGGCTTATTCGGGCCATATCCTATCTGAGTTGTTCCTGCTGGATCGGACGGGCTATTCGGATTCAGATTTTTTGTGCTTCTCTAGGTTGCACCTTGTTGGACAAAATTTCTAATGGTGTCCTGCAACTGCAAGGAAGAGTTAGCAGTTACAATCTGTTTTAAGGGAAGTGTAGCCTATCTACCCCTAGCATTAGAGTAGCCTCTTTAGTCTTGGCAATAGAGTAGAGGCAAGGTTCCCATACACCTTACTCTCCACAAGACCCTGTCAAAGAAGCACAGTACACTAGGTTTATATGGATTGGTATGGTCCGTACAAGTACGCTACAGAAACCAGTCAACATTCTCACTTTATGTACCTGGTCTACGGTATTGATTATGAATTTTTATTAAAAGTATGTCTTATCTAAATCAGCCATTAAAGCTAAAAATGTGCTCTTTTCAATAGTAGATTAAAAAATAGAATTTGCTTTATTAATATCAGATTCCATAGACAGTGCCTAATAGTTTTGCTTAATTTATTATCATGTTAAAGGCATGCCTGGTTTGACTGCATATTCTGGTTTCTATGAGGCGTGTGCTCCAAAGAAAGCAGAGTATATTTGCATTTCAGCAGCATCTGGTGCAGTTGGCCAACTTGTTGGGCAGTTTGCAAAGCTGTTGGGCTGCTATGTTGTTGGAAGTGCTGCAACCAAAGAAAAGGTTGGTGGCCACATTTCGTTTTGATATCCCAAGAAAGCTTACTAAACTCATCATTAATGCCTACACAGCAACACCACATCATAGATAAGTGGAGTACCAGTTGTATGTTACAAATTCCTATTAATTCTGATCATATGACTTTTAGAATTATGTTTAAGCAGTTAATCTGGATCACGTTCACTTGCATTGCACATTAACTATATTTGATGCTTTCTGTGGGTTTTTTCTTCTCTTAAGGTTAACCTGTTGAAGGACAAATTTGGCTTCGACGAGGCTTTTAACTACAAGGAAGAGGAAGATCTGGTTGCAGTCATCGTAACAAAATGAAGGTTTAAAACAATGAAAAGCTTTCCTAGCCTTGGATAACGAGAATCATATTTGAAGAACAAATTTTTTATTTTATTTTTATCAGTATGAATTATGTGTCAGGTAAGGAGGTAAAGCATATAGAACCATGATTTATTGCAAAAGTTGCAGATACCATTTTGTAAAAATCGACTCTTCAGAAGCTTGAACTTGAATACTAGTTGATTGCCTTCACCTCCGTCTTTCTTGAGACATCAAAATCAATAAATTGTTGCCTCTGCTTTAATAGATTGCTTTTTTATCAGGTACTTCCCCGATGGCATTGACATTTACTTTGAGAACGTCGGAGGAAAGATGCTCGATGCAGTTCTTAACATGAGACCCCATGGCCGTGTTGCTGTGTGGGATGATCTCACAGTACAACCTTGAAAAGCCTGATGGTACACACAATTTGACATACGTTATTGCAAAGCAACTCCGTATACAAGGGTTTCTTGTGGGTGGATACCAAGTATCTCTATCCCAAGTTTCTGGAGATGGTTCTGCCATATATAACGGAAGGGAAGATAAATTATGTGGAAGACACAGCTGAAGGCGTAGAAAGTGCTCCAGCAGCTCTGATTGGGCTCTTCTCTGGTTACAACATTGGAAAGCAAGTGGTGGTAGTTGCGCGTGAATGATTCACTATCAACGAATCATAAGAAGAACATCGGAAAGCAAGTGGTGGTAGTTACAAATTTACAGAATTTAATTTGTAAGTGTTCTTGAGCTTGAGAGAGAGAGATATATAGGCTGCTGTGTGTATTTCTTATGTTGAGTTCGACTGATTCTTGATCTTCTGCATTCTGCTGCCTTTTATAACACAGCAATAGTCATATTGCTTTGTTTTAACTGATATAACTAGGGCTGTAAACGAACCGAGCCGAGCCGAGCTTTGACCGAACCGAGCCGAGCTTTTACCTTAACGAACCGAGCCGAGCTTTGATCTTAACGAACCGAGCTGATTTCTTAACGAACCGAGCCGAGCTTTGACCGAACCGAGCCGAACTCGAGTTGTTCACGAACAGCTTCGATCCGAGCCGAGCTCGATCCGAGCTCGAGCTGTTCGCGAACAATTAATTTGTCACGGATTATTATTTCTATTTTTTAAAAAATATTTCTCGACGATCCAACCGTACGGTACGGATGTCAAGATATATCTAATTTAGTGATATTACTAAATTTTCAAAAAATAAAAAATTAATTTGGTTGGAGATCTTAGTAGATCACTACTATTCTAACTATACTAGTAACTAGTGCTTTGTCACGAATTGATGTTTCTATTTTTTAAAAAATATTTCTCGACGATCCAACCGTACGGATGTCAAGATATATATAATTTAGTGATATTCCCAAAGTTTCAAAAAATAAAAAATTAATTAACTTTCGGTATGACATTAACACTAATATGACATTCGGTATGACTATCAAATGAAAGTAATATGACTGTCTCTTTAAATATAACTTTCGGTATGACTATCCCCTTGAATGAGATATGACAGTCCAATCAATATATCATTCGGTATGACTGTCCAGTTTGAATATAACATTCGGTATGACTGTCTCCTTGAATGAAATATGACTATCCAGTTTGAACTGAATATGACTGTCACACTTTGAACTGTATATGACTATCACACCTTGAACTGAATATGACTATCGGTATAACTATCATTTGATAGTTATATTATCATATTTTTCAGCTTATAATTAATTAAATGATTTATAAAAATCATTTAAATAACTATTTCTTTAACAAATATATTAATCTAATAATTACTTTAACAAATATATTAATTCTGATAGAATTAATTTATTTAATTAAATTAATTATTTGATTTAATCAATTAAAGTAGAATTAATATAAATCCTTTAATAGTCAATACTTCACTGTGAACCACGTAATTATAATAAAGAACATACACTGGATCGATGTTGACGCTCGATGTACTGTCTGGTTCATGAACGACTAACTCCAATCTCTGTTCTTCATCTTGACTTTAAAAGTGTGATCTTTTTCTATTCTTCACTCTCATCAATCATTCGGTACTGAAATTGTTTCTTATCACTTATCGAAATCTGTGTCCCTTAAATGAATCCATGTGTTTCAATGCTACCTTGAGGCTTGATCAGATATCTGAATCTTCTTCCAGTGTAAAACATCAAAACTATAGATTGACTTGTTGATTTTTCTTTTGACGGCTATCATCTTTTGAGATTCCTGTGACAGTTGATATTATTTACTTATTACAATCTAGTTTAATTGGATTAGGATCCTCGAACTACAAATAGGCTGAGTCATATGCCTTTCAGTTATATCAAGATGTTGGATTGGACAGTCATATTATCTCAACTGGATAGTCATATCTCATTCAAAGAGATAGTTATACCGAAAGTTATATTAGGATGGATTGTCATATCTAGTTCAACAGACTGTCATATCAATTATTAAGGTATGAGAGACTGTCATATTACTTGTAGCGGATAGTCATACCGAATGTCATATTATTGTTAACTGATTGTTATATCAGTTGAAACAAAGCAATATGACTATGGCTATGCTATAAAAACAGACAGAAGCCAGCAGCCAGAAATAAGAGAGACATACAATCTTCACAAATATCATCTCTCGGCAAAACACACAGGAGAGACAGAGACCAAGAGAGAAAAAGTTCATGCGCTTCAATTTAATTCTTGTAAATTATTTCTAGCTTGTATCATTAAATCTAAACCACTAGAAATAGTTTACTTGTGCTATTGGAACTATCTAGCGGATTAAGTTCCCTAGAACTTATCTCTCGAATTGCTTTTTAGCATTCGATCTTTTTATTACAAATATAGAAAAGTTCACGTCGAATTTTCTATAGAATTTGTAATAATTAGTTTGGTCATCAAACCTTGTAATTTGTACCCGTGTATTTAGACACACCCCATCAAGTTAATATAATTTTATATTCAACTTGAAATATCGGTATTCGTTTTATTCCGCATCAATTTGTTCTTGATTTAATATTTTAAGAAAAGAGCAAATTCGATTAAACGACATAGTTTGTATTCAACCCCCCTTCTACAAACTATTTTGGACCTAACATGTAGATTTAGAGGTTGTTTGGTTGACATGTATTTACATGGGTATTTGAAATACCTAGGAAGTGAGAAAAGATAGAATTGTTTGGTTGCATGAACCATATGCATTAAAAATTACTTGGTAAGTATAAATACCTACAAAATGGGGGAAGTTACTTACCCACCTCCACCTACGTTATTTACACTTCCCCTCCTAAAAAATTATAGACACATATGTGTACATCTGTATATATAGGTATGTATATATACTACTTCCCCTACAAGCTCCTACATGTAACCAAACAAAAATTTTTATTTCCCATGAACTTTATAAAGACAGGAAATAGAAATTACTATGGGAAGTTAATACCTATTGTATACCAAATAAGCACTTAATATAACTAGCTTATAACCAGTGCGATGCACGGATTTCTTTTGATGTGTAATAAATTTTATTTTATGTTGAAATTATATTTTTATATAATAAATTATTATTAATAATTATTTTAATTAGAAAAAGAAATATTATTGATTGGAAAATACGATATTTTAAGTGTTCATAAAATGTAATATCATCAATTTAAAGTAAACATCTTTTGATTAAAAAAGGCAATCGGCTAATTATCATTAATTATATTATTTTATTATTTATTTTAATAATTAGGATGATCGTACCGAAAACCGAACCGACAAACTTTTAATGCCCGTGCGATGCACGGTTTTTTTTTTTTTGTTATAAATTTTATTTAATATTACAATTATGTATTTATATAATCATTATTTATAATAATTTTTAATTTTAATTTAATATAATTTAATATACTCATGTTTCCGATTATACTAATTTTTCTTTATTATAAACAACGTATACAGATTTTTAATATATTTTAGGGAAATTCTCATTTGTGTCCTTCTGGAATTGGCTTTTTCGGAAGGTGCCATTTCATATTTTGGTCTTACGAGTGGCACCCCTAAAATAAGTGATTACACTAATTATTCCCTTATGTTAATGAAAACGTTAAAATACTATTATTTTTGGGAAATTCTCATTGGTGCCCTTCTAGAATTGGCTTTTCGAGATGGTGCCATTTCATTACTTGTTTTGATTCCGCAAATCAGTTTAAGCTTTGAAAAACGGACACAGTTGTATTCAACCCCTCTTCTACAACTATTTCGGACCTAACAGATTAACTACAACATCCATCACTTTTCATCCAGTGTTCATCGTGATTCTTCAGCAAAATAACATATTTTGCTCCGTGATTGTAGCAAAACTCCAAAACATTGTTATATCAATTTCTCCCTATAACATCTGGCGCTAGAAGGTGGGTTGAATACAACTGTGTCCGTTTTTCAAAACTTAAAACTGATTTGCAGAATTAAAACAAAAAATGAAATTGCACATTCCGGAAAAACCAATTCTAGAAGGGCACCAATGAGAATTTCCCAAAAAATAATAGTAATTTAACTTTTTATTAACGTTTTCATTAACAGAAGGGTATAATTAGTGTAACCACTTACTTTTGGGGTGCCACTCGTAAGACCAAAATATGAAATGACACCATCCAGAAAAGCCAATTTCAGAAGGGCACCAATGAGAAATTCCCCATATTTTATTAATAATCGAAAAATATGGTGTGATATTTTCGGGTGTATATATTAATGATTATAAGATTAGTTTTAAATTAAAAACATAACGTGTTTTTAATTAAAAATGAAATATTAATAATTGAAAGATACAATACAATTGATGTTTTTAAGTGTTTATAAAAGGTAATATCTTCAACTAAAAGTAGATGTGAAAAATGTAATCGACTAATTACCATTAATTATATTATGGAGAATATGATGTGATATTTTCGATTATATATTAATTATTGTAAGATTAATTTTAAATAAAAAAGGTAAGGGGTTTTAATTAGAAAGAAAATATTAATGATTGGAAGATACGGTATGATTGATGTTTTTAGGTGTTTATAAAAGGTAACATCTTCAACTAAATGTGAAAATGTCAATCTCCTAATTACCATTAATTATATTATGTTATTATTTATTTTAATAATTAGAATAAATAGATTGATAAGGTAAGTACCGTACCAAAAAATAGGTAACAAAATTTTTAATATTTCATCTTTTATAATACTAGCTTAAAACCCATGCGATGCACGGATTTTTTTTAATATTATATGAATTTTTTTCATTAATTTTAATTTTTTTAAAACATGAATTTTGGAGACTTAAATTTTTATATGAGATGATTTGATAACAATTATATAAATGTTATCCATGATATTTTTAGAGAAGAAGGGATTTTAGTTAGAAAATATAGAAAAGATGATAGATTTTAGTTGAAAAGGTAATCGGTTACTTGTTAATAATTATAAATTATTTTTTTTATTAAGTAGAATGCCCGTGATATGATTGGAAAAAAAGAGAATTTAGTTAGAAAAAATTAAAAAGGTAACATGTTCTAGGTGAAAAAGGTAATTGATTAGTTTATAATAATTATAATTTAATTACGTTATTTACTAAATACTATTACTCGTAATGTTTTTAGAAAAAAGAGAAATTAATATTGTCTGTGATATTTCTGTTAAAAGAGAGATTTTAGTTTGAAATAATAGAAATATGATACGTTTTTGCTGAAAAAGTTAATCAGTTAATTATTAATATTTTAATATTATTAGTTTATTGTATTAAATAGAATCGCCCGTGATATAATTGGAAAAAGAGAGATTTTAGTAAGGAAAAATAGAAAGGTAACGTGAAAATTAAAAAGGTGACATGATTATGTGAAAAGGGTAATTGATTAGTTTATAGTAATTATAATTTAGTTATGTTATTTTATTAAATAAAATTGTTCATAATATTTTTAGAAAATCAGAAATTAATGTTGTCCTTGATATTTCTAGAAAAAAAGGGAATTTAATTAGAACAAATAGAAAAGATGATATGTTTTAGCTGAAAAAGTAATCGATTAATTATTAGTATCACAATATTATTATTTTATTTTTATTAAATAGAAACGTTCACGATATAATTGGAAAAATAGAGGTTTTAGTAGAGAAAATAAAAAAAAAATAACGTGTCTTGGTTGAAAAAGGTAACCGTCCATGATATAATTGTAAAAATAGATATTTTAGTTAGAGAAAAGAGAAAAGGTAACGTGTGTTGGCTGGAAAAGGTAATTGATTAGTTAATATAGTACTTATAATATAATTATGTTATTTTAATAAACAAAATTGCTCATAGTGTTTTTAAAAAAAGAGAAATTTTAATCAGATAATTGTAAAAAATATTGTATTTTACCTGAAAAAGTAAATTATTTAATTATCGAAAATTAGAAAATGTAATTTGTTTAAACTGAAAAAGGAAATTGATTAATAAAGGTAAAATTTTAGTCAGATAAAACATAAAAGATATTGTATTTTACTTAAAAAAGGAAATTATTTAGTTATTGAAAAATAGAAAAGATAATATGTTGAACCTGAAAAAGTATATTGATTTGTTAGTAGGATGGATTTAATCTGTAATTAAGTAAGGGTAAATAAGTAAAGTTAACAAGTACCGTACCGACCAACCAAACTTTTAATGTTTCGGCTTTTATATAATAGTATAGATAGTATAGATATATACTTTGTTCGTGATATTTTAAGAAAAAAATGGATTTTAGTTTGAAAATATTGAAAAAATAAAATGTTTTAGCTGAAAAACGTAATCGATTAGTTATTAGTTTTTATTATATTATTATTTTATTTACTTAAATAAGGCTTGTACTGGGAAAAAATTGAAAAATAGAAAATGTAACGTATTTTAGCTTAAAAAGGTAATTGGTTAATTATTAGTAATTAGAATATTTTATTTTATTAAATAGAATTGCTTATAGTGTTTTCAGAAAAGGAAAAATTTTAGTTAGATAAAATATAAAAGATAATGTATTTAACGTTAAAAAGGAAATTGATTAGTTATTGAAAAATAGAAAAGGTAACATGTTTTACCAGAAAAATGAAATTTATTAGTTATTAGTAATTATAAATAATTAAGTAAGGATAATTAAGTAAAAATAACATGTATTGTTAAGTAAGGGTAAATAAGTAAAATCAACAGGTACCGTACCGACCGACCGATCGACCGACCAACCAAACTTTTTATGTTTCGGCTAACATATTTTACCAGAAAAAGGAAATTTATTAATTATTAATAATTATAAATAATTATGTAAGGATAATTAAGTAAAAATAACATGTACTATTAAGTAAGGGTAAATAAGTAAAATCAACAGTGCCGTACCGACCGACCAACCAAACTTTTAATGTTTCAGCTATTATATAATAGTATAGATTTAATATACTCATGTTTACGGCTTATACTAATATTTGCTTATTATAAACAACGTATGCAGATTTTTAATATATTTTATTAATAATTGAAAAATATGATGTGATATTTTTGGGCATATATTATTGATTGTAAGATTAGTTTTAAATAAAAAAGGTAACGCATTTTAATTCCAAAGGAAATATTAATGATGAGAAGATATGATACGTTTGATGCTTTAGGTGTTTATAAAAGTTAATATTTTCAATTAAAAGTAATGTAATATAATAGTTTTTCTTTATATAAAGGGTAAATAAGTAAATTCACGAAGTACCAAAAAACAGGTACCAAAACATTTAATGTTTCAGCTTTTATATACAGTAAAACCGCGACAAATTAATACTCGATAAATTAATAACCCACTATAAATTAATATTTTCAAAATAATTTTTTGGTCCCAACATAATAGCGATGTGTAAATTTAATCTCGATTGATTAATAACCTCGTTAAATTAATAAAATTTGCCGGTCCCAATATTATTAATTTATAGAGGTTTTACTGTAATAGTATAGATTTGCATACAATAAAACTTCATTAAATTAATATTCGATAAAATGATAATCTCTCTAAGTTAATAATTTCTTCCGGTCCTAACTTAGTTTAGTTCAAAAAATGATTAATTTTGATAATATAATAAGATAATATTTTTTTTGAAAAATCCAATATAAATATATGATCCAAATAATATTATAAATTAATAAATCCTTTATAATCATAAAAATATATGTATTACTCTTTTGTAAAATACGATTATAGAGTTCTTAAAATTTGAATTTATATGAAACTCATCATTAACCCTCTTTGTTGCATCCAAAAGTTCGAATGCTGTATTTTCGTAAAGCATTAAAAAGTTATAAATCAATGTTTTTAATGTTTTGAGTGCCTTTTCACGTGCAAAAGGTTCCAAAAATATTATTTTATTTTTAATATTATCTAAATATACATGAATCTTTACTTTGAATCTCGATAATACTCATTGAATTTGTAAAACAATGTATATTGAATTAAGTATATAAATTATACAATTCATTCTGTTTAAATGTATATAATTGGAAATTAATTTTTTTTGATGTCAAAAATTCTCTATCTTTGATTAATTAAAAGCTCTTTAAATTAATAGAATTCTTTGATCTTGACTATATTAATTTATAGAGATTTTTTTGTAATTGAATATAATATTAAAATTATTTTTTGAATAAATTTTTCTTTCAGAAGCGTTTTATTTTCTCAAAACAAAGTCACAAATGGTCATACTACATGAAATCAATTCCAAACACATGCCAGGATTTAAATTATTTTTTATTGAACGATCATAAAAACGCAAACATTACATCCCTATGTTTGGTTCAAGTTTCAAATTCACAATGGAAATCGACTATTGCACTTCCCAAGTTTCAGAAAGGCCAATAGACAGACAACAACGTTTACATAATATAATTTTGGCAATGCATTAAGATATAAGAGTAAAACCCTACATACAAATCTGTCAGTCACATAATATGGGGCGGATGAAAAAGAAGGCTAGAGTAGCAGATGAAGATCGAATCAGTAAGTTGCCGGATCATCTTATTCATCAAATTATGTCCTCTATGGATATTCTACAGGCACTTCAAACTTGCCTTGTCTCCAAAAGATGGAAGCGTGTATGGACTACTCTCCCTTATCTTACAGTAAGTGGCCGCTTGGATCATGAAAAACAATCATTCTATTCCAACTTTCTCGACAGGGTCTTCTATCGTAGACCTCGGATAATCACATTGGAGCTCTGTCCTCCTAATAATCTCTTGGATCTACGCAATATGAAAAAGTATGTCAAGTATGCGATTTCACGTAAGGTTCAACGAATAAAATTTAAGACACATCGTTATTGTTCATTGTCTCTATTCAAATCTCAATCACTACAAGAACTCAAGCTTCAAATGAAGATTGAATATCATAAAATGAAGAAATCAGCTTGTTGGAGTTTACCCAACTTACAAACTCTACATCTCAAGTCCTACACGAGAAATCATAATACAATCCCCAAGTTCCCGGAATCATGTTTGATGTGCTTTCCTGCTTTAACAACTCTGGGACTTGATCATCTCGTGTTGCCCGAATCTTTGTGTTTGCCATCTTTGACAAAGCTCTGCTTGGAATCTTGCACTTTGTCGGAGAAAGTGTGGGACTTTCCAGCTTTAATAACTCTAGAACTCCTTGATGTGGTTTTTCCTGAAAATATAAGTGACTATTTCCTTGCACTTACCAGTCTACGCAATCTCACCATAGATTATCGGCTACAGTCTATAGGATGTTGTGTTATATCTTGCTTCGAATTGGTGACATTGACTATTAAAGTCTCAAAATATAATGCTGACCTAACTAAGGGGAAGATTGTGGTGTTGGCACCGAAGCTCTGCAATTTCAATGCTATTGGTTTCTTTCGGATAAGATTTGAAGGTTCTGAGTTGGAAAATGTGTATATCAGATATTGGCATATCACTACTTACAGGGCACTGGCGTTGAAAGAACATCTGATCTTGTTAAAAGTTATGTTCTCACAGCTGGGGAGCACCAAGACTCTAACTCTTGATTTGGCGACCCTCAAGGTAAATTTAATTTTACAATATATTACTACTATTTTTGTACTAAGCATGTTTGCAGTTGGTAAAAGTTGAGCTTAACTATCAATTACATGTAACTTCATCCCTGAATCGACATATTCACCTTGATATTATAAACTGTGTTCTCCATTGTTCCTCGAAGAACATTATTTAATATATTAGTTTTCTAGCCGAAGGTATATAATTTCTCTGCTCTTTGGCTTATTTTATGATATTTTTCCCTGAAGAAGTCCTCTAGGGAATGGGCTGATGAGTTCATGAGAGTATATATATCTTTGTAATATTTTAGTTAATCTTCGTTTTGACTTTCTGTAGGCATTATCTGAAATCTCCAACATTCTTGTACATTTGCCTTGTCCATTCTATAACCTGAAATATTTGAAGCTACCCTATGGATGTGAAGAATCAATTATTACTAGTTCTGTAAGACAATATATACTCAGCGGCTCTCCACGTGCCACCATTGTCAAAACATTGTCTCAGGTATTTACTCCTTAATACCTTGGCGCATTATCATGAGTCAGGATTTTTTAGTAAATTATGATTCATGTGAATTATATTGTAAGACTATGCATAGTTCCTTCAAGTTACTGATTCTTCTTGGACTCCTATGCATAATTCCTTCAAGTTACTGGTTTTTCTTGGACTGAATGGTTCCTCTATGGGTCACAAGTGAAAATCATTATGTTTGCCTCACAATCTTGCATTTTTCCTAATTTGTGCACTTGTATGTTCAAGTTAAATTTTCGTTAAGAGGAACAAATGTGGTATGGCATTTCACAATTTCTCTCAGGAGAATGTGGATTTCCGATAACACCAACTCTCTCCCTCATATCTCAGGACGTGGTGCTGGGAGAATGCTTGGCAACTCCAACAATGGAGCAAAACAAGCGTGATGATAGTTTTGACATGAGGATGACGGAAGAGAATATGGTGGAAAATTCTGAAGTTCATGCCGGGAAGGTAAAAGAGGTTGAAGCTCTGGTCTCAGGGGAAAGCAATGATCGAGCGAGCACTTCATCGGAGAAAAGTTGTTTTGTGTTATGGCAGGGTCATGAGGTAAACACTGAGTATGCAGACTTGCTTGATCTCATCATGAAAAGGTATCCTGAAACATTTAAGCATAACATCATCAAAAACCATAAAATCTGGACAGTGAAGCTGAGTATGTTGTGCTCCTCCGTGAATGCCTTTACCAAAACATCTATGTCTGAGGTCAACAGTGAGATGCTCATCGAGTACAGGGGTCTTTTTAAGGTCTTAAGGGATTCTGGATTTAATATAGATTGGTTAATGAGCCATCTGAACTATATTGAAAAGCTCATTGAACTTTATGCAAGTGACCCTCACATTGATAATGCCAAAAGAAAGTTAAAAGATTTGCAGACACTTCATGCTATAAAGATGACTGCATCAGAAAGTGTCTGGACTGAGGGTATTAGCCTTGCTTCTATTGCGCGCAACGTTGGAGATGGCTTACTATAAGCATTTTGAAGCAATAGCTCATGACAATTGATGGTTGCTTACTACTTTACAACATAAAGTACAATTTTGAGAATGTGAAATCTTTTAACTGACATCTATCAAGGTTTGTTATTTGGTATCCAGCCCGAGACTATATTATTGACTGTTGTAACTTGCAATGATCTGATCTTCAATTTTAGTTTATTAGCAGGTTCTAAATCAGTGACAAGTTATCATATGAATTACGTACGCATTTTCTTGCAGTGACATTGGTATCACATTGGACACAATAACCTTGACATATTTATTAAGATAGAGGTAAACAGTAAGTTAAAAACTTAGCTGCAAAACCAGGTCGATTGTGGAAGTTGAGCATCAAAACCAAAAATGAATGGATTGTTTTGTCAAATTTAAGATATGAGGACCGGTAAAAGACACGAATTATGTACAGTGAGTATAATATTTTTATATTTTGCTAACATTTCTAATCCTATCAGAAAAGTAGTTCAGGAACTGATAAATTTAATTTTTGGGTTAGAAATTTATTTGGCCAAGATTAAACCTTTTATTTTTTTTTGCTAAAAGCTGGTATACTTGAAATAATGTGTTGAGATGCTAGTATGCTTGTTTTACATTGAATCACACATATAAAAGCATAAACAGGGAGCTAGTTAACTATACTCCTCCAATGTCCGGAGATAGTTAGCTATACTCCTCCAACGTCTTGGAAATAGTTAGTTATACTTGTTAGAAAAAACAAACTTGACTACAAATGCTAAGAAGACAAAACAAACTTGGAGAAGTAACTAGAATTGTAGGTTAGGTTAACAAGTCAAATAAAAACACACATGTTCATACATGTACGAGGTAAGTGAATATGTCATCCTTGAATTTATGTAAGCAATGATGTAATCAATTAGAGCCTATAAAAGGCTGCCCATATGCATTGTAAAATAACACACCAAAAGAGATAGAAAGAAAGAGCTGAAGCTCTTGTGAGAGAAAGAAAGAAATTGTAATTTCTTCTTATATATACATACACGTTTCCAACAAGTGGTATCAGACCTTGGTTGTTAAATTCTGAAAATTCTGCAAATTTTCCGGCAAGTTACTATTCCGGCGGCACGGTTCACGCCGTAGAAGACGAAGTACTGTTCACACCGGAGAAGACGAAGTACTGTTCATACATACGGTACTGTTCATACGGGACTGTTCATACATACGGTAATGTTCATACGAAGTACTGTTCACACGGCACTGTTCATACGGTACTGCTCACTTATACTGTACAAGGATATTTTTTTTTTAAAAAAATGGCAAATATGGTGCAACAAAATATTCCAAAGTTGACGGCTACAAATTATGGAAACTGGAGTATCCAAATGAAGGTGTTACTCGGTTCATACGATAATTGGGATATCGTTGAAAGCGGCTATAGCGAGCCCGAAGATGCTACCGCTGAAGCAGCACTTTCTAATGCCGAGAAGACGACGTTAAAAGAATTTCGAAAAAAAGACAACAAGGCGTTATACATAATTTTTCAAGGTGTCGACGAATCCACCTTCGAAAAAATTTCAAATTCAAAGGCAGCGAAAGAGGCATGGGAGATTTTGCAAAAATCATGCCAAGGTGTTGAAAAGGTAAAAAAGGTGCGGCTTCAAGTATTACGTGGCGAGTTTGAGAATTTAAAAATGAAAAGCTCGGAAAATATCGGTGAATATGTTACGCGTTTGAAAACGGTGACAAACGGAATGAAAAGAAATGGCGAAAGTCTCGATGATGTTCGGGTCATGGAAAAGCTCCTCCGCTCGGTAACAAGAAAATTTGATTTTGTTGTTACTGCCATCGAGGAGTCGAAAGATTTGTCCACAATTTCTATCGATGAGCTAGTTGGTTCACTTCAAGCGCATGAGCAGTGGATGAACCAGTATGATGATACGAGCCATTTGGAGAAAGCTTTGCAAAGCAGCATGTCTATCGGTGAAAATTCTGGCACTAGCAGTTCTGTACATGGCAGAGGTGGCTATAGAGGTAGCTACCGAGGTGGACAAGGACGTGGAAGACAGACGTTAAGTAGAGGCCAAGATAATGAAGGCTATCAACCATCTGGTCGTGGTCAAAATTTTAGAGGCCGAGGAAGAGGCGGATTCCAACAACGAGGTGATAAGTCTCAGTTACAATGTTATAATTGTAACAAATATGGTCATTTCAGTTTTGAGTGTAGATCTCCAAAAGTGGAAGAAAGAAGTCATTTTGCCGCAGCAAAAGAAGACAAAGATGTGGGTTCTGCTATGTTTCTCACATACAAAGGAGATGAAGAAGGCAAGAAAAATATTTGGTATCTTGATTCAGGCGCTAGCAATCACATGTGTGGCCATAAAGAATTATTTACGGAGATAAACGACACCATCAGCGGAGAAGTTACTTTTGGTGACTCGTCAAAAATTCCAGTCAAAGGGAAAGGTACTGTTACGATTGTGACAAAGAGAGGTGATAAAAAGTATATAAATGATGTTTATTATATACCTGCTTTGAAAAGTAATATCATCAGTCTTGGCCAACTTGTGGAGAAGGGATATAATATTCAGATGCAAGATAATTCTCTTATCATCAGAAATCAGGTTTGAGAATTAATTGCAAATGTGGAGATGTCAAAGAATCGTCTATTCACTCTGGATATGCAAACTAAGGTGCAGAATTGTTTAAAGTCAGTCATTAAAAATGACTCGTGTTTATGGCACTTGAGATTTGGTCATCTTGGATTTACTGGCTTGAAATTATTGTCAAGGACAAAGATGGTGGATTGAAAGGCATATGATGTAGCCTATTTGTATTTCGAGGATACAACTCAACTTAAACAAGATTGTAATAGTAAATAGTATATAGACTGTCATAAGGAATCTCAGATTGTATTATCTGTCAGAAGAAAAAGATCAAGGTCAATCTACAGACTTGAGGAATTACTACATTGAAAGAAGCTCAGACATCTGATCAAGCCTCAGTGAAGTATTCGTTAAAGAAGTGGATTCATTTAAAGTGACAGAGATTTCGACAGTGACAGAGACAGTACAGAAGAATTAGTAGAGAGAGAAGAAAGAGAAAAGAAAAGGAACCAGATTTTAAAGTCAATATATGAAGAACAGTCATTGCGGTTAGTCACTCATGAACCAGACAGTACATCGAGTGTCAACATTAAACAGTGGTTGTTTATCATTAACTTCAGTGGTTCAAGCTATCAAGACGGGTATATTAAGAGAAGACATTAACCACAGCTATAGAGTCAAAAATAAAGAAAAGCCGTTGGAGTTGGTCGCTCATGAACCAGACCGTGCATCGAGCGTCAACGAAAATTCGGTGGTAATTCTTTATTACTTTCAGTGGTTCGGAAAAAGATTTGAGCTGTCAAAAGATTTATATTAATTCTCTTTTAATTAATATAATTATGTAATTGATTTAATTTAATAAATTAATTCATTCTGAATTAATTTATTTATTAAATTAATTATCATGTTAATTAATTTTGAATTAATATATTAGTCTAATTGATTTATTTAATTAACTTATTAATTAATTAATCATTATTCGTTTAAATGATTAATTGATTAATTAAGATAATTAAATTAAATACAATTAAATCAAAATCAAAAGAAAAGAAAAAGAATCAAAAAAAAAAAGAAAAAAGAAGTCGACAGAACTTACAAGACAAAATGAATTGTACATGAAAACGAAAAGGAAGCAAGCTGGTACTTGTGTTGTGGACAAAAGTAAAAGAAAGACACAAAGCAAAAGTTAACCAGCATGCAAATCAAATGGAATCAAAATAAACAAGGCCTGAACAATTCTGTCAATAACACATGTTTCTGTCGGACAAAATTCAACGCGCATGTGGCGCGCGTGGCACGCACGCGCTGTAAAAGAAACCAGAACATGTGCGCGTGTCTTTCACAGTCCGTCCCTGCAACTGGTGTTCGAATTTGGCAGTCAAGAATATTTTGTTTACACAGATTCAATTCAAATCATTACAGCCAAGTGGGTTGTTTTTAATGTTAACAAGACAATCTCAATTGTATTGCCGATTGTCTTGTTAACCTTGATTGTCTTGCCTATTGTATTGCCTATTGTCTTGGCAATATAAATCGATTGTCTTGGCAGTACAAAATTGATTGTCTTGGAAGAGCAGATTGTCTTGCCGATTGTCTTGGCAGTACAAATGAAAATGAAAAGAGGCAGAAGATTATATAAATCAAGACAGGCGGACAAAAAGAGAAGAACACAGAACATAATATTTTTCAAGAAACAAGAACAGCTCTATTCTCTCTCATTTTGAAAACAACACTGCAAGAGAAAAATTCATAGAAAATCAAGTTCATCTTATTTTTAATATCTGATCCGATAGAACTTGTTTACTTGATACTCTTGTAATATTAGCGAGTTTTTACTCCTAATCTATATCTTGATTTTTATTAACAAATCTAGAAAAATTCATGTCGAATTTTCTAATTTGTTTTTATTAACTAGATATAATTTCTGTACTGTATTTGTAACAAACCCCTCAAGTTAATATAATTTTATATTCAACTTGAATTTTGTTTCATTTAATTCCGCTCAAATTTGTCAAAATATAAATTAAATTTATCCGGACAAATTTCGATTAAACAGTAATGTTTGTATTCAACCCCCCCTTCTACAAACATATTGGACCTAACAATTGGTATCAGAGCCTATTGATTGATACACAAATCAAGATCCTATTTTTGCTCAATCAAAAATCAAGCTCAAATTTTTAACTCTCTTAAAAATTCATCATGTCAACCAAAGGCATTGTTAAAATTCCTATCTTTAATAAAGATAACTATGACATGTGGAAAAATAAATCGGAGTTATTTCTTGATGTTACAAATCCAAGATTTTTGTTCGTTTTGAAAAATGGACCAATAATTCCTATCCAACATGATGCTGAAACAGTTACAAATGGAGTTGTAACAATACCTGCAAAATCCTATCCAAAGGACCCTAAGAACTTTACCGCTGAAGAAAAAGAGGAAGTTGGACAGGATAAAAATTTGAGACTCATTTTAATAGATTCCCTCGATGCTGTAATGTATAGCCATGTGATGAATTGTAAAACCGGTAAGCACATCTGGGAAACTATTGAAACTATCAATGAAGGAACTGATGAAGTCAGGGAAAACAGACTTCAAATTTTGACCTCTGAATATGAACACTTTAGAGCTGGCCCTAACGAAGGCATTCAGGAAGTGTTCGAAAGGTATAACAAAATAATCAACAACTTGCAAGTTCATGGCAAGCAATATACCCAGAAGGAGATCAACATGAAGTTTTTACTGACTATGCCTACTCACTTGGAGCATAGAATAACTGCCATCAGAGAATCCATAGATTTAAACAAGGTTGCTCTTGAAAGGCTGTTTGGTGTTCTGAAAACATATGAATTAGAACAAGTACAGCAGAAGGAATTCTCTGGCAAAGGCAGAATGGCAAATTCTTCTACAGCTCTAGTAGTTGAGGTTCCTAAGGAAGTGGAAGCTAAAATTGTTCAACCTAACAGCTTCAACAAGGAACAAACTGAAGTGGAACATGGCCAAACACCAGCTACTCAGGATGGTAGTGAATTCTATTCACTAGAAGAGCTGGATCAATTGGAAGAGGAATCTATGGCGATGATGGTGAGACAATTCAGTAACTTCATATTCAGAAGAAATCCAAAGTTCAGGTTTAAGTCAAATAACAGATTTCAGAGAGGAGGTTCTTCATCCTCTAGTAACAGGGGAGGTTACAAAACTGGAACTGTTGACAGAAGCAAGATCCGTTGCTTCAACTGTAATGAGTTGGGACACTTTGCTACTGAGTGTCAGAAACCCAAGCAAGCACTGAAGAAAGATTATGCTTCTGAAAAGAAGAAGAGTGGAAGAGCTTATGTAGCTGCTGGTAAAAGCTGGGATGACACAGATAGCGAAGATGAAGAATATGGAAACTTTGCACTGGTGGCAAATGCTGAATCATCAACTTATTACACCACACCGGTAACTCTTACTGATGCTGAGTTAATTCATAGTTTACGTAATTGCTTGAGTAATGCACAAAAAGGGTACGAGAGAATAAGTCTTGTTAACACTAAACTTGAAAATGAAGTGTTAGATTTAAAAAAGGTGCAGATTAATCAAGATAAGAATATAGAAGAAATAGCTAGACTTAACTACAGAGATAAGTCGCTAGGAGAATACATGGTAAAACAAGTTGATAGGATTGCTGAACAAGACATTAGGATTAAAGAACTTGAAACACAGATTAGAGCTTGTTATAATCCTGTTAAAGTTTCCAAAGAGTTTTTTAACAAACAATCTGTAGAACGAACTGTAGGAATAGGGTATGAATACAAAGAAGCTGTTGGTTCTTTGGGCAATCATTCTGCTAATCCTATTCCTGCTAAGGAAAGAGGTATACCACACGTACTCAAGAATGTTGAAAAACCAATGTTTAAAAAATCTGATGCTGGACCACCAGATATTCTTTCTATGGTTATTCAGGAAGAAATGAGAAATGAAGATAGTGCAAATGGCACAGTCTTTGTTAAGGATAAATGTGTTATGGATAAATCTGTTAAGAACGCTAATCCAAAGAATGTTTCATCTAAGAAAGATGTCACAGTCTTTGTTAAGGCTAAATCTGTTGAGGACATTAATCCAGAAAATGTTTCATCCAAGAAAGATGTACCTAAAGTTCCAGTCAAGGTTGTTGAAACAGCTAGTTCTTCTAAGACTGGATTAGGAGGTAACAAGTTGAAGCACAACAATAACATGTCTAACATGAGTAACATGCCTATCATTGATTCTAATCATAAAGCATGTGGTGTTGTCAACTGTATGTCTTGTGCCTTTAATGTGATGTCTGCTTACTTTAATGGTAATCATGCATGTGATAATAAGACTGCTCCTCGACAACATATGAACAGGAATAATGTTAGATCAAAGACTGCTAGTCCTCCTTATGTTAGGAGAGAGACATTTGTACCAAAGCCTAAACAAAGTTTTATGAAGGCTGTTTACAAAGTCAAATGTCTAGTCAATGATATTGTTACTAAACAAACATGGATACCCAAGATGAAACAAAAGATTGTCAAATCTGTTTATAGGGTAAAATGTTTATTGAATAATGGTAAAGCTGTTGTTAAAGTAAAGAATGTTGTTTTGCCTGACAAAGGCCAATTCTTTAAGTACTCTGGACCCAATCAAATTTGGGTTCCGAAGAAGGTTTAATCCGTTTGTCATTGCAGGGTGTTGAGCAGGTTGAACGAGTGACCTGGATCTTGGACAGTGGATGTTCAAGGCATATGACTGGAGACAGAACCCTGCTGACAAATGTGGTGGAGAAGGCCGGCCCAGTAGTTACCTTTGGAGATAACAGCAAAGGTAGAACTGATGGATATGGCAGACTTGAAGCTGGAAATGTTATCATTGATGAAGTCTCTTTTGTGAAAGGACTTGAGCACAATTTGCTCAGTGTCAGTCAATTCTGTGACAAAGGTTATGAAGTTCATTTCAACAAGAAGAATTGTCTAATTTCACACAAGAGACATGAAAAGCCACAACTGACAGGAGTTAGAAAAGGCAATCTGTACGTAGCCAATATGAACTCAGGAAGCACTAAAGAAATCACTTGCTTCTACACTAAAGCATCTAATGATGAGAGTTGGCTATGGCACAAGAAACTTTCTCATCTTAATTTTAAGACAATGAATTCTCTGGTTAAAAGAGAGTTGGTGAGAGGTTTGCCTTCAATGGAATTCACTCAAGAAGGACTTTGTGATGCATGTCAAAAAGGCAAGCTAAAAAGGGCAAGTCACAGGAGCACTGACACATCTTCAATAACTGAACCATTACAATTACTTCATATGGATTTGTTTGGTCCAGTTAATGTGATGTCTATGTCAAGGAAGAGATATGCTCTAGTGATTGTTGATGATTTTTCAAAATACACATGGGTCCTATTTTTGAATTCTAAAGATGAGACTCCACAACTGGTGATTGATCACATCAAATTAATTGAGCGAGATTCTACGTATCCAGTGAGAGCTATAAGATCAGACAATGGAACTGAATTCAAGAATGCAGTTCTAAATGACTTCTGCACTGAGAAGGGTATAACTAGACAATACTCAGCTCCAAGAACTCCTCAGCAAAATGGGGTAGTGGAAAGAAAGAATAGAACCTTGATTGAAGCTGCACGTATTATGTTAAGTGAATCAAGGCTTCCATTGTACTTTTGGGCTGAAGCTGTCAATACTGCGTGCTATACCCAGAATCGAACTCTAATCAATAAAGATCAAATGAAGACACCCTATGAAATTATGGCTGATAAGAAACCATCACTCAAATACTTTCATGTATTTGGGGCAAAGTGCTTTGTGCTTAAAGAAGGTGATGATCAAGGTGGTAAATTCGATACCAAAGCATTTGAAGCAATTTTTATTGGTTATTCAATGAGAGCATACAGGGTGTATGTGATTGATGAACAGAAGATGATGGAAAGTGTCAATGTAACATTTGATGACACTAAACTCCCTAGTATCCAAACTGAGAATCCATCTGAGAAGCTATCTTTCGATGACATGACAGATACAGATTCAGATGATGACAATGCACCTGAGATTTTTGCTGATGCTAATGACAACAATGATGATCAGGGTAATGGTGATGAAATCAATGATAGTAGTCAAAATTCCCCTGACTCTTCTAAACAATCATCATCTAGTCAACCTGGCAACAACTCAGGGGGAGAAAATGAAGGGTCAACTGGTCACACACATCACAATGAAGATCAAGGCGAATCATCAAGATCTAATCTTCCCAGACAGACTGTTTGGAATAGAGCTCATCCTTTTGAGCTAATTATTGGTGATCCAGTTGTTGGTGTGAAGACTAGAAGAGCTTTTCAGAATCAATGTAATTATTCACGGTTTCTGTCTGAAATGGAACCTAAGAAAACTGAAGAAGCTCTTTCTGATCCTGATTGGGTGATTTCTATGCAAGATGAACTCAATCAATTTAAACAACAAGAAGTTTGGAAGCTGGTACCCAGACCTACAGACAGACCAGTGGTTGGCACTAGGTGGGTATTCAGAAACAAACTTGATGAAGATGGCACAGTGACGAGAAATAAAGCAAGACTGGTAGCAAAGGGTTACTCCCAATCTGAAGGCATTGATTATGATGAGACCTATGCTCCAGTGGCTAGACTTGAGGCCATAAGAATATTCTTGGCATTCGCAGCATTTTCAAACTTTAAAGTTTATCAAATGGATGTCAAGAGTGCTTTCTTGAATGGCAAGCTAGATGAAGAGGTTTATGTAGAACAGCCCCCTGGCTTTGAAGATCCAGATTTAATTGACTATGTCTACTTCCTTTTCAAGGCTGTCTATGGTCTTAAGCAAGCACCAAGGAAATGGTATGACACTCTCTCTGAATTTTTAATTGAAAATGGTTTTGTTAGAGGTGTCATAGACAAAACTCTCTTCACAAAGAAACATAAGAATGATACAATTCTAGTCCAAGTCTATGTGGACGATATAATATTTGGGTCTACTAATGACCTGTTGTGCAAGAAATTTGCTAAGTTAATGCAGGGTAAATTTGAAATGAGCATGATGGGTGAGCTGAAGTTCTTTCTTGGATTGCAAATAAGTCAAAGGACAGATGGAATATTTATCTGTCAATCCAAGTATGTCAAAGAGCTTCTCAAGAAGTATCAAATGGAGGACTCATCTTCAGCAAGAACACCATCATCTACTGCTGTTAAATTTGGAGCATGTGAAAATTCTGCTAAGGTAGATATCACAAGCTACAGAGGTATGATAGGCTCATTACTTTACCTTACTGCAAGTAGACCTGATATTATGCATGCTACATGCTTGTGTGCAAGGTTCCAAGCGGATCCTAGAGATGTGCATCTCATTGCTGTTAAACGAATCTTGAGATATCTTAAGGGTACTCCAAATTTAGGAATTTGGTACCCTAAAGAATCTGGTTTTAATCTTGTTGGATATACAGATTCAGACTATGCAGGAAGTGTTGTAGATAGAAAGAGCACCTCTGGGAGTTGTCAATTCCTAGGTGGCAGGTTGGTTTCCTGGTACAGTAAGAAACATCAAACAGTTTCCAACTCTACAGCCGAAGCTGAATACATAGCTGCTGGAAGCTGTTGCGCTCAGATCTTGTGGATCAGAAATCAGCTACGGGATTATGGCTTTGTACTTGACAAGATTCCTATCCTGTGTGATAATACAAGTGCCATAGCAATCTCCAACAATCCTGTGCAGCACACGAGAACAAAGCACATTGACATCAGGTATCATTTTATTCGAGAGCATGTCATGAATGGTACTGTGGAGTTACTTTTTGTACCCACAGAAGAACAAACAACAGATATTTTTACTAAGTCTCTTGACGAATCCACATTCACCAGAATTGTTGGTGAATTGGGTATGTTAAACAGTCCTAGTAATTAAACTAGTTAATATCTGAGGTTTGATCTTTAATAATTTACAAGTGATTATTTTGTGAATATTTTCTGATTTAAATCACTTGTATAATTATTTTATCAACTTATAATCTTGCTTGTTAATTCTTAAATCATTGTCATTATCTTCTTAATATTTTCCTACTTACTTCTTTTAATTTTAGAATAATTTTATTTTCTCTAAAAATATTTTTCTCAAATTTTACAAGTGGAAATTAGTGAGAAATCTATTTTTGTTGAAAATTCCTTATGAATATTTGTGATCTTTTAATAAATCATATTTTCTTTCAAAATAATTTTCTGATAAGAAAGTCATTTTATTCGAAAATATATATAGATTTATTAATTTGCTACAAATGTTTATGTAAATAGTTAATATTTTATTCAATATTTTGTAGTGTTTGTTCTTCTGTTACTGATGTGTTAATTCCGTCAAAAGGACAACCTATTGTATTTTTAGTATTTTATATTTTCTATTTAGTTATTTTAAGTAGTTATATTGTTGTAGATATTTTTCTAAATTATTATCTTTTATCTTCAATATTCTGTAAATATTATTAATACAGTTATTTTTGAATTTTAAAAAATATATATATATATATATAAAAATATATATATATAAATAAATATTAATAAAAATAAAAATTTGTTTGTAAATTATTAAGTTATGTATAGTTTTATTATTTTTATGTTAATTCAAATTTTTCTTCTTTGTTTAGTTTTATTTGAATTTTTTCTTTTCTTATAGTTTTTATTTTGTATAATTATTATATATATTATTTCTTATTTTTGTATATTCTTTTTCATGTGTATATAAATAGGTTGTATAGTTTTTACATTTTAGTCACTATACTTGCAAAACTTACAAGTAGGTCACTGTACTTGGTTCTTTTGTTGTTCTTCTTATTAACACACACAAAACCTGCAGTTTAAGTATAAATCTTTGTTTTGTGATTACTGTTAACAGATCTTCGTGTTAAGGACTTAACAATTGACCAATGTTGGAATCAAATTGGTATGTGTCTATACAATTGGTTAGGAACTAATGTTTGATTTTCAGGATCTAACAATTGGAAGACAAGACCTATCAAGTGCTAACAATTTCTAATAGTTGGTATCTATCTTACAGGACCTAAAGCATGATAAAATAGTTTTGTTTGTATTGGTTTAAACATTAACATACATTGATTCGATTAATATTTATTAATTGGATTTTTGCCTATGTTCTTGTTTAGTAAAACCGGCTCAGGATCTATATCTTCCTAAATTCAAAATCTCTTTCTACAGCTGTGATTGCTTACATTGTAAATCTTTTAAAATCACAACTGTATATCACTTCTCTTAAGATAAATGCAATATTTTCTCAGAAAACTTTTCAATGTTAAAAATGCATTCTATCTCTATGTTGCTCATATTCTGTGATGCAGGTTCATCTACATGAAATTTTGTATTCTCACATGTTTAGTCATAAGGTTGTAAACCCAACAACTTTTATCCCAGACTACAGTCAAACTCAAACACATTCTATCTTACACCCTAAATGGAAGTAACCTATCAGACTAAAGGTCAAGAGGGAGTAACTGCACTTGATGCAGCAAACAAGGATGTGTGGGATATTCAGTTGGAGAGTCACTACCTTATACACTAACCAAAATATTTCATATGCACAAGTGAGATTGCACACACCAAGAATGAATTGACGGAAACCTGTAATCCAACCATTTTACGGTTAGGATTATAAGTTAAAGGTTCTTTAATGAACTAAGAGTCTTCACAGACCTCGAGAGAAGGTATTGATCTCAAATGCAAAATTCAACAAGATCATTATCTAACTCCCCAGAGGGAACATCTCTGGATCCTACGGGTAACGGATCTGACATAGGTGCAGATCGGCAACTTGTAGACTATGATTCAGATTTTACCTGATGAGTTTAACAAGGTGATGTCTTCACAGACATTAGAAGGGAACCTTGATCTCAATGCTAAATTTATAGATCATTGTTTACCTTATCAGAATTCAAATCTGAAAACCCTAAAAAGGGAAATTATCAACTTGTAGATTATGACTCAGATTCGTCTGACGAGTCCAACGAGGATTTGGGATTTGCGAACTCCCATTGCACCACCAGTGACCTCTCTAGAAGGGGCTATGGTGATTTTTCCTTCCAGGTACACTAACGGATGTTGGAGCTATGAGTGCTATGAGTGAAACACTAGTGAGCAAGAGTGTAAACACAGAGAGAAGTGAGACACTCAACACAAATGAGTGGAGAGAAGAGTGAAACACTTGTGAGGTACACTAAACACTATCACACACTCACAGTGAGGAAGAAAATGAAACTTCCTTTCTAACAAAGCTTTATCAATTGATTTCAATGTACTCTAACGATTGGTATAAATTGGTAACAATTTGGTATCAACTACTTTGTCAATTAGTTGAATGGAGGATTCCTCAACTAAGGGGGAGAGATATATTGAAAAAGATATATTCAAGCTTAAAGCTTACCTTAGTAGGATTACTCAACTAAGGGGGAGAAGTATTGGGGTACAAGTAAAAGAAGAGTGAGTTAGAAAGGGGGAGCAGTAAAGACTGTGCTTAGGATGAGAAACAAGTCTAGTTTCTAAGGGGGAGCCTTAGATGAAGAAGCAAAAGAACTTTCATTTGTTATGAAAGTGGAGATATAAGGAGAATTACATCACAATGCTATTCTATTAGTCTTTCAATGTACTATGTATAAAGGCTAAGTAGAAGAGTAGTAAATTCACCAGAAGTTATAGAAATGGTATTGATTCACCATTGTCTATATAGTAGGAACAACTATTTTTCTTTAGTGAGAAAAACTGTGTCAGAAATGGGAAGTGATTGTAAATCAAGAACTGTAGATAATCACCAATGTAAGATGTGAAGGATTATCAGGCAGAGATATGAAGAATCAGAAATGAAGATGAGTTATCTATTGAAGATCAGTTCAGTGCTAGAGGAACAATCATCTATCATTTCATCAACTGAAGATTCTGGAATTGTTAAATCTAAACTAGAGAATTTTTTTTTTTTGTATTATTTACTTAGTTCTTAAAAGTTTTATCTTTTTCTTGTTTAAGTGAGGTAGTTGAGTTATCCTCTAGGTATTTGCTTGTTATTGTCTAACAAACAAATAGGGGGAGATTGAAAGGCATATGATGTAGCCTATTTGTATTTTGAGGATACAACTCAACTGAAACAAGATTGTAATAGTAAATAGTATATAGACTGTCACAAGGAATCTCAGATTGTATTATCTGTCAGAAGAAAAAGATCAAGGTCAATCTACAGACTTGAGGAATTACTACATTGAAAGAAGCTCAGACATCTGATCAAGCCTCAGTGAAGTATTCGTTAAAGAAGTGGATTCATTTAAAGTGACAGAGATTTCGACAGTGACAGAGACAGTACAGAAGAATTAGTAGAGAGAGAAGAAAGAGAAAAGAAAAGGAACCAGATTTTAAAGTCAATATATGAAGAACAGTCATTGCGGTTAGTCACTCATGAACCAGACAGTACATCGAGTGTCAACATTAAACAGTGGTTGTTTATCATTAACTTCAGTGGTTCAAGCTATCAAGACGGGTATATTAAGAGAAGACATTAACCACAGCCATAGAGTCAAAAATAAAGAAAAGCCGTTGGAGTTGGTCGCTCATGAACCAGACCGTGCATCGAGCGTCAACAAAAATTCGGTGGTAACTCTTTATTACTTTCAGTGGTTCGGAAAAAGATTTGAGCTGTCAAAAGATTTATATTAATTCTCTTTTAATTAATATAATTATGTAATTGATTTAATTTAATAAATTAATTCATTCTGAATTAATTTATTTATTAAATTAATTATCATGTTAATTAATTTTGAATTAATATATTAGTCTAATTGATTTATTTAATTAACTTATTAATTAATTAATCATTATTCGTTTAAATGATTAATTGATTAATTAAGATAATTAAATTAAATACAATTAAATCAAAATCAAAAGAAAAGAAAAAGAATCAAAAAAAAAAAAAGAAGTCGACAGAACTTACAAGACAAAATGAATTGTACATGAAAACGAAAAGGAAGCAAGCTGGTACTTGTGTTGTGGACAAAAGTAAAAGAAAGACACAAAGCAAAAGTTAACTAGCATGCAAATCAAATGGAATCAAAATAAACAAGGCCTCAACAATTCTGTCAATAACACATGTTTCTGTCGGACAAAATTCAACGCGCATATGGCGCGCGTGGCACGCACGCGCTGTAAAAGAAACCAGAACATGTGCGCGTGTCTTTCACAGTCCGTCCCTGCAACTGGTGTTCAAATTTGGCAGTCAAGAATATTTTGTTTACACAGATTCAATTCAAATCATTACAGCCAAGTGGGTTGTTTTTAATGTTAACAAGACAATCTCAATTGTATTGCCGATTGTCTTGTTAACCTTGATTGTCTTGCCTATTGTATTGCCTATTGTCTTGGCAATATAAATCGATTGTCTTGGCAGTACAAAATTGATTGTCTTGGAAGAGCAGATTGTCTTGCCGATTGTCTTGGCAGTACAAATGAAAATGAAAAGAGGCAGAAGATTATATAAATCAAGACAGGCGGACAAAAAGAGAAGAACACAGAACATAATATTTTTCAAGAAACAAGAACATCTCTATTCTCTCTCATTTTGAAGAACAACACAGCAAGAGAAAAATTCATAAAAAACCAAGTTCATCTTATTTTTAATATCTGATCCGATAGAACTTGTTTACTTGATACTCTTGTAATATTAGCGAGTTTTTACTCCTAATCTATATCTCGATTTTTATTAACAAATCTAGAAAAATTCATGTCGAATTTTCTAATTTGTTTTTATTAACTAGATATAATTTCTGTACTGTATTTGTAACAAACCCCTCAAGTTAATATAATTTTATATTCAACTTGAATTTTGTTTCATTTAATTCCGCTCAAATTTGTCAAAATATAAATTAAATTTATCCGGACAAATTTCGATTAAACAGTACTGTTTGTATTCAACCCCCCCTTCTACAAACATATTGGACCTAACATGGATGGTTTGCCTGAAATCAATGAACCAAATCAGTTGTGCGAAGCATGTGTTAAAGGGAAGCAACACCGACAAAGCTTTCCAGTTGGAAAATCATAGCGAGCTAGATGGCCGTTGGAGATTGTTCATACGGATATAGCTGGTCCTTTTGATATTGCATCATTTGGCGGAAATAGGTATTACCTAACTTTTATTGATGATTTTAGCAGGAAAAGTTGGGTTTATCTCATTAAAGAAAAGGCGGAGGCTCTTGATAAATTCAAGGAGTTCACAGAGTGGTCATTATTTGAAGGTACTCCGATCAGACAGAGGAGGCGAGTACACTTCAAACTTGTTCAGAAGTTTTTGCAGAGCACATGGAATCAATCATCAGTTGACAACGGCATATACTCCACATCAAAATGGTGTAGCAGAGAGGAAGAATCGCACCATTCTAGATATGGCAAGGAGCATGGTGAAAGCAAAGCACATGCCAAGAACTTTCTAGGCTGAAGCCGTTCTATGTGCAGTTTATTTGTTGAATCGCTGTCCAACTAAAAGTGTCAGAAACAAAACTCCAAATGAAGCATGGAGTGCTAGCAAATCATCAGTTGGGCATCTCAGAATATTTGGGTGTATTGCATATGCCCATGTTCCCGATCAGAAAAGAAAGAAGTTTGATGACAAAGGCGAAAAGTGCATCTTTACCGGATATGACAAAAGAAGCAAGGCGTACAGACTCTATAATCCCCTGACGAAGAAATTAATCATTTCTCGAGATGTTGAGTTCAATGAATCTGATTACTGGAGATGGAGCGAGGAAGAAAGAAAAGTTGCAGGTTTATTTTTTAATGATGATGATGATGATGGTGATGACACCAACATTGAAGATGGCGAGAATGATGATCCAACTCCTCCACAAAGTCCAAATCAACAAACTCCTGCCTCGACACCTTCGAGTTCAGGAAGTAGCAGTAGTAGCAGTTCAGGGGGAGCACCAAGAAAAATGCGGAGTCTGGATAGTATTTATGAAGCAACAAGTCCGGTACAGACATCCTTTGATTATTCTTTATTTTGTTTGATGGCTGAATGTGATCCAGTTACATTTGAGGAAGCTTCTGAAGAAAGCAAATGGAACAAAGCCATGGATGAAGAAATTGGCGCAATAAAAAAGAATGATACTTGGGAGCTTACAAGTCTTCCAGAAGGACACAAAGCAATTGGTGTCAAATGGGTCTATAAGACCAAGACAAATCAAGATGGAGAAGTGGAAAAATACAAGGCGAGGCTAGTGGCTAAAGGCTACAAGCAAAGATATGGCATTGACTATGATGAGGTATTTGCTCCAGTTGCAAGAGTTGATACCATAAGACTTCTTACAGCAATTGCAGCTCAGAACCAGTGGAAGATCTACCAGATGGATGTGAAGTCAGCATTCCTAAATGGTTATCTTGAAGAAGAAGTCTCCTGGATATGTTCAGAAAAGTAAGGAAGATAAGTCTACCGGCTAAAGAAAGCAATGTATGGGTTGAAACAAGCCCCGAGAGCATGGAACACAAGGGTTGATGAATACTTTCAGAAAAATGGTTTTGTGAAGAGTCCGTACGAACATGCACTCTACACAAAAACAAATCAAGGGGGAGATATTATGATCGTGTGCTTGTACGTGGATGACATGATCTTTACCGGAAACAATCCTGGTATGTTCGATGATTTTAAGAAAGTTATGACTAATGAATTTGAGATGACAGATATTGGTCAAATGTCATACTTTCTTGGAGTCGAGGTGAAGCAAAGCAAAAATGGGATTTTTATGTCTCAGAAAAAATATGCCGAGCAGATTTTAAGCAAGTTTAGAATGGATGAATGCAAGCCAGTGAGCACGCCCGCAGAAACGAGCATAAAGCTCAGAAATGATTCAACGAGAGAGTCGGTAAATCCGATATTGTTCAAAAGTTTGGTTGGAAGTCTGAGGTACCTAACTTTCACTCGTCCAGATATCATGTATGCAGTTGGACTGGTTAGTAGGTACATGGAGAAGCCGAAGCAAGATCACTTCATGGTAGCTAAAAGAATTTTGAGGTACATAAAAGGTACACTTAATCATGGTCTGTTCTACACGCATTCTCAAAATTCAAAATTAGTTGGCTACTCAGACAGTGATTATGGTGGTGACTTGGATGACGGGAAAAGCACTTCAGGATATGCTTTTCATATCGGTTCAGCGATATTTTCATGGTCATCAAAGAAGCAACAGACAGTAGCTCTGTCAACATGTGAGGCAGAGTATATGGCAGCAACAACGTACGCATGTCAAGCTATGTGGCTAGGCTACATATTGAGCGAGTTAAATCTCGCAAAGGAGGATCCGGTTACTATATACGTGGATAACAAATCTGCTATCTCACTTGCAAAGAATCCGGTGTCACACTGTCAAAGCAAGCACATCAACATCAAATATCATTTCATACGAGAGCAGGTGAATGACAAAATTGTGGAGTTGGTGCACTGCAGGACCAAAGAAAATTTAGCAGATATTTTCACGAAGCCGTTGAAGCCGGAGTTATTTCACAACATGAAGAAGAAACTCGGAATGCAAAGTCAAGTTTGAGGGGGAGTGTTAGAAAAAACAAACTTGACTACAAATGCTAAGAAAACAAAACAAATTTGGAGAAGTAACTAGAATTGTAGGTTAGGTTAACAAGTCAAATAAAAACACACATGTTCATACATGTATGAGGTAAGTGAATATGTCATCCTTGAATTTATGTAAGCAATGATGTAATCAATTAGAGCCTATAAAAGGCTGCCCATATTCATTGTAAAATAACACACCAAAAGAGATAGAAAGAAAGAGCTGAAGCTCTTGTGAGAGAAAGAAAGAAATTGTAATTTCTTCTTATATATACATACACGTTTCCAACAATACTTCTCCAATGTTCGGATCTAGTTAGTTATGCTCAAATTGCATTGGCAAAAAACGGACAAAGATGAAATTTCATTGGACGAAAAGGCAAAGAGAATGAGAATTTATTATCGAATCCTCAATATATAATCAGAATATGTGACTTCACAAAACTAGAGAGTAGCAAATAACACTTCTGAAGTATCTTTAATATAGATATACTATAAAACCTAAATTAATAAATCAAGGAGAAAAACTCCTCCGATCTTTATTCCTATATACTTATGCTTTGTTCAAGTCTAAATAATAAGGCCGACAACATGACTATAATCGTTCAGTACCACTATAATCTCTCATTACACCTTGCTTAAAGGGATAACCTTTTCCCGGACTTTGTTGAAGTCTAAATAATAAGGCTAACAACATGACTATAATCGTTCACTACCGCTATAATCTCTCTGATAACGGGGAAGAAGAAAACTGAAATCATTCGGTAGTGCATTATAATCAATATTTGGAAGATCCACAGCTTTACCATAATCACGAGGAACCGCAAGATTGCCATCTCCATGAGAAAGCTGCACCCCATTACCAGTATTACCATATGTATTAGGAACCTGGACATTATTATTTTGAAGATAGAAATCATTCAGAATGTCATCCAATCCATCGTCATTCATCGCGAGTAATTCATTCAGTACGTCGTCATCATTAAAATCCAAGTTGTCATTCACCAAAAGATCCTGCATAAATCCGACATCCTTTGCAATCAGATTCTTATTTTCTGAAAACTCATCCGATAATCCAGAATCATTCGAATTTGCAGTCTTAGTTGCATCGAACATCGATGAAGTTTTAATCAGCTTGAGATCATCAGCTCTCGATATTAACTTATTCCTCAACTTTTCCATGGAACTTATATAGTCCTCCAGCTCTTGAACATCTACTAAATGTTCAAAAGGCTGTTCCCACCAAAATAAATCATCTTTATCATTAGAATTTTCGTCTTTTTGTCGCTTCAAAGTTAGTGATTTATTTTTCTCAATTTCCAGCTCCTGCATAATATCCAAATATTGTTTGTTCAACTTGTCGCACAGCGAGTAGACGCCGGTTTCAGAATTATTGTCTAGCAGCTGAGAAGAAGCCTTCTCACCGAGATATTTATCGACAACGGATTCGACACTGGGATGGCCGAATGCAAAAATACGTCCACCGTAAGATTCACAAACAATGGCACATTCAGCACCGGTTAGAGCACAAAGTTCACTGGCCTTTTTAAAAATACCGACACGGCGCTTGGAAAAGGTGACATGGCGTTGACCTACGTCGTCTAATTTTTTGATTTCCGTTCTTTTTTCTCTTCTGGTACCCTGCTTGGTCTTGATCAAGTTGTTCATGGTGGGATAAATATTTAAGTTCCGTATTTAGAATAGATGGAAGATTGAATGTACGTAGGTTCATCCGTTCGGGCATGCGCATGCATATATAGCACATTATTATTAGAGTTAAATGCATTTTGCATCCCCTAACTTTACTTCAATTTCAATTATGTATATGTAGTTTAATAAATTGTACTTTGCATCCCCCAACTTTAAATTATAGGTCAAATCACAATCCCTTATACGTTTACTATCAAAAATAATATTTCTTTTAACGATTGTATTCACAAATGCGATATAAAATTGTGTAGTGATTATATAATTTATATTTCAAGATGGTACAAATATATTTTAATGATTTTATAAGTATCATATATCATAACACTAGTACAAAATTGGCTTTTTACGTCGGTTAAATAGGTCTTATACGTCGGTTAAATGGCGACGTATAGAGAGGCGACGTATAAAGTCACGAGTCTTTTACGTCGGTTAAAAAGGCGACGTACCGACGTATAAAGTCAAAGAAGGGCGACGTATAATGTCAAAGAAGGGCGACGTATAATGTCCAAAAAGCCGACGTATATAGATTATGCTTTATACATCGCCCATGTGAGAACCGACGTATATTGTCCATAAAAATTTAAAAAAATATATTTTTTTTGTTTCTCTGTGCCCATACCCAAAAACCTGTTAGGCAATCAAAATAACTTGCTTTTAACAAAATTTTGTACAATGAAAAGCCTACAATAATTAAAATTTCCATGTATATTATTTATCATGTCTTGATAAACAATGCTTCAGACTCAAGTTGTACCTACTTTAGAAAGTTCAAATGCCAACAACAAAGGCAATTACAATTATCAATTTGACAGAATTTAAAAATATTGTTTCTCCCCTCCAAAATTATCTTACTTCCCCAACTGCTTTAGACTGTATGTAAAATTAGTCCAAGATGATTAAAATTAGTCCAAGATGATTATATCATCATTGCAATCATTTTATATCACATTTGTTAATGTATTCGTTAAAAGCAATATTATTTTTGATAGAAAATGTATAAGAGATTGTGATTTGACTTATGATCTAAAGTTTGGGGATGCAAAGTGCAATTTATGATACTACATATACATAATTGAAATTGAAGTAAAGCTAGGGGATGCAAAGTGCAATTAACTCTTATTATTAAGGGAAAGTTTTGTGAGGAAGCTTCCTAGAAGGAGGCCAATTGCACTGTGTGTTTATTTAACATATTAGAGCATCTCCAATGGAGAATATCCCTTAGCTAAAATCACAAATATATTACCATAAATAAATTTTATAGAAATTATGTAAAAAAAAAACATGACTCCAATGGAACATTACTGTTAGCAAAAAATTTAGATAATCACTTTTCGTTGGCTATATTTGGCCAACCTCTAGAGACCTGTAAGGAAGATTTTACATGATCTATTACCTTAAAAAAATAGATTCTATTAGTAACAACCTGAAATAATAATAACATACTATATTTACAATATATACAACATTATAGCCAATATACCGTTGGAGCACAACTTCTTACAGGTTCGGCAAATTTTACATAATCAATATTTTATCTGATTTAGCCAACCATTTTTAGCTAATACCGTTGGAGATGCTCTTAAGAAGATGAGACATGCTAAATAATTTCTTTATTTTCTAGATTTTATACAAATATAAAAATTTAAGAAGAGCTAAAAATTGAGAAATATTTACTGATGTTGATTTATCTTTATTTTGGAAAATCTTGATCAAAAAGCAAACAGTTAAAAGGCAATGTTACCACAATTTTCAAAAAGTCAATAATTTAAGTAAATATTAACATACTGTTGAACTTCTTATCCAAATTAGGTGATATTCGAGTTTGGTAAAGCTAATAATTCACGAATTTGTTGCTATTGGTTTGCGATTCTCTTTTGGGAGAAAGGTAATCTGTGTATCTAAAGGGAGGTGGTGTTGTACCCTATTTTCCGTGATTGTCAGTATTATCCTAGTTTCTAACCAAACGAAAGGTTAATAATTCTAGTATTTCTGATAATATATTTATATTTTTAAAAATTTACTTACTATTTATTTTTAATTTTATTGTCATTTTCCTTGTTTTAATTAAAAATAAATAGTAAATAAACTTTTTAAATTCTAAATATATTATCAAAAATACTAGAATTATTAACCTTTCGTTTGGTTATGGAACCATTCAAGAAAAATGTGTAGAAATCAATGAAAAATTATTTTTATTTTTTGAGTATATTTTAAAGGTATACATTTGATATTTATTATGACTTTAATGATTCAAATGAGATGCCGATAACTAGGGTGAGCAATTTGATACTAGCCCTCCAGTGAGCACTATGAGATTTAACCCTTTTCAATTATTGTTGACTTAAAATCCGTATGATACATAAATTAATATTATATAATTTTTTCAATAATTTGAATAATTTTTTGATGATATAAATTTTATAAATTAAATTTTTAAAGAATATAATTTATATATATATATATATATATGTATATATGTATATATATATACATATATATATATATATATATATATATATATATATATATATATTGGTAACATTATTTTTAAAAAAGGAAAAATTTAGTTATAAGATATAGATAAGATGATACGTTTTAGCTGAAAAAGGTAATTATTCAATTGTTAATTATTATGATATTATTTTATTGAATACAATTATCCGTAATACTATTGAAAAAGAATATGTTTTAGTAAGAAAAAATATAAAAGATAACGTGTTTTAGCTGAAAATGTAATTTGTTAGTTATTACTTATTAGTAATCATAATGATATTATCTTATTTTATTAAATATAGTTGCCCGTAGTATTTTAGAATATAAAAATGAAATCAATTAGTTATTTAAAAATAGAAAATGTAACATGTTTTTACAAATAATAAATATTGAAGTAAGGATAATTAAGTAAGAAAAGAAAGTTTAAAAATAAGAAATTTTAGTTATAAAATATAGAAAAGATATTACATTCTAGTTGAAAAAGGTAATCATTTAGTTATTAGTAATTATAATTTTATTAGTTTATTTCATTAATAGATGACCCGTGATATTTTTGAAAATGAGAGATTTTAGTCAGAAAAGTTAGAAAAAATAATGTATTTTAACTGAAAAAGATAATTATTTAGTTATTAGAAACTATAATATCATTATTTGATTTCATAAAATAGAAATACACCTTTCTACCAATAATAAATATTTAAATAAGAATAATTAAGTAAAAATAACAAGTTTGAAAATGAGATTTTTTGTTAGAAAATATAAAAAATATATTATCTTTTAGTTTGAAAAGGTAATCAGTTAGTTTGTAAGGTATATAAGCCTAAATATTTAAATAAAATTAGAACAATTATATTTTTGAAAAAAAGAGATTTTAGTTAGAAAAGTAATTGATTAGTTATTATTTAGAAGAAAATGAGATATTTTAGTCAAGAAAATAGAATAGATATTACTTTTTAGCTGAAAAGGATAATCAGTTAGTTATTAGTAATTATAATATTATTAGTTATTTAATTAGAACGTTTATATTTTTGTAAAGAAGTGATTTTAGTTAGAAAAGGTAATAGCTGAAAAAGATAATTAATTAGTTATTATTTAGGAGTATAGAAAAGATATTACCTATTAGCTGGAAAGGTACTCAGTTAGTTATTAGTAATTATAATATGAGTTAATTGCAAAAAAGTGACCGAACTTTACACCTATTTTCAAAAAAGTGGCCTGACTTTAAATTTTGCAAAAAGGTGGTAAGACATGTTTTTTTCCTTTAAAAAAGGTGGCTGGAGACGATATTCAGCTTTTTTTGGTTATATTTGTAATAATAATAATGCCCCCGTGTATGCATATCAATTAAAAAAAATCCACAAATATGAGTTGTTAAGATTTAATTAGTCGATTCATGTGCATATAGTCGGGGGTATTATTATTATGAATATAACAAATCATATGGTGACACATATTAATTTGGGGATTTTTTGGACAATTTTTGGGATTTCTAGCATTTTTTTTAGTAAAATAACATATTTTCCCATTTTACCCCTGCCAAAAAAGCTAAAAATCGTCTCCAGCCACTTTTTTGAAAGGAAAAAGGCAAGTCTGACCACCATTTTGCAAAATTGAAATTCTAGCTACTTTTTTGAGAATGAGTGTAAAGTCTAGCTTTTACATTTTTGGAAAAAAGATATTTTAGTTACAAAAGGTAATAGCTAACAAAACTAATTGGTTAGTTATATTTAGAGGAAGTGTTTTGTTTTTTTATAATTAAGTTAATAGTTTTGAGAAAAGATTGTGTTTTACTTTTTTATAATTTTTTTTAGAGGAAGTGTTTTGTTTTTTATAATTAAGTTAATAGATTTGAGAAAAGATTGTATTTTGTTATATATATATATATATATATATATATATATATATATATATATATATATATATATATATATTTGATTATATAGGCATACATGCCTTACAATTTAGTATTTGTTTTAAGATAATTCTCGCGGTGAACGAGAGTCGAACCCATGACTTGGGACGACAGAGGATTCATCCTTTACCACTTGGGCTATCCAATCGTGATCTGTTTTTATAATTAAGTTAAATAATTAAAGGTAATAAAGTAAAACAATTAGATAAGGTAAGTACCGTGTCATACCAAAACTTTCAATGTTTCGTCTTTTATAGTATGGTATAGTATATTATTTTAATCATTTTAAAGTGAAAATATTTTTAGAAGAAAACAGAATTTAAATTTTTATTTAGAAAAAAAGTAAAAATTTCTAAAAAAAAATTTAAGAGTAATGTTATGTACTCCGAAATCGTTCTCAAATAAAGTTTCTGAATGATGTGATATACTAACGTGATATTTTGAAAAGTTTTAATTGGTGAATTTTATGTGAATGTAGAAGATCCTTCATAATTAATTAAATTAGTACAAATTAATTTCTGATAGGTGATATTCAGGAATAAAATTTTAAACATAAAAATTAATCATAAAAAATTATAATTTAAATATAAAAAACTGAACATAAAAATTGAATATAAAATTTTAAACATAAAAATTGAATATATGAAATTGAGCATAAATTTTAAACATAAAAATTGAACATAATAATTCAAATTTTAAGCAATAAAATTGAAAATAAGACGGAATCATGGATAAGGATATACGTTTTATAAGTATGTCAACCATTTAAATGTTTTAAACGATAGTCATGTTTATTTTAAAAATAAATGATAATTATGTTTAGATTTATTTTTAAAATTTTTATGTTTATATTTGAAATTTGAAATTTGAAATTTGAAATTTTTATGATAAAGGACCTAAACCAAAAAATGGAAAAGTTCAGGGATTTAAACCAGAATTTTTTTGCCACGTTAGTGACACGTCATCAAAATTCTAACATCCGTTAGAATCTTGATGACGGAGGGACTTGAATCAGAAAAAAAATTGTCCAAGAACCCAAAATACGAAATATTTTGTTCAAAAACCTAAAAAATAAAACAATAACATTTCATGATCTATTATTTAGTTTTCCTAAACAAAAATAATTTTAATTAATCATATTAATTTGAATGCATGTGAGATCGTCAACTATGATGAGTTTTCTCTCCGTCTCATCTATTGGTGAGTTTGTTTAAATCTTAGTTTTCTCTTCTGTATTGGCGGTCTTGTTTCTTTAAATTTCTGTTCGTACTCATGGCAAGTTCCTCTCAAAATGGACCCCTAGAGGATGTACGCAAAGTTGTCACTGGATAATGAAGATGAAGAAGGCGGGCTCATTCTAGAGGATATCCCTGATAACTATGTCAAGGGAGGTTTTAATAGATGTTTGGTGGGTAGGTTCTTGACAAGTAGAAAGGTGAACTTTATGGCTATGCAGGATACATTGGCATCGATTTGGAGACCAGTAAAGGGGGTGTTTATGGAGGAGACTAATCGTCCAAACATTTTCTTGTTTAAATTTTTTCATGATTTAGATATGCAGAGAGTTCTAAATGATGGTCCGTGGACCTTTAATCAACAAGTTCTTCTTATAAAGAAACTGAATGTGGATGAACAGCTGAAGGATGTTAACTTATCAGAGTTATATATTTGGGTCCAGGTACATGATGTGCCGATAGGTTTCAATTCAGAATATGTCCTGAAGTCAATTGGTAATTATGTGGGTAGGTTTTTAGAGTCAGATCCCCGGAATCATCAAGGAATGAGCAGAAATTATATACGAATTAAAGTAGCTCTGGACATCCAGCGTCCTTTGAAGAGTAAAATGCGTATAAAGAAAGCAGGAAGTGATTGGTTATGGCTCCAGTTTAAATATGTGCAGTTGCCTTCGTTCTGTTTTTTTGTGGATTGATAGGTAATACGGAAAAGTTCTGTGAGGCGTTGTTTGATAACCCGCAGGGGATGGAGAATAGAAAATATGACAGTTCTTTGCGAGCAACGATGAGGAGTCAAGGTTCAAGCGCAGGGAATCAATGGATTAGAGGGGCTAATGGTGATGTAATTACTCCGGTGAGGAAAGTCGGTAAGGAAGGTGGACGGGATGGTAATCAAGCTGGGGACAAGACCTATAATTTTGGTAACGGTCAGCATGATAATAGTGATAACGTAGTGAGGTCAGTAGGATTCCCTCGAAATCAGGAGGGAAATGCTCTGAATTTGAATTATGATGAAGATACTGATTTTAATGAGGGGTTAGTAGTATCCACTCAGAAAAAACCCTGATATTAGGTTAAATTGAGGATGTGGGCCGTTTGTTAAATCATGATGGTGGGCTGGATATTGTAATGACTGAAGGAAAACAACAGAACCAAAAAAATTGGCATTGGTGGGACCTGTAACCCAGGCCCGCCAGCCACAATGAGTACGTTATTTTAGAACTGTAGAGGTCTGGGCAACCCTCATACAATTCAAGTTTTATTGGACCTAGTCCAAATGAAAAAGCCCATGTTTGTTTTTCTTATGGAGACTATGGTGGATTATGATAGATTAGAGTGTATTCGTGCAAAAATGCGTTACGAAGGTCTGTTTACGGTCGCTGGTACAGGGCATGGTGGGGGTTTAGCCTTGTTGTGGAAACAAGCATAGTCTATTAATATTTTCTCTTCTTCACTGAATTATATTGATGCAGAAGTCAGGTTAGAGAGTATAACTCCTTGGCGTCTTACTTGTTTTTATGGTTTTCCGGAGAGGGCTAGGAGGCGTGACTCTTGGGAGTTGATTAGATCGTTGGCAACTAAGTCATCTTTTCCATGGGTTATTCTGGGGGATTTTAACGATTTGCTTCGAGCGAAGGAGAAGAGGGGGATTCATAAACATCCAACCTGGCTTCTTAATGGTTTTAGGGATGCTATTTTGGATAGTGGAATTTCTGATTTGCCTATGGAGGGATACCCTTATACCTGGGAAAGAAGTCGGGGTACTAGAAGATGGGTACAAGAAAGGTTGGATAGGGTTTTTGTCAATGAAGATTGAAGATCACTTTTCCTTGAAAATAAGGTGCAAAATCTTATAGCTCCATCATCCGACCACTCTACGATTTTTCTCAGGGTTAGCGTGTGGAGACCAGTAACAAGAAACTACAGATTTCGTTTTGAAAACTGTTGGTTGAGGGAAGATTGCTGCAGTGATATTGTCAGGGAGAGTTGGAGGAAATTGGAGAATTTAGCTATCAGTCAAAGGATAGAAAGGTGTGCAAATGATCTCAAATTCTGGGGCGAGAGGCTAACTCGGGATTTTAAGAATAGATTAAAAGAATATAGAGACAGAATAGACAGGTTTAGAGGTTTCGAGGATGCTTTTTCTGTGCAGTGTTTTAAAGAAGCGGAGGGAAATTATTCAAAGGTATTGAACCAACATGAAGATTTCTGGAAACAACGCGCTAAACAGCATTGGTTGGAAGGAGGTGATAGTAATTCGAAGTATTTTCATTCTTATGCTTTAGCTAGGAAGAAGATAAACCAGCTGAAGAATAATGAAGGTATCTTGGTGGATTGGTCATCAGGCTTGGGAAGTCTCATCGAAAATCACTATACTGAGTTGTTTGGAACTGAAGGTATAGATGCAGATAATGTGTTGGATTTTATTAGGGCTCGTGTTACCAGGGCTCAGAACGAAGCTCTGACTCAAGAGTTTACTGAATGTGAGGTTAAGGATGCTCTCTTTGCGATGCATCCTGATAAGAGCCGTGGTCCGGACGGGATGAATCCTGGTTTTTACCAAAAGTTTTGGGACATTGTTGGCAGAGATGTTTCTAAGGAGTGTATTAATATTCTGAACGAGGTCACTATTTCGGGGAACTTTAATGATACACTAGTTGTGCTTATCCCAAAAAAATTAGGTCCAGAAACGATAACTGATCTAAGACCTATTTCTTTATGTAATGTGATGATGAAAATAATTACTAAGATGCTTGCTAACAGGTTGAAAGGAGTTCTTTCTAGCATTATTTCTGAGGTTCAAAGTGCGTTTGTCCCGGGTAGGTTGATTACGGATAATGCAATCGTAGCTTTCGAGATTAATCATTGGATGCATAGGAAAACAAAAGGCAAAAAAGGTTACGCAGCACTTAAGATTGATATGAGTAAAGCCTATGATATGGTGGAGTGGGAATTTGTGTTGGGTATCTTGAGGAAAATGGGCTTTTGTGTATGTCGACAGTATCATACAAGTTTGTGGTTTCTGGAAATGAATTGGGTCCTATTTATCCTAGTCATGGTTTAAGGCAAGGAGATCCTATTTCGCCATATCTATTTTTGATTTGTGCGGAAGGTCTGTCGGCTTTAATCCAAAGAAAACAAATTATGGGAGCTATTCATGGTTGTAAAATTGCAAATGGGGCTCCCGTGGTCACTCACTTGTTTTTCGCTGATGATTGCTACTTGTTTTTTCGAGCTAATGTGGAATAAGCGGAATGTATCAAAAAGTGTCTCATTCTCTATGAAAGAGCCTCAGGCCAGAAAGTTAATTTCCAGAAGTCTTCTATCTCTTTCAGTCGTAATGTACTAGAGTCTGAAGGAGCGACTATTAGTCAAGTGCTTCAAGTTTCGGTTCGATTTGATGCTATGTACCTTGGTCTGCCTAAAATGGTTTCGAGTAACAGGTGGGAAACGTTTAGGTATGTAAAGGAGAAAATAAGAATTAAGCTTCAGAGTTGGAAGGGTCTTACGTTGTCCTGGGGTGGAAAAGAAGTTTTAATCAAATCAGTTACTCAGTCAATTCCTTCTTATGTTGATGGTATGTTTCTTCTTCCATTAAAGTTGTGTGAGGAGATTGAAGTGTTGATGAATAAATTTTGGTGGCTTTCGGATGTGGATAAAAGTAAGGGGATTAGATGGATGTCGTGGGATAATATGTGTTGTCCTAAGAAATATGGTGAATGGGTTTTAAACGTATTCGGGAGTTTAATTTAGCGATGCTGGGGAAGAAGGCCTGGAGAATTTTAACTGAGCCCAGTTGTTTTAATGCAAGACTTTTAAAGGCTCGTTACTTTCCTAAGTGTAGTTTCAATGAGGCCAGATTAGGGAATAACCCGAGCTACGTCTGGCGTAGTATATTGGCTGCTCAGCAACTGGTTTATGATGGGAGTGTTCGAAGAATTGGTAAGGGAGAGACAGTGAGTATTTGGCAGGATTTGTGGCTTCCATGTGTAGGCCACTCAAAGATTCTGACACCTGTTTGGAATGGGTTGGAGGAAGCTAAAGTTTGCAGTGTGATGGTTACTGATAAGATGGAATGGGATCTGGAGATTTTGAGAGATTTGTTTCTTGAGGTTGATGTTCATCAGATTTTTAAAATTCCTCTAAGTAGTAGTAGGACAGAGGACTCGTGGATGTGGATAGAAGGGGAGAAGGGGATTTACTCGGTTAAAAGTGCGTATCGTAGTTTCTGTCAGGACTATAGTCGTGTGTCATTCTTGGGTGTGGATTTTAATTGGTTTAAACTATGGAAGTTAGCTGTTCCACCGAAAGTGAAGAACTTTATTTGGGGAGCTCTGCAGAACTTTCTCCCGACGTTGGATAATCTTAGAAGAAGGTGTGTCGAGGTTTATCCATTGTGCCCAGTTTGTCAAGAAGAATTGGAAAACACGGTGCATATATTGTTTTCGTGTCCGTTTGCTCAGAACTGTTGGAGTCTTGCTAAGGTGGATAATTTCTTTTCTTCAAACTCTTCTTTTCAGGATATTATGGTGAGTTTGTTTCAGTCGAAAACTTCGAATGAGCTGGAAATCATTTGTTCTATAGCATGGCAGGTGTGGTCTCATAGAAACAGTGTAGTGTGGAGTAGAAAGTTTCAGACAGACCCCAATGATGGTTTTCAATCATGCAGTTTCGTTTATTTTCCAATGGCAAATAGCACAAGTTAAGCAGCAGTCAAGTAGTAGTTTTAATGATAGAGAAGGAGTTTTGCTTTGGAGGCCTGAGAGGGGTTGGTTGTCTTGTAATGTGGATGTTGCGGTCTTTGCAGGTGAAGGAAAGAGCACTTTTGGGTGTGTCTTACGTAATGATCAGGGGTTGTTTGTTGCTGGGTATGGAGGTTCGTGGCCTGGTGTTGTAGATCCGAAGTATGCTGAAGCTCTTGCTTTTAAGGAGGGTTTATCGTGGTTGAAGAAGCTGCGTCTGAATCATGTGCATATCGAACTTGACTCATTGGCTGTTATCCAGGCGTTTGGTAACAAAGTGAGGGACTCCTCTTACTTTGGGGTCTACTATAGACGATTGTCGTTCTATTATTAAGGACTTAGGGTCCTATTCAGTTTATTTTATTAGACGTTCAACGAATTCATTAGCTCACGCTTTAGCTAGAGAGGCTGGTTCATTGTCTTATCGTAAGGAATGGCGTGATGTACCATCCTTTCTTATCGATATTTTGTGGCGTGATTTAATATAAAGTATCTTATTTTGGTTTCAAAAAAAAAATTACTGTATCCAATCAAAGATCTAATACATGATTTGGAAAGAATGTTGGATAACAATTTCGTATCTCTAATATATATCTTCCTATTTTTATTTCATCACTTTTCATACTTACACAACTGGGAAAATATAAACATATAAATTAGAATCTTTCTAAGTATCTAATTTAGTCTTTAAACCTTACATCTGTATATTTGTTTTGACATTGAAATTTATTGCATTAATATTTAATGGTCTTTTATGAAATGTATTTTTGATTAATACACTTATTAATTGTATCTCTCTATGTCACAGATATTTTTCCTGTGTTTGACTCTCTTGAGACAAAAAGTCAGAACTTAATGTTAATAAAATCTTTGATATTTTTCTTCTTTAGCTGTTTTTTCAAAGAATAGGTAACATACCTCCAGACTCCAAATCATTACACAGTGAAATTTTATGGTTTTTGAGCTTCAAGGAAACACAGCGAAATTTATGGTTTTTGAGCTTCAAGAACAAGTAAAATTTTTACTTCTATGTTAATTACTTCGGCCCAAAACCAGAAGCACATATTTACCAGATTGGAGGTGTTGTATGCATTATTAACACCCGACAAAATAGTTTAGATCCCAAAAATTGAATTAAAAGTTATAAAATTGAAAACACAATTATATATTTGAAAATACAATTATATACTTTACCAAAATCCCAACTAATTAATACGGATCGATATCGATTCAATATAGTGAAACTCAATAATAATTTAAAAGTTTAATAAATCTAGTTAAAAATTACTTAAAACGAAAATTTATTCAAAAATAATTTGAAACACTAGATTTTATGATGGCATGAAATAGATTAAACTCGAATAAAACATTATTCGAACCAAATAACTCGAAAGATTGGATTCGATTGTAATTTGATTTAGGAAAATGGTGAGTTAAAGTGTTATCTAAAATTATCAATGAATACTATTTTATTAAAATTGAAATATTAAAAATTTGTAGTTTAATATTCCGTTTGGTTTATTTTTTATAAACATTTTACTTACTAAAACAATATAATTAATAGTAGTAATCGATTACCTTTTCTAATAAAACACTTTCTCTTTTAGTTACAAAATTACATTTTATAAATTCATCTGATATTAAAAACTGTACACTAGACACGTTATTTTTTATTAAAATATATTATATCTTACTATATAATTAAAATATATGAAAACTAGGTACATGTAGTTAGAGGGCTACTCTAGTGAGACCCTTTTATTGTGAGAACTGCACATTGGGCCACAAACCAAGCCCAATAACCAAACACGTGGGATCCTTACTTGTCACCATCTACTTACTATCCTTTCCTGCACCATCTGATAATCACAATCGCCAACATAACTACTACTGCACCATCACCGTGATTTCCATCATCACTAATCGTAAAATAACCATCACCTCCACCACCACACCACCATTTATACTCCATCGTCACCACATGGATCACCAAAATTGAATCCAAATCATTAATATAGAACACATCGTCATAATCACCCTACACTATAAGCTACTCAATCACCAAATCCATATTCAAATCACCAATATTTTAGATCACAATCAATACCAATAGCTACATAATCACCAAACTAAAATTTTGATCTAGAATTTAAAGACAAATCACCAATTTTACACCCAAATCACCAAAAATTTTGGGCAAAAAATCACAAAAAATCAGAATTAAGTTCTTAATAGTATCAACTTCACCAGATCTGAGTCATCGTCGCATTTCCCTAGCCTATACAGTCACTATCGTGCTCGTCGATTGTTAGTAGCCCCTCATCGTGTTGAACTCAAATATTTTTGATCCATGACATCTTCTTTTTCTTTTATACCTTCAAAAGCTTCGTCGAAGATTCCGTCGTAATGGTCTATAATCGACATCAGGGAGATGAAAGTCTAGGGCGAAATATGATTTTGAAATTTTTTAAAGCATAGAGGAGGGGTGTTTCAATGTCGAGTTTTTAAAATGATAGAGTTTGATATTACAAGGAGAGAGAGGGATAGAGAGAAAGAGAGAGAGAGAGGGAGAGAAGAGAGAAAGGGAAAGCTAAGAGGCAAACTAAAATTTTGATCCAGAATTTAAAGATAACTCACCAAATTTACACCCAAATCACCAAAAATTCCGGGCACAAATTCACACCAAAAAATCAGATTTAAGTTCATAATAGTATCAAATTCACTAGATCTGAGTCATCGTCACCATTTCTCTAGCCTATACAGTCACTATCGTGCTTGCCGATTATTAGTAGACCTTCATCGTGGTTAACTCAAATTTCAATTGATCTATGACATCTTCTTTTTCTTTTATACCTTCAAAAGCTTCGTCGAAGATTCGGTTGTAATGGTCTATAATCGACATCAGGGAGATGACAGAGTTTTTAAAATGGCAGAGTTTGATATTACAAGGAGAGAGAGGGTTAGAGAGAAAGAGCGAGAGAAGAGAGACAGGAAAGGAGAAAAGAGAAACGTTTAAAAGGTCTTTATATAAAATAGAGGGCTGAGATGAATTCTCAGTTCTCATATTAATTAGGGGTCTCATTTGAGCACTTGCCCATGCAGTTATATGTTCATAACTAACCCATAATTCATATGTACTAACTGAAAGGCATATGATGTAGCCTATTTGTATTTCGAGGATACAACTCAACTTAAACAAAGATTGTATTAGTAAATAGTATATAAACTGTCACAAGGAATCTTAGATTGTATTATCTGTCAGAAGAAAAAGATCAAGGTCAATCTACAGACTTGAGGAATTACTACATTGAAAGAAGTTCAGTTATCTGATCAAGCCTTAGTGAAGTATTCGTTAAAGAAGTGGATTCATTTAAAGTGACAGAGATTTCGACAGTGACAGAGACAGTACAGAAGAATTAATAGAGAGAGGAGAAAAGAAAAGGAACCAGATTTTAAAGTCAATATATGAAGAACAGTCATTACGGTTAGTCACTCATGAACCAGACAGTACATCGAGTGTCAACATTAAACAGTGGTTGTTTATCATTAACTTCAGTGGTTCAAGCTGTCAGGACTGGTATGTTGAGAGAAGAAATAAACCACAGCTTAAAGTCAGAAGTGAAGAAGCATCATTGAAGTTAGTCGTTCATGAACCAGACAGTACATCGAACGTCAACATAAGTCAGTGGTAATTCTTTATTATTTTCCGTGGTTTGGGAGAATTAAATTAATTATTTATTGATTTAATTTAATTCATTTGTAATTGATATAAATCATTAATTGGTTTAATTAATGAATTAATTCTAATAGAATTAATTTATTTATTAAGTTAATTATTGTATCAATTAATCATGAATTAGTTAATCATTAATTAATTAAAAGGATCAATATGACTTAATTAAATGCTAAATAGATTATGTCATGACTGAGTTTGGTTCGGTATGACTTAAGATAAGTCATACCGACATGATAAAAGGTTAAGTCATGCCGAGCAAATGAATTAAGTCATACTGACTGCTGCAAGGGATTATGTCTTACCGACCTCACAGAAAATAGGTCATACCGAAGGAAATAAGTCATACCGAAGCAGATATTTCTGGAAAGGTGATTAAGTCATACCGACAAAAGTGGATTAGGCCATACCGACTGCACTGTTCAAGATTAAGTCATACCGACACATTTTCTAAGTCATACCGACAGAAAATAGGTCATACCGAATGTTTAATTATGTCTTGGAGCAACATTAAGTCATGCTGACAGCTGATTTAATAGGTCTTGAAACAGTTTAAGTCATATCTAATCAGTACAGACTTATATAAACAAGACAGAAGCAGCAGAAGAAAATGAGTGCAGAATAAAACAGCAAGAAAAAGAAAAAGACAGCCATTCTCTCTCAAAGCCTTCAAGAACACCAAGCACAAATTAATTCACATAAATTCAAGTTCATCATCTTTGTAATATTCTATCCGATAGAACTTGTCTACTTGTGATTCTTGTACTACTAGCGAATTAAGTTTCCTAGTACTTAACTTGAGATTTATTAACTAAATTAGAAAAGTTCATGTCGAATTTTCTAATTAGTTATTGAACACTTGATAATAGTTTGTATTGATTTTGTAACACCCCATCAAGTTAATATACAATTATATTCAACTTGAAATCCGTGTCAATTTATTCCGCACAAAATATTCGTTTAAGTGAAAATTATTTAGCGAATAAATTTTGAGAAATTGATATAGATTGTATTCAACCCCCCCTTCTACAATCATATTGGACCTAACAATTGGTATCAAAGCCTATTGATTGATACACAAATCAAGATCCCATTTTTATTCGGTCAAAAATCCATTTCGAATTGTTAACTCAATTAAAAATTCATCATGTCTTCAAAAGTCCTTGTTAAGATTCCTATCTTTAATAAAGATAAATATGATATGTGGAAAAATAAAATGGAGCTGTTTCTTGATGTTACAAATTCTAAATATTTGGGTGTTCTGAAAAATGGACCTAAAATTCCTATGGTCAGTGAACAACAAGTTGTTACTAATGGAATTGTTACAACACCTGTTAGAACCCATGAAAAAGACCTTGCGTCTTATACTCCTGATGAAAAAGAGGATGCAGGACTAGACAAGAATTTGAGACTCATACTATTAGATTCCCTAGATGCTGTGATGTACAGTCATGTGATGAATTGTAAAACTGCAAAACACATGTGAGAAACTATTGAGACTATCAATGAAGGAACTGATGAAGTCAGGGAAAACAGACTTCAAATTTTAATCTCTGAGTACGAACACTTTAGAGCTGGCCCTAATGAAGGCATTCAGGAAGTGTTTGAAAGGTATAATAAAATAATCAACAACTTGCAAATCCATGGCAAGAAATATACACAAAAGGAGATTAACATGAATTTTCTACTGACCATGCCTACTCACCTAGAACATAGGATAACTGCCATTAGAGAAGCCAGAGACATGAATCAAATTACTCTTGAAAGGCTCTTCGGCATTTTGAAAACCTATGAGTTGGAACAAGTTCAACAGAAAGAAATTCATGGTGAAGGTAGGGTTCCAAGTTCTTCTACAGCTCTAGTGGTTGAGACTCCAAAGGAAGTGGAAGCTAAGGTGGTTCAACCTTGCAGCGCTGACAAGGAACAGGTTGAAGTTGAGATTGGTCATACACCTGTCAGTCAGGATGGTGGAGATTTCTACTCATTGGAAGAGCTGGATCAGTTGGAAGATGAGTCAATGGCTATGATGGCGAGGCAATTCAGTATCTTCAGATTTAGGAGGAATCCCAAGTTCAAGTTCAAATCTAACTACAATAGATTCCAGCGAGGAGGTTCTTCCTCAAGTAGCACAAGGGGTGGCTATCAAACTGGAATGGTAGATAGAAGCAGGATTAGGTGCTTTAAATGTAATGAACTTGGACACTTTGCAACTGAATGTCATCAACCTCAACAAGATGCAAGGAGAGAGTATGCATCTCGTAAGAAGAACACAGACACGGCCTATGTGGTACAAGGCAAAAGCTGGGATGACACAGACAGTGAAGATGAAGAAGTTGGAATTCTTGCTCTGGTGGCAAATGATGGAGCATCTAATCATCATAACAAACCGGTAATTCTTACTGACACTGAATTGATTCGTAGTCTTTATAATTCCTTAGGTAATGCACAAACTGAATATAGAAGACTAGATCTGCTAAGCACTAAACTTGGCAATGAAGTGTCAAAATTGAAAAAGGTGCATATTAATCAAGATCAACATAGAGATGAAATAACAATGCTTCATAAAAAGGAGAAAGCTATTCTAGAAGTTGTTGGCAAACAAATGGCTAGAATTACTGAACCTGAAACACAGGTCAGGGCTTGTTATAATTCTGTTAAAGTTTCCAAAGAGTTTTTTAACAATCAAGTTGTAGAACGAACAACAGGTATAGGGTATGGCTATAATGAAGCTGTTGGATCATTGGGCATAAATTCCCCTAACCCTGTTAGTGCTAAAGAAAGGGGAATACCACATGTGCTCAAGAATGTTAAAGAACCTCTATTTAAACAATCTGATGCTGGACCACCAGATATTCTTTCTATGGTTATCCAGGAAGAAATGAGAAATGAGGACAGTGCAAATGGCACAGTCTTTGTTAAGGATAAATCTGTTAAGAACGCTAATCCAAAGAATTTTTCATCCAAGAAAGATGTCACAGTCTTTGTTAAGGCTAAATCTGTTGAGGACACTAATCCAAAAATTGTTTCATCCATGAAAGATGTACCTAAAGTGCCAGTCAAGTTTGTTGAAACAACTAGTTCTTCTAAGACTGGATTAGGTGGTAATAAGTTGAAGCAGAACAATAACATGTCTAACATGAGTAACATGCCTATCATTGATTCTAATCATAAAGCATGTGGTGTTGTCAACTGTATGTCTTGTGCTTTTAATGTGATGTCTGCTTACTTTAATGGTAATCATGCATGTGATAATAAGACTGCTCCTCGACAACATATGAACAGGAATAATGTTAGATCAAAGACTGCTAGTCCTCCTTATGTTAGGAGAGAGACATTTGTACCAAACCCTAAACAAAGTTTTACTAAGGCTGTTTACAAGGTCAAATGTCCAGTCAGTGAAACAAAGGTTATTGCTGCTAAAAAGACATGGATACCTAAGATGAAATCAAAGATTGTCAAAGCTGTTTATAGGGTTAAATGTCCAGTCCCCTTGAAAAATGTTGTTATGAAGATTAAGAATGTTGTTTTGCCTGACAAAGGCCAATACTTCAAGTATTCCGGACCCAATCAAATTTTGGTCCCAAAAAAGGTTTAACCGTTTTGGCATTGCAGGGTGTGTAACAGGTACATCGTGTTATGTGGATTCTGGACAGTGGATGTTCAAGGCATATGACCGAAGATAGAGCCCTGCTATCAAGAGTGGTGACGGTATCTGGCCAAGTGGTTTATCCCTTGGAGACAACAGCAAGGGTATGACCTAGGGTCAAGGCTATTCAATAGCCAAGGAATGTTGTCAGTAATAAAGCATCTTTTACAAGATGAAGAGCCTACTGTTCGAGGATTAAGGAAATAGAACTTATCTGTAGCTGACATGGAATCTCAGTCAAAGGTGAAGTCAACAAGGTCAAATCTAAAGCTTCATCAGACAAGAGTTCAGCTATGACATAAGGAGCTCTCTCACCTGAATGTCATATCAAGAGATTCTTTCCTGAAAATCGAATCAGTAAAGGAGACTACCTCATCTGGAATTAAAGTAAAATAAAAGTATGAGGCATGTCATAAAGAGAAGTCAAAGAAGCATCACACAGAAGTTCTACATCAATGAAAAATATACCTAAGTGGTGATGACTGATGACTTCTCTCCACAAACAAGTTGTTGTTCAAACAATCTGAAGATAAGACATCACTGATGGTTATTGATCATATCTAGAAGAGTGTAAGGAAGCAAAATTGACTATGACAACTTGGAGACCAGATTACAGGACCTATCAATTAGTGTTCTGGATGATTTCTGCACCTTCAAGAGTATTAATGTTGAAGCAGTCAATAGTTTGCTACTGACATGATTAAACCCTGATCAGTAAGGAATATAGGAAGACCCCACAAGTATGAAGAAAATTGTTTTGCAATGATAAATGAAAGTGAGTATCCTAGCAATCTGTTAATGCTCAATAGGATAATTTCCTTGGTTACTTGGTGGAGTCAACAGCCTACAGGGTGATTGTTATTAATCAACAGAAGGTGATTGAAAGTCTTAGTGATGTTCAACGACTTCTAGCTCCCAGCTGTCAATGGTAATGATGATTCAGATCCAAGCAATGTCAACATTGAGAATCTTCATGTAAACCCAGCAACAGCTTAGGGGGAGCAAAAGAAGGATCATCTAGTCAACTCAACACCACACTGAAAGTCAAAGGACACTATGAGAACATGTCTGCCAAGACAAAGAGTGTTGACTCAATTAACTCTTTGTTCTAGTTCTTAGTGTTTCTAATGGTGGAAATAAAAGACTAACAGAGCTTCAAGTACTAATGGTTATTTCTTTAGTCTTCTTTTAGAAGAAACTAAGAAAGCTACAAAAGCTCTGAAAAATCCAGGTTGAGTGATTGCAATGCAAGATGATCTCAATCAGTACAAAAGGTAGATTGAAGGGAAGCTGGTATCTAGACCAAACAACAAGGCTGTATTTGGTACAAAGATAACCAGAAGTCTACCTGGATGATGTCAAGGCATTGTTATGAGGGACAAAGCCAAACTGGATGCTAGGTTACAATTTGATCAAACCAGTAACAAGACTTGAGGATATCAGGCACCTGCTGCACATTCAAGATTATAATGGACATCTAGACCTACTGAATCTGGATGCTAGAGGAATGTGAACAAGTGCACTCCTGGTTGGTGAGATAATTGAAGATCTCTACAGGTTAGTATAAACTGGTATCATCATTCAAGCAAGCATGGAAGACATGGTATGACACCCTAACTATAATTTAATATTTGGTATCAATCTTTAACAGTTGGTATCTTTTAATAATTGATGTCATATTTATAGAACTCTCTACATCTTTAGGCACAAACATAAATGATATATATATGCAATGATATCTTGATTATATTATATGTTGGTCTACTAGCTATAAATTGGTATCAAGATATTTTCTGTTTTGATGTTGGTAAAGTTGCAATTCTTTTGATTTACTTCAGTAAGCCAAAAGAATGATGACAATAAAAATAAGTCAAGGATCTTTTGTTTCTATTCAGAAGATTCTAGACCTGTCAAGACTACATGCCAACACCTCACTATAGCTGGCTTTTGACCTGTTAGTTTGGATCTAACAAGTTGGTTATCAAAAATCTTAAGATGGACCCGGATATGAGGAAATGGTATTCTAGAGATATTTGACCCAACAAGTTCAGGATCTACTAATTAGGACCTAATCAGGCTATAGAGGAATCATCAGCTCATTATCTTATTCAATTGCTAATAAATCACTTACACACATATTTTATTCTCAATTATGCAAATGTGCATGGTCCCAATTGGATTCTTGAGAATCTATTCTTGTAGTTATTACACTTGATTTTCAGATGTCTTAAGTTGGACCCAAATCTACGGAGATGGTAACCTAGAGACATCAGTTCTGACATGTTTTGCTACATAGAGACAGATCAAATGAGTTGTACGAAAGCAGGAGAACACAAGGAATCAATTGCATCTCCAACAACTCTGTGAAACACTAAAGGACTAAGCAACTTGCATAAGGTATCAATTCTTTTGAGAACATGTCTTTAGTTAAGAATAACTTGCAGACACGTTTGCTAAATCACTTGATGAAATTAATTTTTCAAGATTGGCTTGTAAACTTGGGATTTTATTAATGCTATATGATTGTAAATCCCATCTGTTAAGTAATTCTTAAGTAAGCTTACAAGTTTTCAATTGTCTATATTGAAAGGACATGTGAACTTATTTACATCCAGACCTCACACTGAAAATTATCTGTTGAATGATTGCCATGTGTATAATTGCAATATATTTTAGTGGTGATTATTTAAGGATAATTTAAATACTTAAATGCTAAAATCTAACTCATAGAGATTTAGTATTTAATTATTTAATTATTTATTTTGATTTATATGGGTTACGGACTTGAAGCAATTCAATTTAGTATTTGCTCTGTACCTTATATTTATTAAAATAAATAAACAACATAACTAATTTGGACCTAATCTGTATTGGTCTTCAATTAGTTGTGAGATGTTAATTCTAGTGAATTTTATCAATGCTCCATTTTTCAGAAATTCACTATAATTAATATCATGGTTCTAACAATTGGTTGTATTGAAATTTTGACTTATATCAGTTAATGATATTTAGTTAGAATTCTATTTACTAACTAATTGTGAGATGTATTAGTATGTGTGAAATTACTTAGAACTCCTCTAAGTAATGATTTTTATATCTTTTACAATTCACTCATATTATTATACATGGTATGAAAAATAATCTAAGTAGAACTATGGATATTGAAATATCTAAAGTTACCATAGTTCAAATACTTTGAATAATTTTTATGCTTATTTGCAAGCTTCTAATCACTTTGATAATAAATGTTTTATACTATGGATCAAGGTGTATTGGACTTAGAATATTATTTCTAAGATTGCAGACAAGACAGTCTTGGTAATCAAGTTTTATTTTTAAGAACCAAGATTGTCTACCAACAAACAGTTGTTAGGAGTTAACAATTGTTGTTATCGAGGAGTTGCCTTGAAGTCATAAGATTAAAATGTTAATGATGATAATTATCCAAGTGATAGTGGTGGAAACAATTTTGTTATTGGCGATACCAATGTCACTGGAAAATAATCATCAAGTCATTCTGGCAACAACTCAAGGGAAGTAAACATAGGATTCACTAGTCAAACACAACATCACAATGAAGAACAAGGTAATTCATCAAGATCCAACTTTCTCAGACAGTGTGTTTGGAATAGAGCTGATCATTGGTGATCCAGATGTTGTAGTAAGAACTAAAAGGGCTTCTCAGAATCAAGGTATAGAATCTAAGGAATCTGAGAAAGCACTTGCGAATCTGGAACAACAAGAAACGTGGAAGTTGGTGTCAAGGTTTGAGCGCTAAGTAACTGGTATGACATTCTTTTCGAATTCTATCTTGTCATCTTTCTATAAGAATTGTCATAATCATTCTAATGTTTTAATCCATGTTTCTTTATTTTAGAATAATAATTTTCTCTAAAAATATTTTTCTCTAAGTCTCTAGTTAGAATTTTTGAGGAAGCTATTTTTATTGAAAATTTCATTATTTTAAAATAGCTGCCATATTTATGATAGTTTATTAAATCATATTTTCTCTCTAAATAATTTTCTAGTAGAAAGTTGTTTTGTCAGAAAATATATGGATTTGCTAACCTATTATAAATACTCTTGTATATACTTAATGTTTTTGTACATGTATTTTAATTTTTAAATGTTAATCTTATTTAACATGTTTTGTAGTGTTTGTCTTTTTATTTTAGTCGTATGTTCGTTTATAGTTTAAGTTTTGTAAATTATTAATTTATGTATAGTTTTATTATTTTTATGTTAATTCAAATTTTTCTTCTTTGTTTAATTTTATTTGAATTTTCTTTTCTTATAGTTTTTATTTTGTATAATTATTATGTATATTATTTCTTATTTTTGTATATTCTTTTTCATGTGTATATAAATAGTTTGTATAGTTTTTACAGTTTAGTCACTATACTTTCAAAACTTACAAGTAGGTCACTGTACTTGGTTCTTTTGTTGTTCTTCTTATTAACACACACAAAACCTGCAGTTTAAGTATAAATCTTTGTTTTGTGATTGCTGTTAACAGATCTTCGTGTTAAGGACTTAACAATTGACCAATGTTGGTATCAAATTGGTATGTGTCTATACAATTGGTTAGGAACTAATGTTTGATTTTCAGGATCTAACAATTGGAAGATAAGACCTATCAAGTGCTAACAATTTCTAACAGTTGGTATCTATCTTACAGGACCTAAAGCATGATAAAATAGTTTTGTTTGTATTGGTTTAAACATTAACTTACATTGATTCGATTAATATTTATTAATTGGATTTTTGCCTATGTTCTTGTTTAATAAAACCGACTCAGGATCTTTATCTTCCTAAATTCAAAATCTCTTTCTACAGCTGTGATTGCTTACATTGTAAATCTTTTGAAATCACAACTATATATCATTTCTCTTAAGATAAATGCAATATTTTCTCAGAAAACTTTTCATTGTTAAAAATGCATTCTATCTCTATGTTGCTCATATTTTGTGATGCAGGTTCATCTACAAGGAATTTTGTATTCTCACATGTTTAGTCATAAGGATGTAAACCCAACAACTTTTATCCCAGACTACAGTCAAACTCAAACACATTCTATTTTACCCCCTAAATGGAAGTAACCTATTAGACTAGAGGTCACCAGGGAGTAACTGCACTTGATGTAGCAAACAAGGATGTGTGGGATATTCAGTTGGAGAGTCACTACCTTATACACTAACCAAAATATTTCATATGCACAAGTGAGATTGCACACACTAAGGATGAATTGACGGAAACCTGTAATACAACCATTTTACGGTTAGGATTATAAGTTAAAGGTTCTTTAATGAACTAAGGGTCTTCACAGACCTCGAGAGAAGGTATTGATCTCAAATGCAAAATTCATCAAGATCATTATCTAACTCCCCAGATGGAACATATCTGGATCCTGCGGGTAACGGGTCCGACATAGGTGCGGATCGGCAACTTGTAGACTATGATTCAGATTTATCTGATGAGTTTAACAAGGTGATGTCTTCACAAACATTAGAAGGGAACCTTGATCTCAATGCTAAATTTATAGATCATTGTTTACCTTCTCAGAATTTAAATCTGAAAACCCTAAAAAAGGAAATTAGCAACTTGTAGATTATGACTCAGATTCGTCTGACGAGTCCAACGAGGATTTGGGATTTGCGAACTCCCATTGCACCACCACTGACCTCTCTAGAAGGGGCTACGGTGATTTTTCCTTGCAGGTACACTAACTGATGTTGGAGCTATGAGTGATATGAGTGAAACACTAATGAGCAAGAGTGTAAACACAGAGAGAAGTGAGACACTCAACACAAATGAGTGGAGAGAAGAGTGAAACACTTGTGAGGTACACTAAACACTATCACACACTCACAGTGAGAAAGAAAATGAAACTTCCTTTCTAACAAAGCTCTATCAATTGATTTCAATGTACTCAGACGATTGGTAGAAATTAGTAACAATTTGGTATCAACTACTTTGTCAATTAGTTGAATGGAGGATTCCTCAACTAAGGGGGAGAAATATATTGAAAAAGATATATTCAAGCTCAGAAGCTTACCTTAGTAGGATATACTCAACTAAGGGGGAGAAGTATTGGGGTACAAGTAAAAGAAGAGTGAGTTAGAAAGGGGGAGCAGTAAAGACTGTGCTTAGGATGAGAGGCAAGTCTAGTTTCTAAGGGGGAGCCTTAGATGAAGAAGCAAAAGAACTTTCATTTGTTATGAAAGTGGAGATATAAGGAGAATTACATCACAATACTATTCTATTAGTCTTTCAATGTACTATGTATAAAGGCTAAATGGAAGAAAGTGGAGATATAAGGAGAATTACATCACAATACTATTCTATTAGTCTTTCAATGTACTATGTATAAAGGCTAAGTGGAAGAGTAGTAAATTCACCAGAAGTTATAGAAATGGTATTGATTCACCATTGTCTATATAGTAGGAACAGCTATTTTTCTTTAGTGAGAAAAGCTGTGTCAGAAATGGGAAGTGATTGTAAATCAAGAACTGCTGATAATCACCAATGTAAGATGTGAAGGATTATCAGGCAGAGATATGAAGAATCAGAAATGAAGATGAGTTATCTATTGAAGATCAGTTCAGTGTTAGAGGAACAATCATCTATCACTTTATCAACTGAAGATTCTGGAATTGTTAAATCTAAACCAGAGAAATTTTTTTTGTATTATTTACTTAGTTCGTAAAAGTTTTATCTTTTTCTTGTTTAAGTGAGTTAGTTGAGTTATCCTCTAGGTATTTGCTTGTTATTGTCTAACAAACAAATAGGGGGAGATTGAAAGGCATATGATGTAGCCTATTTGTATTTCGAGGATACAACTCAACTTAAACAAAGATTGTATTAGTAAATAGTATATAAACTGTCACAAGGAATCTCAGATTGTATTATCTGTCAGAAGAAAAAGATCAAGGTCAATCTACAGACTTGAGGAATTACTACATTGAAAGAAGTTCAGTCATCTGAGCAAGCCTCAGTGAAGTATTCGTTAAAGAAGTGGATTCATTTAAAGTGACAGAGATTTCGACAGTGACAGAGACAGTACAGAAGAATTAAAAGAGAGAGGAGAAAAGAAAAGGAACCAGATTTTAAAGTCAATGTATGAAGAACAGTCATTGCGGTTAGTCACTCATGAACCAGACAGTACATCGAGTGTCAACATTAAACAGTGGTTGTTTATCATTAACTTCAGTGGTTCAAGCTGTCAAGACTGGTATGTTGAGAGAAGAAATAAACCACAGCTTAAAGTCAGAAGCGAAGAAGCATCATTGAAGTTAGTCGTTCATGAACCAGACAGTACATCGAACGTCAACCTAAGTCAGTGGTAATTCTTTATTATTTTCCGTGGTTTGGGAGAATTAAATTAATTAGTTATTGATTTAATTTAATTCATTTGTAATTGATATAAATCATTAATTGGTTTAATTAATGAATTAATTCTAATAGAATTAATTTATTTATTAAGTTAATTATTGTATCAATTAATCATGAATTAGTTAATCATTAATTAATTAAAAGGATCAATATGACTTAATTAAATGCTGAATAGATTATGTCATGACTGAGTTTGGTTCGGTATGACTTAAGATAAGTCATACCGACATGATAAAAGGTTAAGTCATGCCGAGCAAATGAATTAAGTCATACTGACTGCTGCAAGGGATTATGTCTTACCGACCTCACAGAAAATAGGTCATACCGAAGGAAATAAGTCATACCGAAGCAGATATTTCTGGAAAGGTTATTAAGTCATACCGACAAAAGTGGATTAGGTCATACCGACTGCACTGTTCAAGATTAAGTCATACCGACACATTTTCTAAGTCATACCGACAGAAAATAGGTCATACCGAATGTTTAATTATTTCTTAGAGCAACATTAAGTCATGCTGACAGCTGATTTAATAGGTCTTGAAACAGTTTAAGTCATATCTAGTCAGTACAGACTTATATAAACAAGACAGAAGCAGCAGAAGAAAATGAGTGCAGAATAAAACAGCAAGAAAAATAAAAAGACAACCATTCTCTCTCAAAGCCTTCAAGAACACCAAGCACAAATTAATTCACATAAATTCAAGTTCATCATCTTTGTAATATTCTATCCGATAGAACTTGTCTACTTGTGATTCTTGTACTACTAGCGAATTAAGTTTCCTAGTACTTAACTTGAGATTTATTAACTAAATTAGAAAAGTTCATGTCGAATTTTCTAATTAGTTATTAAACACTTGATAATAGTTTGTATTGATTTTGTAACACCCCATCAAGTTAATATACAATTATATTCAACTTGAAATCCGTGTCAATTTATTCCGCACAAAATATTCGTTTATGTGAAAATTATTTAATGAATAAATTTTGAGAAATTGATATAGATTGTATTCAACCCCCCCTTCTACAATCATATTGGACCTAACACTAACCCACTTTTTATTAACCATTTTTGTCTATTTATAATAAATTTTTTTATTTAAAATAATTTAATGTTAAAATTAAGATCATTGTTAGTGAAGTTTTCGAAAGTAATATAATTTTATTATTAAAATTAAGATACTTTCTTAAAATCTCACAATTAGAAAAACATCTGAATACTGAAAAATGTAATATTTCAACAAATTTAAACGAACTTTTTTTTGTTTGATTATTTCTTAAAATTATTATTACACAATTAAAATTTCTATTCGAAACAAGAAAATCGAAAAAAGTTTTGAACCAGATTTAATCAAATTTGTATTTGATGTTCATCCTATTTTAATATGAATTTGACTTAAAATGAAATTTACCCAATCCAAATGAAATTAATTCAAATTATGTAAAATTAAAATTAGATCCAAACTGAACCAAATTTGAATCAATTTAAATTGTATTTATTTATACAATAAAAAACCTGATAAGATTCGAAATTGATCTAATCTGAAATCGATTTGATTACCTGAATTGTCAGGTAATGCACTAGACATTCTAAATGATAAACTTGTGACAAAACTTCATCAAAGGGAAGTTTATGAGAAGCATAAATTTCCTTTGTCCCATTCAACTGTTAACAAATTCTATTTTAGAATATTTCATTCAATTGTTAACATTTTTAAAATTTTCTAAAAATAGTAAACTTTTATAACTTTAAAAATTTAAATGTATCCACCGACCACCGCTACAAGAAATTCCGCATTCAGCGACGGAAAATTCCGTCGCCAACAGCCAAATTCCGTTGGCAATTAAGAATCGCGATGAAATTTTTTTTTTGTAATATAAGTTGTAAGGGAAATTTTAACGCCAGATTTTTTTTTTCAATCGCTGATTTTAGCAACGGAATTGCAACAACTTGACAACACTTTATTTGTTGTTATCGGCCTCTTCCTGCAACTAACTGCCGAAACTATCCTATAAAATTGCTATTTTTCAGACTAGCAGCAACGGAATTTCGTCGGAAGTTGCCAATAGAATTATCTATTTTTAATTTAATTATAAAATATATAATTATAATGCATTATTTACAATTTTTGTCGATCTAGTCGTGATGCCTGTTTTACTAAGTTAATAAAATGTAGAAGCAAAAATCAAAACACTCATTTTAGTCAAACTAGTAAATATAGACATGCAGGACATTGTCCATCAAACCAACCATCATGAATAAATCGTTTAGGACTACAACCATAGATTCACATTTTCGAAAACATAAATTACAAGCCAGACTTAAAACCAATAATAAAACTAGTATTGATCAAGTGAAAGAGTTCACAACTTTGATAATAGTACATATTAAAGTCGAGACTATAGAATTCTGGATCAACATAACAAAAACATGATAATGCAGCATTTTCCGTACTTGAATTCAGCCATCCTGCTATCTGTTAGTCCAAAATGTTATACGATAAATAATACTAGAATAGGAGAACCTAACATGAATAAGAAAAAAATTAGTTATAGTTAGCAGAAACTACAAACAATATATGTGATTTTTTTAAAACTAATTACAAACTATCATATATGCAGTACATTATTGCTAGATATTCAGCCAGCTAAGCACTCAATAAGTTCACATAATACAATAAAACATGGAAGAAATCTAACAAGCTGCATGTCATTTTATTACACTATAATTCAACAATATTGACCATAAAAGGAAGCATGGATACCACTGCAAGATTGCAGCACAACAACAATGCAACCCAACAACGAACACTTATAGACAATACACAAACCAAGATATCCAAGTAGACACCTACCCTACACTTTGTTATTCAGAACATATGAAGTCAATACATGACAAGACTTTTAAGACCCAACCCGAGAACAAAATTAGAGGTTAAGATTTAAGACCCAACCTAAGAACAAAATTTACTCTTTAATAAAACAACTAAATAAAATTAGACCATAAATTAGATTTGAATACCATTCAAGATTAAAAAAAAATCAGGTTAAGAAACTAATCAATTTACCTTGATTCCACCTACTGATTCCGACTATCAAGCAATCTCTCAACTAGACTCTCCATCTCTCTCATTCGATGTTTCACTTCATCTATTTCTTTGATTTGTTCTTTCATCTCTTGCAGCTCAGTCTCTAACTTCTGGTATTTTTGAGTGTTTGGTGTCAAGATGCTAAAATGAGAGCTTGTGTATCCATTTGGCTCATAAAAAATATCATGCGATGAGCCAATGTCATAAATTCTATTCCTTTTGTTACGACCACCAACTGCATCATAATACAACATGATTTCATCAACAGGTTGAGCTACTATTGAACCATCAACGGGACTGGAACGCTCAGTATGTAGGGTATTAATCGTCTCTTGTATATATTAAAATACGCCAAATCGATAAATATGATAAAAACAATTAACATACTCTAAGTACAGAGGTTTTTGTGTGGATACTTTATAATTTAATCTAGCAAAGGCAAGATTGGAGGGTGACCACTTGAATTGAAACATATACGAATTTGCTTCACTGGGTTCATTTTTATTTGCAAGCCTTGCTTAATTTAAATCTTAATTTTCTAACTTTTGCTATTTTCAATCTGCTTTTAAAATCGTAATCAAATATAGATGACAAAAATATTGTATACTCACGACAATTGCTGCACTTTTCTTGTCAATATAAGTCACCCCATCGTTGTTCTTTGTATGTAGATGCTCAAACAACTCAGTGGGGCTTGGCTTTCTTTTCCACTTTTCTGCCTGCATAAAACACCATTGCAATATTAAAAAGTTGAAATACAAAATTGAGCCATCTATTTAATAATCTGTACAATAGTGCATCCACTAGTTTCCTAAACGAGTTGTATGTGTTCGGCCATAAGCTGGCAAATCCCAAAATATACTTCGTTTTTTCCATCCACACTTATAAGCCTTGATGATTTTAGCATTGTGTTCTTCACTTCCCAATTCAATAATTTTCATCAATCCAAGTGACTCAATCTCTTACAATACATCTTCACCTGTTCGTATAGGTGGGGCTATTTCTGACACTGTCTTTCCCTTCATAAACCAATTTTTATTCTTTCGAAATTGATGATTAGTAGGTAGAAACTTTCGATGACTATCAAACCATGTCGACTTACCTCCATGTGGAAGATTATAAGAATCATGATCGTGAGCACAATGTGGACAAGCTAGATGACCAGCAGTTGTCCATCCAGACAACACAGTGGGAAAGTCACTGATAGTCCACATCAATGCAGCTCGCATTTGAAAATTCTGTTTCAAAGAAATATCACATGTTTCAACTCCAATTTCCCACAACATTTTTAACTCAGCAATCAATGGTTGGAGATAAACGTCTATCTTCTGCTTTGGATTTTTTGGTCCAGGCACAAGTACAGAAATGAAGATGTATGGTTCTTTCGAACATATCCACGGGGGCAAATTATATGGGGTCACTATAATTGGCCAAGAAAAATATTGACTACCTGATTGACCAAATGGTTGAAACCCATCAGCAGAAAGCCCAAGCCTAACGTTTCTCGTCTATGCAGAAAATGAGGGGTGTGCTCTGTTAAATTGTTGCCATTCCTCTGAATCTGAACAATGACGCATCACATCATCTTCTTGATAACGTTCTGCATGCCATCTCATGTGGCTCGCAATCTCAGGAGATGCATACAACCTTTGTAATCTCGGGGCCAGTGGAAAGTATATCATCCATTTAACAACTACTTTCTTCTTCTCTCGGGTAGATCTGTTAACTCTAGTTTTGTACCTTTTTTGCTCACAAAATTTATATGACTCCATATCTTTGTCTTCACCCCAATATATCATACATCCATTAACGTAACAATCAATTTTTCTTGAAGGAAGACCCAATCCTTCCATATGTGTCTTGGTGTTGTAGAAGCTATCAAGAAATGTATTATCTTCAGGCAAGATACTTTTGATGAATTATGATGTCTGATCATAACATGCTTCTAACCAATAATGACCAGATTTCAAACTTAGTATCCGAGCCATGGCGGATAATTGAGAAGTTTCCCATCGATCGAACAACTCTCTCTCTGAAGAATGTAGCATGTCATGCAACTTCTATGTTTCTGCATTCGGCATCTGTTCTGAGTGTGGATCAAAATTAGGACCAACAGCATCCATCACCATATTATACATCAGATTATTTCCATTCCTCTCCTCTGAATTATTAGGATGACTTGTTGAGGATTGTCTAGCACTTTATCTAGCAATGTATTCCTCCCCATGTCGATCCCAAAGATAATAATTCGGTTTAAAACCTTTCTTTAAGAGGTGCAATTTCACTGTGTCTGCATCCCAATGTCTTCTATTATTGCAGTTAAAACAAGGACATTGTATGTTTTTCTCATTCAACGAAAATGGTTGAGATATAGCATGCTCCATAAATTCTTCTAATCCGAAAATAAAAGCACTATTTAAATGCCCCGCACTATCCTTTCTTTCATACATCCAAGATCGATTATTGTTCATATTCATCCTAGTAACAATCTAAACATATAAAATGAGCTAAGATTCACATCCAAGATCGATTATTATTCATATATTTAACAACCTATGAAAGGTGTAACATTACCAAAATAAATTAGAATCATCACAAAAAAATTAAATAAATAAAATATTTATTAATAAGCTAATTTTACTAAGATTACTAACATAAACTTATACCTAATTTATCATAAAAAAGTTTTTCTTACAAGTAAACTTACTAATAACCTAACATCAACATACATGCTACAAAAACGAAAATACAAAACAATTAATAATATATAAATTGAACTTACATTAAAATAAGGAACAAGATTGTGTAGATTGATGGAATGATTGGAAGGATATATAGAGAAATTGTATTTGGATAAGGAAAGAAGAAAAAGGGTGTAAGAAGATAGAAATGAGTTAAAAAAAAGTGCAGAAGGTCTACTAGTTTAAATCAGATATGTTATTATTAATGACATATTAGCAACGGAAATTAAGACGACCGATCTACTATGGCAATGGTTTAGCGACGAAAAATAAAAATGTTGACTTTAATACACCGTTACTAAATTCGTCAATAAACCGTTACCAAAATATTTCATTGCTAAGCCGTTGTTTATAAAATTCCGTCGCTGGTTCGTTATAAGATATCCGTTGCAAACCCGTTGCAAAGATTTTCGTTAGTAGTTTCGTTGGAATGTTCTAGCATAGATAGCAACAAAAGAATTCCGTTGCTAAATTTTATTGTTAATTCCGTTGCAAATTTGTTGCAGAAAACAAAAATATTCCGTTGATGGGAAAAATTTGCGTTTTTTTTAACGACGGATTATTTCCGTAGCTATATATTAGTTGCAATTTCATCACTAATTTGCTGACTTTTATGAACCCACAAAACGTTACTAATCCGTCGGCATATGATGACGGAATGTTACCCGTCGCTAAATGTCGTCGTAAATCTCGAGATTTCTTGTAGTGCACTATTTACCACTAACCCCAACTATCTTTTTAATCTACCACTTAAATATTAATGAGTCTTATCATTTTACCCATTCCATTATTTTATTCTCATTTATTAATCTTATTGTTAAATGAAAATATTAACAATCTAATGAGATGGAGAGATTAGTTTGTGTCATGGTTAACATTAGTTATTGAAAAATTGTGAGAAGATGAATATTTTTTTGATGGCACTGAACTCGGATCTTAATTGTAAAGTCATTTTTTTCTTTTCATTTACCGGATAAATTCGATCCTCGATCTAATTTAATCTTTTTTGAAAAGTAATGTTAAAAGCATCTTTATTGGTATTGAATAAAATGTCGGCTAAAATAATATAAAATCTTGATTATGTATAATTTGCTAAAATGTAGTTTGCTGTAATAATTGATTATATTTTAAAAATGACATATTATTATTTTAAGTTATTATAAAGGGTTAAGGAGCGAAAAAACCCCTATGATATAGGTGTAGGAGCAAATAAGCCCCTAAGATTTAAAAAGGTTCAAATAACCCCTTGTAATTTGAATTTAAGGTTCAACGAGACCCCTATGAATAATTTTTCTTAACTATGGTTAGAAAATATATTTAAATTTAAAATACTTAAAACTTAATATTACATTAAAAGTTTTATATATAAAAAGTTTATATTGTAATATTGTGATTTCACTTATTATTAATTTTTTTATTGATGATATTATAATGGCTATCTTATAACTCGTGTAATGTAATGGATTTTTTATGTAGATTTTATTAGTTATTCATATTATATTTTAATTTTAATTATTAACTTATAAATACTTTTTATTAAATTTTAGTATTAAAATTTTAATTTATTTGGTTACAAAAATTTTAAATTTATTTTAATCCAACAAAAATGTAAAGTTTACTTTTGTGAGCTACAGAACATGTATTATACTCTTAATAATATTAATCTAGAAAAAGATAATTTCACTTCGATTTTTACAATTTAAAACTAATTTAAAGTGAGAGAAAACTTGGTATTTCATTTTAAATTATAAAAATCAAAATTGAAATTATCATGTTCTGAAATAATATTATCAATAAAGATAATAGATGTTTCATTACAAGTTGTCTAAATTAATAAAAACATTAATAATATGTGAAATCACAATATTTATAATATTAATTGTTTTACAAAACTTTTAATGTAATATTAAGTACTTTTAAGTATTTTAATTTTAAATATATTTTCTAACCATAGTTAAGAAAAAGTAATCACAGGGATCTCGTTGATCCTTAAATTTAAATTACAGGGGGTTATTTGAACCTTTTTAAATCTTAGGGATTTATTTGCTTCTACACCTATATTACAAGAATTTTTTCGTTCCTTAACCTTATTATAAATGGAATGTACTATTTTAATATGGTAACATACGATGTGGAGTTTTGTTATATGTCCCTGGAGGTTCGGCAAATATAGTCAATATAAAGAGTTTGGCTAAATTTTTCCTAAGGATAATGTAACATTGGAGTGCAAAAAAATTAGACATTCTTTATAATTATTATTTATGGTAGGTAATTTAAAATTTTAGATAAGAGGTCTCAGAGATGCTGTGACATAATAACAATGTGTTACAAAACTCAGGAAACATAGATCATATATGGAAGTTAGAGGTTTGAGGTAAAATTAGAAATTTGAGCCAAATTAAAGGTTTGATCGAATGAAACTTCCAATATGGGTTTTTGATAGTTAGTAGATTGAAATAACGATTTGAAGTCAAAAAATTAATTTCGAAAAAGTTACTTGGAATAGTTTTTTTAATTGGAGGATTGTAAATATGTTTAGTTAAAATATAAAAAGATAATTCACTAATTACCAAACATTTTCATACGAAACAACTAATTCAATCGCTAGTCAAAATAACTAACTCAAATTTGCTAATCAAAATAATTAATTCAATCCATTTCAATTCAATCCATTTCAACTAAGAGCTAATCGATAATTTACAAAAGTGAATAAACGGTGTATGAATACTTACCAGTCATAAAAATTAAAAATATTACAAAAAAATATAGAGAACATTGACATGAAATTGATAATGTATAATCTTTATTATAAACGAAACCTTTTTTTTTAATTATATCTCAGTATCAAATTTGGCTACACACTTATTTTGATTTCATCCCTAAATTCCCATTTCTCTTAGAATTTTGTATTATCTTTTAATAGAATACAAAAATTGGAATATATTTAATTGTAACTTGGTACCAAATTTGGTACCACGCTTATTTTGGTTACACTTCTAAATTACTATTTCTCCTAGGATTTTGTATTATCTTTGAATAAAATATTAAAATTATTGGAATGTATAACCATTATTAATAAGCAGAACTTCTTTTTAATTGTACTTCGATACCAAATTTGGTTCAATCCTTATTTTGGTTCCACCCCTAAATTCTTATTTTCTTTAGGATTTTGTATTATCTTTCAATAAAAAAATAAAATTATTGGAATCTATAACCTTTATTATAGTCTTTATTAATATGTGAAACCTTTTTTTTATCGGGTGCCAAATTTGGTTCTACCCTTATTTTTGTTTCCGGTCCTAACTCCCTATTTCCCTAGGATTTTGTATTATTTTTTAATAAAATATTAATATTATTGAAATCTATAACTTTTATTAATAAGTGAAATCCCTTTTTATTTGTATCTCGATACCAAATTTGGTTTCATCCCATTTTAAAATTAAGCTTATAAAATTGTATGGATTGATGGGTTGGATGTGTTAAGTATTTCAACAAATTTAACTTTTTTTAAATAAATCCAATAGATTTGTATGGATTGTAATAATACTCTCTTAATTGTAGAAATACGTTTTGTATCGATTAATATGATATATAAAATTAAACATATATCAATTATAACATCAAAAAATATTTAAATTAAATAAATATGACAATGTAAAAGCTCGAACCTAAAAGCTTTTCTAAATTCGCGGTCATAACGGCATCTTTCTAATTAGAATTCTCAATGTGAAATGTCAGACATCTCACTATTATATTTTAATTTTTTATTAAAAACATATCGAGTTGTACAAATGATGTACATATTGGAATTAGGTATGCTGTGTTTTCTTGATCTTCCTTAAATATTTTTTAATATTAGATGATTTCAATTATATTTTAGAAAAATGTAAAAAAAAGTTGTACTTAGGTATTTTTTTCCAAACTGTATTACAAATAAATTCAGAATATAATAAAATCACATATGAATAAATATATAAATAAATAAATAAAAGTAATGTTACTAATAATTTTTTAATATTCAATTAATAATTAATTTAAATCAATTTTCTCAACCCATGTCATCTAGTAATTTAAATGATAGAGAATTCTCTAGGCCTTTGACGTAAAAAATATCTGTTTTCGAACCACACAAAACCAATGTCAGTGTAAACACTGAACTACACGAGGACGGAGTATTATTTATGAGAACAAAAATGCTTATGAAATGCTCTAATTTCAAAGTCGCAGAGACATGGAGATCAGTGTAGTAAAAATCGGCCGTCAAGGTGCTAGGCGCCATCAAAATGTCTCGACTCGGATCTTGGCGGTTTAAAAAACGTTTTTTGTATAAATCGGTAAAAAATTGATAAAAATCAGTTTAGACGATCAAAAATTGGTTTGGGTGGTCAAAAAATGGGCTAGACGGTCAAAAATCGGAAAAAAATTAGCAAAATATGTTGAAAAATTCAAAAATCGGCAAAAATATTTGAAAAAAATATTTAATAAATAAAATTATTAAAAATAATATTTAAATATAACCGATTAATGCTCCGATTAATCCGTCCGATTAATCTCCGCCTACCCGATTAGGCGCTAAACGGTATCCCGACCGTCCTGGACCGCCTAGCAATTTCTGGAGCACTGATGGAGATAAAAGAACTTAAATCTTGCTCCACCTGAGTGGTCGTCTAAATAGTTTACTATAGTTCACATATAGTTGTGTATGGCCGTATGGGTTTTCAATTTATCAAATTTACCTTCTTTGCTACAAATGCATAGAAAGGTGGATTGATTTTACATCATAATTTTAAAAAGTTAAATTAATTTATATAATTTGTTATAAAATAAAACTAAAAACAAAAACAAAAAAATTCTAGATTCCGCTCATATGACCCTTGAATAATAGTTGGATGCGTATTATAATTTTGAAACAAAGGACAATGTCAAATATAGAAAAGAAAAGGAAACAAATATGATTAGAAATGTATTTAATTTTGGAGAAGAAAGAAACAATGGCAAGAGTTGGAAAACAAAAGAAATAGGTAACTGAAAACCAGCTCATAGGAGGAGAAGTCGGATTTTGAGGGAAGAAAACGTATGCTAGGTATTTCGAAACGGTTCCCGATTTTTCTCAAAATGCTAATGTGACACTTATATAATTGGTAACTTTTCGATAATAATATGGGATTGCATGTATTCATATGCGTCCACAAATTAAAATGAGCCATATGTTATGCCACGTCATTCGAGAATATTTTTGGAAAAATATTCAGGGTACGTAAACATATATAACATGTGTATTTGGAGTCGGGTAGAAGAGGGGTTCCCTTGGTCCCTGCTCATGCACAATCGACTGCATAAGTTGTACAGGTACAAAGTATACAACTACTTTTCATGGCAGAATAAAAGTAAGACAAAGTGCAAGGCTTCACAAAGTTATTTGTTTCGATCGGTATCTTTTTCTGCATACAGTGAGATTGCTCAGATCGATATGCGTGGTCTATATTTTGAGATACTGTTAGCTATATACATGACATTAGAGAGCAAGCTACTGATGACAAAGTCAACACAGAAGGTCAAAGCCGGCTGGATGACAGCTCATAGTTAGTTAGTCGGTTATTTGTTTTCAGCCTTGTATATAAAAACACAGTTAGCATAACTTGTAGAGTAAAATAGAAATGTAATGTTCTGTACTCCTCTTTGACATCAATGATCATCTTCTACATTTTCATCTCTATGCTTACACATATACACATATCTCTGGTTGTAACATGGTATCAGAGCATTTATAGCTCATCAATCTGTTCGTTCTGTTCAATTCGATCCGCTCAATTTGATCTGTTCTTTGATGCTGTTCATTTGTATTACATGCTAAGTGTTTGATTAAATTTCTACAACAATAATTGAGTTAATTCATGGCTCAACAATGGCGTCTTATTCGTCTGCTACTCTTGGATTTATATCCACACCTGTTGCATTGACTTTGGATGTAAATCATCCTTATTTTCTTCATCTATCTGATAATCCAAGCATGGTGCTTACCACAGTCATTCTCAATGAGCAGAATTACAGTCAATGGCAACGATCTATGGAGATTGCTCTCTTCTCGAAACTTAAATTAGGTTTTGTTGATGGATCTTATGTGAAACCTGCTGCAAACAGTACGCTTCTGGTTCATTGGATGCGCTGCAACAATATGGTAACTTCTTAGCTTCTTAACTCTTTTTCCATTGATATTCGTCAAAGCACTGTTTACATGAAAACTGCACAAGCAATTTGGGAAGATTTGAAGGTTCGTTATGATCAAACGAATATGCCTAAACTGTTTAATCTTCGTAAAGAAATTTCTCATTTAACTCAGGGTACACTATCTATTGCTGCCTATTTCACAAAGTTTAGAGCTATTCATGATGAGTTAGAGTGTATTTCTGCTAAACCTAGATGTACTTGTACAACATGTACTTGTACAATCAATGCTAAGCTTGATACTTATGATCAAACTATACAACTCACACAGTTTCTTATGGGGTTAAATGAACAATTCACTGCAATTCGTGGTCAAATTCTGATTATGAATCCTTTACCATCCTTGAGTCAATGTTATGCTATGCTTCTTCAAGAGGAAAATCAGAGAGATTCTACAGTTAGTTCTCTCAACAAAGAAAATATGACTATGGCTGTCAAGAATCACACTCAGACTAAACCTTATCAGTCCAGAAATATTACTACTGCTTTACCAAATTCTAATGTCAATGCTATTTGTGATTACTGTCATATGACTGGTCATGTGAAGGAGAAATGTTACTATCTTCATGGTTATCCCACTTGGCATCATTTACATGGCAAACCAAAACCAAAACCACGATTTCTGAATCCCAAATCTACTGTGGTTGCTCAAGTATCTGAATCTGTGTCAACTGGTTCACCACAGCCTAGCTCAGGATCTTCTACTTCAAGTTCACTCAATCTATCTGATGATCAATGCAAACAGTTAATTCAGATGTTACAACAGTCTTTGACATCATCTTCTCATGAGTCTGGTAGTCATGCTGCTGCCAATTATGTTACAACTCCTTCTACTTCAGTGCACAGTGCTCAGTTTGCAGGTATTATTACTCCTTTTGTTATTCCAATTAACTCTGATACTTTATCACATCAGTCTGATTGGATTATAGATTCTGGAGCAACAGATCATGTTACTCCACACTTTCACTTGTTACAAGATGCTAAAAGTTGTGATTCTTTCTTAAATCTTCCTAATGGCAATACTGCTCAGATCACTCACATAGGTTCTGTTGTCTTGAGTCCCTATATCACGCTGTTCAATGTTATGTGTGTTCCATCATTCCATTACAATCTTTTGTCTATTACTAAATTGTTGAATAATTCTTCTGCTACTGTGCATTTCACTTCCACTACTTGTTCTCTTCAGGCCCCTATCTTGAAGAGGGACCTAGAGATTGGTAAAGCTTGCAGAGGCTTGTATCTGTTTCAGTCAAACTCTTATTCTCTTCAACTTGTAGCTCAAGTTATTAGTTCACATTCAACTGCAGATCTTTGGCATGCTAGAACTGGACATCTGCCTAGTGCTTTGTTCAAATTTTTACCTTTTAAATGTAATGTTGAATTGTCTCATGATTGTGACAGTTGTCATTTAGCTAAACAAAATAAACTTCATTTTCCTTCCAGTTCTATTACTTCTACTGCTGTTTTTGATTTGGTTCAGATGGACTTATAGGGTCCATATCAATATACAACCCATGGAAATTGTCGATATTTTGTAACTTTGGTTGATGATTTCTTTAGAGCCACTTGGTTGTTTTTAATTAGTGATAAAAGCACTGTTTCTTCTGTTATCATGGATTTTGTAAAATATGTTCAAACTCAATTCTCAGTTACAACTAAATGTTTTCGATCAGACAATGGTACCGAGTTTGTTAATCACAAACTCACATCTTTCTTTATAAGTCAAGGTATAGTTCATCAAACCACATGTGTCTATTCACCTCAACAAAATGGTCTTGTCGAACGAAAACATAGACATCTGTTAAATGTAGCTCGAGCTATTAGATTTCATGCTTCTATTCCACTTTCTTTGTGGGGTGATTGTGTACTTACTGCTTGTTATCTCATCAATAGGACTCCTACTCCTATTCTTAATGGTAAATCTCCTTATGAAATCTTGTTTCATAGAGTTCCTGATTATTCTCACCTTCGTGTGTTTGGCTGCCTTTGTTGTGCCACGGTTGTTCCACAACCTTCAAATAAATTTAGTCCTAGAGCTGTGAAGGGTGTATTTCTAGGGTATCCCTATGCAAAGAAAGGCTATAAAGTTCTGAATCTTTCAACTAAACAGGTCTTTATTACAAGGGATGTTTATTTTATAGAAACTGAATTCCCTTTTCGAGACATCACTTCTTCCCCACCTTCATTACTTTTCCTTCTCAATCTAATGAACACTATGATTCTGATCCTTTGACTTTGTTTCAACCTATTGTTCAAACTTCTTCTGATACATCTCATACTGAACCTATTCATTCTTCTTCTACTGAGGAATCTTCTATGTCAAATAGTGATCAGGTTTCTAGTGATCAGGTTACTTCATCTGACACTTCATTACTACCTACTAGACCTCAGAGACAGAGAACTTTACCTGCTATATATCATGATTATACTGGTCTGCCAGCTCATCTTTCATCTCACATTTCTTCTTCAGGTATTAAACCTTATGATTTTAATCATACTCTTAACTATGATGTTTTTCACAGTCAACATAGTCATTTTCTAGCAAACATTAGTAAAGTTTCTGAACCTCATACCTAAAAGCAAGCTGTCAAATCTAGTGATTGGTGCACAGCTATGAATACTGAGCTTGCTACTTTGGAAGTTAATGCCACTTATAAAATTGTTCCTTTACCACCAGACAAGAAAGCAGTCAGCTGTAGGTGGATTTATAGAGTTATAAATTTGGCAAATGGTAAGGTTGATAGCTACAAAGCCAGATTAGTGGCCAGAGGTTTTACAAAGACAGAAGGTTTAGATTACTTTGATACCTTTGCCCTTGTGGCAAAAATGGCTACTTTAAGAGTTGTTCTTATTCTTGCTGCCAAATATAACTGGAGTTTAAAGCAATTAGATGTGACTAATGCCTTTTTGCATGGTCAATTACATGAAGAAGTTTACATGGAGATTCCTCCAGGTTACACAATTCCTTCAGATATTCAGGCCTTATATACGAATCAATATCTTGTTTGTAAGTTCATTAAGTCTCTCTACGGTCTTAAACAAGCTCCTAGGAGTGGTTCACTGTTTTATCTCAAGCTTTCTGGACTTTGGTTTTACTCAGACCAGTAGTGACTGTAGTCTATTTGTCTACAAACAAGATTCTCAAATGGTTGTTCTTTTAGTCTATGTGGATGATATGGTGTTGACTGGCAACGATACTAATCTGATGCAGAGGGTATTCACATTTCTTTCTCATAAATTCAAAATCAAGGATCTTGGACCACTTAAATATTTTCTGGGGATAGAAGTGGCCAGGTCTGAGGATGGTATCTACTTAAATCAAAGAAAGTACAATATGGATATTTTACAAGATATTGGCATGCTTGATTCCAAGCCAACTGTTTTACCAATGGATCAAAATCACAAACTCTCTGCTGAGAAGGACTCTCCACTGTTGTCTGATGCATCTCCTTATAGAAGACTTGTTGGTCGCCTGATATATCTTACAATTACCAGGACAGATTTGGCTTATCCAGTTCACATTTATCCCAGTTTATGCATGCTCCTAAAGTTGATCACTGGCAAGCTGCTTTAAAGGTAGTTCGATATGTTAAACAGACTTGTGGCCAGGGTATTTTTCTCTCCCCTTCTTCCAATTTTGATCTCACTGCTTATAGTGATGCTGATTGGGGTTCTTGTAAAGACTCTAGGCAATCTCTTACTGGTTTCTGTCTTATGTTGGGTGGTTCCTTGGTTTAATGGAAATGTAAAAAGCAACATATTGTCTCCAGGTCTTCAGCTGAAGCTGAATATCGTGCTATGGCAGATACAAGTTGTGAAATCACCTGGATGGTTGCTCTACTGAAGGAATAACATGTTCCATGTGTTACTCATGTTACTCTTTATTGTGATAACAAGAGTTCCCTCTCTATAGCATCTAATCCAGTGTTTCATGAACGCACGAAACACATTGAAATAGACTGTCATTTAGTTCGTCAAGCTTCGTGAAGAGTTGATTACAACTGAGCATCTTCCTACTATGGAACAACCTGCTGATTTGTTCACCAAAGCTCTGTCTTCCACACATCTTAGTTATCTCCTTTCCAAGTTAGGAGTCTGTAATCTTCCACACTCCTCACTTGAGGGGGGATGTTAGCTATATACATGACATTAAAGAGCAAGCTACTGATGACAAAGTCAACACAGAAGGTCAAAGCCAGCTGGATGACAGCTCATAGTTAGTTTGTCGGTTATTTGTTTTCAGCCTTGTATATAAAAACACAGTAAGATAGAAATGTAATGTTCTGTACTCCTCTTTGACAGCAATGATCATCTTCTACATTTTCATCTCTATGCTTACACATATACACATATCTCTGTATCACGTTGTGAAAGATACATGATGGTTGAACTGACCAAGATCTGTGTTCTAAGAGCAACTCCAACAGGTTGTGTTTTCCTTATAAATATTATAAAATATTATGCTCTTAGTGATTTAGGATATTATAAGGTATGACAACTCCAACAAGCTTCCTTATAATTGATCCTTATATTATTAAATAATAAATAAAAGGAAGGAAGTAAGAACAAAAAAAGAGGGAAACAATTGGAAAGAGGAGGGAAAATAATATTTTATTGATAAAAGTGAAATAAGGGAGCCCTTAAAGATAAGGGATGACATGATGCTCTTAACTTTTTAAGGAAAAGTTAAGAGCCTGTTGGAGCACAATTTTAAACATAATCCCTTATAATTTGAGTTAGGAGGTCATATAAGGGATCTCTTGGAGTTGCTCTAAAGTTAATGTTTAACAAATTGTATTGAGCATTCTTTTGTTATTTGTTAGTATATTCGAAAACACTGATTATTAAAAGTATTTATGTAAATATTATTGCCACAAAACGCTCGTACATGTTTTTGATAAATCTTACACTAGGCTAGCAACATCAAGAAACAAGTAAGAAATCATACAAGGATTAACCAGGACACACAGGGTCCTAAATGCAAACTCTCAATCTCTGTTCACATTCACATCTCTTCAACAAAACCTTTGAGATTATTGTATGAAGTTCCACCTTCTTTCACAGCTTCCCTTGCCAAATCTTTCCATTTCTCGGCATTCCTTCTCAACCCTTCCGCTTTTTCTCCTCCTCCCATTACTGTTTCTAAGCATCGATATATGTCATCACCATCAACATTTCCTTGGTCACTACCATTCACTCTCACCCCTGTTTTCCACACATCTTCTATCATTTTCGCAATTGTCCCTTGATCTGTCCACTTGGGATATGCCACCACCGGAACCCCCGAGGCCAAAGTCTCCAATGTAGAATTCCAGCCACAGTGTGTCACAAAACAACCTAATGCCTTGTGAGACAATACTTCAATTTGTGAACACCATGGTACTATCAATCCTTGTTCTTCAAGTTTGTCCATGCAACTCAACTTCTCCTCCTCTTTTTCGTCTTCATTCTTCTTCATAACCCACATAAATGGTCGTCCACTTTTTAATAATCCTTTCGCAATCTCCTCCGTTTCTGATTTTGGTAGTTTTATCATTGTTCCGAATGATACATAAATTACAGAGGACTCGCCCTTACTATTGAGCCAATCAACATGCTTTCTCGAATTGTTGTAATCATGTTTTCCATCCAAAAAGGCTGATTGAATAATCGGACCCACGGCTAGTAAATTGATTTTCTCAATGGATTTCAGAGCATCACGCTCTAAATCTTCGAAAGAGTTAACAAGCACTTTCGGCATCGGATCAGAACTAAAGGCATCAAAATGTTGTTTTAGTGCCGCAAGTGGTTTGGTATAAATTTCTTGTGTTGATGGCACAAGAAAAGAAGGCAAGTCACGTTTATTTAGCAAAGGCAAGCCCGGTAATTTTATCGACCATGAAGGATCATCGATCTGGTTAAAGGCATCCTTGTAGTCATTAAAATAATAGTAATATATAGCCAACACAGCAGCTGGCTGAATCCAGTATAGCATCGACGGTAGGTCAAATCCACGCGCCACCTCAGCCACCCAATGGTAAAATATAGTGTAGACTACGCAAGTAATGGGATTACCTTGTTCAGCACATGAAACAATTGTTTCTTCGAGACATTTTGTTCCGTAACTTCTTAACTTGGCATAAAAGTCAACAGCATCAGCTGGATTTTTTATGCCTTGGTCGTAGCCATTGGAGTACAGATTTAAACGGAGATCTTTTTTCGATGTGGAATTTGGTTTGACATCCGTATAACTTTTGGGCATGCAGTTGCGTCCGGAGATGCTTGTGGTAAAAGTGACTTCCATACCCATGTCAACAAGCCTCTCGGCAAGTTGAAGGGAAGGATTGATGTGGCCTTGTGCTGGGTATGTTATCAAGAGGATGTGTTGGCGACGATGCTCCATTGCGCACATATAAATTTTATTACCACTTGGGGAAGTGACACCATGGTCTTATATACACATCCGGTATAACTGTACAAGAGATTGACAATTCTTATATGCATCATTTCTTTATCCCCTAGGACTGAGACTTAATATGGTAAAATGGCTCCTTTTTTTTTCTTTGAAAAACAAAAATTGATTAATTACTGGTTGTATATCTCATATACTTTTATTATTATTTATAATAACATTTTTGTATTACAGTTTTTTCCTCCTTTCTTAACTGATACGGAGTACTACCATTAAGTATTAACAAGATATAAAAGTGAGTGCGTTAGGTTTTTTTAGTGTATTTCCAATTATACATGTTATGAATTTGTGCTGGCTTAGTTGTAAAATTTTGTTGGGTGAAAATTTTATTAATAATGATGGATCTTTCTGCATCCACAAAAATCTTCAACAATCATTAAACACGAATTCTTATCACTTATCCTTGGCACACACTAGACAAACCCATAAAAAAAAATACTCCTATATACACAGAGTATGATGTTGATTTGCTAAAAGCCATGCTAAATACAAAAGCATATAAACATTGATTTAAGTTATTGTTTTCGGATATGTAACATGCTGAAGCTGTCCCCGTCACTATCAACCGTTCCTATTAACCTTGAACAATTCAAAAGACGTATCGCTCTTTATTTTTAATCTTCTGCATGCGAATCAAATACTAAATGATGTAAGCGATGACACCCTAGCTAGTTTGGAATTACAATTTGATAATGTTTAGCTCCATATATACGGATCTTTTAATTTTAAAACAGTATTCTCTCCATCCCATTTTACATGTCCTTTTTTTAAAAAATACACATATTAAGATAAAGGTTGTTTAGATAAAATTTCCCAACTAATACCCTTATTTAATACATTGAAAAATGAGAATAGAGTTAAGTTTTAAAAAATCAAATTTTTATACAAAAAATGTATGGATAGTTTTGTAAAATTATCATTAAATTTGCATTGAAAGGAAAAAAGAGAAATAATTTTTTGACAAATTTATTTTTCAAAAGAAACACATATTTTAAGACGGGGAGAGTACTTTATTTTGAAAATGCTTGTCAAGGGTAAGCCAGATGTCAAAACTCGTGTATTACTAGAGTATTCGGACATTTTGTAGCATCCAAATTTGAAGATTACACATGAATGGTGCTGTTTGGCTGAAGTTCATGTTTGGCAACACTAACAATGCTTTTGGGCTTCAAAGTGAAGAATCACTTATTTGAAGTGCTTGTGTAAATAATTCAGAGGACTTTATTTACTAACTTTTTGGAAATTAGAAATCCTAACATTCAATTTTCAGTTTATTCTTATTTTTCGATACATCCAATATATAATATCATCCAATATATAATATCATTCAAATCTGTAAATATTGTATTGATAAATAACTTTATACCACGTAAAATGCACATTTTACTCCTCGAAAACATGTGGGCATAAATGTGTGTTAAGTAATCAATCGGTTTAAAATTTCAAATACTTCTTTCATTTTCATAATAAATATTAAGAATAATAAAGGCCATTGAAAGCCAATTTGAAATCTCTACGTGTCTAAATTCTAATATTATGTTAAATAACCAATCACTCTAAATAATAAGGTGTTAGTTCAACTCCAACTTAATCCAAAAAATCCAAATTTGGGATGGTTTTTCCCTAAATTGTTCAAATCGTGAATTAAAAAAGTGATTCAAATTTGAATAAGTAAATAGTACTATTTTAAATTTGGATCAACACTATTCTGATCCAAATTTTTTATTATTATAATTTTCTTAATTTTTCTATTTTGTTGATTTTGTTAATGTTATAAAACGTAAATTAATTAAGTTTGGAAGAAATTAAAAATCACAATAAATTATTAAACGTAAATGCACAATATGATAATCATCGAAGATATCCATGATTTAAACGCAAAAATTGAAGAAAATGTTTAAATTTCAAATACAGAAGTAATGACGGTTCCGATGATGAAAAAGGTCGATTTTTTTTATTATTCACTTCAATTAAAGATAAAGATGCTCATCTATCACTTCGAAATGTATAATTGAACATTTGTGAAAAAAATATACTTATTTCTGAAAATTAGTATTTTTATGTAATATTTTAATGCTTTTAATTTATTTTTGTGAACATTTTAGCTCTTTCGAATCTATTTTATAACATTTTATCTTTATTCAAATGTATTTTAGTTATAATCTAACTATTAATGTTATTATTATGATTTATAGTAAAATTAATATTTTTTTAAAAAATATTTGGAATTAAAATATATTAATATAATAATAATAAAAAAATAATAATAATAATTAAATTTTAATTTATATTTTAATCATCTATTATTCTATTATATATATAATACACCAACACAAGATAAAATTTTTGAGACTTTTTAATGCATTTGAAATGTCCAATTTACCCCTCATCTCTTGAAATTACTAATTTATCCCTCTATTCTCAATTTTTTGAAAAATTGTGGTTGGTAGGAATTGATCTTGGGTCTCCATGTTAATTAACAAATCTCTCTCCCACTATACCACTCAATCACATATGTTCTAAATCATAAACATTATAGATGGATGTGTGTGTTGTTTGAGTGAAATAAATATCTATTATTTTAATTATTGCGACACATTAACAATTTTTTGTCATGATTTTACTTTTACATTTATTGATTCGAACATAATATATTATATCAAAATATCAATTATTGATACATAATATATGGTTTGATTATATTATAAAATTGTAATAACAATAATAATCAACATAATAATAATAAAAAAAATTACTGTATAACTATTATTCCCTTAAACAAACTAAACACTCATCTACATATTGCTTAACACATAGAATATTCAAATTCTTAAAACGAAAAAATATTACAAAACGACTATTTGTTTAGCTCGTTTTTTGTTTCACAATCAGATTGTAGTTGACAATTCGGGGGTTTGTCCCGTTTGGATTCCGATATTTTAATATATAATACTACTTGTTTTTCGTCAAAAAAAAAAAAAAAAAACACTCGTCTACATACGTGTTTTCAATAATACACATGATATCTTTGTGTGTTCCGCTTAAACGGGGGCAATATTTTGCTTTATATAAAGAAAAAATATGAAATGCGTAATGTATTTTTTATGAAAAATATTAAATATAAGATCAAGTCAATAATTAAAGTACTTTATTACTGATTTGAAAGCGTAAATTTACCCCTAAGTTCTTATTTATATATAGAAGCATTATTTTCAATGGTAATCGAACTTCGAACACCGAGTTAAATGATGCATCTTCATACCATTAGACCACACAATCACATTTATTTTAAATCATACACACAATATGTATGTGTGTGATATTGATGAAATATTACTGGATTTTAAATGAGCTATGGACTCTTTAATGGTTATCATTTATCGATTAAAGAATTACGTAAAATACATAATTGGGTTATAAAACGATATTATAATTAATATAATGGATATTATCTAACACTATATTAGAATAAAAAATATTGAGGTGTTAACATAAAATGAAATTTGTATATTACTAAAAAAGATACAATAATTAGTAGTGAAACTATTCAGGTCGTAAAAATATTTGGCTTTAAAAAGATGAATCCTACAAATAACACATTACCTTTTACATACAAATTAGCCAATGTTCAATTTAAAATATGACATTTTCTAGAAAAAAAAAGTATCATATATTATATATTATTTATGGAGGTAACTCAATAAAAGTCAGACGGACACCGGAAGAGAGATAAAGGTAAAGAATGCTTAAAATAAAGAAATTAGAATAAAACAAATAAAAGAGTTAGAAATGTAGTTTTAAGAAGTAAAAACGCAAGACCTGAGAAGCGTTTTAGAAGATTTACGAAGTTTTTGATTAGAATCAGGACTGAAACCTACACTCTTAGAATGCAACATCTTGAAGATTATTAAGTTTCTACCTTGAATACTATTGGAGGTCCAGCTAAATGAATACATCATTTTTTAAGAAAGTTTAGGATTGTAGGTGCTTTGAAAAATAGTATTAATTAGACAACACCCATAGAACACTCAAATTATATTCTATGACCCACAACAAAATTAAAAACTTACATGGTTGCTATCAATACTACTCGTATTAATTTCCAAAGTACAAACTTGAACATATTTAAGTAAGTATACAATAACCACATATGCCGGTAAATGAAAATCAATCACATATTTCAAACGATATTGATCATGAATAGTTTAATTAAAAAATATAATTTAAGCTAGCGACCCGTGCCTCGCACGGGTTTTAATGCTAATACAATTAAAATAAAATTTGAATTTATGGTTGGAGTTTACCTTACAAAAATGTCTAAATTCTAATAATGCGGATGCAATGAACGCTCAAGCTGACATGAACCGTTGCCGGCTGCCACTCAAAGGAATAATGTAGATTGACCTACGAACGGATCTAGTAAAGAATATTGGAGATACAGGTGCTCCTAACACTTCCAAAAAAAAAAAAAAAAAAATTAAATTTTTTGAAAAAATGATAAAATATTTCACAAAATTTAAAATTATGAAAATGTTTACTAAAAATTATGAAAATGTTTACTAGAACAATTCATTTAGTACTGGCATTTCACCGGAGCAATAGTCGATGGTTAAAAGAAAAATCCAGCTGAGTGATCCGCTTGCCAAGACCATAAATGATCGATTATAATATTTTTAATTTTTAATTATATTTTATGTATTTATCAAAAGCATGCAACATGTTACAATTCATGTTTACATTTTATTATTTGTGAAATTGTCAACTATTATTAGTATAAAAGGTCATTTATATCATTTAAAAAGGTTAAATTGTTAATTAAGTTAATAATGATTAATTTATAATTGTAAAATATTTTGAATATAAGATATATTTATAAATATAATTATAAATGAAATATATTCATAAATCAATTTTTAAAATGAGATATATTAGAAAAAGACCTAGTAGAATCTTCAAACCAAAAATTAGTTTTAGAGCCTGTGCGCGCAACACATCGGCATACTCTACTCTCATTACATACATATTTTAAAAAATACTATATATGATAAGAGATTCTTAAATTCTCCTCTCATTCGGTGGTTATTACAATATTATAATTATTTATATAATCAATTCCTAATCATTAATAAAGAAAATTAAATATAAAATTATCAAAAAAATTAAATTAATGTAATAAAGGTACTCTCCCAATTTCGCTAATCATAATAGTAAAGATAACCCCCATATGTTGTTATGCTACACGTTAACAACATAAGTTGTTTGTAAAATATACATTCTTCCATGTTATATTAAGAATAGATCTACATTCGTACCCAATGTTATTTGTAAGAAATATATTTTGGAAGTGTCTTGAAACTTTAATTTCGTGATGGTTGGTTAACTAGCTAAAATAATGTTAGTAGGTTTATTGATTTTGAATGGATCAAAGTGTATACACCAAGATTATGCAAAAATTGTCTAGACACTAGCTTAAAATTATGTTTTCGAGTCCTACATAACTAACGTTCTATAAATACGATTATTTAAAAAATAAATAAATAATGTACCTGAATATATTCTTGATAGTTAATTTCATCAACAACGTGACATTTAGCTAACTAAAATATAATGAAATTATATATTATTTATTTAACGAAATTATTTATTGATAAATGAATATATTATTCAATTATTGATAAATGAATAATTAATCATTTAGACAATAATTTATTCTTTTTTTTATTTATGATAACAATATTTTTTTATTATAGTGGAAAGAAATCTCACTTTTAAGTTAGAGGTAAAGGGTTCAATTCCCATTAGGAACAATTTTTTTTTTTTATCATTAAAATAATATAGGAGGGGTAATTTAGTAATTCCATGATACGCACGATTCCTTTTCTAATGTCTATAATTATATTTTTTTAATATTTAATTGTTATTAGTTTACATATCAAATTATTGTTAAAAAATTGATATATATATATATATATATATATATATATATATATATATATATATAAGATTTTACACGTTTCATTTACTGTGTGTCTTATCTTGAAATCTTAAAACTTGATTTGGACGATTTTACAGTCCATGTGAAATGAACAAAATTATCTTTAATTTGGTGATGTTTAACAATTATTTTCCAATTAAAACTACAAAGAAACAAAAGAGAGAATAAATTAATGATTTTTTACGTTGAAAATTCTATTCGATTTAAGAAGTGTCTGCTTATATTTCGTTTTCTTATATTTCGTTTTGATTATCAAAATAACATTTTTATTATTTGAAGATAAATACACTTTTAATAATAAGTGTAAGAGGGATTTTGTGCAAAATTTTTGTAATCGATAGTCTGGTCCTCAGTACGACAAAATAAATAAGAACAGTTCGATCTTAAAATAAATAGATGAAAACCGTTAGATCTAGCATAAACAAATATTTTATATTTTAACATGTAAACTAAAAAGTATATTTATTTTGAAATACGAAAAAGAGAATGTCAATGATTTAAATCATATATAATTAGGTTTTTTACATTGAATAGCATTATCAATGTAGGTCCTTTACATTGGATATGATTAATGTAAAAATTCGTAATTATATTATATCTTGAGATTCTGAGTGCTTCCACTTGGATAATAATTGTTATATCATCACTAAATTAAAGATAATTTCATGAGCTTCGATTGGGTTGTAAAATCATCTAAGTCTGATTTCTATACCTTGAGAAAGAGCCCAAATAGTAAATGAACTTTTTTTTTAATATTAATAAAAAATAAATAAAATTTAATTCTAATACAATCTTTTTTAATTATATCCTTTTCAGATTATAATTTTTTTTTTAAAATTCAATGATACAACATTTTTAATCGTATCCTTTTTAGATTATAATTTTTTAGTATGATATAATCTTGATCATCTATTTTTAAAATTATTAGATTCGACAGTTGAGATTATTTTGACGGTACAATAACCAAAATTATGGATAACCCTTTTACGTTTTTTTTTGAAATAAATCGTACTTGCATTACTTAGAAATGATCACTTTCGAGTACATAATTGCAGAAGGAGTGACAAACCACTCTCCATAGCCTGATATAGAATTTGTGCAGCATTTGCAAGCAAAAGGACCACCCGATTCGCAGACCGATAATCGAACTACTAGCACTTGATCAACGTGCTTTAGTGATTTTGTCCAAAAAAATGACTTCTTGAAGGCTAATGGCTTCAACTTCTTGTGGTTGCCAATTACCTTCTATATGACAACGTCGAGCTCCACCTTGAGCTTCCTTTCAAATCTGGAGCAAATTTCGAGTTACTGCCAACACACCTATCATGACAAAAACTAGAAAACAAAACCAAAACATAAACCCCAAAAATTGGGGACAAACATAAAATCCCAAACAATTGGGGACAACAACCCAAAAAATGGGTAGAGAAAATCAATTCGAAAAGTCAAAGATCTCAGGTTGCTACCAAATTTTGATATGATGTTAAGCAGGAGATTTTGAGTCTAAGAAATGTGTTTATTTGATATTTCGAGTTCTAAATTAAAACAGATCTGAAAAGAACTCGAATGGGTTTTTCAAAATTTTTAGAAAAAAATTTCTATTTATGGATGGAATGAAGGGGACTGTGAAGGTGGGTGAATGCTTGGTTGGAGAAGGAGGAGGATCGGAGTTAAAGAGTCCGGCCGACTCTCATCGAGAAAAAAAAAATTATTACAATTGTTTATTTTGATGGTTATTTTCAAATACATATGTATAGGTAAAAATATTACATAAATATAGTTTTTATAACTTTTATTTAGTAGAAAGAATGAAAATTATCTAATGATGTAGACCTTTTTTTATTTTTACACAATTTTTATATATTGGAAGTGTTTTTCAGATTTTTTGTAATTTTTAACTATATAGTTTTTAACTTGTGTGATGCATTAATGTTTTTTTTTAATATTTTTTGTCTTATTACCCATGTTTTTATATATTTTTTGATTAGTAGGAAAATAAATTATAGAAAATAGTAAAATATAATAATACATGTTTGATAGTATTCTAAATGATAGTGTTCTAATTTTAAACTATAATATGTTGTTGACGTAAATTATTAAAATTAGTTTATAAGATAATGTAAATGTAAAATAATACTTTACTGAAAATAGATAATAATTTTGAAATTATAATATGAGGTTAACAAAAATTGAACCTTAAATTTCTGGGAGTAATATATATGTTTAATAAAGAGGATTCGAACCTTTACTCTATGAGAGTATTTTAAATATTAAAAAGGAATGTTCTTATAACGTCCTAGAAAAATATAGTAATTATAAATATTATTATTTAATATTAAATATGGAAAACATGGTGTGAATTTATTTTTTAGGTTAAATGCAAGTGTCATCGTGCTTAGATGTTTATTTGATGATGTATGTGTGACGTGTAAGTCCGTATATTTTTATTGAATTTTTATGATTAAAATCTTTTTAAATCATGCATTATTGATCTTACGAGATTTTTATAAAATCAAAGGATTCACTAAAAAAAATCATGAAATCTTTTGTAATATTATCTTTATGTAATTATTTAGTTTTTAAATTTTTTGGGTGAATTATTTTGGGTGTTTAATTATTTTAAAATGATTTAAGAGTTTTATTGTATCTATAGGATCAAAACTTGTAAACTCCATATTTAATTCATTTTTGATCCTAAAAGTATTTTAAAAATATGGGGGTTTTTGTAATTTTATGAAATTTATTTTAGGATTCTTAAATTTATTTTTTCCCACTTATTTTTTTTTCCATTTATTTTAAATTTTAGAAAGGATTTAATTTGTCTAATTGTTAATTTTCAGATACGTGAAAAGACCATTATGCCCCTGCCCTCTTTCCCCAATCTGCCTTAAAATCCCTAATTTCGTTTCTTAGCAGCTGGGTTTGGTTTGTTAGGTAGTCTTTAGAAACCTCTCGATCTCTCTTTCTTTCTCTCGCATTTTTTTCAATCTCTCTCTCGCTGAATCTCTCTCTCTCTCTCCCTCCTAAATCTCTTGTCTATATATATATATATATATATACGCGTGCATTTTGAACGAGTGTGTGTGATGCGGGTTGGGTGTGTGGCTGCGGTTGTATTGTAGCGGTGGTGTGATTGTGCATGTGTAAACAGACAGTGTGTGTGTTAGATTAAATCAAGCGTACGTGTGGTTTTGTGTGTCGCTGTATGTGTATGTCTCGTATATGGGCTTCCCTATTTATCCTATTTGAGTTCCGGGTTGGGTATTGTGTTACTATGGCCTCGATGATTGTGGTTGTGTGGTCAGTAATATGAATTAGTAATTACTTGCTAATAATTGACTACTGTTGCTGTATAGTTGAATTCTTTTTGTAACTACATTCGAAAATTTGATGAGTTAATCAATGATTGTTTGACAATTTCTGTGAAAATTTTGAATCATCTGAAAGTCATTTATTTCGCGTGGAGTTTCGAGTCGGAGATCCAAATTAGGGTACCCTCGGGATTTTGCCCCCTCGACGATGATTTTATTTGAGTCGAGGGAAATTGGCAATAATGAAACTTGAGCCAAATTAATTGTATCACTTATACTATAATATTTATTTAGTGTTTTAATTTCTGAAAATTTGTATTCAATCAAGTAAATTAATATGATAATTGTTTGGTTTTGGGGATAGTTATAAGTTGGATGGTTTATCATTGGTTGGTTGTAATTTATACTTTCAAAAATGTGATGCTTGTTGGTTGATTTGTGTCGGCTGTGTCCGACTGGTAGGCTACCCGTGCAAAGGGGATGTCGTCAAAATTTTTCTAAAATATTCTTTATTATTTAGTTTCTTTCTCAATTATAAATAATATTCAGATTACACGAATTGTTCGATTGTAAATGTTTACAGGGATTCATGATGTTAAATTTCAATTGTTAATTTTAATTTTGAATTAATGATTATAAATGTCGTACACCTTCATGTGGTAATTAAATTGTAAATCGTATAAGGATATAAGTTCTTATTATGTAGAGTCATAATTTGATTTTGTGGATTAATGTATTAAAGTGGGGTATGTTCAAAGATTATAAATATTTAAGTGTACTTGGTTTATCTTAAGAATTGTTAGTTGATTGATGGATATGTCATCTGACAGGTTAGATCATGTTTTAGAGGAGGTGTTGTCCAATTTTTATTAGAATTATTTAATTATTTTGAGAGTATTCTGATAAAGAGTTTGGATGTGTAAAAGATATAGGTGTGTTATGTAATATAAGCGTAAGATAATAATACGTGCTACGTGCTTATGTGATTATATGTTACTATTTCGAGAACATGATCTATAAAAGCTATATATGTTAAATTGTAAAGCGTTATAGGATGCGTTTGGGTTGAACAAGATTAGATGGTTACGGTTATAAGCATATTGGAAGTAGTATTTTACCTGTATATAGGTACGACTAGGAGGCCGGCTATGAGCCAGTGCACGTGTAAATGGAATCTTGAGGAGTGAAAGAACTATCGGAATTGGTGAGTGTGCCCGAGTAGCGACTGACAAGTTATAGAAGAAAAACAGATGTGTGATCGATTAGAGGCCAATGTACAAAGAAGTAGAGACTGATGTAAAGTGAGAAAAGGATTGAGATATTGTAATTGGAAACTTCATGTATTGAGGCAAGTTTACTATACCTCAGTTATTGTTCACGTGATGTGAAACTTTTTGTGTTATTTATTTGTTCTTTCAAAATCCTTTAGCCATTATACTCTTCATATTTATTCTGAATAATGTAAACCTGTTCTGTTAATTATATAATGTTTCAAATCATTTCACTAGTGTATATACCTTTCATTTTTATTCTAGTGACATTCTTCTTCTATTAATTTACAAACACTCATTCTCAAAATATTCTATAATTGTTTATGTTCCTTACCTATTGTTCAGGTGTTGAATTCTTTTAAAATTAATTTATTTCAGTATTCCTCGACTTTATTAATATTTTTCAAAGAGAATTTTTCTTCAAATTATTGTAAACTAATTCTAGGTTTATACTGTTGTTGAGGCATGTGTTGCTCAGTGACGGTTAAAACCGAAAATGAATTGAGATTTTCTTAATTATTCAAACTCACTATTGTCATGCCGGTTTTGGCAGCTAAAGCCTATGAGTGCTTAGCCGACAGGAATGAGACCTTAGGTAATTTAGAACCTCTTAAATCTTCATTTTAATCTATTCAAATCTATTCTGGTTGTTCAAATTTTACAGCGTAATTTCATAAATTGATAATCCTTAGAATAAGTGGTTAGCCAGTGCAGTAACTTAAATCTTCCCTTGAACTTTAGATTCCTTTATTCCAGGATTATCTTATAAATTGCTGTTCAGTTTCTAGAATATTAATAGTTGTGTCGCTCCTTGATTTATTAATGTTCCCTTATTGATATATGATGCGTTGTTGATTATGATTCAATCTTATTGAACCCTGCCATGTTTAGTTTAATCTTGTTGCCTTCCCTGTTTATAATTCCTTATATCAATTGCTTCCCTGACTCTTAATCTTATATTCTTACTCATGAAAATGGATTAATTATTTAAATATGTTTTAAAATTTCTTATACTGGGCTGATCTGTTATCAGTGAGTATAAAGGACTTAAAAGTGAAAAGTTTTAAATGTTTTAATGTGGGGGATTCCGTTTAAAATGTTTTCCATGGATTCCTTCAGATTGGAGGCGTAAGAGGCCCGATGACGCCGGTCCAGCATTTTTTTAGCGTAAGAGGCTGGGGGAGTGCCCAGTCCAGCAGTTGAAAGGCCAGTGTGTTGCCTAATTGGGAACCCAATTTCAAGGTCCAGAGGGACTTCGTATCCGGTATGGGGACTTTACGTGGCTGATCACCCGTATTGTCCGGAGTCGTGGAAAAACTTCAATCAATGATAACGTTTTAAAAAGGTTTTATGAAAAATATGTTTCATAGATGTAAGGGTTTCAAAGAAAGGAATGTTTTGATAAGATTTATATGTTTCAAGGTAAATTGTCATTAATTTTGAAATTGTGGATATTAGAGTTAGTTGTTTTCTACTTGATAAAATTTGGAACTCAGTAAAATAATGGGATCAAGGATGGATAGAAGTTTCTCAGTTATTCCCTTCGCGAGTAAGATTGTACGTTGAAAGTGGAGTAAGAATGATTGGAGAATTTCTTGATATTCTTTTTCTCAAAGTTTTACCTGAGGCAGTATAGTTGAAGAAAATGGGAAAGTTTTACTCTATGATTGAAATTGAATGATCTTTTAAGATAAAGTATTCATTGATATTGTTCATCAATGAATTATCGTAATATCGCTACTTCACTATATTATTAACTTGCTGAGCGTTCTTTGGCTCACTCTTGCTTTGTTTTACCTAACCCCTTGCAGTTAAGTTTAATGAGGATCTACTACATTTATCCCTGCGAATGAGAGCGATGAGGAATTCTATACAGGATAGATATCGGAGCTAGAGCGGGTAAGCACAGATTTGGATTGAGCTACGAAGTAGATGGTATAGAAATTTGTATTAGAGCAGAGATAGAAGTTGTAATAATTTGTATTAATTAGATTCTTGTTTCATACCATAACCTGGAATCGATCCTCGGTGAGGAATCGTTGGTATATTAAGTTTTATTTGTATTTGTTAAATAGGAATTTGGTTTGGGTTAGATTACAGGTGGATAGTTCGATTTACGTATACTTCATGTTGAAATTTTCTAAAATTCCCCTGTATCACAGTCTATTTTATTATGAAAGTATATTTTCTGTATTGGGAAGTCGGGGTGTTACAGTTCTTTTCGTGTTAGATCCAACGGTTCCCATTTATCTACCTTGAAATTTAACGGTTATTGTTTAGTGTACCAAATAACCAATCAAATAGAGGGTAGTTTGCTTTATAATTGTACTAGCTTATAATCCGTGCAACGCACAGCTCCTTTTTCTATATCTATAATTATAATATTTTTTTAAATTTCATATGTTGTTAATTTACATATCAAATTATTGTTAAAAAATTGATATATATATATATATATATATATATAAGATTTTATACGTTCGATTTAATATTTGTACTCTATCTTGAATTCTTAAAATTTAACTGGACGATTTTACAACATGATATGGGTTAGAAATAAGCCCTAAAGACATAATTAATGATGCATTAATATAAGAACCCAAATTTTTGGTAGAACTAAAACTTTTCTTATTATGATTAAGTGCATCAGTGAATAGTAATTTCAATGAATAGTGGTTTTAATGAATGGATATTTCTGTGGATAATGATTCTGGTGCATATGTGTGATTTCTGAATAGTGTAATTCAGTAGTTGACAACTTAGATAAGAATAATCTATCATCCAGGAAATGAGTTGGTATACCCTAGAGAGAAGTTGTGAAGTGAGTTAGAGTACGCTATAGAGGAGTTGAGAAATGAGGAAACCAAGTATGAACTAGGGAAGTACAGAGAGAATGAGTGTATGTAAACGAGGACAAAATTCATTGAATCCAAACTTTATTCTATTCCAACTTTGACAGAGGAGTCAGGAATATAATAATTGGATTATTAATGGAGTATAGGGAATATTAGAAGTCCAAGGGAGGATATATTATGAGAGAGAAATAGAATTGAGAATAAAATCCTAGAGTTAAAGGGATTGAGAACATTTGAGAAATCGCAAGAACATTTTTCTGTGAACAATAAATAAAGGGAACAAACGAGGAATATTGGAGTTAATATTTGTTCGAGGGATTGTGCCACACTAGAGTAATAAAATGCAACATATAAGTTGTAACATATTAATTTTATTAAAAAGACAAAAGGGAAATTAATTGGAGCAAGACTTTGAAACCAAAATGAAGAAGGAGCAAACAAACCAAAGGTGGAGGACTTACTTGCACTTTGTGAGGAGAAGGAAATCTAGAGGACCAATGAGGGGATGACAACACATTAAAAAAGAGAAGAGGCTTGGCTAGATATTATAGATATACATGATACATATCATTATACAGGAGCAAATCAAAACAAAACATCACCAAACTTCTTCCTTACTCTCGGACAAAACAGACAGCATCTGAGTAAAATGGCCATATCTCCCTCATTTCTCAATGGAATCTTGTGTTCTATAGCTTGTTGGAAAGGTATTGAGATGCTCTACAACTTTTCTTCGGGAGCCTCGTCCAGAAAAGCATGGTAAGGCCTTCGTTTTCACAGTTCTTTCAAGAGGGGAATAGTAACTCCGAAATTACTAAGTTGTTTTCTTGTTTTTTTCTTAAGGTTTAAGCTATATAAGGCTTGTTAAGTGTTTATAAACACTTGATAGTGTTTCTAGAGCTTCAAAGAAGGTAAACCCTTAACCCACCTTTGAGTTTTATATGAGATTTGATGGTGTTTATGAGTTGTATGCATGATTTAGAGCATGTATGTTATGTGGGTGTTAGGAACATGTAAAATAATTTTTGTAGCTCCAAGACCTATTGAGGTAGTGAGGAAGATGATGAATAGTGACCATGAGTGTTGGGTAGTGATTGAATGGTTATTTGGGTTGTTTGAAAGTTGGATTATTCGTTTTTAAGCCGTCGTAATGTCGAAATTTACTTAGGCCTTAAAAACAGAGCATGTCCGGGACATTAACTTTCTGTCAAGGTCAAGCACCTGCCATAAATTGTAGATCTTGATTCATAGATCATTTTGGCGTAAGAATCGTAGCATTCTGATTTAGGGTTTAGGAGATATGGTCAAAATCGTAAACGTGGTTCGTAAACGCAAGTGTGAGTTCGTAACTTCAATTAAACCTCCTGAAAATGAGATATTTGGTTGTGAATCTTAGTAATTAAATACTAGAGGTCATAATGAAGATGTGAAAGAAGACCTCATGTCGAAAGGATTATTTTTCGATTTTATAATTGAATCAAGGTTAAGTGCGAAGAAACCCCTTGGAGAAGTACATGGTTATAACTTTGAAAACCACTTAGTAAAACGGGCGAACGAGACTCGATTTCTAAAACGAACTCTCGACATAAGTGTTTGTCGACTAACATGGACTTAGCGTGAATCTAAAGCGAGCAAGTAATGCCTTGGTTGTGTTTCGCTTACGTGTTAAGCATTGAGTTATAAGTGGATTGTCCAGGGGATTAATCGTATGTTTTCATTTGACTTTATCTAGATCATCCGACACTGTCACAAGCCCCTACCACTTCTCGAGCATCAGGCAAGTTTTCTAAATGTATACTTTTGAAGTATTGTTGTATAATACTGCATTTGCCATGTATAGTGCTATACAGTTTTGCGATAATCTTATTTCATGTTGAAATAGAATTTGTCTTTTGGATTATATATGAGCTTTGAGGTAAAATATTTATAAACCAGTGTATCTTGGGATTAAGGATAGATAGAAGTTCCTAATTATTCCCTCCTCGAGTAACATTGTACGTTGAAAGGGGAGTAAGAATGATTAGGGGATTTCTTGATATTCTTTTTCTCAAAAGTTTTATCTGGGGCAATCTGAATTATAAGTAGGAGTGTAGAATTTGTATCAATTGTTTTAGTCGCGCAGATTCGGTTTTAAATATTTAATTATTTATATGTTTACTACAAGTCAAGGCAGATTTCTTCGTTTATATGTTTGCTGCCGGATAAGTCAGGTTTTGTTTTAGTATTGTATATGAATGAATTATTATGGATGATTGGGTCAGTAATGGAGGTGTTGCGTACATGGCATAGTCCATTATACGAATAGGTCATGTCCGATTTCGGTAGAATAGGCCTTCACCTACGAGCGGTAAGCCGATAGAGTTAATGAGACATGTAAACCAAAGGTTTAAGTTTATGTTGGAATCTGCGGGCTTATATGACGAGCCTAGCGAGATATGAAATGATATAAAGGAATTCTAGAATGAAAGAAATGATTTGGAAATTAAGAGAGAAATGTTTTAGAAATGATGTTAGGCCGAATACACACTAATAATCAATATTAGATGAGAGAATAACAATTAAGATGATTATGCACTTTTAAATCTTCTGGTATTAAAAACCCTCTTCGTGATGTAAACTATCACAAAGAGCTGCTAGGTTACAATAAAGATAGTTCGATGCACGATACCCTTCTAGGGTTAACCTAACTGTATTTATAAAACATACAGCTTCGATACAATCTCTAATTGATATTCCTAATAATCAGCTATACAATGATATCAATTACAGATTGTCACACGTCTCCTAAGTCAACTCGATCTCTTTGATAGCTATCCAGTCTCCAAAGATCTCGCTTCCATATCAATCTTCAATTGATCTCTAATATCTTTTGTTGACTTCGTACGCGCTTCCTCCAGACAGAGTTTAACTAAACTCTGTCGAGCTTCCATATTCAGTGTTTAACTAAACTCTGACTGCTTCCAGCTAAACTCTGATTTGTCACTGTAGCTCCTAAACACTGTTTTCATCAATCATTTCTAACAATCTCCCCCAACTTGTTCATTAGCAAGATTGTACAAGTTAACAGTAAATGATGATGTCAAAACAAATACAAAATTACAGTGATTAATATACAAACATAGTTTAAGCTTCTACTTAACAAAAATCTACACAAATAAGAAAACTCTTACAGACTTTAACCTCTAATCTCTTCAAGATCTGGTGTAGCTCTGAGATAGTCTAAAAGCAATCTTCTTTCAGCATTTTCAAGTTCATTCTCCATAGCTTCCTTGATCTCTCTCAACTGAGGATCATTCTCATCAGTCTGATAGATAGCAGCTCTGAGATCGTAGATTTTGTTTCTTCTCATTTCATTTCCCAATCTGATATACTTCACCTCTTCAGACTTCACATTAAAATCAAGAACAGTGATTCCAAGATCAGTCTTTAGCTTTGTAGTTCCCTTTTCCATCTCTATCTGCTTTCCATTCCAGTCTCTGTACTTAGGAACATATTTACTGTTATACTTCATGCCTCTTCTTGCCAGATTCTGAAGCATCTTCTGTCTAAGCACATTGGCAACAGATTGAGTCCTTTGATTTGTTACCTTGAAAAGATACAGAACATGTTCTAGTTCTTCCCAATATTTCAAACCAATATCATTCTCCCCAATTTTAAAAACTGTTCCATCTGCCATGAAGTATAATAGAAAATCTTTCTTTAGGCTCTTCTGATAGACCAACTGTACTGATTCCATTCTGTCTAAACTCTCTTGAGTGACAACACATTGACCTGGAACAGCCAGTGAAGATGGATCTCTAGGATTAACATTCTGCCTTTTATCCCTGTGTGATCCTATACCACCCTTGTTGTTTCCAATTTTCCCAGAAAATGCTCTTCCATCAGTGAAATTCATAGAACCTTTAAGTGCTTGATTTGGATCATGAAGAGTTCCCTTTCCAAAAATTGATTTCAACTGAGAAGATTGTAAAGGTGTGGTCACAACTTGTGTAGCAACAGAGGTTATGTTTTCATTCTTCTTTACAACTTGTGTAGAAACAGAGGTTGTACTTGCATCCTTTGTTCAGTACCAACTTTTTCTTCGATTTGAATGCCTTTAAGAACAGGCTTTGCAGCTTTCACATTCTTCTTAGAATTGCCAGATTTCACAGCTTTCTTATGTTCTGCTAGAAATATCTTCTCTTGAGCTTGAACATCTGCAATTGTAACTCCCTCTTCATTTTCTTCTAAGAATAACTTAGCAGCCAATTCCTCATCAGTCTGAGGATCAGAGGATAGTACCAAACTCTTAGTCTTTGAAGAACCTCGAGTATCAGTGTTTAACCCAGCAGACTGTGATTTAAGAGACTTGCTACTAGTTTTCAGAGTTTGAGTTTCTACAGCCTTGCCCTTGCCTTTATTATTTGCTCCTCCATCTCGAGCATTATCCTTCTGAGTCAGAGTTTGAAATTGCTTGCATTTTGACTTTGCAACTCTCTCCCCCTTTTTGACATCATCAGGCATGAGTATAGATGTGATCAACTCCAAAGGGGTAGCAATAGAATCAATTTTAACAGACAAGACAGACTGATTCTCTTCAACTTTACCCAGCCTGGCAAAGAGATTGTCTTGAGCTTTAGAAAATTTTGTAGTCATGAGTTTAGACTCTCTTTCCATTTTCATTTCTCTAGTTAGGATCTCAGTCCTCAAGTCAGTGATTGCCTTTGTAGTTTCATCAAATCTACTATCCAGAGTCTTGACTTGAACTATAGTTGCTTTTAAGAAAGAAAGAATCTCTGGATTGGAGATAGTATTAGCAGTTTGCTTAACAAAATTAGCTGCCCTCCCTCTTGGAAAAATGCAATCCTCTTTGTACCAGTCAGCAGCAAATTTTGCAAGTTGTTCTTTTTCAATTGCATGAGACTTACAAGGTTGATCGAAAGAGGTATGTTTATTGTCTGTTTGCACTGGCGCACTCAGAGAAGAATCAGATTTTGCACTGCTTTCACCTTCAAGTTCAACACTTGCAACTTTAGCATTGTCAGCCATAGTTTCTGCAATTTCTTCTGCAGCCTTGTCAAGATTTTCTTCATGTTGCTCATGCTCAGCAACAAAGTTTGCATTTGTGTTATCAACAGGCATAGGCTGAGACATATCCTTGGTTGCTTGATCAACCTCATCACCTCCTTCAATAGTCTGGTGAGCATCTGAGAGTAACTCTGTATGTGATGCTACAGTTTCAGAAATGACAACTGTAGGTTGATCAGCTGCACCAGTTGTTTCAGATTGAGCAAAAATAGGTGAGATAGGATCAGAGAATGGCATGAATGAATCAAGAATATCATCCATTGGAGAAAAGCCATCTCTATTATCCTCTCCTGCAAGCATTTTATCCTCTGCAGGCATTTCAACCTCTGCAGGTATATCTTTTTCAGCCTCAACAATAGGTGTTTGCTGTGAAACCACCTCTAGAGCTTCAACATTTTCACCATCAGAATCAGAGATTATTAGTTTTCTCCTCTTAGCTAGAGGCACTTCATCTGAATCCTCTTTACTAGATTCTGCCACCACAGAGGGTGATTTAGGTCTTTTTGCTCTTTGAATCTTTCTTCTAGCATAAACAGCTCCAGGAGATGTCTGTTTTGCTTTGGTGTGTTTCTCTACTGTCTTCTTAGCTTTTGCATGTCTTTCAGTAGTTGCTGCTGATTGCTTTACTCTGCCTCTTTTTGCTTTAGGCTGTGGTTGAGGTTGAGATTGTGATGGTTCAGTGTTTAGTTGTTGAGTGTGTGAAGATTGTTTTATGATTGGAGATTGAGGATTTTGGGTTGGAGCAGTGTTTGTGATTGGTGATGGAGTGTTGTGAGTGGATGCAGGTTGTGGTTCAGGGACAGAGGTTTGGTTTGAGGTTGCAGGTTGTTGAGTGTGGGTAGGTGATGTAGGTGGTTCAGTGTTTAAGGTTTGAGTATGATCAGTGTTTAGTGGTTCAGGTTGTAGTTCTGGTTGTGGTTGGTCTTGAGGTTGGTTGAGAAAATTCTGCAAGGCAAGTGGCAGAACAAAGACAGGTAGGTTTTCTTTACCAGCATCTTTATTAGTCATATCAGAGAATATTCTCTTGTTGACTCTAAAAGGCTGAATCACATCAGCTTCAACAATCTCTAAACCAGATACACAAGCAGTGAATAGCATTTGACAAAATCGAGCAAAATAAACTGTAGTAGACTTTGACAGTTTATCACCTAAATTCATTAGAACATATCTACCAAAATCAAAGTTACTACCATAAAGTAGAGAATACCCGATTTGTAGACTGTCCATTGGAATAGCATCCCAGTTAGTGACCTTCTTCTGGAATGTTCTTGTGATGCAGTCGAAGAAAAAATTCCATTCCTTCCTGAGATTAGGCCTCTTTACACTGCCAAGCTTGTCAAGAGAATCCATGTAGCCTATCTCCTGTAGCATCTGTCTCAATTGAGGTTCACCAACATAAGCATAAGAGGTGTGTGTATCAAAACCCATTGTTTCTCTGACAGTTTGTGGAGTAATCACAAACTCTTGTTCATCATGAGTGAATATGATGTTTGGAGTCCCATTCTGTCCTCCATCCACATAGACTGAGTTTTGCCAAAAAGTGGCAATTTGAGATGCAGAGAGAGTACTAGGTTCAACCAGAGCTTGTCCAATCTCTGAGTCTCTTAAGAAATTCTGCATAAGATGAAACGCTTCTAGAACACGTTCATGATTGAGTGGGGCTGCATAATTGTTAGGGACAAAACGTAGACCAAAAGCAGTGAATGATTTAGAAGCCATTAAATCAAGAAGCGGGCAAGAAATCACAATGAAAAGTGTATGTAGGAAAAGTGTTTGTGAAAATGCGCAAGTGAAAACTGAGAGAACTGTGAGATGTAAAAGTGAGTGGGTGAAAGTAAAAATGAAACGATGTACACAAAAGTAATTAGAGTTGTAATTAAATATTAAAACTCAATCGTTTGTGTATTCAAACACTCAACAGTTCCTAGATTAATGTGTGAGTGGGACACGTGTCACACATGCAGTGGATCAATTAATCATGCGCAGTAAAAATAGCAATTATCACCGCTGTATGCTCTTGCCTATTTCCAAGACACTTTAACACAATACACTTATTAACAGTTGTCAAAAACACTATTTACTCCAAAATTTTCAAATTATCCAAATGAAAATTTACCATAGAGTACTAACCACAAATCAACAGCGTTTGTTAATTCTCCAACTTTATCACCGAAACCCTTTCAAAAATTGCACAGTTGTGAAAATATGTGTGTGTGTGTGTGTAGCAGAGTTTACCAAATCAATTTTTAGAGCATCTAATTTTTTCATAAAATCCATAAAGTAAATCAATAAACACTGGATGCACAAACTCTAATAGTAAACACTGACTGTATGATGAAAACTAAACTCTGTAGTAATCAATCTCTATACAGTAACATTTAATTTATTTTATACCCCCTCTATTGCTAATATATATTTATATATATATATATATATTTATTTATTCTATTCATTCCAGTAATTAGAGGTTGGAGCCAGTCACCAAAAATTCAAAAATTTTAGCACTTATCATTTTAATAAGTTCCTGGGTCATCCTAGTCTTTGACTAGTCACCAAAAATTAGAGAATTTTAGCCCATATTATATACCAATAGGTTCCTGGGTCATCCTAGTCACCAACATAATCTCAAAGGAGTATAGCAACCTATATACATTTTCTTTGGGGGTATTGCAGTAAGCATTTTAATCTACCAGAGTATAACTAACAGAGTTTAGAGTTCATCAACATCAGTAGTTATTCATGAGAGGCAATGCACACAATATTTATAGACTCAGAGTTTAGGACAAAATAAACTAAGAGATGCTATAAATATGAACCAGTATCATGTTGTGTTAACTTTTTGCACAATCTAAGATTAGATCACAATAACTCAGAAAGATTCATGATTAATTGCTGAGAATCATGCTTCATACATATTTCTTCATTGGTGTTTCCATTCAGACAATAATCAACTCAGAATTCACAGAGTTTATCAAACTTATTAACAGTGTATGACATACAGGCATGCTGACAGAATTTAACAGAGTTTGACAGTGTTTAAAGAAAAACATGTTAACAGAGTATGCATAACAGAGTTTAATCAACAGAGATCACTTAGCACTTAACAAATCAAGAAAATATGAGCAACTCATTACATAAGTAAAGTTTGAATCTAACCAACATTCCTAGTCAAAACCAGAGACCATTCCTAGTTCATTGACCAGTCTTGTAAATGTAGCTTCACTCAATGGTTTGGTGAAGATATCTGCAAGCTGTTGTTCTGTAGACACAAAATGTAGTTCAATATTCCCTTCTTCCACATGTTCTCTGATGACATGGTACCTTATGCTGATGTGCTTGGTCATTGAATGCTGTACTGGATTACCTGTCATAGCAATAGCACTTTTATTATCACAGTAAATAGGAATCTTACTGTACCTCAATCCATAATCCAGCAATTGATTCTTCATCCACAAGATCTGTGCACAACAGCTACCAGCTGCAATATACTCTGCTTCAGCTGTAGATGTAGAAATTGATTTCTGTTTCTTGCCGTACCAAGAGACAAGTCTGTCACCAAGAAATTGACAACTTCCACTAGTGCTCTTTCTGTCTATCTTGCAGCCTGCAAAGTCTGCATCAGAATACCCAAGTAGCTTGAAATTTGATTCTCTGGGGTACCACAGACCTAATGATATGGTGCCCTTGAGATACTTGAAGATTCTTTTCACAGCTGTCAGATGTGGCTCTCTAGGATCTGCCTGAAATCTTGCACAAAGACAGGTTGCATACATGATGTCAGGCCTACTAGCTGTCATGTAAAGAAGAGATCCTATCATGCCCCTGTAGTTTGTCATATCCACTGAAACTCCTGTGTCTTTGTCCAATTTAGTTGCTGTTGCCATGGGAGTTGATGCAGATGAACAGTCAAGCATACCAAATTTCTTGAGAAGATTTCTGGTATATTTTGCTTGATTAATGAAGATACCATCATCTGTTTGTCTCACCTGTAGGCCTAGAAAATAACTAAGCTCTCCCATCATGCTCATTTGATATCTGGACTGCATAAGCTTGGCAAACTTCTTACAGAGTTTATCATTAGTAGACCCAAAGATAATGTCATCAACATATATCTGAACTAAAAGCAAGTCACTCCCAGATTTGAAATAAAACAGAGTTTTGTCAATAGTACCTCTGTTGAATCCACTTTCTAAGAGAAATTGAGCCAGAGTTTCATACCATGCCCTTGGTGCTTGCTTAAGTCCATAGAGTGCTTATCCAGCCTGTAGACATGGTCTGGATATTTTGGGTCCACAAATCCTGGTGGTTGTTCAACAAACACTTCTTCTTCAAGCTTCCCATTCCGAAAAGCACTTTTCACATCCATCTGGAACACTTTGAATTTCTTGTGAGAGGCATATGCTAGAAAAATTCTGATTGCCTCCAATCTTGCAACTGAAGCAAATGTTTCATCATAGTCTATTCCTTCCTGCTGTGAATAGCCTTTTGCTACCAGTCTAGCCTTGTTCCTTGTGATAACACCTTCACTGTCAGTCTTGTTTCTTAAAACCCATTTAGTACCAACAATAGATATGTTCTTTGGCCTTGGTACAAGGGTCCAAACTTCATTCCTCTCAAATTCATTCAACTCCTCCTGCATTGCTGTTATCCAATCAGCATCTTGAAGAGCTTCTTCCACTTTCTTTGGTTCATTCTTAGATAAGAATGCATGAAACAAACATTCACTTGCAGTGGCACTTCTTGTTCTCACTTTTGCATCTGGATCACCAATTATCAAATCAGGTATATGTGATTTGGTCCATTTCCTAGCAGAAGGCAAATGACTTCTGTCAGCATGTGATCCTCCCCCTTGATCCATGCTCTCCTGATTTTGTTGTGGGTTTTCTTCATTTTCTGAGACTCCCCCTGAAATTGACTGCCCAGAGTCAGAATTTGAATTTTCAGAGTTTGAATCATCAGAGTTTGATCCAGATTTTTTAGTTGACTCAGTATCAATGTTTGAGTCTTCATCTTGATCATGCTCCCCCTCAACTGGTTCTTCCCTTTGTTGTGGCTGAGAATTTTCTCCAGTGTTTACCAGTAGAGGTTCAGAGTTTATTTCAATAGAGTCTGTCAGAATAGTTTGATCAGAGTTTACTTCAACAGAGTTTAAATCTTCATTTTCAAAGTTCAGTTGATCATATTCATCCATGTCTTCAAGTCCAGTTATTTTCTTGTCATCAAAAGACACATGTATAGATTCCATGATCACTCTTGTTCTCAGATTGTAAACTCTGAATGCCTTTGTTGACAGTGGATAGCCAACAAAAATTCCTGCATCTGCCTTTAGCTCAAACTTGGTCAACTGTTCAGGATGAGTCTTCAAAACAAAGCATTTGCACCCGAAAATATGAAAGTATTTCAGGTTAGGCTTCTTTTTCTTCACCATCTCATATGGTGTCTTTCCATGCTTATTGATCAGTGTAGCATTTTGAGTAAAACAAGCAGTTTGAACAGCTTCTGCCCAGAAATAAGTTGGCAATTTTGCTTCATCAAGCATAGTTCTGGCAGCTTCTATCAAGGTTCTATTTTTCCTTTCAACTACACCATTTTGTTTTGGTGTACCAGGTGCTGAAAATTCTTGCTTCACTCCATTGTTCTTGCAGAATTCTTCCATTGTTGCATTCCTGAACTCAGTTCCATTATCACTTCTGATGATTCTGACTTTGTTACTTGATCCTTTGTCCAGAAGCTTCACATGCTCCATCATAGTTAATGTAGTTTCATCCTTCTTTGCTAGAAAATACACCCAAGTGAATCTAGTGTATTCATCAACAATGACTAAAGCATATTTCTTCCTTGCTATAGACATAACATTTACTGGACCAAAGAGATCAACATGCAGAAGATGATAAGGATCATTGATTGAAAATTCTATCTTGCTCTTGAAAGATGACTTCCTTTGCTTGGCATTTTGACATGAATCACATAGGCCATCAACATTTAACAGAGCCTTTGGGAGTCCTCTTACAAGATCCTTTCTGATCAATTCATTGATGTTGTTCAAGTTCAAATGTGAGAGTTTCTTGTGCCACTTCCAACTCTCTTCACTAGACATTCTTGTAGACAGGCAAACAGCTTTTCCAACAGAGTCTATTAAGAGCTTGATTTCATAAATGTTGTTTTGCCTATGACCAACTAGAACAACCTTTCCTGTAGATTTGCTGATAACTTCACAATATTCAGGTTGAAAATCTACATGATATCCCTTGTCACAGATTTGACTCACAGATAGAAAGTCATGCTTGAGTCCTGGGACATGAGCTACATTGTTGATGATGACATTTCCAAGATTAATATTGCCATATCCCAATGTTCTTCCTACATTGCCATCACCATAGGAAACTTTTGGGCCAGCCTTCTCCTCATAGTCTGATAGCAGGGCTTTATTTCCAGTCATGTGTCCTGAACATCCACTGTCCACAACTAGGGTTGCCTCCCTGTTGCCCTGCAATCACAAGCAATTACTGAGGATTAGATTTAAGGATCCAGAATTGCTTGGATCCTTTGACATTCTTAACTTTGTTAGCTTTAGCAGCGGAATTAACATTATCAGAGTTTGAGCTAACAGTATCAGAGTTTACACTTGCAGTATTAACTTTAACCCATTTCAGATTGGGTTTCAGTTCATAGTAATTATGATAGATAGCATGATACTCTCTGCAAGTATAAATGGAATGCCAAGTGCTTCCACAGTGTGTGCATAAAGTCTGTGGCTTAGTTCTAGCAAAATCCTTCTTTACCTCAGACTTGGAAGGTAAAGAATTTATATTTTTGTTTTTCTTGCAGAAATTTGCAAGATGCTTAGTACTACCACAGTTATGACATGTCTTTCTTGGAGCAAAACTAGCAAGCATTGGTTTATTTCCTGAAGTGATGCCTACTTTTCCATTTCTGTTCTTATTTGACACTCCCTGTTTCTTAACAGATTTTAACTCCTTCAGTTTATGTTTGAGTTGTTTATCTATCATCAAACCAATATTAACTTGTTTAGCACAAGTTTTTACTGATTTGACCTTAACAGTTTCTTTTTCATTATCAGACAAAAATTTACTGGCTCAATGTACAAAATGAGGTCTGATTTTAACTTGACTTTGAAATCTTAGTTCATCTCCCTCATTATAACCTAGACCAACAGTGTCTGTTTGAAAAATCTGTTGAGTGTCCTTTCCAGAATTAGTCCAAGTCCTAATTTTCTTATTTGCTTCCTCCAACTCAGATTCTAGTTGTTTATATTTCTGAAGCAAATCCTGCTCTATAGAAACAGCATCATCTCTCTCTTTCTGAACTTGTTGCATATTTTTTAGCTTTTCTTCAACAATTTTATTTCTCTCTTTGAGTTCAGAATTCTCAGATTTAATCCTCTCATTCTCTAAAGTCTGATCCCTATAACTTATATGCAATGACTTAAGATAAATTCTTAATTGAGAAATGTCATCAATATTATAAGCATAGGTAGTTAGAGGTACCTGATTTTCAGAAGTTTCTGATTCAGTAGTAGCCATGAGAGCATAGTTAATTTCTTCATCAGAATCTGAAGTGTCTGCCCAATCTCTGCCTTTTATGATGAGTACTTTTCCAGTTTTACTCTTCTTGCACTCAGGAGCATAATGACCCATCTCCTTGCACTTGTAGCATTGAATTTCAGACTTATCCTTCTTCCCAGACTTGGTCTCTTTTCTTTCAGACCTCCTGAAACTTTTTCTGTCTTCATTTGAATCTCTAGAAAACCTTTTCCCTTTCTTGAAATTCTTGAAACCCATTTTCTTGAAGGTCTTCACCATCAACACAACCATTTTTCTCATTTCTTCTTCATCATCCTCAGAGTCAGATGATTCAGAAGAGTTTGAATCACAATCAGAGTTTGATGATTCACTTTCTGAGTGTATGACCAAAGCTTTTCCCTTCATTTTCCTTCTTGATGCCTCTTTCTTCTGAGGCTTCTCTTCAACCTTAAGAGCAACAGACTTGGCCTTCCTGCTTGATCTCCTATTTCTCTGCTCCATTTCCAATTCATGAGTTTTGAGCAGCCCATAGATTTCATCAATCTCTGTTTCAGCAAGTTCATAGTTGTCTCTAATAGTGGTTGTTTTCACATCCCACTTTTCAGGTAGAGAAAGAAGAAACTTGAGATTTGAGTCTTCTAAATCATACTCTTTGTTGACCAATGACAGATCATTGAGCAGTTTACAGAATCTATCAAATGTTTCTGTCATGGTCTCTTCAGGTTTAGCCTCAAAATGCTCATACTCTTGTGTGAGTATGTTTCTCCTATTCTTCTTAATAGCAGTAGTTCCTTGACATCTGACTTCAAGAGCATCCCAGATTTCTTTTGCAGTGGTGCAATTAATCACTTTGTTAGACATAACATTGTCTAAAGCACTATGCAGTAAATGCCTAACCTTCGCATCCTTAGCAATTGATGATAGATCTTCAGGAGTCATGTCCTTCTTTTCCTTTGGAACTATTTTAGCTTCTTCACCAGCAGTTGCAACAGATAGCTTTGTAGGATTGTGAGGGCCTTCATTAATCCTGTCAAGATATTCTGGATCTGTAGCCTCCAGAAACATAGTCATCTTGACCTTCCACATGGCATACTCTGATGGCCTGAGAATAGAAACCCTGATTGGTTCATAACGACTCACAGTAGTAGGAGCCTTTTCAGAACTAGTAGATGTTGGTGGAGGAATTGCTTACATGATTATTGTTGTGTTTGGATCTTAAACTGTAATAAAGTAACAGATTGGCTCTGATACCACTTGTTAGGCCGAATACACACTAATAATCAATATTAGATGAGAGAATAACAATTAAGATGATTATGCACTTTTAAATCTTCTGGTATTAAAAACCCTCTTCGTGATGTAAACTATCACAAAGAGCTGCTAGGTTACAATAAAGATAGTTCGATGCACGATACCCTTCTAGGGTTAACCTAACCGTATTTATAAAACATACAGCTTCGATACAATCTCTAATTGATATTCCTAATAATCAGCTATACAATGATATCAATTACAGATTGTCACACGTCTCCTAAGTCAACTCGATCTCTTTGATAGCTATCCAGTCTCCAAAGATCTCGCTTCCATATCAATCTTCAATTGATCTCTAATATCTTTTGTTGACTTCGTACGCGCTTCCTCCAGACAGAGTTTAACTAAACTCTGTCGAGCTTCCATATTCAGTGTTTAACTAAACTCTGACTGCTTCCAGCTAAACTCTGATTTGTCACTGTAGCTCCTAAACACTATTTTCATCAATCATTTCTAACAAATGATTTGGAAAATATGGTGTGAATTTATTTTTTAGGTTAAATGCAAGTGTCATCATGCTTACATGTTTATATGATGATGTATGTGTGACGTGTAAGTCCGTGTATTTTTATTGAATTTTTATGATTAAAATCTATTAATATCATGCATTATTGATCTTACGAGATTTTTATAAAATCATTGGAGTTGCTAAAAAAAATCATGAAATATTTTGTAATATTATCTTTGTGTAATTATTTATTTTTTAAAATTTTTGGGTGAATCATTTTGGGTGTTTAATAATTTTAAAATGATTTTAAGAGTTTTATTGTATCTATAGGATCAAAACTTGAAATCCATATTTAATTCATTTTTGATCCTAAAAATATTTTAAAAATATGTAGGTGTTTGTAATTTTATGAAATTTATTTTAGGATTCTTAAATTTATTTTTTCCACTTATTTTTTTCCATTTATTTTTTATTTTAAAAAGGATTTAATTTATCTAATTGATAATTTTCAGATACGTGAAAAGACCATTATGCCCCTGCCCTGTTTCCCCAATATGCCTTAAAATCCCTAATTTCGTTTCTTAGCAGCTGGGTTTGGTTTGTTAGGTAGTCTTTGGAAACCTCTCGATCTCTCTTTCTTTCTCTCGCATTTTTTTCAATCTCTCTCTCTCTCTCTCTCTCTCTCTCTCCCCCTCCTTCATCTCTTGTCTATATATATATATATATATGCGTGCATTTTGAACGAGTGTGTGTGATGCGGGTTGGGTGTGTGGCTGCGGTTGTATTTCAGCGGTGGTGTGATTGTGCGTGTGTAAACAGACAGTGTGTGTGTGTGTGTGTGTGTGTGTGTGTGTATTAGATTAAATCAAGCGTACGTGTGTGTTTTGTGTGTCCCTGTATGTGTATGTCTCGTATATGGGCTTTCCTGTTTATCTTATGTGAGTTCTGGGTTGGGTACTGCGTTACTATGGCCTCGATGAGTGTGGTTGTGTGGTCAGTAATATGAATTAGTAATTACTTACTGATAATTGACTACTGCTGTTGTATAGTTGAATTCTTTTTGTAACTACATTCGAAAATTTGATGAGTTAATCAATAATTGTTTGACCATTTCTGTGAAAATTTCGAATCATCTGAAAATCATTTATTTCGCGTGGAGTTTCGAGTCGGCGACCCAAATTAGGGTAACCTCGGGATTTTGCCCCCTCGACGATCATTTTATTTGAGTCGAGGGAAAATGGCAATGATGAAACTTGAGCCAAATGTGGTCAGGGCCACGATTTCGAAAGAAGAATCGCTACCCGTCTACTAGTAGCAAAGTTTTGTACGGTACAATGGCTGATCACCTTGTATTGGGGTGTACTCCAGATAGTCTCATTCTTCCAATTGGAATTGTACTGCAATACTGTAATAAAAGCCTAGGTGCTCAATTACCGATAGTATTGACAGTGGTATGAACTTTCAAAGTTATTCAATGTTTCGAACAAAAGCTTTCGTAAGAAATAAAGGAAAAGGTTTGAAAATGATGTTTCCTATATACATTGGACGGTATGAAATGTTTTGACGGAAGAGTCATGGTTGCAAATGTTTCAAGTATGTTAGTAAGTATAATTGCTACGACAAGTATGAGTTGCATATATCTTTCATATGAAGATAGTAATTGATATTTGAAGTACTATGATAGTACTGCTTTGAATATATCCCGATGAGGAAATAATTTCAGTATCAAGATATTTTGGCAATTATTGTCCTATACCCGTTTCATTCTGGGTTTGAGTTAAAGGCAGATTTATGCTATACTTTTATTACCTTGCTGAGCTTTCGCTCACTCTTGCTATTATTTTATATATTATATAGCAGCTAAGCAGGATGCCAAGGACACGGCACACACCCCGCAAGCGAGTGGTAAGCACAAGGCTTTTCCCTGAGCAGTTTCCAGCAGTGATCTCGGAGGTAGTAAGGACTAGTCGGATCAGGCTACAGTTCTGTTACTCACTTTATGTATAAGTATGAATTGTGTAAGAGGATCATGAGAACCAGAGGGTTAAGTTGTTAATGTGCCTTCACTTAGAGATTGCATCGAGATCAGATTCAACAAGACATTTGGGTATTGTAATAATAACATTTTATTCCGCAGATGTTTTAATGTGTCGTTTCTGAGACTCTAACCTGTGTGTGTGAGTGAGATGTATATTGGGGGTCATGAGCAGGCGGATTGTGTATATTGTGAGTAATACAGGTAGCGTGAAATAATGGATTTTGACTATCCTAGATCCGTGACCCCGGGTCTGGGGGTGTTACAATTAATTAGGCCTAGCTTTGTCCAAATGGGAAGCCCATTAATTAGGCCCAAAATCATAATTAAAAATTAATTTCGTAATTAATATTGAGGGCTAATTAACAACTGGTAAATAAGAGTCAAATATGGATATTACATCTACAAGGAGTAGCCTCCAAGGCACACAATCATACAACAAAACAGACTCCTACAAGGAAGGAGTCTAGAACATTCCCCAAGGAGGTTACTTGCCCACCAAGTCTCCTAACCCTACTCCAAATCTTAGGCTTCCAACGCCTATATAAAGGGCCTGACCCCATATTCTCAGAACTACATTTTTGGTTTGATTCTCAACTCTGAGATACGTAGGCATCTTGTGAAGACCCGAATTAAGTCACGAAACACAAGCGCATCCATTAAAGCTCGAAGCTCACCAACCTTAGCATTAAATATACACAAACACTGGCCGCAATCTCAAACCTAGTTTTTGTTCCACAACATTTGGCGCCGTCTGTGGGAAACAACATCAACCATGGTTAATACATGCACGAAGGACACCAGTCATAACCAAGGCGACTACTGTCACCTTTGCTCCTCTTGTTGTCACCGAACAAGGGTATGTACCCCCATTAACAGAGGCGACCACTGAGCCTCAGATTTCTCAACCTCCAGGGATGACTCTTCGGATTAAGAGGACTCTACCCTTGGTAACCCAACCAAATCAGGGGACTAACCCTCTTCAGATGGTGGTCTCACTCCTTGATAATCGTTCTTTTCCCCCTAGAGCACAAATCTTCATCACCGATCTCCCTGCAAGTACCAATCCGACATACGGGTTGCCTAACTACCCCTAATATCAAGGTGGTACTGGACCAAGCGGCCATGCTCTTCAGATACATGAGTCATACCACCCTCCATGTATTAGAGGCTTGGGTCCTGATCAAGGATACCATGATTTTTTTGGACCCTGTACTGATAATTCCTCATCTGAGGACGTTATTGTGATCAAGCCCCGAGGAGGTGACGTACTAGTAAGGAGCCTGTGAGGCGTACTCGAAGAATCCATGATGGACCCCCAATGACAACTGCTGAGAGAATCAAGGCTCATGAGGCCGAGATCCAAAATTTGAAGGAAGACATAGGAAGATAACAACAAAGGCAAAATTAGAATCGACCCCCTCCAAGGTCAAGAGAGATTCCCTTTGTTGACTTGGAGAGGCCTTCAAGGAGGCAGAGAAGGACTGAGGTCCCAACATGTGAAGCGAGTCTTGATAGACAATGGGGCTTCTATCGACATTCTGTTTCACGATGCATTTGTGAAGATGGGGTATAACGATTCTCAGTTGACCCCTACCAACATGCCTATATATGGGTTCAATGGAGTGGAATCCAATGTTGAAGAAACTGTTCAGTTGCCCGTAACTATTGGACATGAACATAAGGAGGTGACCCAGATGTTGAACTTTCTGGTAATCAAGGCAGCCTCCACATATAATGCTATCCTTGGAAGGACTGGACTTCATACATTCAAGGCTGTTGCCTCCACTTATCCCATGAAGGTCAAGTTTCAAACCAGGAACGGTGTTGGAGAATAGAAAGGTGATCAGAAGATGGCGAAAAGTTGTTGTGTAGCTGCATAAAGAGCTGATGGAATCGGGGGGCAGGTCCTCCCGATTGAAGACATGGATGTCCGTAGTGATGATGAACACCAAGGAAATCCAACAGAGAATCTGATCCCTATCCCTCTAGAGCCTGGAGACCCTGAAAAACTTACATATATTGGAGCATCTATGAAAGAACCCTTGGAGGGCAAAATAACAGCATTCTTACAAGAGAATAATGATGTGTTTGCTTGGCCAGTAGCTGACATGCCAGGAATTGATCCCCAATTCATCTCCCACAAGTTGAATGTGAATCGCAAACGGAGGATAATAAAGCAAAAGAAGAGGAACTTCGCTCCTGAAAGGCAAGAGGCCATTAAGCAAGAAGTGGATAAGCTCCTAGAAGTTGGGTTTATTGAAGAAATTCATTTCCTTGAATGGCTAGCTAACCCCATGATGGTCAAGAAGGCCAATGGGAAGTGGAGGATGTGCATAGACTTCACTGATTTGAATGACGTATGTCCTAAGGATTGTTTCCCTCTACCAGGGATTGACACTCTTATAGATGCCAGAACTGGGCATGAGATGTTGAGTTTCATGGATGGGTTCAGTGGTTACAACCATATTAAGATTCACAAGGATGACATCCCAAAGGTATCATTCATAATTGACTTTGGTGTTTTCTGTTATCTTGTCATGGCTTTTGGACTAAAGAATGCAAAAGCTACTTATCAACTATTGGTGAATAAGATATTCGCCTATCTTATTGGAAAAACCAAGGACGTCTATGTTGATGACATGTTAGTCAAGAGTCTATATAAGGCAGATCATACTGAGCACCTCAGACATGCATTTGAAGTGCTGAGGCACCATAAGATGATGTTGAATCCAGCCAAGTATGCCTTTTATGTTGGATCTGGAATGTTTTTAGGTCTAATGGTTTCTAAGTGAGGAATCGAAGCCAATCCTGATAAGATCAAGGCAATTTTAGATATGGAATCACCTCATTCCATAAGAGATGTAAAGAAGTTGACCAGCAGAATAGTAGCCTTAGGAAGATTCATCTCCAAATTTGGTGACAGGTGTCTCCCTTTCTCTCAAACATTGAAGAAGGTGAAGAATTTTGAGTGGACTCCAGAAAGCCAAGAGGCCTTTGAACAATTTAAGAAATACATGGCTGAAGCCCCGTTGCTGGCCAAACCTAGTCCAGGAGAGACCCTTTATCTATATTTGGCAATATCTGAACAAGCATTGAGTACCGTCCTCATTAAAGAGGAGAACAAAGTTCAGAAACCCATCTACTATGTGAGCAAGGTATTGCATGGAACTGAGTTGAATTACTCCCCTATAGAGAAGTTTGATTTAGCATTAGTAACAGCCTCGAGGAAGCTATGACATTACTTCCAGGCACATAAGATTGAAGTCCTGACGGACCAGCCGCTGAGAAACATATTGCACAGCTCGAAGGCCAGTGGGAGGCTAATCAAGTGGGTGATCAAGCTGGGAGAATTTGACATAAAATGCAAGCCTCGAACAACCACCAAGGCTCAGGCACTAGCTAACTTCGTGGTTGAATGTACCATTATCAAACAAGAAGTCAGGGGGGGGGGCAGGAGATGGTACCCGACCAAGGAAGTGAGAATAAAGATGAGGAACCTATACCTGATCAGAAAGAGTGTTGGGTGCTCTATTTTGATGGGGCATCAAAAACAAAATCAAGTGGTGCAGGTTTAGTCTTGCGAAGCCCCGATGGGTTCACAGTCGAGTACGCTTTGAAGATGGACTTTCCGACAACCAACAATGACGCTGAATATGAAGCCTTGATAGCCGGTTTAGGCTTGGCCAGAATCTTGAGGGTCAAGAACTGATAGTGTTAGTGCCCTAGAGACAATGTTATTGTGCTTCTAGGAAAGACTATTTTGTTATTTGATGATTATGTTCTATGGATTATTCTACATTAATTTATTATGTCTTAATTTACTGCGATATAAATGTTAGAGTAATAAATGTCCTTGGAATATAGAACACGTATTCTATATCTTTAAGTATGTGACTTAAAAATGAGATTATATGAATAGTGTTTATATTCCTAAATATCCCTAATCAATGATTATTAATATGGGACAATTATAATGCATAAAGATTAGTATGTTTGTTGATTGATGACCACATCTCATTGGTCATAGGTATAGTGATACTAAAGTCAAGAACATAGGTGCATGTAATATTCTACATGGCACTAGATAGACCCACAGTGAGATTCTACATGTTGATAATGTCATTAGAAAGACTCATAGTGATAATAGTGTAATGATCCTTGGACTTGAGATCATTATATTTATATACGAGGATTAATATACTTTGACTACATTAAAAGATATCTTTGACCGGGTGATGATAAAAGTGGACATCGGGTATATTATGAGACGTATGAGAAATATGAATGATAGATATCCTCCTATTATTAGGAGAGATATTATTGGCCTCTTGATTGGGTAAGACTTTGAAAATGCATGGCCATGCTCAAATATTGATTTGTTTTTAATAGTCTACTCATTGATCAAGGAAACCCGGATTAAATGTTGAAGAGGATGACTAAAAACATGCCTCGAGTTTAATCTATAATATTTGGTTAAAGGGATTATATTACACGGAAACATTAATCACGAAAGGTTTAATTGGATCACCAATTATTATTATTACTTGGATAGCAATGATGTATTACTAGATGCCGCTCATTGTTTATCATTTTATATTAGATTTAAAATTGTTGCCAACGTGATAATAACCTATAGGGTCACACACATAGAACGCTTGAAGGAGAAATAATTTAAATTATGAATTTAAATTAAATAAGTGATTTGTTCTATTTATAATATTAATTAAGTATGACTTAATTAATTAAATAAATAGAAAAATAGAATTAATTAAACTAATTCTGAAATTAGTTATTAATTAAATAAATGAGACTTAATTAATTAATAAATTGAAATTTCAGATTAGTACTAATTATAATTGGATTATAATTAGAAAAACATATTCTTCTCTATATATATCTCTTTATGGGCTGATTTTAGAAAAGAAGAAACATATTTTAAAACCCTAGCCGCATTGAGAGAGCGAAGAAGATAGAGAGAGAATCTGTTTTCGGGTGCTAGTACACATCAATCCTTCAAGTACAAGCGTTCGTGTGGATACCGTAGAGCGTAGATCGCGAGAGTGGGATACGTGGTGATCGTGAAAGCTTTGGACCTCCATGATTCTTCCCCTCATAACTGTTAAAGCTTCTTTAAGGTAAAGATTCTTACTACGAATTAAATATTTGTTTCGCATGGATCCTGTGGTGGGTTTCGATAGTTTTTTTTTAAATTATTGTTTTTCGTTACGTTTATGTGCTCGAAACCCAACAAGAACCTCAAAGTTTGTGGAGATTCAAGATTGGTAGTCTCGCAAGTGAATGGAGAGTTTGAAGCAAAGGAAGAAGCCATGGCAAAGTACTTAAGGGTTGTGAAAGCTGTAATGACTAAGTTTAATGAGTGCTATATGGAGCACATTCCAAGGGAGGAGAACGTTAAGGCCGATGCCCTATCTAAGTTTGCCTCTTCAGAGATAGATAATTATGTAGGAAGTGTTTACTTCCAGGTCCTGAAAGCCCCCACCATTAATTCAAAATTGGTGGCACCGATTGGTATAGGGAGTTGTTGGATAGATCCTATCAAAGCTCATTTGGAAACTGGATGGCTCCCTGATAATGCCTTGGAGGCACAAAAACTATCATTGAGAGCATTGAGATATGCTTTGATCGAAGGCATCCTTTACAAGAAGTCCTTTGTCATCCCATACTTAAAGTGTTTGAGGCCTCAAGAGGTGAAAGAAGCACTAAAGGAAGTTCATGAAGGAATCTGGGGGCAGCACTTGGGAGGCAGAGCCCTAGCCCAAAAAATTACTCGTTTAGGGTTCTATTGGCCAGAGATGCTGGCCGATGCACAGAACTATGTCAAGAAGTGTGACAGATGTTAGAAGCATGCTGCAGTCATGAGACAACCACCAGAGATGTTAACATCTATTAACTCTCCCATCCCGTTTGCCATGTGGGGGATGGACATACTTGGTCCTTTCCCTGTAGCTTCAGCACAAAGGAAGTTCCTGATAGTGGCCATTGACTACTTCACCAAGTGGGTTGAGGCTAAACCCTTAGCTAAGATAACCACCAAACAAGTCACGCAATTCCTTTGGGAAAGCATAATCTACAGGTACGGAATCCCATGAATCCTTGTCACGGATGATGGGCGACAATTTAATAACGAGGATTTCAAGAAGTATTGTGATGAGAATTCCATTGATCTTCGCTTTACTTTAGTGGCTCATCCTTAGGAAAATGGATAGGCCGAGGTAGCTAACCGAATTATCCTTGATGGACTAAAGAATAGGGTTGAGCGTTCAAGGAATACTTGGGTAGATGAATTGTTGCATATACTATGGGCGTATCGCACTACCTGTAAAGTAACAACCGGGGCAACGCCGTTCTTGCTGGATTATGGAGCTGAAGCAGTTATGCCCCTGGAGATTATGCATGCATCACCAAGGGTGGAAGCATATGAACCAGAAACCAATGAAGAAGGCATGAGGCTTGCCCTCGACTTGATTGATGAATTAAGGGATGAAGCAAATGCCGGGAATGCAGAGCATCAAAAGAGAACATCCTTTTACTATAACCATAGTGTTAAGGAGAGGTTCTTTCAACAAGGTGATTTGGTTTTGAGGAAGATAGAAGCATCTAAAGTTGGACAGAAAGGAAAGCTAGCCCCTAACTGGGAAGGGTCGTATCATGTTAAGAAACATTGGGGCGAGGATCCTATATGCTGGAAACGCTGGAGGGAAGTGATGTGCCCCGCACTTGGCACGCCTCAAACCTCATGGTTTATTATGTTTAAGCTATGCTAGTAAGGACTTAGCTTTTTATCTATTTAGTAGAAGTAGAAATAAGGTTCGATGTAACCAATCAGGGCTTATCACCCCGAGTAGGACAATAGTATTCTATGTAAGGGTTGAACCCATCTCGAATTATTAATGCAAATTTGTTTTCCATTCTATGATTCTGTGATTTTATTTATGTGCCAAGAACCTGATGAGTGTAAGTTTAAGATGACCAAGTACTGTAAGTAAAAGAACATATGAATAAGGGAAAGCAAAATGCATAAAATAAACACCCCGAAGGGTCGAGAGTTAAGTTACAATACACCCAAATAAAAGTTTTAGTCCACAAAGGACCCTGAATAAAGATTGAGTAAATAAAAAGCCCCAGATGCCTAGCAAGGCCATGCAAGGCCCGATGGTTGGAAATCAACTACTCTTCAGGAGCATCTTCTTCTTCTTCTTCTTTTTCCTCCGAGGACTCTTCTTCCTCACCAGAGTTGCTTTCTTCTTCGTCTTCGACCGCCATTGGCTGTTTCTTCGCGCCTTCTTCCTCTTCTTCAGATGAGGAGGATGTTGCCTTAGAGGAGGAGTTGAGATGATTTCGGATCCCCTTGCCCGAAAGTGGTTATCTGACTACGGCCTTTCCTTTCCCTTTCAGTATTGGTCCCTTTCCTTGAGAGCTAGAACCAACCAGAGGAATGGGAATCAGAGCTGACTGAGCGAACTGCTCCCCTTAAGTTAGAGCCAGAGGCCCGACGACCTCCTATTGAACCGGAGCCTGATCTCTGAGACACAACCTTTACTCCCGAGCCTGAGGCATAGTCAACATAACACCCCCCGCTGACATTCCAGTCAGGGCTAGGGAAGTTGCGAGGATCCACGACGAGAGGATACTTGTTACTGATAACGTTCACAACTCTGTCCCAGCCAATGGTCATGTTGATTGGGCGCATCTCATCATCATGATCATCTATGAACTTTAGTAAAGATTCCGACTAATGATAGGCATCGATCACCTTATGGAACTCAGCTGATTTCTTCTTGGTTAAGGAGTTGAGTTGCCTTTGATAGAACTTGCTTCTTTCTCAGCATGGAAAGCCCTAGACTCCAAATCTCTGTACTCTTCTTCGAATATGCTCCTTTCTTTCTGCAAGGCCACATTTTCATCCATATAAGCCCGACCTTGACGGGCAGTGGATTGAAAGTAAGTATTGGCCAGAAACATGGAATTGATTAAGACATTTAAACATCAAGATAGTTATAGACATCGAATCTAGAAAAGTAAATGACATGCCTGGTAGAGAGCCTGAGCTCCAAGAAGTTCGGACTCTTCAATCTTATCCCCGATAGTCATTGTGAGAAGATCAGGAGGGGTGATGGAACATTTGGGGGGTGTTTGGAAGTTAGAGGTTTTGGGTGAAATTAGAGGTTTGGGGTAGATTAGAGGTTTGACCAAATGAAACCTCTAATGTGAGTGTTCGGTTGTTAGAGGTTTGGGATCAAAAAGCTAATTTTGGAAAAGCTCATTTTAGGAGCTTTTTCAATTAGAGGTTTGCTATATGTCACAAAAAGCTATTTACCAAACACTTTTATTCAAAACAACTAATATAAATCAGTTAGTCAAAATAGCTAATTCAATCCGCTAGTCAAAACAACTAATTCAATCCGCTACAGCTAACCGCTATCAGCTAATTGCCAAACAGGGCCTTGGACCAATCCAGGGCGAAGGACTCCCTAGGACGTACTCTAGTTTACAGATACACCAGGATGGGATAAACGGGGACCTAGTTTAAGGGCAAAAAAGATCGATATAAATCGTATATTTTGGAAAAGAAACGAGAGATATAAATGAATATTCTGCAAGAAACTGCATCAAAACAGTCAGCTGAGCTTTAAAAGCTAATTAAGCTTAAGAAAAGCAAAATCATGAATTTAGTCCTGAAACGGAATTTAAGATGCTAATCAAAAGATTAGTTATGCCTTAAACTAAAGTCAAGAATGTTTATTTGTTGACGTTCTAATGTTGACGTCCAACGTTCGAATGCTGATGTTTAAGGTTCGAATGTCGAGGACAACCGACTGACCTCCAAAATGAGCTTCAGCTGATTGACTTTCGAGTACTGACGTTCAAACGCTGACGATCAATGTTCATAGACTGATGTTGAGGTTCAAGAATCGAGGTTAGCCGACCGAGCTCCTGAGAGAGCCCTAGCCGACTGACGACAACCGACCGGGCCACCAAGGGAGGCTCCAGCCGATTGAGGCCAACCGACTGGGCACCAAGGGAGGCTCCAGCCGACTGAGCCCATAAGGGAAGCTGCAGCCGACCGAGCTCCAGCCGACTGAGCCCCAAGGGATGCTCTAGCCGACCGAGCATCCGCGAGAAGCTCCAGCCGACCAAGCGTCCGCGAGAAGCCTCAGCCAACCGGGTGTCCCGAGGGGCCTCCACCGACCGGGCAACTCGAGGAGCTCCGATCGACCAAGCGTCCGCGAGAAGCCTCAGCCGACCGATGTCCGCCGACCGAGCGATCCGAGGGGCTTCGGTCGACCGGCTCTAGCTGACTGACCTCCACGTGAGGCCTTCAGCCGAGTGGCTTGCGGTTAGTCAACATTCAAACACCCCTGTCAACCTTCAAATGTCCCTCCTGATTGAAACGTGATTGATTGATCAACATTTTAGAAAAATGGAGCTAAAGCCGAAGCTGGAGCCGAAGTCGAAACCTGAGTAGAAGCCGGAGCCGAGGCTAATTATCGCCATTTAGGGAACTTAAAACGTCGTTTCAGGCTGATTAGTGCCGATTAAACACCATTTACTGCCCTTTAGCACCGATTAACGCCATTTAGCATCGCTTAAAGCATTATCTAAGGATGATTAGTGCCGTTTAGCATCGATTAGTGCCGTTTAGCATCGATTAGCGCCATTTAGCGTCGCTTAACATCGTTTAAGCGTCGTTTGAGGCTGATTAGTGTCGTTTAGCACCGATTAGCGCAGTTTAGCATCGTTTTGTGCCGTTTAACACCGTTTAAACGTCGTTATAAGATTGTTTAATGCCATTTAGCGTCGCTTAACATCGTTTAAACGTCATTTAAGACTGTTTTGTGCCGTTTAGCATCGTTTAGCGCCGTTTAACCCTGTTTAAACGTCATCTAAGGCTGATTCGCCCGAAAAATAAGTAGACATCGTCGTAAATGCGTCGGTCGCTCCATGCTTTACATCAAGACGGTATTCGTGAAACACTAGTGTACAAAATAAAGCCCCGGGTCTCGAAAGAGATAATTACAACTTCTACGAAAACCTGATCAGTTTTCCCAGAAGTTGAGGGGCAAATGATATTGGTTAGAAATAAGCCCTAAAGACCTATAATTAATTATGCATTATTAGGCCTAGCTTGGTCTGAATGGAAAGCCCAATAATGAGGCCCAAAACCCTAATTAAATATTAATTACATAATTAATATTGAGGGCTAATTAATAGCTGGTAAACAAGAGTTAAATATGGATATTACATCTACAAGGAGTAGCCTCCAAGGCACACAATCATACATGGAAACAGACTCCTACGAGGAAGGAGTCTAGACCCATCCCCAAGGAGAGGAGTTGCCTACCAAGTCTCCTAACCCTACTGCAAATCTAAGGCTTCAAACGCCTATATAAAGGGTCCGACCCCTCATTCTCAGAACTACGTTTTTGGCTTGATTCTCAACTCTAAGATACGTAGGCATCTTGTGAGGACCCGAATAAAGTCACGGAACATAAGCGTAGCCATTAAAACTCGTAGCTCACCAACCCTAGCAATAAATATACACAAACCCTAGCCGCGATCTCAAAACTAGTTTTTGTTCTACAACACAACCCACGTGAAATTAAAAAATAATATTTAATTTAGTGATAGTTTAACAATTATTTTCCAATTAAATCTACACAGAAAAAAAAGAGAGAAGAAATTGACATTTTTTAGGTTGAAAATTCTGTTCGAATTATGAATTCTACTTATAATTCGTTTTGATTATCAAAATACCCTTATTGTTATTTGAAGATAGTTCTACTAACAACCAAATATGATTTTAATAATAAGTGTAAGAGGGATTTCGTCCAAAATTTTGATAATCGGTAGTCTAGTCCTCCGTACGACAAAATAAATAAGAATCGTTAGATCTTAAAATAAATCGATGAAAACCGTTGGATCTAGCACAAAAAATATTGAGTATTTTAAAATGTAATAAACTAAATAGTGTAGTTTTATTGAATTACGAAAAGACGTGTGTCAATTATTTAAGTCATATATAATTATGTTTTGTACGTTGAATATCATTGTCAATGTAGGACTTCTACATTGAATAAGATTAATATAAAAGTTCGTAATTATTTTTTTTCTTGAGATTCTGTTCATTTGAATATTAATTATTAAAACATCACTAAATTAAAAGATTTTTATAAGCTTCGCGTGCATTATAAAATCATCCGAATCAGATTTCTAGATCTCAAGATAGAGCTCAAATAGTAAATATGATTTTTTAATAGTAATAAATAATAAATAAAATTTAATTCTAATACAACCTTTTTTTAATTATATCTTTTTCATATTATAATTTTTTTTTCTAAAATTTAATTCTAATACAACCTTTTTTAGTTATCCTTTATAGATTATATATTTTTTAAAATTCAATTCTAATGCAATATTTTCTAATTACAACATTTTTAGATTATAATTTTATTTCTTTTTAATATTATATAATCTTGATCGTTTATTATATCCTTATATATAATAAACATAAGAGGGATCTTATCCAAATTTTTGGGTCGGTCATTGTACTACCAAAAACATATGATCCATTGGATTAAAAAGTTGGGTTAAAAGCCGTCCGTTGTATCATAAATTATATCTTTATTATATCCTTATATATAGTAAGCATAAGAGAGATCTTATCCATTATTCTGATCTCTTCATTTAGGTCTCTGTACCGCCAAAGTCATCTTAACCGTCGAATATAATATTTTTAAAAATAAATGATCAAGTTTATATCATTTTTTTTGAATAGAAATTAATTCATTAATGATAAGTCATACGACATCTACAAACATAGTTGAGTCGAACAAACGTAAATAAGAACAATAGCTGATTAATCAATTCTGCGGGATATAATCACGCGATTTGTTGAAGATGATATATTTACAAGTACCCTCTTCACCGCATCCATCTGGAGATTTATATGTACTCGCTTTGATGTGACCTCCATCTGGATCTAATCCTGTTTGAGCTATCGACCATGGATGCGATCCCATAAAAACCTTCATCTTTGAACTAAAATCATGAAAATCTTGTCGATCTATACTCTCGGCCATGGAACATACCACAACTTAATCAAAACAAAAACCAAACTCTCACAAGGAGAGACTAACACAACCCAAATAAATTGGGAACTTATTGAAGCCCAAATAAATTGGGAGTTTTATTGAATCAAAATAAGATATGAAAACAGAAAAACGAAAAGTAATTGGGTTTTCCAACGGTGAAAACAGATGGAAGCCCCCTCAAAACCTTTTAATGGAGGCTAGAGTAAGAAGGGAGAGAGAGAGAGAAGGAATTTAAAAATTATTTTGTTATTTATTATCCTACAAATCAAGATTAAATCATATTAAAAAAAACAATTATAATCTAAATTGGATATAATTAAAAAATGTTATATTAGAATTGAATTTTTTTAAAAAAATATTCTAAAAAATGATATATTAGAATGGAATTTTTTTTATTACTAATATTAAAAAAAATTATATTTACTATTTGAGCTTTACCTTTAGATCTACAAATCAGATTTGGATGATTTTATAGCCCATGTGAAACTCATAAAATTATCTTTAATTTTCTGATGATTCAATAATTATTATCCAAATGGAAACACTAATAATCTCAAAATAAAATATAATTACGAATCTTTTACATTAACCTTATTTAGTGCAGAAGACCTACATTGATGATTTTATTTAATGTAGAAAACCTAATTATATATAATTTAAATAATTGAGATACACTTTTTCATATTTCAATATAAACACACTTATTAGTTTACATATTAAAATATAAAATATTTTTTTATGCTAGATCCAACAATTGTCATTTATTTATTTTAAGATCAAACGGTTCTTATGAGAACCAGACTACGGAGTACCAGAGTTTTGGATAAAATCTCTCTTTTATTTATTTTAAAATTGTATTTGGTTCTTGGTAGAACTTTTTTCAAATAAAAAAGGATATTTTGATAATCATAACAAAATATAAATAGATTTCATAAATTTAATAGAATTTTAAACGTAAAAAACAGTGTATTCTCTCTTTTGTTTTTGCGTAGTTTTAATTGGAAAATAATTATTAAATCATCAATAAATTAACGATTTTTTTGTTAATTTCAAGTGGGCTGTGAAATCATCCAAATCAAATTTTTAGAATTCAAGATAGGACACAAATAGTAAATTGAACGTGTTAAAATATATATATATATATATATATATATATATATATCAATTTATCAACAATAATATGATATGTAAATTCATAATATATAAATATTGAAAAATAATAATTTAATTATATATATTAAAAAAGGAGCAGTGCATTGCACGGGTTATAAGCTAGTTTTTTTTTAAATACTAATTTTGATAATTGAGATTATTTTGGTAGTACAGTAACAAAAATTATGAATAAAATTATTTATTATATGTAAGGATACAATGGTATAGATAAGATGGATCTTGCTCAAATGAGAACTGTAACGCTCCCAATTCCGGGGTCAGTAGATTTGGGCGTCACGTTAACAAACTCAATAATTCTAACAAAAATTGGTCATGATGTATTCGTAAATACAACATAAACCTGCTGAATACTAAACTAAAAATCTGAAATCAAAATAAAACTGAAAAAAGAATAAAAACTCAATCAAAAGCTCTTTGACCCCAACTCCCAACTAAGGATCTTAGGTTATAGTTCTAGAAACAAGAAAACCCAAAACCAACTTAAATACAACTCTATATACAAAACTTTATACAGACTTAATACACTGGTATAACTTCCAATGGAAGTATACCAGGCCAACTAATCAAATACATACTATAACTACTAAACTATATTTACATACAATAATTCAACTTTAAATCTAAATACCCTGATCCACGTCAGCTTCACAACAGCATCCTGCTTCTTCTTTCCACTTTCTGAACTGCGCAGTCTAAGCCTCGCCAACTAGTTTACTGAAAAATTAGATTTTAAAAACAACAAGTGTGAGCCAAAGAATGCTCAGCAAGTTATATAATAAATATGAGCGAAGAAATGCTCACCAATTTATAATCAATACTATAATTGAAATCTGGATTCTTAACTTTAACATAAGATTAATATCATTTAAAACATTTATAACTCGGAATCAGAATTTAATAACTGAGAAGGTTCGTAATACTAGATTCAATACTTTTAATACTTGCAAAATACTTTAACTATCGCTTTAACAAAATCTCCAAGAAATTCCCAGTTACTCAAATTTCATTCATGTCACTAAGCGTTTGCACACCTAGCTGCCTAACCGGCCTGACAATCATGAGTTTGAATAAATAAGAAGATCTCAATTCATTCTCGGTCCTTACTATCACTGCGCAACAAATGCCACAGCGACCATAATAACGGTGAATTAGTTTTCACCGTTCAAAACACTAGTATAATAACTTTCCATTTTTATAATAACAACATTTATTATCTCAAATCATAACTTTTAACTCAAATCATAACTTTTAACTCAAGTCATAACTTTATATCCAACATACTTGGAAATGAAAATGTACTTTAACTTAAACATTCTATCATAAGAATATATTTGCATAAAAACAACATTTAATAGAATTGGAGTTTTCATCATACTCTGGACATTACGGGTGATCAGCCACGTAAAGTCCAGTTAAAAACAATACTCTGGGATCCCTCACTAGGCACTTATTGACATTGGCCTTTACTACCCTGACCACGAAGCTTGTCCACATTTTTATAAAATTCTTCCAATTCCATTAAACTACTTTACTATCAATTAATCTCAGGGAAACCATATACATTAAGAACATTATACTAAACACAAGGAATAAGAATGCAATACCAGCAAAACTTTAACAGAATATTACTGACAATATTTAAGAAAGAATAATATTGGCAATAAAACTGAAATTCTACTTTCCAAATGATATATGAATAAAATACATCCTTATCAATAATTTGAAGGAGAGGATACTAGCAATAAGGATTTGAAGGGAATACTTATATTGAATAGAAACATATTTATCTGGCTTGAATGATAAGCGAGGGTTAGTACACTTGCCTCGATTCCAATGCGTCGATTCGCTACTTACTATACTTCGGTCTTTACTCGTCATGCATTCCTTTTCCTTCAATCGTCTCGTCAACACGCTCGCTGGGTCCATATCGAACCCCTAATTATACTCGAAATAATAGCAAAGTACTATTTAGTACATAAACAACCCAATCGATAACTAATTACTTACAACTCGCAAAGCAATACATACATAAATATATATACCCACACCTCATTAATCATCACATATGTACTTAAACACTCATACACATACATGCCTTTAAATCTTTAAATCAAATAATTTAAATAACTTTAAATACAGGGGATTTTTAGAAAATTTCGGCATGAAGTATTCGTTTATCGGACTATGGGCACAACCCCTCAAATACAATTCAACCCTGTTTTTCAATTCAACAATCCCAAGGAAAAATATCAACATGCTTCTATGGCAGCAACTTAAAGTAAACACATATCCGCCATGGCATGCGGCACATAGCACATAATAATTTACATTACACTACTACTTACGCTACACCAATGATCGTATTTCTCACGCATTTTAATGATACACGTGACAATCAATCATTGATGTTCGTAAGCCGTAGGGAACAACCCCTAGCACTAACTATTACTTACGCTATACCAATGATCACATCACTTAAATATATTAATTATACTAGTGATAGCTGATCATGGATATTCGTAAGCCTGAGGAACTAGTTGAAGAAAATTACACAAGTCGTTAAATATTGACAGTTAAGACTCGTGATCTCATTACAACTCCTCGCAGATAAACATATAAAGAAAATTAAATAACAGTTTAACTTTACTATAGATTACATTTGAAAACTATACCATCAGGAGACAGTTTCATATTACGGACATATATCACAATCCAATCAAAATATACATGTAACTTCTTTTATCCTAAAACCCATATCCACAAATAGTGATTTAACAAGTATAATTGTCACTCCAAATTCAACATACAATCTTATAATTAAATATCAATTCTAATTTATACCCACGATTTATAATCATTACTCAACCGTTAACTTGAAATACGACTCGGGTTATCAGAAAAAACCCAACATATATTCTTAACACATAACATCAATCTATATACATATATAAACTCATTTATTTCCTCGACGTAAGTCAAATAAATCTGAATAAAAAATCAAGAAATCAACTTACTAATTACATACAAGTCTCCATGTATAGTATAATGGATGGTTAAAGTCAAAGATTAACATTTAATTAAACATATGCACTAGGAATTCAAGTGTAACATGTTTGTATTCCAAAATTCAAACACCGCAACCCTTATAATCCCAAAATTCGGATAACACCCCCTTTCCATAACCACACAAAACCCAAATTCTTAGATTACTTACCTATCTATCACAATCATGACTCTTTTTTTTTCCTTAGCAATCATACTTGCATTTTATGAGTTCAATTACATATAACAACATCAACATGTAACATTTTAAACTTAACGATTGACTAAGTAATCAACCCAATTTTGATTACCAACTCATATATCAGAAAATTCAAATAATTAACAATTAAGGAAACCACTATTTCAAAATTTTGCTAAACCCATAACAAGAATCAAGAACTCGTATAGCTAATCTCATAATATAATCCCTCAATTAAGTTGTACATCACTTGAAACACACACACGGATAGATTTTCGCACACAAGAACCATACCAATCAATTTCATCGCACCACACAAGCGGGGCTGCAGGAAACAGAGAAGAGGAGATATAGATAACGGAACACAAACACCAGCACACCACAGCAATTCCTCTCACCCATAAGCACCAGTACACGCACATTACACAACCAAGAAGATGAATGCAGAACCCCCACTTCGACCCAATCAAATACATACATACATACATGGCTACGCCTATACACACGCAACATACACTCTGATTGGAAGAAGAAGAAAGGAGGAGGGAGATGGAGAGAGAGACTACGGGAGAGAGATCGAGAGTAACGGAGAAAAGGGGAGAGAACTCGAGATTGTTCTGGAAAAACCGAGAGAATGAGAGACAAGGAGAGAAAGCTGCCCTTTTTGTGTTGTAAAAAAACTAGAGCAAGATTGAAATTTCATAATGATGAAAAGGTAATTAAAAATTGATTTAATCACTCAAAAAATCGAAATAAAATGGAAAATGGGTAAAACATTAAACTTTATATTTTTAGAATAAATAACATGAAATTACAAACACCCACATATTTTTGAAATATTTTTAGGATCAATAACGAATTAAATATGAAATTTCAAAGTTTTGATCCTTTAAATACAATAAAACTCTTAAAATCATTTTAAAATACTCGATCATCCAAATTAATCCACCCAACTATTTTAAAAACTCAATAATTATATACAGATAATTTTACAAAAGATTTCATGATTTTTAAACCCTCCGATAATTAAATAAAGATTTTTGAAGATCAATAATACCTGACTTAAATATTTTTAAACCACTAAAAATACCAATAAAATACTGGGGCACACATTGGCACACATAACTCAATATATACTCATATAAACTCAATACTAAATATCGCTGAATTCCACAACGATATTCTCAAATCCAATTCCATCCTTTAAATACTAATCAACATAATTAAATAGTAATAAAATAATAATAATAAATCCTAAAATAATCTGGTATCTTACAAGAACCCTCACTTATGGTGAGATATGAAATCTAATCCTAGCCACACATTTTTTATATCTAAATTAAATCCTAACCCCATAATTAATATTTTAAATTTTATTTTTTATTATTCATCTAATCCACAATCATCGTCCACAATCATCTTCTTCACTGCTCCGGTTGCCAACTCCGGTCACCATCTCCGGCGACCAATTCCGGCCAATCCAGAAAATCACCACCGATAAACAGAAAATCACCATACTGCCGCCACCTCCATCCACTACGCCGCCGCCCCACCAACAAAAATCACCGGTTGTAAACAAAAATCACCACCACAAACCGCCACCTCCGGCCACCACCAACAAATCACCAACAGAGCCCGAAAATCGCCATAAACGGACTGAAAATCACCAAAAACAGCATGATTCTACATAAATTACAATCGTAAACTAAAATCAAATTAACAATTCAAAACCTCAATCAACAATCAATCACCCATACGAACCACATATCACCGCCACCACCAAAAATCACCACTAGCAGCCCAAAAATGATCGCAAAATCCACAACAGCAGCCACAAAAAATCACCACAAACTCAGAAACAATCATCACAAAATCAGAAACAATCATCTCCGATTAAAATCACCTCCGGCCAGCATTAAAAATCAAAGTCGCCGATGAGGAACACAAACTTAATTTCTGGACAAATCAAAAGATTAACAAAGATGTTCAAAATCGTTAGAAATCACGAAACATAAGCGTAGCCATTAAAACTCGAAGCTCACCAACCCTAGCAATAAATATACACAAACCCTAGCCGCGATCTCAAAACTAGTTTTTGTTCTACAACACAACCCACGTGAAATTAAAAAATAATATTTAATTTAGTGATGGTTTAACAATTATTTTCCAATTAAATCTACACAGAAACAAAAGAGAGAAGAAATTGACATTTTTTACGTTGAAAATTTTGTTCGATTTATGAATTCTACTTATAATTCGTTTTGATTATCAAAATACCCTTATTGTTATTTGAAGATAGTTCTACTAACAACCAAATATGATTTTAATAATAAGTGTAAGAGGGATTTCGTCCAAAATTTTGATAGTCGGTAGTCTAGTCCTCCGTACGACAAAATAAATAAGAATCGTTAGATCTAAAAATAAATCGATGAAAACCGTTGGATCTAGCACAAAAAATATTGAGTATTTTAAAATGTAATAAACTAAATAGTGTAGTTTTATTGAATTACGAAAAGACGTGTGTCAATTATTTAAGTCATATATAATTAGGTTTTGTACGTTGAATATCATTGTCAATGTAGGACTTCTACATTGAATAAGATTAATATAAAAGTTCGTAATTATATTTTTTCTTGAGATTCTGTTCATTTGAATATTAATTATTAAAACATCACTAAATTAAAAGATTTTTATAAGCTTCGCGTGCATTATAAAATCATCCGAATCGGATTTCTAGATCTCAAGATAGAGCTCAAATAGTAAATATGATTTTTTAATAGTAATAAATAATAAATAAAATTTAATTCTAATACAACCTTTTTTTAATTATATCTTTTTCATATTATAATTTTTTTTCTAAAATTTAATTCTAATACAACCTTTTTTAGTTATCCTTTATAGATTATATATTTTTTTAAATTCAATTCTAATGCAATATTTTCTAATTACAACATTTTTAGATTATAATTTTATTTCTTTTTAATATTATATAATCTTGATCGTTTATTATATCCTTATATATAATAAACATAAGAGGGATTTTATCCAAATTTTTGGGTCGGTCACTGTACTACCAAAAACATATGATCCATTGGATTAAAAAGTTGGGTTAAAAGCCGTCCGTTGTATTATAAATTATATCCTTACTATATCCTTATATATAGTAAGCATAAAAGAGATTTTATACATTATTCTGGTCTCTTCATTTTGATCTCTGTACCGCCAAAGTCATCTTAACCGTCGAATATAATATTTTTAAAAATAAATGATCAAGTTTATATCATTTTTTTTTAATAGAAATTAATTCATTAATGATAAGTCATACGACATCTACAAACATAGTTGAGTCGAACAAACGTAAACAAGAACAATAGCTGATTAATCCATTCTTCGGGATATAATCACGCGATTTGTTGAAGATGATATATTTACAAGTACCCTCTTCACCGCATCCATCTGGAGATTTATATGTACTCGCTTTGTTGTGACCTCCATCTGGATCTAATCATGTTTGAGCTATCGACCATGGATGCGATCCCATAAAAACCTTCATCTTTGAACCAAAATCATGAAAATCTTGTCGATCTATACTCTCGGCCATGGAACATACCACAACTTAATCAAAACAAAAACCAAACTCTCACAAGGAGAGACTAACACAACCCAAATAAATTGGGAACTTATTGAAACCCAAATAAATTGGGAGTTTTATTGAATGAAAAACAAGATATGAAAACAGGAAAACGAAAAGGAATTGGGCTTTCTACCGGTGAAAACAGATGGAAGCCCCCTCAAAACTTTTTAATGGAGGCTAGAGTAAGAAGGGAGAGAGAGAGAGAAGGAATTTAAAAATTATTTTGTTATTTGTTATCCTACAAATCAAGATTAAATCATATTAAAAAAAACAATTATAATCTAATTTGGATATAATTAGAAAAATGTTATATTAGAATTGAATTTAAAAAAAAATCTAAAAAATGTTATATTAGAATGGAATTTTTTTTATTACTAATATTAAAAAAAATTATATTTACTATTTGAGCTTTACCTTTAGATCTACAAATCAGATTTGGATGATTTTATAGCCCACGTGAAACTCATAAAATTATCTTTAATTTTCTGATGATTCAATAATTATTATCCAAATGGAAACACTAATAATCTCAAAATAAAATATAATTACGAATCTTTTACATTAACCTTATTTAGTGCAGAAGACCTACATTGATGATTTTATTTAATGTAGAAAACCTAATTATATATAATTTAAATAATTGAGATACACTTTTTCATATTTCAATATAAACACACTTATTAGTTTACATATTAAAATATAAAATATTTTTTTATGCTAGATCCAACAATTGTCATTTATTTATTTTAAGATCAAACGGTTCTTATGAGAACCAGACTACGGAGTACCAGAGTTTTGGACAAAATCTCTCTTATATTTATTTTAAAATTGTATTTGGTTCTTGGCAGAACTTTTTTCAAATTAAAAAGAATATTTTGATAATCATAACAAAATATAAATAGATTTCATAAATTTAATAGAATTTTAAACGTAAAAAACAGTGTATTCTCTCTTTTGTTTTTGCGTAGTTTTAATTGGAAAATAATTATTAAATCATCAATAAATTAACGATTTTTTTGTTAATTTCAAGTGGGCTGTGAAATCATCCAAATCAAATTTTTAGAATTCAAGATAGGACACAAATAGTAAATTGAACGTGTTAAATTCTATATATATATATATATATATATATATATATATATATATATATATATCAATTTTTCAACAATAATTTGATATGTAAATTCATAATATATAAATATTTAAAAATAATAATTTAATTATATATATTAAAAAAGTAGCAGTGCATTGCACGGGTTATAAGCTAGTTTTTTTTTTTAAAAAAATACTAAATTTGCTAATTGAGATTATTTTGGTAGTACAGTAACAAAAATTATGAATAAAATCATTTATTATATGTAAGGATACAATGGTATAGATAAGATGGATCTTGCTCTTCTTTCGGCTCAAGTCTTTGTTTATCACATTTGGCGGGAGAGGAATGCCCGTGCTCACGATAAGGGTTGTTGCAGTCCTTCTAAGCTTTTACATGGTGTCCTTACGGATGTAAAGTGTAGGTTAAGTAATTCCACATGGTTTAATAACCATAGTGATGAGTTCCGTGGTTGGATAGTTTTTTAGGTTTTTCTTATGTCTGTTTGTTTCGATCTTTTAGGTTGATCATTTATTTCCTCCTCTATGGCTTGTCATAGAGCAAGGGTGAATCCCTCTCCTTTTTTCTCTTCTTCTAATATATAACCAACTTAGCAAAAAAAAAAAGATGGATCTTGCTCAAATGAGAACCCTCACTTATGGTGAGATATGAAATCTAATCCTACCCACACATTTTTTATATCTAAATTAAATCCTAATCCCATAATTAATATTTTAAATTTTATTTTTTATTATTCATCTAATCCACAATCACGTCCACCATCATCTTCTTCACTGCTCCGGTTGCCAACTCCGGTCACCATCTCCGCCGACCAATTCCGGCCAATCCAGAAAATCACCACCGATAAACAGAAAATCACCATACTTCCGCCACCTCCATCCACTACGTCGCCGCCCCACCAACAAAAATCACCGGTTGTAAACAAAAATCACCACCACAAATCGCCACCTCCGGCCACCACCAACAAATCACCAACAGAGCCCGAAAATCGCCACAAACGGACTGAAATTCACCATAAACAGCATGATTCTACATAAATTACAATCGTAAACTAAAATCAAATTAACAATTCAAAACCTCAATCAACAATCAATCACCCATACGAACCACATATCACCGCCACCACCTCTGGCCACTACCAAAAATCACCACCAGCAGCCCTAAAATGATCGCAAAATCCACAACAGCAGCCACAAAAAATCACCACAAACTCAAAAACAATCATCACAAAATCAGAAACAATCATCTCCGATTAAAATCACCTACGGCCAGCATTAAAAATCAAAGTCGCCGATGAGGAACACAAACTTAATTTCTGGACAAATCAAAAGATTAACAAAGATGTTCAAAATCGTTAGAAATAGTAAACTTAGATGATTACAAGAACTTGCCAAAGCCGCGCGATTCCGTCGCAAACAAGAACTCGCAGTCACCTCCGCCACCGTCGGTGTTTCTTCCGTGTCCATCAACGAATCTGACCCCTCTCACATCGAATTACGGCAAGATTCCTTTAATTGAGCTTCAATCCAAGTCGATCCAAGGACCAACATTGGTATGCTTGTAAAGAAATTGAAGGATGAGAGTGTGCTTCGACAGTGGGTGAGGTGGGGCTGGGTTGGGAGGAAAGAGAGAGAAATAATTTTGGGGCTGGTGGGGGTGTGTATGTGTATGTTATGTGTGTGTGGTGCGTGCAGTGCAGGGTATTTGTGTGGTGTGTGTGAATGTATGTTTAATGTGTGACTGTGATTAAAAAAAATTTAAAATTTGTGTGACCGAAATTAAATCTCAGTTCTCATTTTAATTGGTGTTCAATAAAGAGGTTTTTGCTGAAGTGAGAACCTCTAATTTTGATGAGATATGAGATCTAATCTCATCTCTTCATTTTAATCTAATCTAAAGGTCACGCTAGGGGCACCAACACTTATAGCCTACACCCTCACACAAACTAACCCCACCCCCTGATGACATCATCATGATGTCATCAATATATATATATTTTTTAAAAACTAAAAAAAAAATATTTTTTGAAAAAAAAATTTTGGTAAAAAAATCTGGGAAAAAAATCTGACGTCTTGCTGACGTCATACTGGTGATTTTTTCCAAAATCTGGTGATTTTTGTTGAATTTGGTATTTTTATAAGTGTTGATTTTTGTTGAATTTCGTAAAAAATACCAGAATTCAACAAAAATCACCAGATTTTGGAAAATCACCAGTATGACGTCAACATGACGTCAGATTTTTTTCCCCAGATTTTTTTAATTTTATTTTATAAAATATAAATTTTTTTTAATATTTATGACATCATCATAACGTGGATTCTCATTAGCTTTCATAATAAAGATGGTTCTCAATGGAGCAAGACTCGTAATAAAGATACTGATAATGCTACCAAACTTGGACCAGCTGATTCGTATGCAACCCTGTCACTCAGGTGATGGACGAATGGTATACTTAATAATTTAGTGAGCGATATTTTTATTGAAAAAGTTTTTAGATTTAAGGTGCTTAAATTTAAAATTTAAGATCTGTTTCAACCAATAACTTAAAAGATCTGTTTCAACCAATAACAATATCGGTGGATATGCACTAAAAACTATGTACGTGTTTGAAGAAAACAAAAGGGATAGTCAACCTAATCTATAGTACTATATTAAAATTGAAATTTTGTCGGTTTTATTAATATTTTTATTTAATTAAAATATGGTACCTTTTAATTTAAAACTAATTTTTCAATAAATAATATATATCCAAAAATATTGGATCATATTTTTTAATTATTAATAAAATATATTAAAAATTAATATACATCATTTATAATAAAAAAACATGAATATAATTCGTAAACATTAATATATCAAATTTATTTAATTAAAATTAAAAAAATATTAAAAATAATATTTATATAAAATTATAAATAAAATTTAAATAAAAATTATTATATATTAAAAGAAAGCCATGCATCAGCTTAAAAAAGTTTAACAGTTTAAGAAACAAAGTAAATGAAGTTCATGTGCCGCAGACACAGGGGATGAGGGCCTGAGGCATTAATTCAGTATCGAAAGCGACAAACGATCCCTTATTTTCGCAGTACTTTTATACGTTAAATCTACATGTAACAGTTAAAACCGGCAAACCTTTTAACAAGTTAAAAGTAGCAAATTTCATGTTTTTCTTTACTTGCTAAATAGCAAATTCATGTTATTCCGACAAGCATTTTCATTTTTTTCACTTTTAGAACATGTTAGAGCATTTTCCGAGAAATTTTTAGGAAAAAAATTTTATGTGAGAAAGATTATACATAATTTGTAAAAATTAGAAAATTCTAATCATGTAAAATCTTTAGATAAAATCATAACCAACTTCCTTACATTGATCAAATTTATTGAACTTGATAAAATTGTACATATAAATTTAATCAATATAATCAATTCTTTAACAAAGTTATACATATAAATTTAATCAATATTGTATACCCAATCACGCTAGAGTACAGACCTTACAGATTCAATAAAATTTAATTAATCGATATTTAATATTATTTTAGTAAACCATTTTAGGCAAATTCTGAAGTAAACTTCCATTAAGAGAAAAATGTTAATAAAGGTTATTATAAATATTTTTATTAGAATACAATTTAAATAAATTAAATCACTAAAATAAATTTGAAAATTATAGATAATACTCAAATATATATTTTAAGTAAAGTAGTTAATGCACTTTGATTAAAAAAGGTTTGTAAATTGTAAATTTATCAAAATAAGTTTTTAAAAGAATTAAATCTTAAATATGCAAGCATTTATATTACTGATCTATAGTATACTATTGTAAGCAAAACAAGTTATATTTGGTTAGTTGGTTGGTTGATTAACACCATCCAAAAAAATTGTTAACACATTTCTAAAAATAACAAGTCAAAAAAATTATATTAAATATATTAATTTATTTATTGTAAATAATAAAATTTACCAATAAAGCACTAAAATACATATTTAAAATTTTTAAAAAAGTGTTAAAAATTCCAAATTAAATTATATATAATTTATTAAAAATAAAAAACCACATGATTTATAGAATTATAAATATTTTCAATTATATTTCGATTACAGTCATCCCGCACACACTTCTTTCTACAATTCTTTCTTCTACGATTTTGGGTTACACTATATAATTTTAAAAAAATCTATTAAATTCTTAAGATAATTAACAATAAATTTAAAAATATTGTTAAATTAATAATAGTTTTTATCTCATGAAATCTATACTATACTATTATATGCAAAGACAATGTATCTATACTATTGTATTTGTATTAAGGTATACTAGCTTATAACCCGTGCAATGCACGGATTTTTTTTGATATGTAACAAATTTTATTTTATGTTATAATTATATTATATATAATCATTATTTACAATATTTTATTTTAATTTTAATATTAATAATTTAATATAAATTTAATTAATGATATACATGGTTTAAAACTTATATTATAAAATTTTAAAATAAATATGTTGTTGATAGAATTCGAACCTTGAATATAATATATTTAATCATTAGATATAACGAATTTGATTTTTTTACTAAAAGTCTAATGGTCATTATTCTTAGTATACGGATTTTTATTATATTTTGTTAGTGATTAGAAGATATGATCTTATATTTTTGGGTATATATTAATTATTGTTAGATATGATATGATTGGAAGATATGATATGATTGATGTTTTTAGGTTTTTATAAAAGGTAATATCTTCAATTAAAAGTAAATGTGAAAAAGACAATCGACTAATTAGCATAATTATAATATATTTAATCATTAGATATAATATGTATATATTTTTCTTTATAATAAATGTTAAATAAGTAAATTCACGAAATACTAAAAAACATATACCAAAAAATAGGTGCCAAAATTTTTAATGTTTCGGCTAATGTTTCCTTATTATAAACAACGTATATATATTTTTAATATATTTTATTAATAATTGAAAAATATTATGTTATATTTTTGGGTATATATAAATGATTGTAAGATTTGTTTTAAATTAAAAAGATAACGTGTTTTAATTCGAAAAGAAATATTAATGATTGGAAGATATGATACGATTGATATTTTTAGGTGTTAATAAAAGGTAATATCTTCAATTGAAAGTTAATATGAAAAAGGCAATTGACTACTTACCATTAATTTATATTATGTTATTATTTATTTTAGGAGTTTTAATAGCATAGATATCATATATATTTTTCTTTGTAATGAAGGGTAAATAAGTAAATTCACTACGTACCAAAAAACAGGTACCAAAACTTTTAATGTTTCGGCTTTTATATAATAGTATAGATTTTTTAGGTGTTAATAAAAGGTAATATCTTCAATTAAAAGTTAATATGAAAAAAGGCAATTGACTACTTACCATTAATTTATATTATGTTATTATTTATTTTAGGAGTTTTAATAGTATAAATATTATATATATTTTTCTTTATAATGAAGGATAAATAAGTAAATTCACTACGTACCAAAAAACAGGTACCAAAATGTTATGGAATAAAAACTAGGTAACGATTTGTAATTAATGCAAGGGTGATTGAGCTTCGAGCTTTAATGGCTGCTTCTGCGTTCGAGACTAAGCGGTCCTCACAGAATGCCTACGTATCTCTGTATTAGAGAATCAAGCCAAGAAAACGTAGTTCTGAGAATGAGGGGTCAGGCCCTTTATATAGGCTTGAGAAGCCTTAGAATTATGGTAGGATTTGGAGACTTGGTGGACAAGTCTTTGAGGAAGGTTCTAGATATATTACTTATAGGAATCAGTTTCCATATCGAATTGGATGCCTTGGTGGCTAAGTCTGAAGGGGATATTATCCTTATCCAACTCTTATTGCTGAGTCGTTTATTTCCCCCAATATTAATTACGAAATTAATATTAAAATAGGGATTCTGACCTCATTAATGGGCCCCACGTTTGGACCACACTGGGTCTAATTAATACCATATTAAATGTGTCTTTAGGGCTTATTTTCAGCCCATATCATTTGCCCCCCAACTTCTAGGAAAACTGATCAGGTTTTCGTAGAAGTTATATTTGCCTTAATCAAGACTCGGGGTCGTTTTTATCCCTTACCTGGGACTTCTTAATTTTCCTACCCTTATATGGGAATTTTGGTTTACACTAGTGTTTCACGAGTATCGTCTTGATTGTAAAGTGTGGAGCGACCTACACATTTACGACGATTTATCTTATTCGAGGCTTTAACTTGTGCTTGCTTCTAGCAATTTCGGCACTTTTATACAGCTTTTATGCATTATGAGCATAAATGATTGCTCAATTTGTCAAGAAAATATTTCTATAATTTTTCTCGTATTTTTCTGTACTTTTCCTAATATTTTAGGAATTTTTATGTACCCACAGGTATTTTTCGTAATTTTTCCTAATAATTTAGGAATTTTTATGTACCCACAGGTATTTTAATTATTTTTGGATATTTTACCAAAAATAATCAATAGTACTTTCAAGCATAAAATAATTTTTCTGTTTTTCGGAAATTATTTTTCAATTTCCCAATCATTATTTTTCAGAATTTTTAAAGGATTAACTTTTAAAAAGACATCCTGCCAAAAAATGCACCCTGGGCGTGGGTACCCCCGCCAAGGAGACACTTTCCTTAGGCACGCCTAGGAAGTTTGGTCTCCTGGGCGTGGGTGTACCTTCGTCCTTTAAAAACCATCCTGGGCGTGGGTACCCCCGCCAAGGAGACACCTTCCTTAGGCACGCCTAGGAGGTTTGGTCTCCTCGGCGTGGGTGCACTTTCGTCCCTTAAAAATCATCCTGGGCGTGGGTACCCCCGCCAAGGAGACACCTTCCTTAGGCACGCCTAGGAGGTTTGGTCTCCTGGGCGTGGGTGTACCCCTCTTTAAGAAAAATCAAGTTGGGCGTGGGTACCCCCGCCAAGGAGACACTTTCCATAGGCACGCCTAAGAGGTTTGGTCTCCTGGGCGTGGGTATACCCTTCTTTAAGAAAAATCAAGTTGGGCGTGGGTACCCCCGCCAAGGAGACACCTTCCATAGGCACGCCTAGAAGGTTTAGTCTCCTGGGCGTGGGTATACCCTTCTTTAAGAAAAATCAAGTTGGGCGTGGGTACACCCGCCAAGGAGACACTTTCCTTAGGCACGCCTAGGAAGTTTGGTCTCCTGGGCGTGGCCCTTTTAATTGGGCCTCCTGCCTTTAAATTCTGATGGGCTTTTATCCTATTTTCTAAAAATTTCATAGAACATTCTAGAATTAATTCAAAATTTGAATTTCATGGGCTTCCCGCCTATTCAAAGGCCCAGTCACCTGTTGACAACCCATTTACTTGCTATAACCGGTTGAGTGACCAACCATGAACTCTATAAAAGAGTGGTGTGCGTCCCTCATTTCTTATCTCACTATTCAGCAAAAATTATCTCTCACTATCCCACAAATACTTTCCAAAAAGCTCTGCTAGGGTTCTGTCGCGAGGCGATTTCCGGCGTCTTTCCTCCGCCCTATTCTCCAGTTTCCGTTTGAAGATCGTTGAATCTTCATCTTCTCCAACTTCTTTTTTCAACATTTCTGGGTTCAAGCCTTCAAGGGAAGCATTTCAATGGAGGATTCCAGCTCTTCAGGCCAGTCTCAACTTGCTAATACCTCTACCACTGCTCCACGGCTTTCAAGGGGTAAGAACCCTAAAACATCTCTTGTCCATGCCAGTGTTTTTTCCCTTAGAGATCTTTTAAACGAGTTTGGTCAAGCTTTTCCCAATATGCTTCATTTAGATGCTTATGAGTATAAATCAAAATACAAACAGCATAGGGTAGATATTTTAGCCCAACTTTTTCGTATTAATGGGCCTTATAGGGCCGTTGTTCCGGCCTCAAATGAAAGGGCTTGTCACCCAAAGCCTGGGGCCATTAGGGTTTACAAAGAGACTTTTTATGCTGGTTTCCGCCTTCCACCTCCTCCTTTTGTTTGCCGTCTTTTGGCTGAAGCCAGGGTTTGTCCAACCTAACTTATGCCAAATGCATGGCGTTTTATCTATTGTTTCATGGTCCAATGTAAGAAACATGGGCTTGAGCCCAGTATTTATGTTTTTCGATATTTATTCAAATTTGTCAATTCTTCTGACAATTCGGGCTGGGTCAAAATCCAACATCGTTCTTTAGCCCGTTCTTGTTTTGTTTCGGATTCTGCTCCTGATTCCCTTCCTGATTGGAAGAGGGAGTGGTTTTATATCTTTTTGGATGGGGATGATTGGGACAACTATTTTCGGCCCAATTTCTGCAGAGCCGTTGATGGGCCTGTCAGGAGTATAAAATTGGGTGTGGAAGAAGAGGCTGCCATAGCTTTGTTAACGTCTGATAATTTGCATCAATGTGCAAATTTGATTTCTGAAGATTCATTGCAGGCCCATGGGCTAAGCGATTTGGGCCCTGAGGGTAATTAACTTGAAATTCTCACCTCTTGCTTTATTAACATTTTATGCTAGATATAACTTTCTAACATTTTGTAATCATTTTGCAGCCAAAGCTGCTCTGGGAGCAATTTTTAAGCAGAGGGAGGCTGCTGCTGCTGCTAGGGTGGTAACAGAGAACCCTAGGGCCAAAAGGGCCAGGACTGATGATGCTTCTCCCGCAGTGGAGCGTGTTCCTGCTTTTCTTCAAGAAAAGCCGGTTCCCATTGAGGAAGACCTCACTCCCTTTACAGTGGGATGGGGTTTATGCAATAGGGACACAGCTGTAGGTGACTCTAGGGCTGCAGCTGAGTGGTCTAGGAGCGTGGTTACTCCACGAGATAGGGTCCACATTGTGGAGTCCTCTGATGACTTGCAGATTGAGCTTCTTGGGGCCCAAGTTGTTGCTTCGGTAATTTCTTGTTCAACTTCTTTAATTTAATTGTATTTCCATTTCCCTTATTCACTTGTTTTCTTTGCAGATGAACGCCTACCTTCAGGCCGCTGTTCATAACCTGAAGGAGGTACGTGCTGATAAGACTATAGCTGAGAGGGACAGAGACAGATATTTTGACTCCTCTGAGGCAAAATTTGCTCGTTTTATGGAGGTGGAGAAGGAGCTGGCTGCTGAGAAGGAGAAGAACAGGAAGCTACAGCTGGAGGTGCAGCAGAACAGGGAACACATCATTGCTGATTACAAGGCTTCTAAGGACTTTCAAGATGTCCTGAATGCCGAGTATGATGCAAACTTTCCTGGTACCTTCAAGGAGTGCTGGGAGGAGATCATCGAGGAACTGAGTGGGAAGATTGAGGGGGTGTCCCTAGAGAGGTTCCCGGTTCCTACTATCCCTGGAGTGACAGCGGCTATGGAGGTTGCTACAGAGACAGCTGTGGATGGGGACTCTCAGCCCACTCAGGATCCACCTTCTTCTCCTGGGATAGAGGCAGCAGATCCTCCATCTACCCAAGGAGATGTTGTAGTTGATGATCTAGATGCGTAGATGGCCCTGCGTGGCTTATTTCTGCTTTTTTTCTTTATTTATTCTGAACTTTTGCCCTTCGGGGTTTATGACTTAACTTATATATGCAGTTAGTTTCTTTTGTTTCCATATTCTCGTTTTTGCTTAGAGTTCGTTAAACTTTAGAATTTTTTGAGTACTTGGCCCCCTGGCTGGTACTAAACTCACAAGCTAGTTCAACGTTTGCCTTTCGTGTTTATTTTAACAAGGAGGAATAACTCATAGAGAAAACAGAATAAATTCCATTATGCTGTCAAAGGATATCAATAGAATGGGTTCAACCCTTACATAAATACTCTATCTCCTACTAGGAGCAACATGCTCTATAATGGTTTCATTCGAACCTTATTCCTAATAAATAGATAAAAGTTCAAGCCTTTGTCAAAAGAACTTAAACATAATAAACTTTGAGGTTCACAGCATGCCAAGTTCGGGGCACCTCAACCCCGTCCAAGGTTTCTAACTTGTAGGATCCTCGTCCTAACACCTTTCTGACTAGATATGGTCCTTCCCAATTTGGTGCTAACTTTCCTTTCTGGCCAACTCCTGAGGCTTCAATCTTCCTTAAAACCATGTCGCCTTGTCGAAAGAATCTTTCCTTAACTCTCTGGTTGTAGTGAAAAGAGGCTCTCTTCTGATATTCAGCATTCCTTGCATTAGCTTCATCTCTAACCTCATCAATTAAGTCAAGGGCAAGTCTCATTCCTTCGTCATTAGTTTCTGGCTCATATGCCTCAATTCGAGGTGATGCTTGCATGATCTCTAAAGGTACAACTGCCTCAGCTCCATAAGCCAGCAGAAATGGGGTTGCTCCAGTTGTTACCTTACAAGTGGTACGATATGCCCAAAGTATGGGCAGCAATTCATCTACCCAAGTGTTCCTAGAGCGTTCGACCCTCTTTTTCAGTCCATCAAGGATAATTCGGTTAGCTACCTCAGCTTGCCCATTGGCTTGTGGGTGTGCCACTGAGGTAAAACGGAGCTCAATCGCATTCTCTTCACAATACTTCTTGAACTCTTCATTATTGAATTGTGTCCCATTGTCTGTTACAAGGATTCATGGGATTCCGTATCTGCAAATTATGTTCTCCCAAAAGAACTGGGAAACTTGCTTGGTGGTTATCTTGGCCAGAGGTTTAGCCTCAATCCATTTAGTGAAGTAATCAATGGCCACTATTAGGAATTTCCTTTATACTGAAGCCATGGGAAAAGGTCCAAGTATATCCATCCCCCACATCGCAAATGGAATGGGAGAGTTAATTGAAGTTAAGATCTCAGGCGGTTGCCTCACAATTGGGGCATGCTTCTGGCATCTCTCACATCTCTTGACATAGTTTTGTGCATCAGCCAACATCTCCGGCCAATAGAACCCTAAACGAATTATCTTGTGAGCTAGGGCTCTGCCCCCCAAGTGTTGCCCACAGATCCCTTCATGAACTTCGTTCAATGCTTCTCTTGCCTCTTGAGGCCTTAAACACTTCAAGTATGGGATGACAAACGACCTTTTGTACAGAATGCCTTCAATCAAAGTGTATCTTAATGCCCTTACTGAAAGTTTTCGTGCCTCCAAGGCATTGTCTGGGAGCCATTCGGTCTCAAGGTGTGCCTTGATAGGGTCTATCCAAGAGCATCCTACATCAATTGGTGCCAATAACTTTGAGTTAACGGTCGGGGCCTTCAAGACCTGAAAATAGACATTCCCAGCATAATTTTCTATCTCGGAAGAAGCAAATTTAGACAGGGCATCGGCCTTAATGTTTTCCTCTCTTGGAATGTGCTCAACATAGCACTCCTCAAACTGGGACATAACAGCCTTTACTACTCTCAGGTATTTCGCCATAGTCTCGTCCTTAGCCTCGAATTCACCATTTACTTGTGATACTACAAGCCTTGAATCTCCACAAACTTTGAGATTTTTGACCCTCATGATTCTAGCCAAACCCAAACCAGCTATTAATGCCTCATACTCCGCCTCATTGTTGGTAGTAGGAAAATCCAACTTTAAAGCGTACTCAACTGTGAACCCATCGGGGCTTTGCAAAACCAAACCTGCACCACTAGATTTTGTTTTTGATGCTCCATCAAAATAGAGCACCCAATATTCCTTCAGATCAGGTGTAAATTCTTCTTCTTTTTTCTCTTTCTCAGGGGTAGTCATTATCTCTTGCCCCCCGACTTCTTGGTTGTTAATAGTGCATTCAACCACGAAGTCAGCCAATGCCTGAGCCTTGATAGCTGTCCGAGGCTTGTATGTGATATCAAACTCTCCTAACTCAATCGTCCATTTGATTAGCCTTCCACTGGCCTTAGGGCTACGCAATATGTTCCTCAACTGCTGGTTTGTCAGAACTTGAATCTTATGTGCCTGAAAGTAAGGCCGCAACTTCCTTGAGGCAGTTACTAATGCCAAAGCAAACTTTTCTATGGGTGAGTAATTCAACTCAGCCCCATGCAACACTTTGCTCACATAGTAGATAGGTTTCTGGACTTTCTCCTCTTCCCGAATAAGGACAGCGCTCAGGGCTTGTTCGGATACCGCCAGGTATAGACAAAGAATCTCCCCAGGACTTGGTTTGGTCAACAACGGGGCTTCAACCATGTACTTCTTCAGTTGCTCAAAGGCCTCTTGGCTCTCAGGTGTCCACTCAAAATTTTTCACCTTCTTTAACGCTTGGAAGAAAGGCAAACATTTGTCTCCAGACTTGGAGATGAATCTTCCTAAAGCTGCAACTCGGCCTGTCAACTTCTGCACATCTCTTATAGAGCGTGGTGGCTCCATGTCTAAAATTGCCTTGATCTTGTCAGGATTGGCCTCAATGCCTCTCTTTGAAACCATCAGCCCTAAAAACTTTCCAGATCCAACGCCAAAGGCACACTTGGCGGGATTCAACATCATCTTATGGTGCCTCAGGACTTCAAATGCCTCTCCGAGGTGCTCGATATGATCAGCCTTGAGTAGGCTCTTGACTAACATGTCATCAACATATACCTCCATGGTTTTTCCAATTAGATGGGCGAATATCTTATTCACCAATCGTTGGTAAGTAGCTCCTGCATTCTTTAGACCAAAAAGCCATAACAAGATAACAGAAGACACCAAAGTCAGTTATGAAAGATACCTTAGGGATGTCATCCTTGTGCATCTTAATCTGATTATAGCCGCTGAATCCATCCATGAAGCTTAACATCTCATGTCCAGCTGTGGCATCTATCAACATATCAATCCTTGGCAGGGGAAAACAATCTTTTGGACATGCATCATTCAGGTCAGTGAAGTCTATACACATCCTCCACTTCCCATTCGCTTTCTTGACCATCACAGGGTTTGCTAACCATTCGGGAAACTGAATCTCTTCAATAAAACCAGCTTCCAAGAGCTTATCCACTTCTTGCCTAATGGCCTCTTGCCTTTCCGGAGCAAAGTTTCCCTTCTTCTGCTTTATTGTCTTCCTTTTGGGATCAACATTTAACTTGTGAGTTATGAGTTGGGGGTCAATCCCTGGCATATCAGCTGCTGTCCAAGCGAACACGTCGCTATTCTTTTGTAAGAATTCTATCAACTTGCCCTTCAGGGGTTCTTTCAGAGATGCTCCAACATAAGTAACTTTTTCAGGATCATTCGGCTCTAGAGGTATGGGAATCAAATCCTCTGCTGGCTTCCCTCTATGTTCTTCATCATCGCGGACATCCATGTCTTCAATCGGAAGTACCTGCCCCCCGACTCCATCGGCCCTCAGCGCGGCTACATAGCAACTTCTTGCCATCTTCTGATCACCCTTTTGTTCTCCGACACCATTCCGTGTCGGAAACTTAATCTTCATATGATAGGAAGAGGCCACCGCCTTAAACGCATGAAGTCCAGTCCTTCCAAGGATTGCGTTGTATGTTGAGGCTGCCTTGATCACCAAGAAGTTCAGCATCTGAATCGCCTCTTTAGGCTCCTGCCCAATGGTCACTGGTAACTGGATAGTCCCTTCAACCTTGGACTCCACTCCGTTAAACCCGTATATAGGCATGTTTGTAGGGGTCAACTGAGAGTCGTTGTACCCCATCTTCACAAATGCATCATGAAACAAAATATCCACAGAAGCCCCATTGTCTATCAAGACTCGTTTTACTTCTGAGTTTCCAATCACAGGAGTTATGACCAGCGGGTCGTCATGGGGGAACTTCACCCCTTCCAAGTCTGAATCATCGAAACCAATTACCATCTCAGTTTTAGCACGCTTCGGGGCTTCTCCCACAATGTGCATTACTTCTCTAGCATAAGCCTTTCGAGAATTCTTAGTTGTGCCAGCTGCTGTCGGACCTCCCCAGATCATGTTGATAACTGCCCTTCGGGGCTGTGGATTGCGGTCATGGTTGTCATCCCTCCTGTTATTATCTCTCCTTTCATTGTCCCTTCTGTCATTGTCCCTTCTCTGGTTCCCACGGTCATCACCCTTGGTGAACTGACTTAGTTTTCCTCTTCGTATCAAGAACTCAATCTCATCCTTGAGTTGCCTACAATCGTCGGTGTCATGTCCCACATCTTTGTGGAACCTGCAATACTGCTCCTTATTCTGCTTGGCTGGGTCTCCCCTAAGTGGCTTCGGCCATCGGAAGTCCTTTTCCTTTTCAATGTCCAACAGGATCTGGCTTCTTGGAGCATTAAGCCTGGCATATTCGGAAAACCTTGGACCCGAGTTCTTTTTTGGAGCAGATTCAGAGTCTCTACTAGTTTGGGGATACTTGTCCCTAGCATCGTACTCTTGTTCTTGCTTCCGCTTGTTGTTCCCTCCATTGCCCAATGCGGCTTCCTTTTTCATGCTGTCCTCGGCTTTTATATACTTGTCCGCCCTTCGTTGGAGTTCATCCATGCTTCCATGCTGCAAGGCTACCATAGCCACCTTATTTTCCAAATCAGTTATGTTCAGGGTCTCCTTAGTGAATCGCTTGATATAATCTCTTAAGTTTTCATTCTTTCCCTGTATTACATACATAAGGGATGCAGAGCTTTTCTCATGAATTCTTCCGCTAATGAATTAACTGACAAAAGCGGTACTCAACTCCTTGAAAGAGCTAATCGAGTTTGGAGGTAAACGACTATACCAACGTTGCGCCATGCCCGACAGGGTTTGGGGGAACGCCCTACACTTAAGGGCGTCGTTAGCAGGCTGCAGTAACAATGCGCTTGTAAACATTCTCACATGAGTTGCGGGATCCCCCGTTCCATCGTAAGCTTTGATTGTGGGCATCTTAAACTTTCGGGAGATATGTACGTTCATCACCTCCTCAGTGAATGGAGGGGTTGGATCATCAAGATCTCCTTGTAGCATCAGGTCTTTGGGGTTACTCTTGGGGAGTTCCACCCTTGTAGTTCCTCTTGTTGGGGCTTCAGCCCTTCGGTGTCTCCTTGAAGACCTCTCCAAATCTATGAAGGGAATCCCTCCTGAAGTCGGAGGAGGTCGAGTTTGATTAGGGTTCTGTCTCTCTTGCTCCCTTGCTTGGTCGTCCTTCAGCTTCTGAATCTCGGCTTCATAAGCCTTAATTCTCTCTGCAATTGTTAAAGGACCATCACGGTTTGCTGGATTCCTCCCCAGAGGTTCCTTACTAGCACGTCGCCTCCTTGGGGCTTCGTCTCGATCATCGTCTTCAGACGACGAATCTTCAGTATAAGGACCAGAGTAATCATAGTATCCTGGTTCAGGAGGGTCCGGGCCTCTAAGATAAGGGGGTTGTTGTTGCCCGTGGATCAGCCGAGCATGACCGCTTGGTCCAGGATCCCTTGGATCCTGGGGGTAGTTAGGCAGCCCATACAGTGGGTTGGTGTTGACAGGGAGCGAAGAAGTGGAGAGACTGTGAAGCAGTGGGCGGCTACTCAGAGGGAGAGGAGAGACTATCATCTGGAGCGGGTTAGTCTCCTGTCCTAGAGGGACGATTACTGGTTGAGGTCCTTCAACATGGGGATTCGTCCCTTGTGGTTGAGTGGTCTGAGTATGAGGGTTTGTTTCCGTCAACGGGGGTACATACCATTGCTCCGTACCAACAGGAGGAGCAGTGATTGGTGGAACGACGGTTCCAGAGGTAGCCTCGGTTGAGGCCGGTGTTGTTCTTCGAGTGGTAACCATGGTTGATGTCTTCTTCCCACAGACGACGCCAAATGTTATGGAATAAAAACTAGGTTACGATTTGTAATTAATGCAAGGGTGATTGAGCTTCGAGCTTTAATGGCTGCTTCTGCGTTTGAGACTAAGCGATCCTCACAGAATGCCTACGTATCTCTGTATTAGAGAATCAAGCCAAGAAAACGTAGTTCTGAGAATGAGGGGTCAGACCCTTTATATAGGCTTGAGAAGCCTTAGAATTATGGTAGGATTTGGAGACTTGGTGGACAAGTCTTTGAGGAAGGTTCTAGATCTATTCCTTATAGGAATCAGTTTTTATATCGAATTGGATGCCTTGTGGCTAAGTCTGAAGGGGATATTATCCTTATCCAACTCTTATTGCTGAGTCGTTTATTTCCCCCAATATTAATTACGAAATTAATATTAAAATAGGGATTCTGATCTCATTAATGGGCCCCACGTTTGGACCACACTGGGTCTAATTAATACCATATTAAATGTGTCTTTAGGGCTTATTTTCAGCCCATATCACAAAACTTTTAATGTTTCGGCTTTTATATAATAGTATAGATTTGGTTAGTTGGTTGGTTGGCGCCTTCCAAAAAAATTGTTTACACCTTTTTAAAAATAATAAATTAAAAAATAATATTAAAAATAATAAGTTATTTATCTACACTACATTGTTATATGCAAAACTAAGTATATTTGATTGGTTGGTTGACGCCTTCCAAAAAAATTGTTAACACATTCCTAAAAATAACAAGTTAAAAATTCATATTAAAAATATTAATTTATTTATTATAAATAACAAAATTTACCAATAAATCACAAAAAATAAATTTTTTAAAAATAAAAAATATGTTAAATATTCCAAATTTTGTTAAATTATATATAATTTATTAAAAATAAAAAACCACATGTTTTATAAAATTGTTAACGTTTTCAATTATTTCCTGATTAGAATCTTTGGCCGGAAACAATTCTTCCTACGATTCTTTCTTTTACGATTGTAGGTTACACTAAATAATTTTTTAAAAATATCTATTATATTCTTAAGATATTTGACATAAATTTAAAAATTTAAACTTGATAATAAAATTTATTAAAGTAAATTAAATTTTATATTAAATCAAATAATTAATATATGTTAATCCGTGCTTTGCACGGGTTATAGGATAGTCTATACTATGCTATTATAAGCGAAACAGGATATAACTGGTTGGTTGGTTGGTTAACGCATTCCAAAAAAATTGTTCACACCTTCCTAATAATAACAAATTAAAAAAAATTATATTACAAATATAATTAAAAGAGTATTTAGTTGAATTTCAATTGAAGTATAACTGATGGAATATGTATTTATGTAAAATATGTGTTTTATTTTTTTTAGTAAATTTATATATATATTTTAATTTGTTTTTTTTAAAAAGGTGCGAATAATTTTTTTAGAAAGTTTTTAACTAATCAATCTATATTATAATTAGTTGGTTAAAGCCCCAAAAAAATGTTAACACCTTCCTAAAAATAAAAAATTAAAAAAAATTATATTACAAATATAATTAAAAGAGTATGTAGTTGAATTTCAATTGAAGTATAACTGGTAGAGTATGTATTTATGTAAAATATGTGTTTTATTTTTTTAATAAATTTATATATGCCTTTTAATTTGTTTTTTTAGAAGGTGCGAATAAATTTTTTAGAAAGTTTTAAGTAATCAATGCGAATAATTCTTTTAAAAGGATTTAACTAATCAACTAATTATACCCTATTTTCTTATAAAAGTATAGTACATATAGATAATATATTTTTTTATTTCCTTTTTTTAATTTGTTTACTTATTAATAAATTTTTATATTGAAATATTTTTTAAATTAATTTTAAAAGATATTGGTTTCTCCTGAAGAGAAGTTGGGTGTTGGTGGAGAATTCTAATAGAAATATAATCGAAATAGTATGTAAAACACGTGATTTATATTTTTTTAATTAAAATTAAATACATTTTGATTTGTTTTTTGGAAGGTGTTAACAATTTTTTTAGTGTTAACAATTTTTTAGGAAGGTGTTAACCAACTAACAAACGAACTAAGGTACAAAAATATATTTTTGAAAAATTTGAAAAACGAGTTAAAAAATTAAATTATATATGATTTATTAGAAATAAAAAACATATATTTTATAGAATTATAAACATTTTTAATTATATCCGATTAGAATCATCGTCTACACACACTTATTCGTACGATTTTTTCTTCTACGATTTAAGGTTACATTAAATAATTTTTTAATAATATCTATTGAATTCTTAAGATATTTAATAATAAATTTAAAAATAACGTTAAATTAATGATATTTATTTATGTCATGAAATTAAGTATGGAACATATGTAAATTTAAAATTAATAATAATTTCTTTTAAAATAAATTAAATTTTACATTAAATCAAATAATTAAAATATTAATTCATAATAAAAATAATATATGATAACCGGTGTTTGCACATAGGCTAGTATGTATAATATGTAGATCTAATGTTGTGTTTGGTTGGGATGAATGAAATTGGAAGGAATGGAATGAGATTTCAAGTATAAAATAAGTAGAAATTCAAAATTTTCATTCTTTCCTCCATTCCATTCCTAACAATTGATATTATAATTCAAGCATCTCATTTTGAGAAGGAATGCTCCATTCCTTACCACCCCCATTTTCTTCACAATTCTTATCATAACAAATTTGTCCTATCTCAATTTTTTCCAAATCTTCTATCTAATCTTCACTAATTTCCTTTAATTCCACCCATTCCATTCCATTCCATTCCATTCACCCCAACCAAACACAACATAAGTATTACATTGAAGTACCAAAGTCGAAATATCATCGGTGATCAGATATTGTGGCGAATCTCTCAGAGACAAGATAGGTGATTTGGGATTAGGTTAGCTGAATGCCCCATCAGTTATTAGCTTGGACATGACATTGAACACAGATATGCTCCAGCAGAGGGTTGGTATCGAAGAGGACTTCTTTCATGGAGGGGTGGTGTTTCGTGCGGAGCAGCCAGAGTTTGAAGGTGATGCACCAATGCAAGAGGTAGATTAGAGTTTGCTCATGTTCTTGTTGGTGCCTACTCCTCATATAGGGTTCGTTTCAGTCTAGTTATTAGTGCTTCGAAGCTCATAAGTGCTTCGAAGCTCATAATATCAAAGCTTTTGTAATTCTAGTAGCCTAACTTGGCCTAGCAGTGTTGTACCAGAATGCAGTAGCTGCCATTTTGTTTTAACGCTTCTAAGTTGTAGGGTGGTTTCTCAACTAGTAGCCTCATTCCTGTTTAAGGCTCTACTCAATACTACACGGGTCGCTATGTTAAATTGTGTTTCTAAATTAAATTCTGTATAATAAATGTAATTTGAAGTATAAAATTAATTTTTATAGAGTGCCTATTTGGCTCACCTTATATTATGGACTTATGAACTTATTTTCAGGTAAAAATTTTATATTTTGATAATTTTATTTATACAAGTATTTAATGTATGTTTAAGATTCAATAAGTTACAAAAATAAGTTGGAAAGTTAGGAATCTCTAACTTTGTCTTAAAATAAGTTGACTTATTCTGAAAAAATGTTTCTCCAAACACCCCCAGAGTTTTGCTTGTTAATGGTATATGTGGCTATTGCGTACTTATTTAAATTTGTTCAAGTTTGTAATTTGGAAACTAATATAAGAAGTACTAATAGAAATCATGTCAGTTTTTAATTTTATTGTGGGTCATTGAATAGAATCTGAGTGTTCAGTAGGTGTTGTCTAATTAAGATGATTTTTCAAAACATTTACGATACTAAACTTTTTTTTTTTTTCCAATTGTTCAAAAATGATGCCTTCAAGATGTAGAATTCTAAAAGTGTGGGTGTGGGTTTTAGTCATGATTTTAGTAAAAAAAAATCTTCTTAAATCTTCTAATACGCTAGTCAGACATTACACTTTCACTTCTTAAAACTATCTTTCTAACTATTTCATTTCTTTTCTTCTAAGGTCTTGATTTTAAGCATTTTTTGCCTTGGTTTCTCTTCCTATTTTTGTCTGACTTTCAAAACATCAAATAATTCGGTCCTCAACTGAGTGAATCTACCTTTTGTAACGGGCTTATAACATTTTTGTTCTCCAAACTTGAGAATTTATCATTTATGGTTGGATAAATATTTTTGTACTTTTATTGTCATAAGTTGAAATTGATCATATGACTTTTGTCCGTGCTTTGATAATGAATTCATCCTTTCTTTTTTCAAACACAGCTTCTTCCAGAGAAATATCTCTACAAATTGTAGCGAACAAATAGATCTATGTTTCAATGAATTTGTTGTTTCTCCTTGTGAGTTTTGTAATTGCAAGCTTTGTTGTGAAAGTCTTCTTTAATTATTAATAGTTCAATTTTAAATAATCAATTAAATTATATATTATAATTTAATAATTTTAGTATGCACTATATATGCTTTTGTTTTGAATGTTTCATTTTATCGTCAATGTTAATTTTGTACACATATTTAAAAAAATTTCACATATAATATAAAAATTATTGTTTATGCTACTAAAATTATGAAATAGAATTAATTATTTTTAAATAACATGGATTTGACTGACCGATGATAATATTAATTTTCATAAAATATTATTGACTATCATAACTTAAAGTCTCATATTTTGTTACACGAACCTTTGTACATATTAATTTTATATAATCATCGTCTTCTATGTGTAAACATATATAATAATAATAATAATATATAATAATAATATTATTATTGGATAATTTCAATATTGTAATAGTTAGTTTTAAATATCATTTCTTTTATTATTATTTCTTCCAATAAATTAAAAAGTCTCACGAATTTTATCTTGTGTTGGTGTATTACCTAAGTTTAAAGTTTAATTTAGCTCAATAGTTATTTAAAGTTTAATTTAGCTCCAAAATTATTTACAAATGTATTACTGTTAAGACATCCACATATTACGTGTATGATTTATATTACGTGTATGATTTATAACATGTGACATTGTGGCGTAGTGGTAAGAGCATGCATAAGTTACTTGATAGACTCAAGTTTGATTCCCATGAACAACACTTTTTATATTAAAAATGTGTTGGTGTTCTACATAAGTTTAATTAGCTCCATAGTTATTTACAAATGTATTACTCTTAAACGACATTCACTTATTATGTGTATGGTTTGAAAACACACGTGACATTGTGGCGTAGTGGTAAGAGCATGCATAAGTTACTTCAAGTTCAATTCCCATAGAGCGATCCAATCATAAATGAAAATAAATGAAAATGATAGAATATTGTATATCATAACAAATCCAAACTTAGTGCATGTTTGGTAGAACTATTTTTGAATTTAAAGTTCATATAAATTTATAAATCGAAGTGTTTGTGTGACAACTTTTATTTTAATGACTTATGATCTTATAAGTTCATAAATTAAAAGTTAGAAAGTCTCAATTTTTTTCCAACTTAACTACTTATTTGTACTAGTCCTTAATCTTTTTCATGTAGTTCACATCAAATATAATTATAATATATAAATATATATAAAAGTAGATAATTTATAACTTATAATTTACAAAAAAATAAATAAATAAATTGATTTATAATTTCTGATTTACCAAACACTCTACTAACTTATAAGTTATGATGTACTTATTACTTATAATCCACTTATTGACTTAAATCGTATTTAAATATATCATAAATGAAATTGTTTTTTATTAACTTGATTGTTAGATTTTTTTTTCTAAAGTATACTTTTTATGAGTAAAAGTAGTGTCCATTTATTAGATTTTTTTTTCCAAAAGATATACCAAATGTCGATTAAGATATTTTCAGTTATGTTAGATTTTTGTTCTTATTTCGACATGACGTCTTAGTTGTTAATCCATTGAATATTGAAATGAGATATCATTAATAGCATCACTGTATTATTGTCTTTTTTATTTGGTAATAGTGAAATTTTTTGATAATTTTTTAGTTATAATTTGATTTTATTCATAACACAATCCTATATATCAAGTAAACGGATGTTATAAAATTATAAATTATTTTCAATAATACTTTCGTACAATTGATCTTTTCATTTGATATTATTAAAGTTTTTTTAATTTTTATATATGATACCATTTTTTCATATAAAAATCAATTTTTCGCAATTTATCCATATATTCTTTGCCGTACTAAGCCAACTATCACTGCTTCTCATAAGAGATTGGTATCCAATTTTCTAATCATACTAATTATTGAGTGATTACAAACTCAAAATATTAAATTAAAATTTATTATATATGTTATTCCCAGATTACACACTTGTATAATTGTAGAAGGGGGGGGGGGGTTGAATACAATTCTTGATATTTATAAATTTCTGATAAGAACTCCAGAAATCTATAAGAAGATAATTGCTGTATAAAGATTAATGCACAAACACATATAAAATCAGGTAGTTAAATGCACCACCTGAAGCTTTTATTTGAAGAAAACTCTGTGATACAAATGTACACAGCTGCCGTTTTACAACTCTTTGCTTTCTAAGGATATTCAAGAAAACCTTAAGCAAATGTATCTGTTTTCTTAGCTTCTAAAGAGTTGCTACACTTGGTTATATATCCCAAGTTTACAAGTACTATAGGAATAAGATAATACTAATCTAATTCAAGTTGACTTGCTACTCCACTCCAAATACACATGTAGCCGAAAGGTTATCCTTGTGAACAGACATGTCCCCTGCACCTTTCTTGTATTCATAGTGTAAACGGAATCCTTCTTTCTTCTGCGTTTCCAAAGTATGGCTGCCATACTGCTTTTTGTACCTACTATCAACCCATGTGATCTGTCAGTTAAACCTGTCTTTATCAACTGCTAATCCCCAACTAGCATAGAAGAAAGTGTTAATAATTATCCGTTGACATTGTACACTGTCATCCGTTGATAATAAATTGAGCTGTATCCGTTGATATTGTAGATTTGAGCTGTATCCGTTAATAGAGTTCTGTCTTCATCCGTTGATACACTTTCACTTAGACAGAATTACATAGCATAGCTTATTTACAATTGGCTACCCTATTCTGCCTATCCATTGTTGGTCAACATGACTGTGGATAAAAACACTATCAATTGATAACATAGAGATACTGCAGTATGCTACAAAGCCTCATCCGTTGATGAGCTACCTGTCAACGGATAGGGTTATAATTCCTCATCCGTTGACAGTTACAAAACATGACTTATACAATTTGTGCATAAAATATGAAGTTATCATCAAGTACAACATATTCCTAACAATCTCCCCCAATTTATGCTTGATGAACATAAAGCCATAAATTTAGGACCTTGATGATAAAAAAACATTTCCCTAGAAATATTTACTGATAGATGCATAATTGTACTAAGTTTCAAAAATTAAATAGAGAAAGTTTGAGAAATTTACAGAGAAAGGTTGCTCCTCTAGGATGAGCAGATCAGTGATGTTTTCTTTCTCTGGTTGGCAACACTCTTGATTTTCCTTCCTTAGCAGAATTTGATTCAATCTGCACTTGGAGTTGCCTGTAGAAGGCTTCTTCTTCAGTAATCTTTGAATTCAGCTTTGATTGCAACCACATAAGGTACTGGGTGCTAGCCTTAGATAGTTGGTCCTCCAACCTAAAGAATCTCCTGTATCCATCTTTATCCCTGAATTCCATCATCCAATAAGGTTGAATGTGAATTTTCTCTCCATTGTATGGGATCTTCAATTTCTTGGGCAAACTTGATGGAGAATTCCATTCTGCTCTAATCTGTTCAATCCTCTTGAGTATCTCACGCCCGGCTATCATGGAGAACCCTGTATGTCTCTGAATGGCAGATAATACTTTGGTTAAGATTTGATAATTCTCTCCAAGTACCTTCTGTAAAGGCCATGTCCTCTCTTTTCCTCCTTTGTAGACAAACACTAATCTCTCAGGCAGTTGGTTGTATTTGTCAATTCCTCTCACTTCTGACACTTCATCCATGAATAGATTGATGCCAGAATATTCTTCTATTTCTGCCTGATAGATGTAGTCTTCCTTGTTCTCAACAGCTGACTGTTTAATAATAGAGGGAACCTTAGATACTAGGATAGGCCCTTTTGGAGTCCACTTCCTTGGAGCCTTTTTCTTATGTGTTGATTCCAACAGAAATTTAGGAACCTCAATTTTGTGAAACTCCACTAGTTCCTCCTTTGGTTCTATTGGCTGTCCATGGAAGTTTACAGATGGGTTTATTACATCTTGAGGCATTTGAACTGGTAATTGTGTGCCACTTGTTTCTCTAGTTTCTTTCTGTGGAGATTTAGGTGTTTTGGCTTTTTGCTTTGTCCTTCCACCTTTTCTCTTAACTGGTTTAGGGAGTTCCTCAGGCTCCCTTTCTTCTCTTTCTATCTCATCCATTAACTCTTCAGCAAGCCTGGTTTGCCTTTCTTCTGAAATTTCATTTGGAAATTCAGTGTCTGGATGAGCTTCTCTTAGCAGCCTTGAAGTCTCTTCTCTCTTAGCTTCAACAAATCTAGGATGGCTGTTGGATATGTTTATAACTTTTCCATTCCTTATGATTACAGCCATCCATTCTCTTACACTTCTATTAGTCTTTTCTTTGAACTCCTTGATTCCATATCCCATTAGCTTCTCTTCATCATCCTTGGGAAATGGATAGTCCAGTTGTAACTTGTTCTTCCCATTTGCTTTTGGTGGAGAGAAAGCTCTGGTTTTTATGTAGGGTTCAAATTCCTTGACATATGAAGGTTCAGCATCATAGAATGTAGGAGCCACAATTGCTGGAGTGAGCACCTTCAGAATTGTAGTAGATATTGTTAGAGCTGAGGATTGGCTAGAGAACAGAGTTGATGCAAAAGATTCATTGATCAATCTTTCTGTCCTCATTATCATTTCATTGTGTTCCTTTTTTATCTTCTGTAGAGCTTCAATTCTGTCTAGCTTTTCCTCTTCTGACAGGTTTGAGAAATCAAACTCCTCAAATAGAGTTACTGGTAGGGGTTTGGATTTGCTGGGGGAAGCCTTGACAATAAAGTCTTGTGGATTGACCACTATGGAAGGCTGCTGCTCCCCCTCACTTGCTGCTTCTCTTCTTTCAGAAATTATGATTGGACGTGTAGTTGCCACAGTCTCTTCCACTTTCTCCCCCCTTTTGTTAGCATCAAGGGTTTGAATAGAAGTTGGGGCTGCAACTAACTTCTCCAAAAGTTGAGTTTGCAGTTTCTGATGTTGAAGAAATTGCTCCATCTGGGATTCCATCTTTTCCACTCTGGTGGTGAGCTGTTGCACAGACTTAGCCAAGCTGTCTTCTTTGATGAATCTTTGTTGCAACACCCTCTGAGTAGCTGTGGGAGCTAGCTTCTCTAACTTGGAATCCACAGAAATCTTCACATCTTTGATTTCTTGCTTGACCTCCTCTAAGTTTGATCTTTGAATCACCATTTGCATCTTTTGCAGCTTGAGGGAGTCAATCACTTGTTGAAGAACAACCTGTCTTTGTGGATCTGCTCTTTGGTGCTCAGCCAGGGCAGATTTATATTGCCTTATGATCTCCATATCAAGGTCAGGATAGGTATAACTAGTACCAAATTTCCAATCAAGAATACTACTAGCACCTTCAACCTCAGTGCTCTAGCTGTCTTCACTTTCAAATTCTTCACCTTCAAATTCTTCACTTTCACCAATGGAGGGCAGAGCTTCTAAAGAGTCATTGGCTCTTTGCAGTGACTGTGAGGTGTGCACTAGGTGCATTGCCTCCCCTGCTTCCACATTGCCCTGTTGTGCCAGAATTTGATAGGCAGGAACAGGATGAGTAAAGGTTTCAGCATCCAGAGAAATGGAGTCAATCATTGACTGATATTCTTTTTGATATTCCATTTCCTTGGTTGTATCATCAACCTCCATTGACTCACTAGCAATGGCTGCTCCTTCCACCCTTATGTCCCCTGTAGTCCCTTATCTCCTCTTATCTCTCTTTTCTTGCATCAAGGGCTCCCCTTGGCTCATACCTCTCACACCCTCACCTTCACCTACTAAGGTGGAACTCTCATTCTCTCCTTTTGCCTGACCGGAAGAAATAGTCAGCCTCTCATTATTCTGCTCTTCTTTTGCCTGCTCTAAAGGCAGTCTCTCACTCCCTTCCCTCATTCCTAGAAGTACTTCAACTACCACTAGCTCTACTCCACTTGACTCTGGAATGTCATATAATTCAGTTGTATTAGGTGGAGAATGAGCTAGCAACGGATAAGGAATATCCTTTGAAGAGGTAGTTATGGTTGGCAACGGATGGCTTGATGGGGGCACATCCGTTGATGGAGAAACACCTGTCAACGGATGAAGGATATCCGTTGAAGAAGGAAAAGGTTTATCCGTTGAAGAGAAAACCAACACTGAATCTGTGGAGATTGATTTTAAGTTTGAGGCCACATTCTGTGTTGAGAATTCTGGAAAAGGAGATTGATGGTCCAACAAATCATCTAAAAGACGATGACCATCAATTTGTGAGTGGGGCTTCTCCACGAGTCTTAAAGATGGAGAATCAGGAAATGATGTGGAAATCATGTCCACATCCAGAGAGAGAGTTGGTGATGATGGATTATCATGTGTTTCAATTTGAAGGTTAAGATCAAGGGGCTGTGACTCCATATTTATTGAAGCCACATCAAACTGAGTTTGAGAAGGTACAGTTTGCTGTACTGTGTGTGCACCCTGTGATTCCCCTATGGTTTTAGATTTTATTCTTCTTTCATAGGTTTTTGAGAGAGGGCTAGTTGTGTCTCTGACCCTTTTGTGCATTGTTCCTTGTGGTGAACTTGATTCAGTAGTCACACCCTGTTGAGAGGATGTAACTAGAACTTGGCTTGTAGGTTCATTAACAGTCTTTTGAGAGATTGGAATGTTGGTTGCACCTGCCTCACCTTCCTTATCCTTAGGGTTTTCACCCTGTCCCTCACCATTCACTACCACCTTCACACTCCCCTCAAGAGTTTTGGTAGGTTTTACAACAGGTGTCTTTTGAGAGACACTTGAGGTTTGCTTTTTAGATTGTGGTTTTGGAACTCTAGATTTGGTCACCTTGGTAGGAGCCTATTTGGTCATAACTACAGACTCCATTGTGACACTAGAAGGCAAAGAAATTTAGGGGTTAGAGATAGGAGTTTCAAGGTTAGAAATAGTTACCTGAACAATTGGTAGATATACCAATTGTACTCCTGCATTTGAGTTCATTCGAATTAAATCACTTAAGACTCTCTTCTCCTGAACAAAACATGGGAACTTGCTATCCGGGTTAGCAATGGATAGCTTATTCTCAGATACATGCAGTGCTAAGAGCATAAAAAATCTAGCAAAATAGATATTCTTGCTCCTAGTTTCCTTTTTACCTAATTTTGCTGCTATCTCATACATGACTAGTGTGCCAAAGTTATGGAATTTATCAGTCAGAAGCATACACATCATAACTAGCATGGAATGGGTAACAACATCAAAATTAATAATTTTGCCTGAAAAAGTTTTAATGAAGGCATCACAGAAATAACTCCATTCTTTAACCATTCCTTTCCTAACAATTTTCCCTAAATTCTCAGTAGTAAGGGCATAATTTATGGAATTAAGCATGGCAACAATTTCAGTATTACTGGGTACTTTCAGACAGTTATTCTCAGGCAATTTTAAACAAGCAGTTATCACATCAGAATTATCTACATAGTTTTTACCCTTTAAGGAAAAAGCAATTGTACCGTCTGTACCATTGTACTCAGCAGATGCCCACACCTCTTCAATTACCTCGTGGCAGTCATAGCATACGACAGTTTACATTTCTTCACAAATTCATCAAGGTGTGATAAGCTTCTAGGGCATTCACTGTATCAACATAGGTCGCGAAGTTGTTCTTCTCATAGGTGAACCCAGTGGAAGACATCATCTTAACAATAGGCGCCATTGAAGTGTTTGAACTTTTGTTGCAGAGAGTTTTAGTGAAGAAGATGCAGTTTACTTATGAGAATCTTGAAAGTGGATAAAAGTGAGATGTGAGAGCACAAGATAGCCTTTTGTATTTTTCAAGAGTTGAAAATGGAATAATTAAAAGTAATTACCCATTGGTCAAAAGTAACTGTCAATTAATAAAAGAAAATAAATACAGCCATGCCTATATATACACGTTTACCAACAGCTATATTTAAAAGAGAATATGTATATCAACGGATATAAGATGAACGGTTGAGAAACAGTTTATCCGTCGATGTTGTGGACAACCTGTTATCCGTTGATATACGAAAATCTAGTAATGTGTTTATACTACCAACGAGTAAAAGGATATCCGTTAAAATCTAGTAAAGATTAATGCACAAACACATATAAAATCTGGTAGTTAAATGCACCACCTGAAGCTTTTATTTGAAGAAAACTCTGTGATACAAATGTACACAGCTGCCGTTTTACAACTCTTTGCTTTCTAAGGATATTCAAGAAAACCTTAATCAAATGTATCTATTTTCTTAGCTTCTAAAGAGTTGCTACACTTGGTTATATATCCCAAGTTTACAAGTACTACAGGAATAAGATAATACTAATCTAATTCAAATTGACTTGCTACTCCACTCCAAATACACATGTAGCCGAAAGGTTGTCCTTGTGAACAGACATGTCCCCTGCACCTTTCTTGTATTCATAGTGTAAACGGAATGCTTCTTTCTTCTGCGTTTCCAAAGTTAGCCATACTGCTTTTTGTACCTACTATCAACCCATGTGATCTGTTAGTCAAACCTGTCTTTATCAATTGCTAATCCCCAGCTAGCATAGAAGAAAGTGTTAATGATTATCCGTTGACATTGTACACTGTCATCTGTTGATAATAGATTGAGCTGTATCCGTTGATATTGTAGATTTGAGATGTATCCATTGATAGAGTTCTGTCTTCATCCGTTGATACAGTTTCACTTAGACAGAATTACATAGCATAACATATTTACAATTGTCTACCCTATTCTGCCTATCCATTGATGGTCAACATGACTGTGGATAAAAACACTATCAATTGATAACATAGAGATACTGCAGTATGCTACAAAGCCTCATCCGTTGATGAGCTACCTGTCAACGGATAGAGTTATAATTCCTCATCCGTTGACAGTTACAAAACATGACTTATACAATTTGTGCATAAAATGTGAAGTTATTATCAAGTACAACATATTCCTAACAATATATAACCTGTCCCAAAGAATTGAATATATATAATATAGGTATGCGTGGATATGTCCGGGTTACTCGTGAGAATTTACTTAAACCAGTGAAATATAGAAAATTGAATAATTTAATTAAAATAATTTATAATTTATTTAATAAATATTCTTATAATATCATTATACAATTAATTTTTTAATTGATATCCTTAAAAATATTTGTATATCAGTTTATAATTATTTTGGAATACTAACTTATTATAACCCGGGCAACGTACGACTCATTTTCTAATATCTATAATTATATTAATTTTTTTTAATATTTATATGTTATTAATTTACATATCAAATTATTGTTAAAAATTGATATACATATATATAAGAGTTTACACGTTCAATTTAATATTTGTGGAATTCTTAAAATTGATTTGGACAATTTTACAGTACACATAAAATTATCAAAATAATTTTTAATTTAATAATGGTTTAACAATTATTTTCCAATTAAAACTACGCATAAACAAAAAAGAGAAGATTTTAACAATTTTTTACGTTAAAAATTCTGCTTGATTTATGAAATCTACTTATATTTCATTTTAATTATCAAAATATCCTTCTAGTTCTACTAACAACCAAACAACCAAATATAGTTTTAATAATAAGTGTAAAGTGATTCTGTCCAGAACTTTGGTAGTCAGTAGTCAGGTCTTTAGTATGACAAAATAAATAAGAATCGTTAGATCATAAAATAAATAGATGAAAAACAATGGATCTAGCATAAAAAATATTTTATATTTTAACATGTAAACTAAAAAGTGTGTTTATATTGAAATACAAAAAATTGTATGTCAATAATTTAAATCATATAATTTGGTTTTCTACATTGAATAGGATTATCAGTGTAGGTTTTCTACACTGAATATGATTAATGTAAAAATTCTTAATTATATTTTTTCTTGATATTTTGAGTGTTTCCATTTCGATAATAATTGTTAAATCATCACTAAATTAAAGATAATTTTGTGAGATTCGCGTGGGCCGTAAAATCATCCAAATTTGATTTCTAGATCTCAAGATAGAACCCAAATAGTAAATATGAACTTTTTTTAATATTATTAAAAAATAAATAAAATTCAATTTTATAATTTTTTTAAAATTCAATTCTAATACAAACGTTTTTAATTATATCCATTTTAGATTATAATTTTCTTTTTAATATGATATAATCTTGATCATGTATATTTTTTAAAATATTAGAATCCACGATTGATACACCAAACCAAAATTATGTATAAAATCACTTTTAAGCTTATTATATATGAATGAAGACATAATATAATACTTTTGATTTTCAATTAACTATTTTGTAAACACAATTATCACGAGGAGTATGACCATTTATGCAAGCATTCGTATCACCTGTAATGCAATCCGTTAATTATTTTGGGTTGGGTATTGGTGGGAAGATGAAAAAAGCATGCAAGAACACATTTGGGCGCAACTTGTATTAAGCTCAACTTGGTTCATACTCCTTAGAAACATGCACTAATTAATTCACTATAAATGCACCCTTTAAACCGTTTCAAGCTCTCCATCTTCTAACCACTATCAAAACCACCAACTATCAGTTTCTTCATCTAACACTAAACCAAAACAAAACCAAAATAAACCATGAGTTCAAAAACTCAAATCTTACTAGTGTCACTTTTGTTCCTTATACTTAGTCAAGCAAACGCAGAACTAGGAGGTGTTACATTCAATGTAGTAGAACTAGGTGCCAAACCTGATGGCAAAACTGACTCATCCAAGTCTTTTCTGGATGCATGGAAGGCTGCTTGCGGATCGGTGGTGCCGGCCTCGATTTATGTGCCTGCAGGCCGATTTTTGATTCAAGGACTATATTTTGGCGACAAATGCAAGACCAAAAATGTCTTGTTTCGTATAGATGGAGTTCTTGTGGCTCCGGCAGATTTTTTGGTTACGGCAAATATGGCTAACTGGATAGAATTTCGTGAAGTTGACGGTGTTACAATCAGTGGTGGGATCCTTGATGGCCAAGGCATTGGTTTGTGGGATTGCAAGTTGGCCGGAAAAAGTTGTTCTTCAGGCGCCACGGTACGCAATTATGTTTGCGATTACAAATTTCTATCCTATTGTATATGATATTATAAGAAATTTCAACTGGGTCTTTTCTCCCTTTAAAGGAGAGTATTCTCGTTGTAGATATATATATTGAAGCTTGATGAAGGCTCTTGATAATATTGGTATAACTTCAATATATTTCTTCACTATTTAATATATTTTTTTTACTCATCCTACCAAAATAAAACAAACAATGTGAACTGCTATTTGGAGTATTTCCTATTGGCTACTAGTGACTCTTGATACGTATTGGTCTATTTGTTTAACTAGCTAGTTTCTTTGATAATATGTTCTATTGATTCGATTCTTCTTTTAAATTTGTGACACTGCAGACTCTGGGTTTCACAGGTTCAAAAAACATTGTAGTACAAGGGCTAACATCGTTAAACAGCCAAATGTTTCACATTGTTGTCAATGGCTGTCAAAACGTAAAGATGAAAGGACTCAAGGTCTTGGCCTCTGGCAATAGCCCAAATACCGACGGAATTCATGTTCAATTATCATCTGGAGTCATCATTTCAAACACAAAGATTAGTACAGGAGATGATTGCATTTCAATTGGTGCAGGTACAACTGATCTGTGGATCGAAAAGGTTGTTTGTGGTCCTGGTCATGGCATCAGGTGACATTTAAATGTTATTTGTGATTTATTTTTATTCGCTGAATAATATGTTGTTATATTGTGGAGTTTTTGCTGAAAGTCCTATGTTTTTGGCAGCATCGGGAGTTTGGGTAAAGATTTAAAGGAACCAGGTGTGGAAAATGTGACAGTAAAAACAGTTACATTTTCGGGTACACAAAATGGTGCAAGGATCAAAACATGGGGTAGGCCAAGCTCTGGTTTTGCTAAGAATATATTGTTCCAACACATAACAATGAACAATGTACAAAATCCTTTGGTAATTGATCAAAATTACTGCCCAAATAAGAGGGATTGCCCTGGTCAGGTTTGACTACTACTCCAAAAATTGTACACCATAAATTCACATTGAATTATCGAGAGATGCATCTTTTTTTGTTTAGTAAAGAGAGATCGAGAGTTTAAAGTTCTATAGTACTTCTTAAGATTTTTTAACATCGGCATAGCTCTTATATAGATCCTGTAATTCATTTTGATGCATAGATTTCGGGAGTGAAAATTAGTGACGTAACGTACCAAGATATTCACGGAACATCAGCAACCGATATAGCAGTGAAATTCGACTGCAGCAAAGAGAATCCATGCAGTGGTATAAAGTTGGAGAAAGTAAAGCTCACATATAGAAACCAGCCAGCTGAAGCGTCTTGTACTAATGCAGCGGGAACTGCATTTGGCATTGTTGTACCATCAAGCTGTTTGTAGAAGTTAATGTACTTTCAAAATAGTTTAAGTACTGGAGAGAATTTTTGGTCTGGTTTTTAAAGAACAACAAAAGGACACTTAACTTGTGCTGGTGCTATTTGTAAAGCCCATTGGGTTCAAGCGGCCAGTTAAGAAAAATTGTAGTCGAACTGCTAATGTCGTTTTTCTCTTTTCTTATTAACTGTTACGAATATATTTTACTTTTCTGAAACATAAATGAATTTCTGTCAAAGTTAATCTAATAAAAAATTTATGGTTTTATTTACCATAAGTTCACAAATCCACAATGAATTACCACTTAGAAAAACCTATGAGTAATATAAAACATATGTGACCTTGCACACCTTTACTTGAGATACAATGGAAGAGTTTGTTAAGGTACGTTGTGACAATGTCAGGTATGGGAGGGGTAAATTGAACTTAGCACTTGTGGCATGATAGTTACCAAAGTTTCCAGGAATGTAGTGTAGGGGAATGTTGATTGTTGAATGGTAAGGACTTATGGAGTCAACAGTTTTAATCACCACAACGGAAAGTGAAAAAAATTCCTTTGTCTCTGTATTTCTGTCTTCATAATTCTGTTCCTGATATATGCATGTAGACTTTATAATGTAAAGTTGTTTCACTATTTTCATCCTGCAGCATTAGTGAAGAAATTTAAATTGTCGCCAGGGTGTGCATAAGGACAGAGTATAGGTTTGTGATCATTCATTTGTCCAAGGGAGTAGGGGAAAAGAATAGGGAACCAATGACACCTACTGCGGATCTGGATACATCGAATAGTTAAGCTTCAAGATTGAGAGATGTTGAGAGGAATATGTTACGGAGAAAGAGTTGCAGAGGGGAGATTCTTCTGATGCTGTAAAAAAGAGGAAAGCACGAGCATTGGCTAAGAGGAAGTATGATACTCTAGTCAAGAAGAGGGGCATGTAGAGGGTAGGGTTAAATTTTGTTGGACGAATTGACAGACAGCAGTCAAGAGGAAGAAAGAGTCTGAGAAGATAAACAAAAAATGTAAAGGAAAAAGGAAAGAGAGTTGAGACATAAGGAAACTAATATGATCCGATGCCAAGAACTTAATTGAGGACAAGACCAAGATGTGAATGGTGGACATCTGTAAGAATCTCAACTACTGTTGGTTCCAGAGGAAGGATAGTACACAGGTTGTGCAGTCCCTACCCCTGTATAATCTATAATGTAATTACTCTGGCTTTGGATGTGGTCAAGAAATTGAAATTTGTTTTATTCTAGCTCTAGTTATCTGGTTGGTAATTAATGGACATGGAAGCCTCACATCCTTCTGCTGCTATGCTTTATTGTAAAGATACATGTGTAAAACATCTATAGAATGATGTTATCATTAGAAATAATTAAAACTTAAGATACCTAGGATGTGTGTCTCTCAAAAGAAAAAGGAACCTCTCTTGCCCGTTTATTGGTGAAGAATCTTAGAAATTTTGAGGTGTCTGAAAACGATGGATACATTTTTGAAAAGCTTTTCTGATTTCATGAGTAAAACGTCATTGTAAAAAAAGGACACCATTAAAACTCCTGGCAATGATGTTCTTCTCCTCTAATAAAACAGCAAATATCTTGTGTTTCAAATATATCCAAACACAATATTTGAAACCTTGGCATGTGGTCTGATATCTAAAATTACATGCAAGTCTAAGATGATCCTAGCTTAATTAATGAATCTAAATCATGATTGATTTAGTAAATCTTTCCCTCATTCTTTTCTGTACAAACTAGTCTACTTTCACCATTTTCTTATAAACAGCTAGTAGGATTCATAACACCAGACGCTTTTCCTGCAGCATTAGAGCATGACGCTGTCGCTGCCTGATTGTTATAAGTTAGATCTACATCTTGAAGTCTTATTCCACTGCAAGGAAAATTCTTGCTACACTGCAATCTCAGTGCAACTGGTGTTGCTGATGTTCCGTGAATATCTTGATACATTACATTGCTAATCTTCACACCCGAAACCTACAATAAGAATTAAATGAAAGAAAATTATGAGTTGTTTGATCACGTTAGAATTTTTCCTCCAAGAAATGTTGTAGTGAACCATGTATATAGAAAGTTCTAAACAATATCTTACCTTGTTGGGGCAATTTTGAATGCCAGGACAGTAATCTTGATCAATTAGAATCGGATTTTTGACATTGCCCATAACAATGTGTTGAAATAGAACATTCCTAACAAACCCTGTGCTGGACCTTGCCCATGTCTTGATTCTGACACCATTTTCGGTATTTCGGAAGGTAACAGTTTTAACTGTTAAATTCTGGACTCCAGGTTCTTGCAAATCCCAACCAAGACTTCCAATGCTGTACAGTAGTTTTATTCACATTAAATTAATTAAACTATAATAAACTATGTACATATATGTGGGTGACATTTTCGTCTTGACGACTTGACCAATATTCTGCGGCTGCTATTAAAAATTAAACATACCTAATGCCGTGACCAGGGCCGCAGGAAACGCTTTCAATCCATGTGTTAGTAGTGCCAGGTCCAATTGAGACACAATCATCTCCGGTACCAATTTGAGAGCTCAAAATGGTGACTCCTGTTGACAACTGTACGTGAATGCCATCGGTGTTGGGACTATCAGCAGCTGCTGAAATCTTGATTCCTTGTAGCTTGGTATCATTGCATTTATAGACGACCATATGAAACAGTTGACTATTTGTGGACATTAATCCACTCACAACAATGTTTTTGGAGCTGTAGAACCCTATGCTCTGCAATGTAGGGAGATTGTATTATAAATAAACAACTGCCACCCGAACATATTGAATGATCTCACCAACCAGCTATAAGTATTTGTTTGTGTGTGCATGTACAGAATATGTTCAATGTTCAATTAACATACCGATGCCCCTGTTGGGCAGCTTTTGCCCGAGGCTTTGCAAGCCCATAGTGCTGCACCTCGAGCGTCTAAGGTTCCTCCAGAAATATAGAGTCCATTAACATTGTCGAACTTTAACCAGATTTCAGAGTTCCCAACAAGATTGTAATTAGTGGGAGCTATGATGGTTCCATCAATGCGCATTACCATAGTCCTTTTGCAGTTGCGGCCACTAAAGACTACGGCACTGCTCATCAAGTATCTTCCCGGTGGCACGTACACTTGTGCTGAGTTATTCGAAGCACACGCTAAACTCCAAGCACTAAGAAAGAACTTTGTTGCATCTGTCGCGCCATCAGCTTTGGCTCCCAATTCTTGCACATTGTAAGATGATACAGCTGCTGAGGCTGAGTGCATGCAGAAAGCCAAGCATAGTGTCAAAAAAAGAAATCTCTCTCCCATTGTTGCACTACTTATCATTTTCATGGTGAAGATAGATGTAGAGAGAATGAGAGAGATTTAGCGAATAAATGTTCGATGGTGAGCGTTGATATTGCAAGGGCTACTTATAGGATGTTTGTGCTGTGCTAATGCTTGGTTATCTGTCTTTGCTGAATCTCTACCCATATGATCAATTTTTCTGAATAAAATGAATAGACAATATCTTTCACATGTATTACTTATTTATTTGTGTGGAAAGAACAAATGAAGAGTTTCGTTCAACTCAAGTAACAGAGAGAATAAACAGTGATATACATATGTTTTACAAAGACGTATATTATCGTTTTAAGAAATTTCAACGATGAACGAGAAATAAATTCGAAAATTGGGACAATAAAAAGTAAGTTTTTAAAATTTTACTGCCTGTTTGGCTAAACTTATTTTAGCCAATTTATAACTTATTTTCGGGTAAAAATTTTATATTTTGATAATTTGTTTTTATGGTTGTATTTAATGTATGTTTGAGATTTCATAAGTTGCAAAAATAAGTTGGAAAATAAGTTGGAATGTTAGGAATCTCTAACATTCTGCCTGTTTGGCTAAACTTATTTTAGCCAACTTATAACTTATTTTTGGGTAAAAATTTTATATTTTGATAATTTGTTTTTATGGTTGTATTTAATGTATGTTTGAGATTTCATAAGTTGCAAAAATAAGTTGAAAAATAAGTTGGAATGTTAGGAATCTCTAACATTGTCTTAAAATAAGTTGACTTATTCTGGAAATAAGCTCCCCAAACACTCCAATTGTCTTAAAATAAGTTGACTTATGCTGGAAATAAGCTCCCCCAAACACCCCATTAGTTATTTTATCGTGCTCCATTTTAGAGCGAGTTAATTATACAAATATTGTTTGTGATTTATTTTTACTATATGTATTTATTGCGTAAATTTCAATGTTTCTAGCCACATTAATAATGAGTATAGGTACGCTAACTGCTTAAGATAAATAAACAATAATACAAATTACATTGATAATAATACCGGTGGTTAAAAGAAAAATGTATATAATATGTAGAAATGCACATGTTAAGGCGACTTGTTACCAATCATCACTCGTACGAATATCAACGGATCGTATGATTGGAATCAAGACTTTTGGTTATGATTTGAGAGATGCAGCGGTTAATAATTTATGAAACATTAATTAGGTAGAAATGAGTGGGTTACCCTAACTTGAGGGTGCAACAATGTGTAGCATTCTTTTATGACGAACGGAGTATATAATTAGTAGTATACCCTCTAATTAATTATTAGAATGATTGCTTATAGTACTGACGCAAATTATTTGTGTGATTGGATAATATGCAAATCGGAAATCTTGTCACAGGTCGCACATTAAGACTCACATATTTAAATTATACTGTACACCTTGTTCAAATTATACAAGTTGCACGATGACCTAAATAACATATGGGTAAATTTTGACGTATAAGAATTCGAACTCTTTAGCTTCGGTTTAATATTTGGTCAGCTCATTTTCAAAAATTTAACAATATATTACAGTCTACAACAAAAAATATGTTGATTGAACGCATTGTACATTTAGATATGATTATTTCATTCATTACGCTACGCCTACCAATTTGGTCATAAGGGTAAGGGGAGTATTAAAATGCATGACAAGAATAATCAGAATATAATTAAGGTACGTAGTAGCCTGATCATGGTTCTATATATTCCGTGATATTTGATGCTTGCTGTTAGTCCAAGGCTATATATATAACATGTGAGTGCACAATATCCGCGAATCAGGGGTATTGTATAGGTATAGCCGTATAAGGTCGATCGTATAGCATATGTGCACGCCACAAATGTTATAAGTATCAACACAATTACACAAAATTATGTTATGGCTCATTTGAACACAATTACACAAAATTGCGTTGAGAGATCAGCTCATTTGAACACGTTATTCATACGAAACGCATGCGTGTACCTTATGTTATGGCTCTCTTTCAGGACAAAACTTCAGAAGAAACAACTGTTCTAAAGTTGGGTGCATTTTTTTCCCCCTTTTGTGCTATGTTATATTTATGTAGTGAATAGTGATGTTATCCAAAACTGAATTTGGAAACAGTTACCACTAATAGAATTAGAGAAACAAATTTACGGTATCATCCAAAAATTGAGGTTATGCTTTTTAACAACATTTTGAGCTTTTATGTCGAACCATCGTGAGGAAGCCAGCCAGATTACTGTGTGTCTGTAGAAATACGTGGGATTCATTTCCAAAGTGGATGTTATCGGTGAGGCTGATAAAATAAAGGGATATTTATAAAACTATCTAACTTTTTGAAACTATTTACAAAAATTCGGGTTTTTGGTTGCAAAACTGGCATCGCAAGTGGTTGCAAATAAGCTTAAAATGCAGGCAAAAAAAGGTTGCAAAGATTGCACGTATTTGAAAACAAGGTTGCAAAGGTTAAAAGTCGTATTTTTGAAAAAATCTATTGCAATTTGGGTAATTTTAAAAAAAAACCCTAATTTTTCAAGCTGTCCCATCTGGTTCTCCAAGGTCTTGAGAGAAACTGCTTGACTTTTAACCATCATCCTCAACTCCTCTTTTTCTAATTTTTCATTAGAAGATTGACCCATATTAACCTGAGACTACTGTTGAAAACCTAGAGGTTGATATGGTTGCCTTGGAGCATACTGTTGCTGAAAACCTTGATTGAATGGCTTTGCTTGCTGTCCCTGAAACTGCTGAAAAGGCTGTTACTGTTGAGCACCTTGATTATTGTTCCAGCCGAAATTGGGATGATTCCTATTATTAGGATGATAAGTGGATGGAACTGGTGCAGCAGGTCTCTGAAAATTACTCACAAACTGTGCTGATTCAGATGAGATAGCACACTGATTCGTCTCATGTGTGCCCGCACATAACTCACAAATACTAGCAACCTGTTGGACTCCATAATTAGCAATAGAATCCAATAGTCAAAGCCTTCAACTGAGCTGCAATGGCTGTAGCCGCATCAACTTCAAGAACACCTGCTACCTTGCCTTGAGAAAGCCTCTGGGTTGGATTTTGATATTCATTAGCAGTCATCGTCTCAATAAGATCATAAGCCTCCTCATAGCTCTTAGCCCACAGAGCTCCACCTGATGCTGCATCTAGCAAAGGTCTAGACTGTGCTCCCAACCCATTGTAGAAACCATTGATAACCATCCAGTCAGGCATCCCATGATGTGGACACCTACGAAGCATCTCCTTATAACGTTCCCAAGCCTCACACAAAGATTCACCAGATTGTTGCTGAAATTGAGTTAGCTGGTTCCTTATTGCTGCAGTTTTCGCCATAGGGAAGAATTTAGTAAGAAATTTCTGAGCAAGATCCTCCCATGTAGTAATGGGACCGGCTGGTAAAGAGTGTAACCAGCCCTTATCCTCAGAGAGAATGGGAAAAGTCTCAATTTGATCCCATCATCCGGCACACCATTAAACTTGAAAGTGTCGCAGATCTCAATGAAGTCCCTGATATGCATGTTAGGATCCTCCGTAGGAGCACCCCCAAACTGAACTGATTTCTGCACCATCTGAATCGTGCCCGGCTTGATTTCGAAAGTATTAGCTGCTATAGCTGGCCTGACAATGCTAGACTGAATGTCATTGATCTTAGGCTGAGAATAATCCTTCAAAGCCTTAGCTGCTGCTGGTAAATCTACCATCTCTTTTGCTGCTGCAAGTTCTTCTTCTGCCAGTTTACGAGTTTGCAAATGTGTTCGCATACACGTTCAAGTACCTGAAACACCAAGAAACAAACAACTAAGTAAAAAAAATACCGATGATCCCCGGAAGCGGCGCCAAAAACTTGTTTACACAATATCACGCAAGTATACGTGGTCACAAGTAATACAATTAATGTTCGTTCCACTGAGATCTGGTTAAGTTCGTTTCAGTTAATGCACCTATTCAACAATGTATGATTTTAATTCACTGCTAAGACAATAAATAAATTGAGATCTTAATTAACTAAATTAAGCTAAGATGCAAAGTAATAACTAATTAACTAATGAGAATTAAATCTGAATTACTTATAAGAATAAAAACATGGGATCCTAACTTCATTATCTACTTCACTTAGATTCGATGCCTTTAATCAATACATATGATGGTTTTGATATCTGATCGGATAACACGAAACAAGTAAAAGCTACCTCTCGGTATACTAATACCAAACTATGCATGCATTCACAAAAGAGATAGAAGATGGGTAGACACCAATTATGTTTAGACCCTATATCTCTATAGAATTTGAAAACATAAAGGTTTAATCACAAGTTATCCATTTAGATCACATGGGGCAGCATAATATCTCTATTTACGCCACAAATCATGATGTTAAAACATCAACCTATCCTATGCTAGCATGGCAAGTTCTAAATCTCAAGATCCACTCTCGTTTCGCAAGAGATTAACAAATTAGATGTTCGCGACGCATCTAAATACATGAAACACAACCATACGAGGATATCAAGAATTCACCACACATAAATCTTTAAAGCATACAAACTACTAAGCTACATAGATAAATCTGTTAGAATCCCATGACAACGATTAGCTCATAATTGAACCACTCGTCATCATGGGATCTGATGAAACCATGATATAAAACAAGATAGGATTGAAAGAAGTAATAATATTAATAAAACAAAGAGTTAAGAAAATAAATCTAGAATCCAGAAGTCCCATTTTATGTGAACCTCTTTCCTTTTTGGTACGTCCCAAAAAGAATGAACATAACATACTTACTATTTTTTAACACTACTTTTCACTATTACACCCACTACTTCTCCACTTTTTTATTAATAAACACTATTACACTCACTACTTTCCTCCACTATCTCAAATCTATTATTAAATATTGATAGGTCCCACCACTTTACCCACTTTTCAACTAACTTTACTCTATTTCTACTACTTTTTCTTAATCCCCGTGAAAGTCAAACAGGTTCATACATTATGGGACGGAGGGAGTAATATAACTTCAGAATATCCGTATCTCATTCCGTACATAGGGTAACGTGAAAAATTTCTTGAGTCTCAAAATCACTATTCATCCATGCATTTTACTATTCATCCCAAAAATAAATTTTTTCTCAAGTACAGAAATTTGGGTTTTTACACTAGTTCTGGCCGAAATGCCTCCCGAGGCAGAAATGATTCATCTTCGAGGTCCCAAGGATCTATACACTCGAGACCACCCAGGAGGAGAGGTCCCTATGAAAGAAGGGACACTCGAGAAAGGAGCCCTACAACTGGCGTAGAAGGAGATTCAGATCCCCTGAGCACCGTAGACACAACACACAGGTTGAACAGCTGGGGGGATCGAAGGGATTGTGGGCTAGGTTGTACAGGTTGGAAGGTTTGGCTACGGGAACACAATTGGAAGCTCCAGGGTGGACATCACCGTTTATAGAGGATCTAGAAATTGCGAGAGAAAATCCGGGAGTTAAAATCACTGGCTTGGAATCATTTGATGGATTGACAGATCCGAATGACCACCTAATCTATTATGAGAATCAAATCCATATGTACAATGATATTACCAAATGTCATTTATTTGTATCTACTCTTAAGACTTATGCAAGTACCTAGTTTTCTGGACTACCCCCATATTGCATCAGTTCGTGGGAAGTGTTCAAAGCCATCTTTTTGGCTAAATTCTGAGTCAATAAACCACATGCTGTGCACATAATATCACTTGAAAATATAAAACAAAACCCTGGAGAAACCCTACGGGATTACATTGAGAAGTTTAGAACTGTCGCTTCAAAGGGTAAGGAGCTATGACCTGCTAATGCTGTAGACTCCTTCATTCGCAATATGAATTATCAAGAATGCAAAAATTGTTGTAAAGAACTGTAAAATAAAGAGCCTTCGAATCTCTACGAAGCCTATCGCATCGCTTCAACCTACATTTCCACAGGTGATAGGATTAGGGCATACTATCCTAGTTCTAGAGATAAAGCATCGGGTTCGAGAAAGAGGTCCATGCAAATTGATGGGATAGGGGATTTTCGAAAGCAAGGTCACCCAAGTTTCCTTACGGACCAAAGGGCTCCTCCTAGGCAAATTAGGGAATCGATGGAGATACTCTTGTATGAGAAGTGTTACAATTGGAAACCTCCTTCCGTTCTTTTCGGTGGTTCAACGTTGCAATCTCTTTTACGGACAGTGATTACCCGAAGGGATAGTTTGCCGAAGCGGCCCCCTCACAGAGCAGTTGGATATAGCAGATCAAGACATTATGAAGGTCCTAATCGACAATGGATCTTCTGTAGATATCATCTTTCGTCATGCCTTAAGAAGAATGATTCTAAATTTCCAATTAGAAAAACAGAATCCCGAAGACATCCATGCACCTCTTTACGGCTTCAGATATCATGTAGTTCTTATACAAGGGACTATTGATCTACCAACCACTTTCGACACTGTCCCTCAGGAGGTAACCGCTTATGTCAAGTATTACATTATTGATATTGCTTCCCCTACAATGTCATTATTGGAAGACCTACTCTATTTTTATTGGGAGCTATCATATCTACTCCACACATGAAAATAAAATTCCTTGCAGATATGGGCCTGGGCAAGCTAAAATCGGATTCTGAAGTTTCTTAGTTCTGTTATTCTACATCCCTTAACCATGCTCAAACTAATCCGAAGAAGTGAAAATTTTATAGGCAGCCGAAAGGAGATGCTGCTATGGATGATGCCCATAAAGAGGCCAATTCTGATACCCATCAAGTTTTTATGATCAACGATATTCTAGACAAAACTAAGCCAACCAAAACACACCGGATCCCAAGGGCCGTACCTGTCAAAACCATGGAACCAGTATTGCTTTTTGAACAGGATCCTACAAGGTTTGCATCTATTGGATGAATCCGTAGATGTGCATCAGCTACACTTGGATCCCACCAAAGATTTTGTCAAACTGGAAAGGAGAAATTTTGCCCCGGAGAGGCAGCAAGCTGTAGACGAAGAAATTAACAAACTTCTGAAAGCTAGTTTCATCTACGAAATTCAGTTTCCAGAATGGATAGCCAACTTTGTGCTTATTAAGAAGTCCAATGGAAAATAGAGGGTCTGTATCGATTATACTGATCTAAACAATGCCATTCCAAAAGACTATTACCCTTTACCAACAATCGATTAACTTATTGATGCTACGACTAGGCATGCCCTCTTCAATTTTTTTGATGCATTTTCAGGTTACAATCAGATCTATTTGACACCGGGAGGTCAGCCTAAAACCTCTTCCATTACCCATAGGGCTGTTTATGCATACCGGGTATTATCGATGGGACTCATGAATGCCGGAGCCACCTTCTAGAGAGTTATGAACAAGATCTTTTACAAGAAAATGGGCCGAAACCTTGAAGTGTATGTCGATGAAATGATTGTAAAGTCTCAAAGGGAAGAAGTCCATATCCAGGACCTGAGAGAAACCTTTCAAACTCTCCGAAGCTCTCACTTAGAGCTCAATCCCGCAAAATGTTCTTTTGGAGTAACTAGAAGAAAGTTTCTAGGACATATGATCAGTGGCCATAGGATTGAAGTCAATCCCAAAAGGACAAGGACTATTCTGGAAATGCCCCCACCGTTCTCCAAGACAAATTCATTCTCTAAACGGTTGTCTCACCTCCCTTCGGAGGTTCATATCAAGGTTGGCCGAAAAGAGTCTTCCTTTCTTTGAAGCCCTGAAAGGTATAAAAAAATTCAAAGAGATAGAATGGACTGAAGCCTGCCCGGAATCCTTTGACTCCCTGAAAAGATATCTTACTTCCCCTCCCATATTATCTCAATCTGTTTTGGGGGAAACATTATACCTGTATTTAGCTATAGTAGATGAAGCGGTCAGTTCATGTTTGGTATAAGAAGAGGACCAACAACATAAGCTGGTCTATTATGTTAGCCATGTGCTTCAAAATGCAGAAGTAAGATATCCAATGGTAGAGAAAGTAGCTTATTATTTACTATTGGCGAGTAGGAAGCTATGGCCCTACTTCCAAGGGCATGACATTCACGTATACACCAATCAGCTCTTAAGGAAGATTTTGCACAAATCGGACCTATCGGGTAGATTAGTGAATAGGGTTGTAGAACTCAGTCAATTCAACACAACATATGGCCTGTTTGGCTCACCTTAATATAAGGACTTATGGACTTATTTTCAGGTAAAAAATTTAGATTTTGATAATTTTTTTTTATACAAATATTTAATGTATGTTTGAGATTCAATAAGTTGCAAAAATAAGTTGGAAAATAAGTTGGAAAGTTAGGAATCTTAACTTTCAACTTAAAATAAGTTGACTTATTCTGAAAAATAAGTTCCCCCAAACACCCCCATATTTACCCCGTACCTCCATTAAGGGCCATGTTTTGGCTGATTTCATGGAAGAATGCTACGTCCTTTAAATTAATGAAGGGTTGCCTTTGGTCCTTGAAGAAACCATAGGGATCCCACCCCCTAGTTACCAAAGATTGTAGTGGAGCAGGGGTCTTTCTTATCAGCCTTGAAGGCTTTGAGGTGCAACAGTCTATCAAGTTTGAATTTCCCACCACGAACAGTTGCTCTAAATATGAGGCACTCCTTGCGGGCCTAAGGCTAGCCAAAGCCCTTCAGGCACAGTGCTTAAGGATTTATAGTGATTTTCAATTGGTCATCAAGAAAGTATTAGGAAATTTTACTGTAAGGTCCCCATTGCTCATGAAATATTTGGAGGAAACCAAAGAAAGGTTGTTACATTTTAAATTGCCACTTTGGAGGGAGTGCTCCGAGGCATAAATCAGAGAGCAAGTGCCCTTGCTCGATTGGCTACAGGAGAAGAGGTTGAAGCACCCTCTACCATTTATCATTCTATATTGGTCTCTCCCTCCGTCTAGCTAATTACTGACACTGTACCAGAGTTGCTGACTATCGGGTATGGGCCCAACTGATTGACCCCCATACTTCTGTATCTACAGGGAGGTATTCTCCCACAAGACAAGAAATCATCCCAACCTCTACAGGGCAAAGATGCACACTACACTGTCCTAGATGGAAATCTGTACCAAAGGTCATTTATAGCCCTTTTACTCAAATGTTTAGACTGTGCAGAAGCTGATTAATGTATGCTGGAGGTACACGAAGGTATTTGTGGAATTCATTTTTCTGGAGAGGCTTTGGCTCACAATACTCTGACAGGATTACTATTGGCCCACTCTCAGACGGGACTCTCTGGATTATGTCAAGAGATGTGTTAAGTGTCAACTTTTCTCTTCAGTGCCCAAGTTACCTTCTATTCTCCCATCATCAATGCTATGTCCCACTCCCTTTGATATTTGGGGGATGGACATCATGGTACCCTTCCCATCGGCCAGAGGAGGATCAAGTTTTTTATCTTTGCGGTCGACTATATGACTAAGAAAGTAGAAGCCAAAGCCGTAGCCCAGATCACTGCTCAAACTTACAGAAAGTTTCTCCATGAAGTCGTGGTCATCCGCTTCGGTATCCCCCGGATTCTGGTCACTGACAATGGTAAAGAGTTTATCCATGCTGATTTCGAGGAATATATTTCCGCCTACCTCATTCAGCATAAAAGATCATCAGTGGCTCATCCCCAATCCAATGAATAGTTAGAAGTCACTAACCGAAGCCTTCTGCAAAACCTTCGGAAAAATCTATAAGATACAAAGTCTCTTTGGGTTGAAGAATTGCCAAACATCCTATGGGCCTACCAAATTGATACTCGAAAGCCAACGGGAGAAAGCCCTTTTCGACTGGCCTACGACATATGAGGCACTGGTTCCTGTTGAAATTGGCGAACCATCCCTGAGAGTCAGGAGCTATGACAGCAACACCAATGAACAGGGCCTATGGCCAAATCTGGATCTCTTATCTGAAATGAGAGAAAATGCAGTCATCCGCATGGCTAACTACAAGCAAAAATTCGCCAAATATTTTGGGAAGGTCAACCCTAGAGAATTCCAAGTTGGTTACAAAGTGCTACGATCCACCAGGGCTTCGGACCCCACACATACCAAGAAGCTAGACCCCAACTGGGAAGGCACCTACTTAGTGCACCAAGTGCGACGACCATGAACTTATGTCCTTACAAGGTCCGATTAACAGCTCTTCCCCAACACCTGGCATGCCACTCATCTGAAATGGTTGGACCCGTAGGTAAGCCTAAATCCTACCTACTTCCTGTTTACACTCACCCTACGGCAACTTAAAAGTTACTCTTTTCCTTTCCGGGGCAAATAACCCACATTATTGGCAATAATTTTCTTTGTAAGTAGTTTTGCAAAGGATTTCCGAACTGTTTTGAATACTATTTGTGAAAGTTTGTACTAAGATTTGTGCTGGTCGAACAAGTAATGGGAGATGCCTATGTAATTCTTAAAAAATGTTGTTGATTCTGTTTGCAATCCCCAATGAAAGTAACATTATCTTGGCTACAGAAGGAGTCTAACCCATGTAAATAGCTTACCTTGGTTCCGGTTAAACTCAAAATTCCCAATCTATGTGGCATTATCATGGTTGTAGAAGGAATCTAACCCATATAAGTGGCTTACCTTGGCTACGGTGCAACTCAAAATCTCCGATGTAGGTAGCCTTATCTTGGCTACGGAAGGGGTCTAACCCATGTAAGTAGCTTACCTCGGCTACAGTTGGACTCAAAATCCCAATACGGGTAGCATTATCTTGGCTACAGAAAGGTTATAGCCCATACAAGTGGCTTATCTCAGCTACTGATAGACCCAAAATCGCTAGAATCGCATAGTGCACCACCTACGATTTGAGATTGTTCCTTCTTATGCAAAGTTTTAACAAAAAGTATTTCATTTCGGAATTAATTTTTAATTGGTGTTTGCACTAAATCACGCAAGCGTACGTGGTCACAAGTAATATAGAATAAAGTTGAGTTCGTTCCCACAGAGATCTGGTTATGGTTTTAATTCAGTTTTGTACCTATGCAACAATGTATGGTTATTATGCACTGCTAAGACAATTAACAATATTGGGGTTTGATTATCTAAATTAAACTAAGATGCAAACTATTAAACTAAGAATTACTTAACTAATGATAATTAAAATCGAATTACTTACGCAAGATGAACCATGGAATCCTAACTTCATTAAATACTTCGCTTAGATCTGACGCCTTTAATCACTATATGCAATGGTTATGATATCTGATCGGATAACACGAAACAAGTACACGCTACCTGTCAGCATACGTATACCAAAGTAAACATACATCCAGAAAAGAGATAGAAGATGAATAGACACCAATTATGCTTAGACCCTATATGTCTATAGAATTTGAAAACATAACGGTTGAAGAACAAGTTGTCCATAAAGATCACACAGGGCAATATAAGTATTTTCATCTCATACTACGAATCAGGTTGATAAACAATCATGAACCTATGCTAGCATGGCAAGTTCTAAATCTCAAGATCCACTTTCACTTCATAAGAGATTACAAATTAGATGTTAGCTACGCATATAACAATTAAGCACAACCATACGAGGATATCAGATATACATCACATACAGATCTTTAAAGCAATCAAGATACTAAAGCTCCATAAATAAATCCGTTAGAATCCCATGACAACGATTAGTTCGTAACTGAACCGTTCGTCATCATGGGATCTGATGAAACCATGATAATGAAACAGGATATGAAAAGATACAAAAAAATGTAAGTAATTTATATGTAATGGTTATATAAATTACAATGATTCGATGTGTTTATATAGGCTCTAGAAACCTTGTTACACAAGAAACTACCTTACAAAACTAATAGAATTTGACTTGGTACAGGAAACTGCCAAAAATACGTTTACAACTCGAATTAAGGCAAAACGGTCAAAATTTAGCAAATCTGGCCGCACAGGGGCACAGTCAGCGCACCTAGGGCGCAGCCTGCGTAGTAGCATTTTGTCCAAGGGCGCAGTCTGCGCACCTAGGGCGCAGTCTGCCCACTTTTTGATGATTTAGGGCGCAGTCTGCGCTGTTATGGCGCAGTCTGCGCACTCGAATTCTGCCCAAACTTTGATTTTGCTTCAGATTGATAGAAAATTTCCCAAGCTTCGCGTGGACTGCTTACGGGCCTCAAACGGACTTATAGAACTCCAGATATGGCCAAAACAGTGGAGACTGCGCAACCTACCCGGGAAATCCGACTTTTGCACAATTTGTTTATTTCTCATCCGTTTTCTCTTCCGATTCTTTTGCCACTTCCCGTTCTTCATTCCTTTGACTCATGAACCTTCACGGTAGCCTAGGGAAAGACTTCATTCCTCATTCCTATGCTCGAATTCAACTCCAACATTGACGAAAACATCAACCCTAATCGATATTTCATGAACCTGCACAACTAAACAAAAACACATCAAAACTACAACAAACTTGAGACCAAGACAATCAATTTAAGCCGATATGGAATGTTCCAAGTGGATATAAAATCCATTTATCACACCCCCAAACTTAAACCGATGCTTCTCCTCAAGCATAAACAACTAAACACTACCTAATTAGTACCACTTCCGTAGGTGATCACGGTTGCATTTGACATATGCAACAAGCCCTTTAAACCCCTAGGTAGCCTTACTGGATGAGTAAGGTCTCGTGAGGGCCTATAGTGAATGTACCCACAAAATACATCTAACTAAACAATGCAACAACAATGCAATGCATGTATGCAACTAATATGAAAATGCAACGATCCCCTTTAGATTCACCAAAACTAACCAACAAGCAAATATCTCAAAGAATGCAATACATCCAAATAGAGCTCGACTAAGTCCCCGTATACTAACAATACATGAACAGAAACATGCGTGTGTGCGATGCTCATTAGATATACTACTAAAACTAGATTAAAAATCATACATGCTCTTCGCCAAGACAATCACAGGTTTATAAATAGAATAGACGGTAAACACTTCATAACCTAGAAACACCTCTATCATTATCTGAGTTAGCCAGGAATTCATGCTTTATTACTAACAACTACGACCCATAATACTATACACAATAATGCATGCTTATTTAACCATGCAATGGATGAGACCCCTAAAGGCTTATACAATAATACCCATGTAGCGAGCGTTGGGTTAGTGGATCCCAGACTATAAAAAGCCTTAGGTCACTAGGCACAAAGTCCCCGCGAACTTAATTGCTCGAGTATTAAAGAGCTCACCCTGGTTAATTTGCATTTATTCTATTTACATGACTCTTTTTTTTTCTTTTCTTTCTTTTTTTCTTCTTTTTTTTTTCTTTTTTTTTCTATTTTTTTTCAACTAAATTGGAATGAGTGCATTTCGCTCCATCTCATCCAACCCTAGACTACTCATAAACATGAGCTGGCTACTAGCCATTTTGACACATAAAAACTAGCATGAAATCCCTATTTTCCCCCAAACTTAGATTTTAGTGCTCCAATTTTATCAAGGGAATAACGAAAATTCTAAATATAATCAAGTGATTAAATCTTAAAACTAACAAACAAGCATAATTTCAACCTAGCCAAAAAGCAACCTAATGAGACTTGTGTAAAAATTATGTTTCTGAAACATGCACGTCAATTTCGTAAGAACTATAAATCAACCCTCTACTCATCATTACCACAGTCAATAAAACATCTACCTACCAATCAGAATTAGCTCATCCTAAGGGATCATGAAAAATGCATGCCATGCAAATGCAACTATATGAACTCACATGGTACACGAAACAAAAACAGAATGCCCTACATGAAACAAACATAATTACTATGAACATATATGCATGAATTACTACTATTATGCAAACATGATATCTATATGAACACAATAACATACAATCACAAATAACTACATTTACACTACTTATCCCCCAAACCACCCCCAAACTTAAAAGATTCAATGACGCATTGAATGGAAGTAAATACAAGGGATAGCAGGAAACATACCTAAAAATACTGAAACACGTGGGTTGCCTCCCACGAAGCGCCTTTGTTTAAAGTCTTTAGCTAGACCTGGCAATAGCTTTTTCTCTTGAAAATTCCTACACCGTAGCTTAATATGGCCATTTAATTATCTTTTCCGGGGCTACATCCTCGATGACAAGTTTCAGCCTTCTTCGCTCTTCAAAGGTGTCAGCAACAATGTTCTCTTCACTACCTGACAAGTTAGCAACAATAATAATAGGCAAAGTAGATGATTGACCCAAATATACATACCTCAAGTGATCTGGTGGTTTAAGCTCGAGTTTGGAAAATTCTTCAACATGATGAGTTTCATTATTAACTACCAATGTCTGATCAAGAGTGCTAATGGATGGATTAGGAACGGAAGTGGGTGGTTCACCAACAGAAGTCTTATCAACAGACTTAGGATCAAAAGAACTCTCCTCAAGTTGAATTTCATGCTTAGAACAAATAGCATTCAATTCCTCTAACATCTCATCAGAAGTAAAATTCCTATACAACTCTTGAAGATCTTCATTACCCTCAACCAAAACATCTTTCTCAAGAAAAGACTCAATTGCACTATCCTCAAGATTTGACCATGAAACAACCTCATCAATCAGCACCTTAGAATCCCAGAGATCAGCCAAGCTTAGTGACTCACACTCTTCCTCCTCGTCACTATCCACCCCAGGTTCTGACAAAACAGAATTTTCTTCTTTTTTGTAGGATCCTGATCATGAATTCCTTCTTCATCCTTAATTGCTGAATTCTGATCGTTTGTGACTTTTCCAGATCTTAGTGTTATGGCATTAACCTGCTCCATGCCACTTGTTTTCCTGGATTTACCTCTGTGGCACTAGGAAGAACTCCCTGCGGCATGTTGAGTAAGGCACTTGCAATTTGTCCAAACTGATTTTCCAATGTCTTGAGAGATACTGCCTGACTTTTCACCATCAACCTCAATTCATCCACTTCAGATTTTTCATTCGAAGATTGACCAGCATTCTCATGAGACTGTTGCTGCTGAAAATCTTGATTGTTGCTCCAACCGAAATTGGAATGATAGGTGGCTGGAGCTGGTTGCAAAGGTTGCTGGAAGTTGCTCACAAACTGTGCCGATTCAGAAGATATGGCACATAGACTCGTCTCATGCGTGCCCTCACATAGCTCACCACCACTAGCAACTTGAGGCACCCCATGCTTTGACATAAAATCCAATTTCTTATTAGGTGCCTCTAGCTGAGCTGCTAGAGCTATGATTGTATTAACTTCCTGCTAATTTGCCTTGTGATAATCTCTGAGTTGGATTCTGGTATTCATTCGCAGCCATCATCTCAATTAGCTCATAAGCTTCCGCATAGCTCTTAGCCCATAAAGCCCCACCTGATGTTGCATCTAGCATGGGCCTTGACTGTGCACCCAAGCCATTATAAAAGTAGTTAATCACCATCCAATCAGGCATCCCATGATGTGGACACTTCCTTAGCATCTCCTTATATCGCTCCCAAGCCTCGCACAAAGACTCTCCAGACTGCTGTGCAAACTGAGTTATAACATTCCTGATTGCTGCGGTCTTTGGCATGGGGAAAAATTTAGTGAGAAATTTCTGAGCAAGATCATCCCATGTCAAAATAGAACCTGCTGGTAGAGAGTGCAACCAGCCCTTAGCTTTATCCCGTAGAGAAAATGGGAAAAGTCTCAATTTCACAGCATCCTCAGACACACCATTGATCTTGAAAGTGTCGCAGATCTCAATGAAATTCCGGATGTGCATGTTAGGATCTTCAATCGGAGCACCCCCAAACTGAACCGAATTCTGCACCATCTGAATTATGCTTGACTTGATTTCGAAAGTATTAGCTGCAATAGCTGGCCTGACAATGCTAAATTGGACGTCATTGATCTTTTGTTGAGATTAATACATCAATGCTTTCGCTGCTGCTGCTGGTTCTCCCATTGCTACCTGAAACACATAGAACTAAACAACTATGTAAGAAACAATCCGAGTCAGTGAACTCTAACGACCACTGATGACAAGCACATAAACTAAAAATAAAACATCGATGATCCCCGGCAGCGGCGCCAAAAACTTGTTTGCACTAAATCACGCAAGCGTACGTGGTCACAAGTAATATAGAATAAAGTTGAGTTCGTTCCCACAGAGATCTGGTTATGGTTTTAATTCAGTTTTGTACCTATGCAACAATGTATGGTTATTATGCACTGCTAAGACAATTAACAATATTGGGGTTTGATTATCTAAATTAAACTATGATGAAAATTATTAAACTAAGAATTACTTAACTAATGATAATTAAAATCGAATTACTTACGCAAGATGAACCATGGAATCCTAACTTCATTAAATACTTCGCTTAGATCTGACGCCTTTAATCACTATATGTAATGGTTATGATATCTGATCGGATAACACGAAACAAGTACACGCTACCTGTCAGTATATGTATACCAAACTAAACATACATCCACAAAAGAGATAGAAGATGAATAGACACCAATTATGCTTAGACCCTATATGTCTATAGTATTTGAAAACATAACGGTTGAAGAACAAGTTATCCATAACGATCACACAGGGCAATATAAGTATTTTCATCTCATACTATGAATCATGTTAATAAACAATCATGAACCTATGCTAGCATGGCAAGTTCTAAATCTCAAGATCCACTTTCACTTCACAAGAGATTAACAAATTAGATGTTAGCTACGCATCTAACAATTAAGCACAGCCATACGAGGATATCAAATATACATCACATACAGATCTTTAAAGTAATCAAGATACTAAAGCTCCATAAATAAATCTGTTAGAATCCCATGACAACAATTAGTTCGTAAGTGAACCGTTCGTTATCATGGGATCTGATGAAACCATGATAATGAAACAGGATATGAAAAGATACAAAAAATCTAAGTAATTGATATGTAATGGTTATATAAATTACAATGATTCTATGTGTTTATATATGCTCTAGAAACCTTGCTACACAAGAAACTACCTTGCAAAACTAATAGAATTTGACTTGGTACAGAAACTGCCAAAAATACGTTTACAACTCGAATTAGGGCAAAACGGTCAAAATTCAGCAAATCTGGCCGCACAGGGGCGCAGTCAGCGCACCTAGGGCGCAGCCTGCGCAGTAGCATTCTGTCCAAGGGAGCAGTCTGCGCACCTAGGGCGCAGTCTGTCCACTTTTTGATGATTTATGGCGCAGTCTGCGCTGTTAGGGCGCATTATGCGCACTCGAATTCTGCCCAAACTTTGATTTTGATTTAGATTGATAGAAAATTTCCCAAGCTTCGCGTGGACTGCTTACGGGCCTCAAACGGAGTTATAGAACTCCAGATATGGCCAAAACAGTGGAGACTGCGCAACCTACCAGGGAAATCCGACTTTTCCACAATTTGTTTATTTCTCATCCGTTTTCTCTTTCGATTCTTTTGCCACTTCCCGTTCTTCATTCCTTTGACTCATGAGCCTTCACGGTAGCCTAGGGAAAGACTTCATTCCTCATTCCTATGCTCGAATTCAACTCCAACATTGACGAAAACATCAACCCTAATCGATATTTCATGAACCTACACAACTAAACAAAAACACATCAAAACTACAACAAACTTGAGACCAAGACAATCAATTTAAGCCGATATGGAACGTTCCAAGTGGATATAAAATCCACTTATCAATTGCTTAAACAATTTACATGCTAAATTGCACACCACACATGTTACTCTAATTATTTGCTATTGTTATTTTTTTACATCATCTACTTTCAACTTATACATTTCACATTTTTCCAGAATCGCACTACTTATGACAATTATTATAAAAACAAGATGTGCTATGAAAGAACCAAAGTCATTCCCACAAAAGGTTAGAAACTTCGAAACATTTAAAGATCTGAATTCAAAGTAAGTTCTTAAAATACATAAGGTTTCCACAAGGTTAGAAATATAACTTTGAAACCTTTAGAAGGCCCCTTCAAAAGTTCAAAACTCACTTTGAAGTCAAACAAACACAAGTTAATTTCCCACCGCTAAGAGCTCAGGTTTTCCCCACCATCGCCCTCATCACCTTTAATATTATCATCCATTTCTCCATCAGTGATCTCCTTCTCTAACTGCTTGCCTTTCTCAATCTCTGCGGCTCTGAAGTTATCAATAATGTGAATCTCTGGATCGATGGCCTTCCCTGCCCCTACGAATTGTAGAAAGTCATTGAAGCCATCTTCGTGTAACATTCCTGCCTTCTTGTAGAGGAGAGTTTCAAATTCAGGAGACGCCAAGTATTTGTCAATGCAATCTTGATAAGTAATAGAGGCCTCCTGCTCAGTCCTTTCCAAGGTACTAGTCACCTCATTCAGCTTCCCATCAGAAACTTTCAACTCATTCTACAATCTATCCACCTCCAATTGCAAGCAGGCTGCCGTAGCCCTCTCGTTCCCAACTTTCCTTCAAAATTGCTCAGTTTAACCTGAAACTTCCTAACCTCCTCCTGCTCCAGGATTAGTGCTTGATTAACTCATCTCACTTTCTCTCGGCCTCCCCTACGGCCCTCAATGCCTCTTCTTTGGATATTTGCTTGCTTTGAGCGCGATTGTGTTCTATCGAAACCCTTTGCCCTCTCTCGATCCTCTCCATCAAATTCAAAATCTTGGTGTTCACCTAACACAAAGACAGTAACCATAAAGGAAGTGATATCGAAAACAACAGAATTAAAACAAATGAGAAAATACCAAAGGTAAAAACACTTACCACCCCGAGGGAATCCTTACCCTGACGGATAGCTTCAGCATCACCAATCACCTCCAGATTTTTCTTATCAAGGGATAGAGCGAATACCTCCAAGGCCTCTACGGGGGTGGTAGCCGAAGGACCGGTACCAAGCCAGCCTGAACCGGATTTAAAGCAAAGTAATGTGCACTTCTTCCTTCCTTCAACGCTCCCCAGATCTGTCGTAGGACCGGGTACAGAACCGGCTTCATTTTCAGGATGTAGAGCCTCTTTAGGATCGGGATCAGTTAGATCGATGAGATGCTCATCATCCTCTTCAGTACACTCATCTTGTAGAATATTGCCCGTACGGGCCCCTTTCTTAGTCCTCCTCAACTTCAAGGGAGGGTCTTCAGGATTTCCAGGCTCCTCACCCTTGAATTTTTCTTCTTCGTTATGGCCCGCTTACCGCCTGTAGTCTCCTCAGATGCAACGGGGCCGGAGCCTTTTGCCCCTCCTTGCTCAAATTCTCCTCTGGTTTTTTTAGCTTTTTATCCTGAGCTAACTGAAAAATCCTTGTTTTATTCATGGTTTGGGGAATGGGAATGTCCTGCAAAAGCACAGAAAACAAATATGTTAATAAAGGGGGAACAAGGAAAAATAAAAGGATAGTGATAAAACAGTTAATCTATGGGTAAATATAAGGAATCATTCAGTAGCAATCACAAAAGCATAAAAGGTTTTACTTATGATTGTGTCTAAGTAAGAAAGCAGCCAAGCAGGATCGTTGATGAAATCTTTTGTTTTCCAAGAGCCCCTCGGCTCCTTCCCTACGAACCTACAGGCCATATCTAGCTCGTCCTCTTCGAACATTTCATGCCGATGAACCCCGTCGGTAATCCCATCGGGCCTACGATACTCCGGAAGATATCCCAAGTCACCTCCATTTACCTTCACATACTCCCCGTGCCTCTCTTGTTGGAAGATGGATTGGGCACTAGGATACCCCCCAGCGACGAGGGCCCAACCTGTAACGCCGTGACTTCCCAATACTGAAAATATACTTATTATAATAAAATAGACTTTGATACAGGGGAATTTTAGAAAATTTCAGCATGAAGTATTCATAAATCGGACTATTCACCTGTATTTCAACCCAAACCAAATTCCAATTAACAAATAAAAATAAAACTTAATACACCAACGATTCTTCACCGAGGATCGATTCCAGGTTATGGTATGAAACAAGAATCTAAATTATACAAATTATTACAACTTCTATCAATACTCTGAATAAAAGTCTACTATACCATCTAATTTGTGCCTTAATCTCAATCCGTGCTTACCCGCTCTGGCGTCGAATTTCTATCCTGAATATAATGCCTCATAGATCTCATATGAGTTGTACGCTGCATACACCCACCTTTAATCCTAACTGAAAGGTTAGGGAAAATAAAGCAAGAGTGAGCCAACAATACTTAGCAAGTTAATAATATAGTGAAACAATAATAGTTCAATGATTCATTGATGAGCAATATCAATGAACAACTATTCTCAATGGAATAATTCAATTTCCATAATAGGATATGACTTTTCATTTTCTTCAAATCATCTTTCATGAAAACATTTCTTTTCTTAAAACCATTTCATCATTAAAACATACTTTCCATAAAATCTTTTTGAAATCATTTAAGTTGATTGGAGTTTTTCCACGACTCCGGACAATACGGGTGATCAGCCACGTAAAGTCCCCAGCCCGGACACCCGATCCGTCTGGACATAAATTGGGTTCCCAATTGGGCAACACATTGGCCTTTAAAAGGTGCTGGACTGGTCCCACCAGAACTACAACACAAAAATAAAACATGCTGGACCGGCATCACCCGACCTCTTACGCCTCCAATCTGAAGGAATCCGTAGAAAACATTTTAACGGAATTCCCCAAAATAAAATCTTTAAAACCTTTAAAACATTTCACTTTTAAGTCCTTTATACTCACTGATAACAGATCAGCCCAGTATAAGGAATTTTAAGAAAACATCTTTAATTCATTAAACCATATTAAGGAACAACATTAAAAAAACTAAAGACCAGGGAAGCATTCGATATAAAGAATTATAGCAACAAGCAATAAGATTTAGCTAAATATGGTAAGGTTCAGCAAGATAGAATCATATATCAACAAGGTACATGAATCAATTAAATAACGAAACAGTAGATTCTAGAAATTTAACAACAATTATAAACAAGTATGAAGTTCAATTGAGAAATTGGGTTACTGCATTGGTCATAATCTAATGAAGAGTCGTTAATTAATAAAGAACAACACAAGGGTTAGGGATTTCTAGAATTTAAATTAAGGGTTATGAAATCTGGTTACGCTGATATGGTTTAAAAGGAATAAACATAAGGAAAAAGGTTAAGATAAAGCAAGGAATAAATTATAGGTCAAGGGCTGTAATTCAACAGGAAATAGGGTAAATAATAAGGTACATGTGTTTCGATTGAAATTTAAAAGGAATAAACAATAAGGTTAAAAATGGTTCAACAATAATTTAAAAAGGAATAACAGTCAGGTATAAGAATTGGAACAACAACTCATAAGCAATTCAAGGAATTCTGGATTTAAATACAAGGTTCGAATCATTTGAACAAAAGAAAGGGATGTAGACCCTAGAAAATGATTTGGAAGAAAATCTTATAATTGATAGAGACAGATTCACATCATTCAAAATAAATATGAAGAGTATAAGTACTTGCAAGAAAAGATTCGAAAGAAAATATATATAATAACAGAAACAGTTTCACATAACTTGAACGATAAGTGAGGAATAGTATACTTGCCTCAATACATGAAGTTTCCAATTCCAATATCTCAGCTCTTTACTCTCTTTGTACATCAGTCCCTATTTCTTATTGGTTGGCTTTGTACTCGGTCATCCATTCCTCTTTCCTTATCACTAGTCAACTTCTACATGCACACACTCGTCTACTTCGATGAATAACTCGTTCCTCAGAAATTCCACCTTTATATACATTGGCTTTAAATCGGCCTTTTACTGGTACCTATATCAAAATAAAGTACTACTTTAGTACGCTTATAACCATAACCGTCTAACTTTGTTCTACCCGAACGCGTCCTAATACGATTTAGAATTTATTATATATAGCTCAAAATAATAACGTATAATCACAAAATCATGCAAGCACATAGCACGTAATATCAATTTACACTTATATCTCTTTAACATGTACATCATATCGATTTACAAATAACTCTTATCAATTTACTATACAATTTACAAAACTATTTTAACAAAATTTGGACCTCATCTCCTTTAAAATATGACCTAACCTGTCGGGTCACAATTGATCCAAGCAAGCGATTTAAAAACCTTCTGTGATAACAACTTACTTATAATCGAACCTTAATCCCACAATTTCTACTTACTACTCTTGACATGCTCTGGTACAACATCATAAATTAGTAACATTAATAACTCAACTGATTACTATTAATTTTTTTATTCGACCCTAATATACAATTAAAACCGAAAACCGAATGCCAAGATTCTTTACATCATGAAATTTGAACTTACACTTACCCCAACACGTTTCCATTTCGACCTTTAACATTGGTAATCCTTTATACCCAAATAATGCTTACTACTAAAATTAATTATCACATGAAATCCAATCCGGAATTAATATATAGGATTCCACTATCCAAGCCACAAATATTTTACCTTTAAAACTGGCCATAAATACGAAACCCTTTTTATAATTCATCACTTATAAATCAACCTTATGCACCCAAACCCAAATAAATTCACACCTGACTCCCTCCTTTCCAAACTTCATACTCTAACAATATCAGACCACCCATGGCTGCATTACCTATGTTTAGCAACAAAATCTTTCCCTAACATTCCCACAAACACCCAACTCACATCTATATACATTAGCACACAATACCAAAATCAAGACATCAATATACCACCCTACCCTCTAACAGTGAACACAACACTCCCAGACATGTACTATGTAGCTCACAAATCTCACACATACACCACTCGCTGCATCCCCTTCACCTTTCCCCTGTTCCCGTCTCGCCTCCTCCATACCTTAACACCCACAGACACCGTCATGACAACCCCCCCATCTGCTCGCCCCATGTTCACAAAGCAGTAACCGCCAAGACACACTCACACATCGACACATATTCTACCGAGAGAAAATCCCAGTTGAACCATTTTAAACTCGGCAGAAATCTCTCTCGGCTTACCATCCTACAACACCATAACCGAACTCAATTTGCTGAACCCAAAAAGGAGAACAAAAACTGAATCAAACCTTCACTCAACAGCTCACCACTCGACATCACCCTCCTCTCTAACCCCTCTCGGTCTCACCTCCTTGCAATCCAACAACTCTCAACAACACCAACATCATACGAAGAACATGAATACCACTCTACAAATCATCATCTATGTAAAGAAAACCCATCATCAGCAACAAGACAACCTACACAATCATTCGACTAAACCCACACATACAACGAACACATACACGCCACATATTATATACACAGTTAATAGGGAGTATTGGGGAGAAGGAGTGATTGAATTCGAGGAAAAGAGAGACGCGAGATTTCAGAGAGATTGAGAAGGGAATCGGAGAGATTTTAAGTCAGAGATATGAAAGCTTGAGAGAGTATAGAAAGATTGTAAGAAAACAGAGGAATGGTCTTGGTTGTTCTAGAAAAACAAGGGGAAATGGGATAGGATAAGGGTAGAAATAAGTTTTTAATATTTGTATAAATTGATTTTGTTTTATTAAAACCAATATTAACCTCATTAATGAATAATAAAATATTCTTGAACAGCTCATAGAAATTAAGATAATATTTTTAAAAGGTAGAGAATAAAATTTCCTATCTCCCCATATTTTTAAAATACTTTTAGGATCAAAAACGAATTAAATATGGATTTTGCAAATTTACTTTAAATGCAATATAACTCATAAAATCATTTTAAAATACTTAAACATCCAAAGTAGTTCACCCAATAATTTTAAAAACTAATAAAACACACAAAGACAATATTACAAAAGATTTCATGATTTTTATCAATTCCAATGATTTTATAAAAATCTCAAAAGATCAATAATGAATTATTTAAATAGATTTTAATCATCAAAAAAAATAAAAATACCCGGACTTACACGTCACACATACATCATCATATAAACATGTATACATGATGTCACTTACATTTAACTAAAAAAAAAATTCACCTCATATAATCCACATTTAATATTAAATAATAATTATAAATACGATATTTTCTAGGGCGTTATACCTCCTATGGATTTCGAATAGAGGAAAGTAACCCCTTCATGCTTGCAGCTTGTGAAGGCTCCAGAACAGACTCAGAGTAGGCTCCATCTTCAACTCGGAACACCTGGCTATGAATGTGAAAATTTTCCTAATGGAGTTAGGCCCAATCTGCCCTATCCCTAACCTCATCTCCGTTAGTAGAGTGTGGAAAAACCGATGCATGGACAGCCTTAACCCCGCCCAAAAGTGCTCCAGAGGGATACCTACCTAGACATCCCTGCCCCGATTCCATATCTTATCATCATCTCTGGCTGCTCTAACCTCATATTCTTCGGGCATCTGGAAGGCATACCTGACCTCCTCCAGATAATCCTCATCAACATTAGGGGGTTCATTCATGTACTTAAACCCCCCTAAATCTCTCTCCAGAAAACTATCTGGGACTAACCCGAAGGTGGACTTGTAAAAACAGGACCCCCTGTAGACACAAAAATTGTCCTCACTACAAAAATCCGGAGGGGTCATAACAAACTTCTCCATCCAATCGGACCATGCTTTTTTGGAACCCAAACAGCTTTTTATAGGAACCTTAACACCAGCTTCCCTACAGATATCTGGCATTTTTGCGTCTACTCCACCTTACCCTTACTCTAGTCCAATTTCCCGGCCTTGAATCCTTTCTCGTTTGCCCCTCAGGAACCTACGACTCCCTCGATTATTTCTTCTTCGAACGTCATAGACCGTAGGGGCAAGGCATCCGCAACCTCCTACGAGCTCTCTCGGACATCTCATCCCCGCTAACCCCTTCACTCCCCTTTCTCCCAATACCCTAATATTCCCTGAAAAATCCCCATACCCAGTCCAAACCCCCTTTGAACCCACATCTAATTATGTTGACATTGCTAATTATGGGGTTCAAAAACCCTGATTATCCTCTATACGAACATATATTGGCTATCCTATGAACCTATACTGGTTATTCTAGGGTTCTATGAGATATATATATATATATATATATATATATATATATATATATATATATACACACACACACACACACATACATGAACTATGCATACATGCAAACTAAATCATCATAAACAGGATATAAACAGTGCTAAATGAAGTAATTAAGTACTAAGAATTGAAGAAGATTACCTGAATAGTTTGATTGGAGTCGGAAATTTCGACGGCACCCGGTCCTTTTTCTCCGTTCACCGTTCTTTTCTTTTTTCCTTATACACATACACACTCTTCTCTCTCTCTCTCTCTCTCTCTCTCTCTCTCTCTCTCTCTCTCTCTCTCTCTCTCTCTCACCTTTGTTAAAAGTATTATCAAAATGATTTGAACAGTTTTACTCTCCGCCCAATATAAGAGAAGGGAACCATCACATCTCTCTCTCTCTCTCTTAAATAAAAAAAGGAAAAAGAGAAGAGAGAGAGAGGCGAGGAGGACAGCCTTTTCAATTAATGAGTTCCTATTCCCTTTGTAATTAATGTGTTCCTGTTTATCTCTTTTTTCCATCTTTATTTTTATTTCTTTATTCAGCAGAATTTCGTTCTTCAATTCGTTTTCATCTTTTTCCTTTATTACTTTCACTTCTTATTATTCGTACTTCGTCTTAATTTTTTCCATATGCAATCAAAAACTTCTGTTCCTCACCAAAAACAACAACGCATAGAACAAGCTCCCTAAAGGAAGCATTTTTACTATGAGGGGGACAGTTGATGGACAAAGAAAATACCACCAGCTACGGAGGTAAGGAAATACCACCAGCCACGAAGTTACCAATTTCCTTTCTACTACGATGCCAACGTCCTCACGTATCTACGGGCACTATAAGAAATCCCAATTTTGCTAACAAAATTTCCCAACGGAAACGTGTCCGTTGCTATTTACCAACGGATTGCTCACACATATGATTTTGCACACATATGATTTTGCTGAAAAGTCAATGATAAAATAATAGATTCGCAACGATTCAGTAACGCAAATTTCCGTTGGTGATTGCTAACAGCTTCCTAACGGAAAATAAATTATTGAAAAGTCAATGCTCTAACAAAGGATACCCAACGAATTATTATTGAACATTTACCAAAATTTTGGTGCTAAAATTGCCGCCCATTTCTAGCAACGAGATGCCAACGGAAAGAGTACTAACAGAATAACAATAATTTATCAAGGAATTAAAAATGCTTTACCAACGATATATTCCGTTGGTAATTTTAGATCGGTCATACTCTTTTCCGCGGCTAATCTGTTGGTAATATTAGAATGTCGCTAAATTACCCCCCAATTAAAAAAGAGAAAAAACAGGCGCTAAACAACGAAAAAAATTGGCTAAATTTCCCCCCAATTAAAAATGAGAAAAAATGGGTGCTAAAACAACAAAAAAAAAACCCGCCCATTTCTAGCAACGAGATGCCAACGGAATTTTCCGTTGGGAATTTAGATCGGTTATATTCTTTCCGTTACTAATCTGTTGGTAGTATTAGAACGGTCATATATATTCTGTTACTAATCTGTTACAATTTAAAATATTTCCGTTACTAATCCGTTATAATTTAAGTGTTGCATTTAATATTCCACCTACCTTCAATTACTATGGCAACTTCTCATCCAACTGAACAACGCTCGTATTATCTTCTACAAAACTATTATCAAAACATAACACACTGAAAACAGAGCACAACAGAACACTCCGGCTTCTCCTGCAACTTTTCATATTATCAAAAATCTGAAGCTCTTCAACTCGCCTAATTAAGGTAATTAACCTTATTATTCCCTACTTAGTTTTTGTTTTGAGTATAATTTTTAATTATAATTATGAAAATCGTTTTTTATGACATATATATATGTGTTGATTTTTTAGGTCTTATTTTTAGAATTCTTAACTTTGTGTTAATTTTGTGACATATATATATATGTTTTACTAGGTAATTAATCATATTAGTTATTTAATAAATAAATTATATGATTAAATATATTTATATTTTGCTCATGTTAGTTAGTCCAATTATAGGTGTAGACTATATTTTTTTGTGAATGTTGTATTTTTTTTAGGTAAAAAAAAGTTCAACATAAATAATGATCGAGCTTGGATGTATCAAAGAAAAGATAATGGAGGATGTTTAAATCCGGTTTTTCTAAATGGGTTGGAAAATTTTATGCATATGTTATATCTCGACCTTCATCCATGAATGGGACAAACATTCAATGTCCATGTTCGAAGTGTCGGAACCATGGTGGATTTTGGAATGCAGAGACAGTAAAATTGCACTTAATGAAGAATGGGTTTGTATGTGATTATTATGTATGGAACCGACATGGAGAACCATATATTGTTGGACAAAATGGTGGACAATCCTCCAGACATAACTCCGGTACCCAAGACAACCTAATGTACAACATGGTGATGGATGCTGCTGGTCCAAGTTTTGATCCGGAGATGCCTAATGCAGAAACGCAGAAGTTATATGATACTTTAAAATCATCTGAGAGGGATTTATACGAAGGTTGTGAAACTTCTCAGTTGCCTGCCATGGCTCAGATGTTGAGTTTGAAATCAGACCATCATTGGTCAAAGGCATATTATGATCAGACATCTCAGTTTGTCAAAGGCATCTTGCCTCAAGATAATACATTTCTTGACAGCTTTTACAGTACGAAGAAGTATATGGAAGAATTGGGGCTTCCTTCCGAGCAAATTGATTGTTGTGTTAACGGATGTATGTTATATTGGGGGGGGGGGAAGACATCAACTTGGAGGAGTGTAAGTTTTGTTCACAGGGGAGATACAAAGTAAGAACTGAAAGATTCAAAAAGGAGAAAAAGAAAGTGCCCGTTAAAAGAATGATCTACTTTCCATTGGCACCGAGATTGCAAAGACAGTATGCTTCACCGACTACTGCAGCCCATATGAGATGGCATGCCGAACATCATCAAGAAGAAGATGTGATGCGTCATTGTTCAGATTCAGAGGAGTGGAAACAATTTGACAGAGTACACCCTTCTTTTTCCTCAAAGATAAGAAATGTTAGACTCGGACTTTCGGCTGATGGGTTTCAACCATTTGGTGAAACGGGAAGACAATATTCCTCTTGGCCAATTATAGTGACTCCATATAATTTACCCCCGTGGATGTGTTCAAAAGAAAAGTACTTGTTTTTGTCTGTACTTGTGCATGGGCCAAAAAATCCAAAACAGAATATAGATGTTTTTCTCCAGCCGTTAATTGCTGAGTTAAAAATGTTTTGGGAAGATGGGGTGGAGACCTGGGATAATTCTTTGAAACAAAATTTTCGCATGCGAGCTGCGTTGATGTGGACTATCAGTGACTTCCCTGCTTACTCAATGTTGTCTGCATGGAAAATTGCTAGTCATTTTGCTTGTCCTCATTGTGCTCATGATCATGATGCTTATAATCTTTCACATGGTGGAAAGACTACATGGTTTGATAATCATCGAAAATTTCTACCGACCAATCATCCATTTCGAAAGAATAAAAACTGGTTTACCAAAGGAAAGACTGTGACTGAGTCGGCTCCACCAGTGAGAACGGGTGAGGATGTATTGCAAGAAATTGAGATGCTTGGTTTGATGAAAATTACTGAATTGGGAAGTGAAGAGCACAATGCCAAAACCATCCAAACTTACAACTGTGGATGGAAAAAAAGAAGTATCTTTTGGGATTTGCCATATTGGAGGACATTGAATATTAGACATAACCTTGATGTTATGCATGTTGAGAAAAATATCTTTGAGAATATTTTCAACACTATCATGGCTATTGAAGGAAAGACCAAAGATAATTCTAAGGCAAGAGATGATATTGCAGAGATTTGTCGAAGGCCGGAGTTAGCATATGATGAGTCGACAGGAAACTATCCGAAAGCAAGTTATAGCTTGGACAAGAAGGGTAAAGAAAAAGTGTGTGAGTGGTTGAAAGATCTAAAATTTCCAAATGGATATGTGTCAAATATGGGGCGTTGCATCAACATGAAAAAATACAAGTTTTTTGGAATGAAGAGTCATGATTGTCACGTGTTTATGCAAAGACTTCTTCCAATTGCTTTTCGGGAATTTCTTCCGAATAATGTTTGGAAAGCTATCACAGAATTAAGCCTTTTCTTCAGAGATCTCACTTCGGCTACTTTAAAGATAAGTGACATGCGTAGGCTTGAAGAACAAATTCCTGTTATACTTTGAAAGTTAGAGCGCATATTCCCACCAGCATTGTTTGACTCAATGGAACATCTTTTAGTGCACTTGCCATATGAAGCGCGCATTGCAGGGCCTGTACAGTATCGTTGGATGTATCCTTTCGAAAGATTTTTGCGCCACTTGAAGAATAATGTGAAAAATAAAGCTCGGGTTAAAGGATCAATATGCAATGCTTTTTTGGTTGAAGAAGCTTCCACTTTTTGTTCACATTACTTTCAGCAACATGTTCAAACAAACATAGAAAAATTCCCAGAAATGCTTCTACTATAGGTGAAGAGAGTTTTGGAGGAAACATTTCTATATTTCCCATCCCGGAAATTCACATGGGATTGTCAGTACTCGTTATCTTGATGATCGAGAATGTATGGCAGCTCATAATTATATCTTATTTAATTGTCTAGAGGTTGCACCATATACTGGGTAAGTTTATTTCATCATATACACATGCTTAGTTGTCACTATTAATGAATCGTCATGTTATCTAATTTTTTTTTTCTATAATTAGGATTTTCATAAATCAACTTCAGGAACGCAATCCACATATAAGTAGTGTTGAAGTTGATCAGTGCTTAGAAAATGAATTTGCCACATGGTTTAAAAACTATGTAAGTTATTTGATACTTTTATAATTAATATTAGATAACTTTCAGTTATTTATTCTCGTATTGTAATAGCCAGCACTGATAATTTCTAGCTGAAAATCCATCACTAGTTTCAAATGAATATATTCAGGCTCTTTCATTTGGACCTCTTCGTTCGGTTAAGTCCGTACCAATCTACTATGTGAATGGGTACAATTTCATACTCGGGAATATGGAGCTGACAAGTCAACATTCAACAGTGGAGTATGCATCAAAGGATCAAATTATAGCGAGACATCTAATGATTACTTTGGAGTAATTGAAGAGAGTTTGATTGTCGAGTATCCTCGCCGTCCAATTAAGAGAACAGTGTTGTTCAAGTATGAATGGTTTGATCCTACACTTAATATTAGAACAAGAGTTCATCCACGTTATAAAGTAATTGAGGTTAATGAAAGAAAGAGACTAAGGGTGTACGAGCCATTTATACTAGCAATGCAGGCCATTCAGGTTTCTTCTTGCAAGTACCCAGGTCTTAGACGAGACAAGATCGATTGGTTAGTTGTATGCAAAGTAAAAGCTCGACCACTTGTTGAACTTTCTCAAATCCCGGTATCACATCAAGAACCTTTCCAAGATGATACACCCACACATTTAAGTGATATTAGTACAAATGATGTTCCTACGCATTTAAATGATGAAAGTGGAGATGTAGTAGATTTAGATGATGGTAACGGGACTCCGGAGGAAGAAATTGAATATGAAACCGAGGATGAAGATGGATCTTCGCAAACCGAAGATAGCAATAATTGTGACGAAGATGACTACAACGATGCCTCCGATTAGTATTTTTTAGCTATCATTTATGTAAATATTACTTACTCCATTAAATTTTTATTGTAAATAATATAACTAATATATACGCATATGTATTTGTTAATAAATATATATTATACCGTAATTATAGATTATTTTACTCAAAATATTCATTTTATTTTTTTAATTATTTTGTCAAAAATATAAATACAGAGTCTAAGTGCAGACTAAGACCAGATGGAATAAATATAATTAGGGTTCATCTCTCTCTAGGGGCGGCGACCAAAACGAAGACTAGCGACCAAAACGAAGTCTAATATATTGAAAAAAGATGAGAAAACTTCAATCTATGGTAAATGTATGTTCTAGGGTTTTCCTTTTGTGTCTATATTCAATTCCCCTTTTTCCTTTTGAAATTATATGTTCTTTTAAGAAAATATATGGATTGAAGTATTTTCCAGCTTCAACCCTAATTTTTTCTTACCTCTTTTTCTTTATTTTCCATCTTTATCATTTAATTTCCTTTCACCATGTTTGTGTCTTAAAAATTATAAAACAGTAGAGGATTTTTGTATTACAGACTTACAATATGTCATTGGAGCTGTGTTTATAGGATATTTTAGTGGCTACGTTCAATTCCCTTTTTTCCTTTTGTAATTATATGTTCATTTATTTGTTTTCAGATTATGAATGACCCAAAATCATCCCTCGAACCTCCAAGTCTTAATTCTGAGGGTAGTGGTGTTAAGGATGTAGGCTTTGCTCAATTCGCGAATCCAAAAAAATGAAACATGCACGGGTGCAAGTTCTGGGAATGATGGCTTTGCTAGGTAAAATTCATACTTTTAATTAATTGAAATTTATAATTTATAAAGCTGTTGTTTGTATGTTGTAATTTGATAAAACCATATTTACAGTGCTTGATATTCTACAAACACAAATGTAGTATCTTTTTAATGAGGTTCAGTTATTATTTTTTATTTCAGATTGCTAACAAAAAGAAAAGCAATCGGTGTACAAATGTTGGCGAGGAGCACAGTCAAGTCAGAAGTAATAAGGTATGCTCGTGCTGGTTGCATTGAAAATCATTTAAATGATGTAGTGCTGAATTTTTGTATAAAATGTTATACAATACTGGAGTGTGTGTTGCATACGCCAAGAAAATACTAGAGTGTGTGTTGCTTGCAAGGGAAATTGTAATGTTGTAAATTTGACACAATATTCGTTCACTTTAATCTTGCCCTGTAAAGTATACTAGTAGAGTATCTTTCACATGTAATATGACATGTAACCAGCCCAAGGACAGTAGATGTCCCCACCAGAGCATATGAGCGCGCAAGTGATATTGTCGAAGACATATTTATAATTTATCTCTTTTTTCTATTGTAGGCAGAGCAGACTAGAATGCGATTGAAGCGGGTAATGATGCTTAATTTTATTGCTTCTGTTAAGATATATAAAAAAGCCTCTACAAGACTGCAATAATTTTTTGTGAATGTTTTATTCAGATTGTACATAAAAAGAAATGCAGTACAAATGTTGGCGAAGAGGAGAGTCAAGTCAGAAGTAAGGAGGTATATCTTCTTAATATATTATATAAAATTATTATATACTCTTCATTTATTCTCTAGTTATGATTAATCAAACTCGCTTTAAGAAGGAAGATTTTCATGCGCTCACGACATACATAGGTTTTGCTAATGTGATTAATTAACTGGATAACCGCTAATTAGATGATGAGCAATCGTTCTATGTTAATTGAATTTGCAACAATTTAATTTTTAAATATTGATAAACTCAATAAGAAAAATACTACCACTGGTTCATTTTTGATTGCCTTTCCTGCTCTTTATTCCATATCACTATAACTGACCATTAATTTCAAATCTAGACTGTAAGAACATGGTCCAGTTTGACATCTGTTGGTGAAACTTTGGTGGATAAATAAAAATAATAATTAGCAGATTAGGTAGGAAGTAGTACCCTACTTGTGAAATGTCTAGCAAGAGTGGAGGATGACCTGCTGTTATCAAGGAGATTGATTTTATATATTTTATATATTTTATATATTTAGTTAATAGCAATTTCTAAACCCATTCGGTTTAACTTTTGTTATTTGGTGTATTACAGGTGAAAATTGGGAGGTTTAAGGATCATGCTAAAAATCAATCGATAAACACTGGACACAACGTACAAGCTCAATCTAGGCCACGAGTACCTACTCAATCTAGGCCGCAAGTACCTACTCAATCTGGGCTGCGAGTACCTAGTCAATCTAGAGAGCGCGTTGTCACTCAATCTGGAGCGTGAGTACCTACCAAATCTGCACAGCATGTTCCCGATCAATTGCGCACATTCGCACTCAATCTGCACAAAGTGTTCCTGCTCAATCTTAATCAAGACCAAATCAACCTCGAATACGTGAACCTACTCAATCTCAATCAAGACCAGATCAACCTCGAATACATGCACCATCTCAGTCTAGACTCCACTCACCGATACAATCAAGACAACACACATCACAGTCTGCACAGAGCTCACCAAATCAATCACGACAACACACTGCTCAATCCCAACAACGCGCAACTACTCAATTTGAACACTCACCACCTCAATCACGTCCAAGCACTCATAATGTACCTTCTACAGCCGTGAATGAGAACTTATGTTGGAATATTGGCTCAACAGATAGCGATGGAAGGGAGCGAATAGAAGTCATTAATAAAATGTAAGTTTCGAGTTCTTAAACAAAAAGTATTTGCACAATTTTTTTTTCTTATTTTGCTAAATCATGTAGTGACTAGTGATATTAAATTGACTTGTGTTAATTTTGTATATTTTGTAGATTGGAACCTTCAAATCGGGTCTCTGCAAAGAATCGACAAATCATGTATGAGCAACTTGAGCCTACTGGATATAATTGGAAAGCAGTTTCGAAGTCAACTCAAGATTTTTATTTTGAAGAATTCAAGGTAATTACTGCCTTATTGTAATTAGATCATTAAAGTTTCAACTTTGTTTTTGACTTCTAGTGGTAAATTTGAAACCCCTGTTAGTTCCATTGAGCTTTGATGAATTTAAAACCTCTGTTATTGTTAGTGTCGTTGAGTTAGTCCTAAATTACTAAGGTAATTTAATACTGTAATGTTAATTAAATATTTAATTTCTAATTTGAGATTTCTTTTCGAGCCGTAACATTTCTCAGCAGTAAGGAAAAAAAATACCCAATGTAGCCTCTAAAAACCCTTAAAATGATTTAAAAAGTTTTTTTGTGTTCTGGACTTCTAGAAAAGAAAAGGTCTGATGGCCTGATACATGCCTTATTAATTCAAGTTTCAACTCTGCTTAATTTAAATATGGTGGTGTTTGGTGTATGATGACTACCGACCTAGGCACCTAGCTAGTCAAAAACTATCTCAGGTCTTGCCTGTTCTATTCACAATATTTGTTCCTGTTAATTTTTTATTTTTGACCGTAGAGTGAGTACTGTTGATGTATTTAGTTTAGATTGATAAGGTAGCAGATTAAGTTGCTTGAGCTTTGGGTCCTTATCCCTGTCGTTATAGTTACATGGAGTGTTTGTTATAATAGGCAACTAAAGGAATGGATAAATTGTAATAGGCAACTGAAGAAAGGATACGTTGGAGTACTATATTACTGAAATGTGTATAATACATTTGAATATTAAAAATGATAGTTGTTATGAGGCTGAAAAAATCTGCATTTGGAAATGTTCTTATTTGCTTGTTCTCAGGTCTTGGTTAATTTAAATATGGTGGTGTTTGGTGTAGGTAATTGTCTTTTTTTTTTATTATAAAAATACTTTGTGTGGAGGCAATCAGATGCCATAATATACAAGGGCTGGCTAGATAACGCAAGGAGAAAGTTCTCTTTCTGATTGGGAAAATTACAACAAACGAGATAATAGAGTTGGTATGAATGTCTATTTTAGCTGGGTTGAGTTTTGGAAAATGGAGGAATTCAAAAAGAAGTCTACAACTCAGAAAAACAATCGTCGTAGCAGGGACGATGGCCTCCCTTCAACACATACGAGTGGTTCTGTTTCTCATAGGGTAGTTGCAGCTCGTATGGTAAGCTTGTCAGTAATATTTTCAATTAATTTGCATTTGATTTGCGATTACCTATTTTTTTTAACAGAAAATGCAATATAAGTGTGAGCCCACTGCGGATCAGTTGTTTATAAGTTGACGCACACCAGACGCGTGTAGAAAAAGAAAAATCTGATTGGTCAGGATGACGATGATTTCGAGGATGGAGAGGAAGGCGAACTTATATGGATTGACAAAAAAAGTCAACGAATATAGGTAAGTCTTATTTTATATTTTTTATAATAAATTGCTGCACGTTTGACTGTTTTATAGGTGAACCATTTAAAATCTGATAAATTTGAGGAAACCTAAGTATAGCACACCAAAATTAGGATAATCACTATGAATAGTATGAATTAACAATAGAGGAATTAGATTGGATCAGAGATAAACTTAAAGTTGATTTTTAATGCATAATATTAGTTGTATAATATGCATAATATGAGCATGACCCAAAAGAAATTTGTTAATAATCTGGTGGAACCTGCATCTGTGCTTTTGTTTCTTTTGTGAACCTTTTTTTACTAATAGAGGAATTATAAATCAACTAATAGACGAATTAGTTGTAAATGAATATTATGCGTATGTGGTGTTATCTAAGCAACATGACATGATTTATATGAACCTGACCCAAAAGAAATTTCCACCAGATTATGGAATTGCCTGGATCGTTTTATCTATTTTTTTAATATATTTATTTCCACCAGATTATGGAATTGCGTGGATCGTTTTGTCTTTTTTTTTAAATTTATTTATTTAGGTGAAAGTTCGTTATTTGGGAAGTTTGTGTTGATTATGTAGACTTCCAATTATCTTATTGTTTTTCATTAGCATGCCAAAACGTGAACCTGTTTTTACTAATAGAGAATTTATAAATCAACAAATAGAGGAATTAGTTGTAAATGAATATTATGCATCTGTGCTGTTTATCAAAGCAACAGGACATGATTTATATGAAACTGATCCAAAAGAAATTTCCACCAGATTAGGGAATTGCCTTGATCGTTTTGTCTTTTTTTATATTTATTTAGGTGAAATTTCATTATTTGGGGAAGTATGTGTTGATTTTGTAGACTTCCAGTTATCTTATTGTTTTTCATTAGCATGCCAAAACAATTGATCTGTTGCAAATTTGTAAATTTGTTATCTGGCAAAATTAAAACTACATTGGCTCATCTTTTGCTTCTTTACACAAGTTTTGGTGTGTTTTTTTAAGAAACATGAAGTAGATATACTAACAGGTCTTAATGATGTGAAATGCATACATGAGACTTTTCTAGCTCTTTTGAGCAGCAGAAGAAAGCTGGGCTGCCTGTGGATAGAAATGCTAGAAATGCTTTGTTTCTTCAAGCAACTGGAGGACCTGACAAGAAAAAGAGAGTATATGGACTTGGTTCATCTCAAAACCTCTTTTATCAATATGAGATTATGCCTTGTACATCCTTTGCAAGTGAAGAAAATCAGAAGTTGCAACAAGAATTGAAAGAGGTGAAGGATGAGATGAAAGAATTGAAAAATCAGCTTGCCATGTTAATTGCGAGTAATTCAGTCCAACGTCCTCAATCCCCTACTGATTTAGATAATCAAAGTGATGATAATAGTATGTAATTTAGTATTCTGCAATGCTCTTTTGACTTATGTAATTATGTTGCTTATGATATTGGGAAAGATCTTGGTATGGTGGTTTAGCAGTAGTTCAAGTTGTCCATGTTAGTTATTTATGGACATTAGATATGTACAACCTAGTATTTTGTAGGGCTTGAGTGATGAACACTGTAAGCTCCATTTTGAATATCTACTATCTAATGAAATGCCAGTATTATGAAAAGAGACTTTTACAACCTTTTGAAGTTTTGTTTTATGAATATGTAAATTGTACTGGTCTAGAAAATTGAAAAATCATATATATCAATTGGAATGGTTTGGTATAGTTATTATTATTCCGTTGGCATTGTGTTACATTGTATTTCCGTTGGTATAGTCTTACCAATTTCCGTTGGTATAGTGTTACCTGGAGTGGAGGTGCTAAGGACTGCTGAGAAATCATTCCTTTGGCATAGAGTTGCTAAGCACTATCCGTTGGGAATTTGTTATTAAATTTAACAACAGAATTTCGTTGGCATGTTGTTGTTAAATATACCAACAGAATAATAAAACAAGAATTCTATTATTGTACTTTTGGTATTCCGTTGGTAAGTTTAGTAACGAAAACAAATTCGTTGGCCCTTCGTTATAACATGGTTGTTGGTAAAACAAAAATTCTGTTATTGTTCTTTTGGTATTCCGTTGGTAATTTAGTAACGAAAACAAATTCTTTGGTAATGATTTCCCAACAAGGTTTCCTCCAACGAACAGATTTTGTGATCATTCTGTTGGCAAATGGTTTTCCCAACAGATTTCTTTAACATGCCAACGGAATTTTCTATTGTTAAAACTGGGTTTTCTTGTAGTGGGGATTACAAATTATGTACCCTTTCGGAACAATACACCTGCAGCTAATTATGGGCCCCTTCGGGGAAGCATCCCTACGGCTAATGGGATAGGGTTTCATAGGCACACAGTTGGACGCCTCTCAGACATGCATGCTCAAGTCATCCCCAAAAATCTGGACAAACTCACACGTGGCATTCATAGCTCCGCTTAATCACTCATCTTGGCACGTGGCATTCGTAGCATTGCTTAGTCACCCATCTTGAACATTTCCCAAAGGCCACATGGCAGCTCCAGGAAGGGTAAATCCCTATGACTCAGCCAAACAAAGAACTATATAAACAATAGAAAGGTGATGGAAAAGGCTAATGTCAATTTCACATAAACACTAAATAGATTTCCCTGATCTTAAACACATCTAAATCAATAGGATCCAGGATGATCATTACAAATTATCTGTAAAATCCCTTCGGCTATCGGTTCATCTTTCACATAACACCCTCTTTAAGCTTATCAAGAAGCAATGTTTTCGTACTTCGTCTTAATTCCTTCCATATGTAATAAAAAAATTTTGTTCCTCACCAAGAACTACAACGCAGAGAACAAGCTCCCTAAAGGAAGCATGTTTACTATGAGGGGGGCAATTGATGGACAAAGAAAATGTCACCAGCTACTGAGGTAAGGAAATACCACCAACTACAAAGTTACCAATTTCCTTTCTGCTACAATGCCAACGTCCTTACGTATCTATGTGATTACAAATTATGTACCCTTTCAGTACAATACCTCTACAGGGCCCCTTCGGGGAAGCATCCCTACGACTAATGGGATAAGGTTTCATAGACACACAGTTGGACGTCTCTCAGACATGCATGCTCAAGTCATCCCTAAAAATCTGGACAAACTCACACGTGACATTCATAGCTCCGCTTAGTCACTCATCTTGGCACGTGGCGTTCGTAGCATTGCTTAGTCACCCATCTTAAACATATCCCAAAGGCCACATGGTAGCTCCAGGAAGGGTAAATCCCTATGACTCAGCCAAACAAATGAACTATATAAACAATAGAAAGGTGATGGAAAAGGTTAATGTCAATTTTACCTAAACACTAAATAGAATTCCCTGATCTTAAACACATAAGAAATCACCAGGATCCATGATGATCACTACAAATTATCTCTAAAATCCCTACGGCTATCGGTTCATCTTTCACATAACACTCTCTTTAAACTTATCAAGAAGCAAATTACCATTTAATTTGTTTGTGCTAATAAGCAAAGTGCCAATTGCCCGCCATGGCACAAAATTTGAAAATTTCCAATTTTCTTTCCCGCTAAGGTTTATTTCAGACCTATTTTTCTTGAACAAGCACAGAAAATCTACAATCATCGCATTAGTTTTACTCATGTTTTATTCTCAAACAACAAACAAACGAAAATCTTGTATTCCATACATATCTAACATACTTTTTAAATTTGCCACTGGCAAGCAATTCCTGAAAGTACAACGTAAAAATAAATTCAGTTCATTACAGATTCGAGAACATTATCTTTTCCCTATGCTTTTCTGTACTTTGCCTTATTCTTTTTCTATAATCTGTACAAATATATTTCGACATTCTCGTCTTTGATTATAAACAGCTAGTAGGACTAATAACACCCGAAGCTGTTCCTGCCGCATTCGAGCATGACGCTATCGCTGGCTGACCGTTATAAGTTAGCATAACATCTTCAAGCCTTATTCCACTGCAAGGATAGTCTCTGCTGCACTGCAAACTCAATGCCACCGGTGTTGCTGATGTTCCGTGAATATCTTGATACACCACATTGCTAATTTTCACACCCGAAACCTTTAATAGGAATTGCATGAAAAGAATAATATGAGTAACTATTTTCATCCAGCTATATATATATATTATATGTTCTACACCTTCAAACATATATATAATTGGGAAGCATAAAAACATAGCAAGTATTTTTATAAACAAAATCTACCTGGCCAGGGCAATTTAGATTGTTAGGACAGTAGTCTTGATCAATTAAAATCGGATTTCTGACATTTCCCATAACAATGTGTTGAAATAGAACATCCCTAACAAATCCGGTGCTCGACCTTGCCCATGTCTTTATTCTTACACCGTTGTCAGTGTTCCGGAAAGTAACTGTTTTGACTGTCAGATTCTGGACTCCAGGTTCTTGCAAATCCCAACCAAGACTCCCAATGCTGCAATATCAACAATCATGCATATTAAAGATGACACAACGTACATACTAAATTTTTCTGTAGATGCGTAAGTTGAATAATTTGTGGAACCTTTGCTGGCTATTGCTGAAGAAATAATAAAAATGTACCTAATGCCATGACCAGGGCCACAGGAAACGCTTTCAATCCATGTGTGTGTAGTCCCAGGTCCAATCGAGATACAATCATCTCCGGTACCAATTTGAGAGCTCAGTATGCTGACTCCTGTCGACAATTGTATGTGAATGCCATCGGTGTTGGGACTCTCATCAGGTGCAGAAATCTTGATTCCTTGTAGTTTTGTATTGTTGCATCTGTAGATGCTCATATGAAACATTTGACTATCGATTGACCTTAATCCACTTACAACGATGTTTTTCGAGCTGTAGAACCCTACGCTCTGCAATGTAAGAACTTGTATCATAAATTAAGTGGTATGACATGTATATATATAATCATTCTACTAGTATAGTGTATATACTTGTTTTTGTTTGGTATGTGTATACATTACATTTGAAAAATATTTAACTTAACGACATACCGTTGCACCTCTTGGGCAGGTTTTGCCTGCGGCTTTGCAAGCCCATAGTGCTGTCCCTTGAGCATCTAAGGTTCCACCAGAAATATAAAGTCCGTTTACATTGTCAAACTTTATCCAGATTTCGGAATTTCCAACGAGATTATAATTAGTTGGTGCAACGATGGTGCCATCAATACGCATCACCATAGTCCTTTTACAATAGTAGCCGCTAAAGACTACGGCACTGCTCAGCAAGTACCTTCCGGGTGGCACATACACTTGTGCTGAATTATTGGAAGCACAAGCTAATTTCCAAGCAGTAAGAAAGTACTTTGTTGTGTCTGTGGTGCCATCAGCCTTGGCTCCCAACTTTTGCACATTGAAAGATGATATAACTTGTGAAGTTGAATGCATCAACAAGGTGAAGCAAAATGTCAAAATAAAACAACCCTTTATAGTTGTGCTACTCATTTTTAACTTATAGCACGTTCTATAATGTCCAAACAGATAAAGAGAGAATGAGAGAGATTAAGAGAGGGAGAGAGAGATAGTGAATAAATATGTTCGGTTGTGGAGGTTGGTCACATAATGGGGGATATTTATAGGGGATAAGCTTCGGGGAATAATGATCAAGGTTTGCTTTCGGTACGGTTTTAGTACTGATGATTAGTTAGCTGCTATGAATGAATCTCTAACCATAACCGTTTTCTCTACAAAATAAATCAACTTTCATTTATATAATGTATGTAATAATTAACCAGAAAACAATAGTTTACTTATTTGGGGAAAGAATATTGTAACATGGATATGCTACAACATAGTCAACATATAACCAGGAGTTTGTTTATTTGGAACTTGTAACAATATCTGAAGTTTCACATCATTACTCTCTTTGAAGCATGGGTGAAGGTGAATTGCTAGCTAGCTTTTAACGATAAACACATCATCGTATATTGCTAAAAGATAAAAGACGATCTACAAGTGCATTTGACACAAAATTATTTTGATCTTAAGTTGTGAAAATTGTGTTACATATATATTTTCTAATTTCTTGTGCATGAAAATGGATATTATATATATACAAGCCTACACTAATGAAGGCTAATGAGACCTTCTTTATAGGAATGTCATAACCAAAATTTTAGATAATTTATCAAAATATCTTGCACTCTAATAGTACTTTTTTCTTATTTAAAATTTTAGCTAATTCCTTGATTATATATTTGCTAAAACTCTAAAAACATGTAACAAAATTTCATATTTTCATACTAAAATAATATAATTTATTTATAATAATTTAAAATAATAATAAATATTATTTATATAATATAATCAACCATTATAACAATTTCATTAATTCATTGGATTATAGCAACTAAGTGATATCGTAAATTTTTAAATAACTGTTATTTTTTATTTTAGCAAATCATTTTAACAATGCTATTGCAGATGTTCTTACGCAGCTTATTAAATTCCGTGCACAAAAACAAATTAATTAAGGGTAATAAAAGGTAAAAAGAAAATATAGACATACATACCATGCATACACATATGTAGTAAGTACAACTATTTCATTTCATTATAAAAAATGCAAAACTATTTCATATAAGTCGGTAGTAAGCAACTATTTCATTCCAATTTTATTATTTAAATATTCGAAGCAATTTGAGTATTTTTTATATTAGATGATAAATTCTTTTAAATAAAGAAACACACTTTTTCTGAATATTGTATTTCAATATGAATAAATCACTTATCAAAATAGTACCAATTTTACAGCCAAGTCCTCCTATGTACGTATACGTTAATTAGTTGTAGCATGTTTATGTCAACGTCATTGGCCAGATTATTGGTACTTACGAGTTTATAACTTAAATTATAGGAGTATATCATTATGTTATCCACGGCAAACCCCATACTTCGATAATCATTTCTGGTCAACAATAAACAAGTATAACATGAAGCTGTCGTTGTAGTTTCAGAATCGTTTGCGTGACTTTAGTAATATAAAACTGAGGGGTACGAATGTTGACTTGATAATTATATATGAATGGTTTTGTTTTTACAAACATGCAGTATTTATATTCATCATGGGTGCTCCGTAAACGCAATGTAGAGCTGCTTATCAGCTGGAACATAAACCGGGCAATGCAAATTTCAATAAATATACTTCATAATAAACCACTAATGATCATTAGGTTGGAAAAATATTAAGTTGGTACTAGTTGGTGTGCATATGTTATCTCTGATCTTTGTTCTAAAAAGCGGTGATTAAGCAAGATTAATCGTTGTTCGATAGCTCACCGAATGGATTTTTAGAAAATCGGGTTAAAAATCGTTTTTTGAAAAGTCGGTCAATAAGCATAGAAAATCGGTCAAAAAGCGGTTAATTCGGTCAAAAATCGGTGAAGTTCGGTCAAAATTAAAAAAAATGTAAAAGTTAAAAAAAAACTCATAAAAAATTAAAAATAAAAATAAAAAAGTCTAAAAATCTAAAAGTAATATCAATATCAATATCTATAAGGACAGAATTTAGTATCAATATCAATAAAGCAGGTGACATTGTTGAGATTGACGGCATTAACAAACAAGCACATCCAATGGATCAGTTTGCGAGGTCAATATCTCCAACGAAAAACAGAAGACAACAGAGCTTAAAATAATCCTATTTTTGCTAGAGCTTAAATGAAGTATATTGTGTTGAATTCCTTTGTTGTACTCTTTTGGATATATTAATGTAAACGAGTGAATTCAATTTTTTTAATTTATAATTGTGTCCTTTTTTGCTTTACATATTTATAAATTTCTTGAAATATTTATTTAATATTTATATTTTATATATTTAAAATAATTACATATAAAAAATAATATTAAACTGATTCCGATTAATGGTCCGATTAATCCCCAATTATTCGATTAATCCCTATTCTATATTTTCATCAATTAATTCCAAATTTCGCTTTTTATAACACCGTCTCTAATATGAGATTTTTATTTTGGCACCATCATCAATGATTGAAAATATTTCATTTAGGTAGGATGCACGTTTTGTATATGGTACCATGCACTATTATAATTTTTTTCTTATCTATATGTGTTAGCCGTCCTTGTTAATGGTTACCTTAAATGTATATTATTCTTGTTACGGCTTGTTTCTACGATATTGCGCAAGAAAAATAAGAAGTCACATTACAAGAATTTTATGGTAAGAATGATCGGAAAAAAATGATAAAATATTATTGAATTTAAGGTCAAATTCAAAATTTATTTAAACAAAGATAAATTCAACATATCGAATTTAGTTAAATTCAATAATATGTTTTCGATCAAATTTTGCTAGAAAACTGATAGTGTCACAAATACATCTAAGACAAAATAATTTGATGTTAGAGCATCGGCAAACCATGTAGAACCCTTAGCTAAAAATAATTAAAACATACTATAAATAAAAATTATAGAGATTATGTAAAAAAAAAAAAAATCAACTTCAATGGATCATTTCCCTTATCTATATTTTTAGCCAACCTTCTGATGTTGATTATATTTGTCGAACCTCCAAAAAACCTGTAAGAAGATTCCACATCATCTCTTACCATATTCAAATGATATATTCTATTTATAATAACTTAATATTACAATAACATATTATTTTTAAAATATAATCAATCAATATAGTCAGTACCATCGAAGTACAACGCCTTACAGGTTCAGTAAATTTTACATAATCAGTATTTTCTATTATTTTAGCCAACTCCATTGGAGATGCTCTTAAGTTGGGAGATTCATTGTTCAAATATAATTTTTTACTTGTACAAGAAAATGGATTTATATAAATTATTAATAAGTGAATTTTTAAAACTTAAATGCTTTGAAAATATGATTATGCATTACAACACAACTAATCTTCTATTATATTATTAATAGCACAACACGAGGTTTTGTGAGACAATTTATTCAATGTGAAATTAAATATTTGTACCAATAAAATATCAACTCGATCCATAAAATTTTAAAACAAACTCAATTTATCACTTTTGATAAAAATATAAATTTTTAATAAAATAAATTTTTTTACTAACACAGACAGTACCAAATACAGTCTACCCGAATAATCTATTAACAATTAAACACGTAACTGTATTCAAATTAAAATTAAATATTCACAATCTTATTATTCCTTTATGGAAAACCAATAAAATATTTAAATAATAATAATAATAATAATAATAAATCCGGAAAAAAAATCGGGGTTGTTACAATCTTCCCTCCTTAAAGGGATTCCGTCCTCGGAATCCACTGAGGAAAAGAAATCCCTAGGGTTCCTTAACTCCTTCATCATCCACACTTGCTTTTCTTCCATATAAAATCGAACCAACTCTGTAGTAACGTAGCGTTAATCGATAAAGAGAAAACGAATTGACTCCATTATCCGCCATTAGTATTCTAATCGTATCTTGATCTGCTTTTGCTCGTTGTAATCCCATCGCTAAGTCTTAATTCATCCCGTCAAGTTTAACTTATTCTCAATTGATTGGCATACCTTCAAAACTTTTTGTGATGACAAAAATTATGAAATTTTGAAGAGAAGAGATTTCATATCGTAGCAATTATCCCTCATTTTTGGTTATCAATTTATGAATCTTAAAGCAAATATTCTTTGAAATGAAAGAATAACTGAGAGATCAATATGATCATATGAACCCGACGTTGCGTGTCTTAGCTCCGACATTTACAAATAAAGGTGGCCAGCCTTCTTGTAATCGGTGTTGTGAAAAGCGGAAAGCGGTTCTAAGCGGTGGGAGAACCTTCTAGCGCCTAGGCGAGCTAAGCGGGCGCCTAGGCGGATTTCTAAGCGGGATGTTAAGCGGATTGTGAATATATACATAAATATTTTTAATTTATTTAATTATATATTTAGAGGTTGTGAATTATACAAGTTTAAATTTTAATACATATATTCATTTATAATATAAAATTCGAAAAATAATTAAAGAAAAAAAATAAAAAAATATATTTTTAAGGTTCAAAATTTGGTCAAACCCGCCTAATTTCGGTCAAACCCGCTTAATTCCGCTTAATGCCCGCTTAATCCCCGCTTAATTACAAAAAACGCTTAATAGTCCGATTAGTAGAAAATCGAGTCGGTTAGTAGTGTTTTTCCGCCTAGGCAGCCGCCTAGGCGGCCGCTTAGCCCGCTTTTTAGAACACTGCTTGTAATACACAACACACCAGTGATAGCGTCCCATCCAACTTCTATCACACAGATAGATATACCTGGTGTCCCCTATAAATAGGGTTGTTCATCTCAATTGGAGTAAAGAAGTATGAAAGGAATTCCGAAGATGATATTTTTCGAGAAGAAGATGCAGAAAGAAAGTACCGAAGAAGTGGTACTATATTGCAAATGAAATTATTCACCGCTGAAGAAAATAAAAAGTTGAAATTCAAAATGTCATTATTTAGAAGAGGGGATATATCTTTTAAAGAATGCCTCTTTGGGAGGGATATCAAAATAGTTTGTAAGAAGAGAAGGTATTGCCAAGGTTTTCGCATATGCCTTCCTTGTCAGCTTCTTCGAGGGCTTGTCATTCGTTTCCAAGCTTCATCTTTTCCACATTTTAAGGACATCGATATCGTACGTCGTCGTTGAATCGTAATAATCTTTGAAGATTCCACCGCAGACATCTCCATTCGCAAGGTGGTCTATCCAGTTCAGCACCACTATCTCAAACGAGTATTCCAATCTTAACTTACTAATTGGTACTATATCCAATAGTCCAACACGAACTCTACATGAGCTCTGACGTTCTTTACATAACTATACATACTCCTACACACTCTCGTTTCTAGTTTACTATAACCTCAGCTCTGATACCAAATGTAACGCCCCCAAATCCGGGGTCAAAAGATTTGGTCGTCATGCGAAAATCCTCAAAATAAAACATCTGCTTAATAATAATCATTCACTTGTGATTGTCCAACACATGAAATGTAACATCTGTGACCCCAACATACCAAGATCTTTTAAGGTCATAGGGCTAGAAACAAGAATCCAAATTCCATTAAATAAAAAGTATTCCTTCTTTACAACATGCTCTTTAATCAAATCATAAACCGCTGGTGTAACTTCGATAAGAAGTACGCCAGACCAACTAAACTATTACATAATAATAAATAGTAGAACTCAATTATATAAAATAGATCTTACACTAAATCCAGACATCCAGAGCCAAGTCATCTTCGAAATAGCATCACGATTCGTCTCTTTCTGAATTGTGCGGATAAGTCTCGCCAAACTATCTTTACTGAAATATTAGAATTTACAACGGCAAGTATGAGCGAAAGAAATGCTCAGCAAGCATATAAAAATTTTGATATAAAACCAGGATAAGTGGGGCATAAAATCAACTAAAATGTAAAACAGTTTATAGAGAAAACTGAATCAACAACTGTGATATAATTCAACTGTAACTGAAATCATTTGCCATGTCATAAAAAATGAATCATCTGCCAATTCACAATATATAATAGCCATTCGGGCGATATGGATTGGATACACTTTACTGAAACACCATTGCCCCCTGATCAGGTTCAAAAGCAATGGGACCCTTTATACTCCACTGGTACAGCTATACCCGTGTGTATAATCCGGATTTCATGAGGGTACCAAAATAGGCAAGTAATGTTAGCCTATAGGAAGATGGAATGGTTACCATATCCTCCTTAAATATTGCTGGACCATGGCAGCTACCATGGCCTCCTACGCTTTACCATTTTCCAATCCAATAGAGCAATTTCCGAATTCAACAGGAAATGCTTAGTTTCACATACAGTTCACATCCCTATTATTTACTACGATAATAAGGATATGAAGAGTTTATCTTAAACAATTCCCCACATCACGGGTACCAATATCAAGTAACTTTGTTCGCACAAAAATATTTAAGAATCACAAATAGCTCTGAACAATAACTATTTGTCATGATATGAATCAATGAAACATAAAATAAAAGTGTTTAAGATGATCAAGAAAATACTTGCCTCTGGTCCTTAGCTATTGCGTAATGCCGAAGTAATACAACTATCTCTTTCTTCTATCTCACGTCATCACGTCCTCTGTTTTAATCATGATTCGGTTTACGCTTTAGTGGCTGCCACGAGTCTGATCTGTCGACATCGAGCCCGCGCGTCAACTTCAACAATCAAACCTATATCTCCGTTGGAAGAAAATAAATGGAAATGTCCCCACTAAACATAGACGTTTTCCCCGGTGTTAAAACACCTCACAATAAATTCAACAACCCACAAACAATACGTTCATCTCCCACCTTCTTTATAACCCACAAAGAATATTGCATCCATCTCCAATCTCCTTCATCTCATACCAACTTAATTCCGCTGACATACCTAAATCAATACTTACCAATTAATCCTCGATAAAGAAATAAAAATATAATTACAATGCTTAACCCTCGAAGTAAACACTTCGATAATTCACATCGCACGTAAAGAGACTAATAAGTAGATCACATAATCACAAATAAAAGAGCACTCAAAGTATTTTTAGAATATTTAAAATATTTTTAAAGCACTTAAAAGAATTTTAAAAGATTTAAATAACCCTTTTTGAATAAAAAAGGATCATAATAAACCTTTCGGGTAATTATTGAATCCCCAAAATATTCTAATAAGTATTTAATCCGGGTTTATAAATAATTTTAGAATTTTAAAACTATTTTTATCGCTTCCGGATTATTTTTAGAATTTTAAAACAATTTTATTCTATTTTTAAACAAATAAAGAAATAAATATTAAACGTAAAATAATATTTATAAAATAAATAAATTATTTCATTTTCCAAAATAATTAAATTTGATTATTTCTCATCATATTTAAATATTATTTAATTAATTAAATTAATTGATTATTATTAATTAGTCAATCAATTTAAATTAATTAAGATATTAGCTAAATAGATTTAAAATAATCAAATAAAATAAATTTCGAATTAAAAATAATTTATTAAAATTTTAAAACTATTTTTCGTAATTAAAAATAATTTTTCGAAATTTAAAAATAATTTTTCGAATTTTTAAAAGTATTTTTCGAATTTCTGAAAATAAAATTCGAATTTATAAATAATTTATAAAATAATTTTTGAAAATAAAAACTTAATTCAGAAATAAATTCTGAATTTCAAAAATATTTTTAGAAAATAATTTTCTGAATTTTATAATTAAATTCAGAATTATTTAAAAGATTTTTAAAAGTAAATTAAAGTAAATAAAAGTTTTTTTTTTTTTTAAACACGTCTTCTTCTTCCTCGTACCAGACAAACCCCCCCCTGACTTTACTGTTTACCCGGTCCGACAAAAATTCCGGCCATCTCCGGCGACCCAAAAAAACGTACCATTTGCTACGTTTTAAATACCAAACACACTCCAAATCAAGTTCTAAACACGACCGTACCATTCGTTTAATCCCAGAACTGCCCAAAATAAAAATCCGGCCAAAACCGAATTAAAATCCGGCGAGCTTAAAATTAAAACCGACGAACTCGAAATCGGGCACCAAATCACACGTTTTATATATCAAATCAAAGCCCAGGAGTTCAATAACTCATATCAATCATCAAAATCATCAACCAATCATCAAGAAATCCAGAAAATTGAAAATTAAACTCACCCCCACAAAATTCGATTTCGAGTTTTAGGCTATCTAAAATCAAACAAAAATTATCATGATACTCCTGGGATTATATACAATCTATACATACTAACCATATCAACAACAAATCACTACACAATCCACAGCAAATTAAACAAGTTCGAAAATTAAAATAAAAAAAAATTTCGAACAAAACAATTTTGGTTATGAACACTTACATAAACATGTAGTAGAGATCAAGAGCTTCAGTTTGGTTACTCATATGAACGATTTGAATAACAGAATCACCTCCAAATTTGAGTTTGATTATCAAAAACACCAAGAACACAAAATAAAGAATTTCCAGAAAATAATTTTAAAAAAACTAATTTTTCAGAATTTTTATAAAATTAAAAATAATTATTCTGCTATTTATACTAATCAAAAATTAATACCGAAAAATATTTTTAACCCCTAATTAAAATTATTAAGCCTTAAAAATAATTTTTATGGAATAAAAATGTAAAAATTTTATTTTGCAATAAATACAATATATATGCCAAAATTTCCCAAAAATTAGGAATTTTTCATAAATGATAAAATAATATAGTTTTGAACCTCCCAAAATTTTATAAAAATAATCGTATCAAAAACAAGATCTCGAATTCAGTACAGGGGCTGGATCCGGAAATTAAAATGCGAAATAATTGCATTCTAAAAATATAAAAATTACAGAAAAATAGAATAAAATATTCTATGCTACACAGAAGTCACATAACACGTACGGGATGATTTTCCTATTTAATAAAAATCATAACGCGTTTAAATGCATTAAAAATAAACTAACACACAGTAAATTAAACTAAAAATATATTTTAATATAATAAATTAGACATAATTTTCCCTGATTGATCAAAAATATAAAATACAAAATTTTCAAATATTTTCATAATGCACCCAAATATTAAAGGGCACGGATAAGATACCGGGTAAAATTTTAGTATGAGAAAAATATAGTTTTGATCCTTAAAATTCTAAAATAATCTCAAGTTATCAAAAATGTGAAAATAATAAATTTTAAACATTTTAATAATTTATACAAATAAATCTTTTGTACACGGGTAGAATACCGGGTATAATTTTTGTACCAATAAAATACCAACTCGATCCATAAAATTTTAAAACAAACTCAATTTATCACTTTTGATAAAAATATAAATTTTTAATAAAATAAATTTTTTTACTAACACAGACAGTACCAAATACAGTCTACCCGAATAATCTATTAACAATTAAACACGTAACTGTATTCAAATTAAAATTAAATATTCACAATCTTATTATTCCTTTATGGAAATCCAATAAAATATTTAAATAATAATAATAATAATAATAAATCCGGAAAAAAAATCGGGGTTGTTACAATCTTCCCTCCTTAAATGGATTCCGTCCTCGGAATCCACTGAGGAAAAGAAATCCCTAGGGTTCCTTAACTCCTTCATCATCCACACTTGCTTTTCTTCCATATAAAATCGAACCAACTCTGCAGTAACGTAGCGTTAATCGATAAAGAGAAAACGAATTGACTCCATTATCCGCCATTAGTATTCTAATCGTATCTTGATCTGCTTTTGCTCGTTGTAATCCCATCGCTAAGTCTTAATTCATCCGTCAAGGTTAACTTATTCCCAATTGATTGGCATACCTTCAAAACTTTTTGTGATGACAAAAATTATGAAATTTTGAAGAGAAGAGATTTCATATCGTAGCAATTATCCCTCATTTTTGGTTATCAACTTATGAATCTTAAAGCAAATATTCTTTGAAATGAAAGAATAACTGAGAGATCAATATGATCATATGAACCCGACGTTGCGTGTCTTAGCTCCGACATTTACAAATAAAGGTGGCCAGCTTTCTTGTAATACACAACACACCGGTGATGGCGTCCCATCCAACTTCTATCACACAGATAGATATACCTGGTGTCCCCTATAAATAGGGTTGTTCATCTCAATTGGAGTAAAGAAGTATGAAAGGAATTCCGAAGATGATATTTTTCGAGAAGAAGATCCAGAAAGAAAGTACCGAAGAAGTGGTACTATATTGCAAATGAAATTATTCACCGCTGAAGAAAATAAAAAGTTGAAATTCAAAATGTCACAATTTAGAAGAGGAGATATATCTTTTAAAGAATGCCTCTTTGGGAGGGATATCAAAATAGTTTGTAAGAAGAGAAGGTATTGCCAAGGTTTTCGCATATGCCTTCCTTGTCACCTTCTTCGAAGGCTTGTCATTCGATTCCAAGCTTCATCTTTTCCACATTTTAAAGACATCGATATCGTACGTCGTCGTTGAATCATAATAATCTTTGAAGATTCCACCGCAGACATCTCCATTCGCAAGGTGGTCTATCCAGTTCAGCACCACTATCTCAAACGAGTATTCCAATCTTAACTTACTAATTGGTACTATATCCAATAGTCCAACACGAACTCTACATGAGCTCTGACGTTCCTTACATAACTATACATACTCCTACACACTCTCGTTTCTAGTTTACTATAACCTCAGCTCTGATACCAACTGTAACGCCCCCAAATCCGGGGTCAGAAGATTTGGTCGTCATGCGAAAATCCTCAAAATAAAACATCTGCATAATAATAATCATTCACTTGTGATTGTCCAACACATGAAATGTAACATCTGTGACCCCAACATACCAAGATCTTTTAAGGTCATAGGGCTAGAAACAAGAATCCAAATTCCATTAAATAAAAAGTATTCCTTCTTTACAACATGCTCTTTAATCAAATCTTAAACCGCTGGTGTAACTTCGATAAGAAGTACGCCAGACCAACTAAACTATTACATAATAATAAATAGTAGAACTAAATTATATAAAATAGATCTTACACTAAATCCAGACATCCTGAGCCAAGTCATCTTCGAAATAGCATCACGCTTCGTCTCTTTCTGAATTGTGCGGATAAGTCTCGCCAAACTATCTTTACTGAAATATTAGAATTTACAACGGCAAGTATGAGCGAAAGAAATGCTCAGCAAGCATATCAAAATTTTGATATAAAACCAGGATAAGTGGGGCATAAAATCAACTAAAATGTAAGACAGTTTATAGAGAAAACTGAATCAACAACTGTGATATAATTCAACTGTAACTCAAATCATTTGGTATGTCATAAAAAATAAATCATCTGCCAATTCACAATATATAATAGCCATTCGGGCGATATGGATTGGATACACTTTACTGAAACACCATTGCCCCCTGATCAGGTTCAAAAGCAATGGGACCCTTTATACTCCACTGGTACAGCTATACCCGTGTGTATAATCCGGATTTCATGAGGGTACCAAAATAGGCAAGTAATGTTAGCCTATAGGAAGATGGAATGGTTACCATATCCTCCTTAAATATTGCTGGACCATGGCAGCTACCATGGCCTCCTACGCTTTACCATTTTCCAATCCAATAGAGCAATTTCCGAATTCAACAGGAAATGCTTAGTTTCACATAAAGTTCACATCCCTATTATTTACTACGATAATAAGGATATGAAGAGTTTATCTTAAACAATTCCCCACATCAAGGGTACCAATATCAATTAACTTTGTTCGCACAAAAATATTTAAGAATCACAAATAGCTCTGAACAATAACTATTTGTCATGATATGAATCAATGAAACATAAAATAAAAGTGTTTAAGATGATCAAGAAAATACTTGCCTCTGGTCCTTAGCTATTGCGTAATGCCGAATTAATACAACTATCTCTTTCTTCTATCTCACGTCATCACGTCCTCTGTTTTAATCATGATTCGGTTTACGCTTTAGTGGCTGCCACGAGTCTGATCTGTCGACATCGAGCTCGCGCGTCAACTTCAACAATCAAACCAATATCTCCGTTGGAAGAAAATAAATGGAAATGTCCCCACTAAACATAGACGTTTTCCCCGGTGTTAAAACACCTCACAATAAATTCAACAACCCACAAACAATACGTTCATCTCCCACCTTCTTTATAACCCACAAAGAATATTGCATCCATCTCCAATCTCCTTCGTCTCATACCAACTTAATTCCGCTGACATACCTAAATCAATACTTACCAATTAATCCTCGATAAAGAAATAGAAATATAATTACAATGTTTAACCCTCGAAGTAAACACTTCGATAATTCACATCGCACGTAAAGAGACTAATAAGTAGATCACATAATCACAAATAAAAGAGCACTCAAAGTATTTTTAGAATATTTAAAATATTTTTAAAGCACTTAAAAGAATTTTAAAAGATTTAAATAACCCTTTTTGAATCAAAAAGGATCATAATAAACCTTTCGGGTAATTATTGAATCCCCAAAATATTCTAATAAGTATTTAATCCGGGTTTATGAATAATTTTAGAATTTTAAAACTATTTTTATCGCTTCCGGATTATTTTTAGAATTTTAAAACAATTTTAATCTATTTTTAAACAAATAAAGAAATAAATATTAAACGTAAAATAATATTTATAAAATAAATAAATTATTTTATTTTCCAAAATAATTAAATTTGATTATTTCTCATCATATTTAAATAATATTTAATTAATTAAATTAATTGATTATTATTAATTAATCAATAAATTTAAATTAATTAAGATATTAGCTAAATAGAGTTAAAATAATCAAATAAAATAAATTTCGAATTAAAAATAATTTATTAAAATTTTAAAACTATTTTTCGAAATTAAAAATAATTTTTCAAAATTTAAAAATAATTTTTCGAATTTTTAAAAGTATTTTTCAAATTTCTGAAAATAAAATTCGAATTTTTAAATAATTTATAAAATAATTTTTGAAAATAAAAACTTAATTCAGAAATAAATTCTGAATTTCAAAAATATTTTTAGAAAATAATTTTCTGAATTTTATAATTAAATTCAGAATTATTTAAAAGATTTTTAAAAGTAAATTAAAGTAAATAAAAGTTTTTTTTTTTTAAAACACGTCTTCTTCTTCCTCGTACCAGACAAAACCCCCACCCCACTTTACTGTTTACCCGGTCCGACCAAAATTCCGGCAATCTCTGGTGACCAAAAAAACGTACCATTTGCTACGTTTTAAATACCAAACACACTCCAAATCAAGTTCTAAACACAACCGTACCATTCGTTTAATCCCAGAACTGCCCAAAATAAAAATCCGGCGAGCTTAAAATTAAAACCGACGAACTCGAAATCGGGCACCAAATCACACGTTTTATATATCAAATCAAAGTCCAGGAGTTCAATAACTCATATCAATCATCAAAATCATCAACCAATCAAAAATTAATACCCCAAAAATATTTTTAACCCCTAATTAAAATTATTAAGCCTTAAAAATAATTTTTATGGGATAAAAATGTAAAAATTTTATTTTGCAATAAATACAATATATATGCCAAAATTTCCCAAAAATTAGGAATTTTTCATAAATGATAAAATAATATAGTTTTGAACCTCCCAAAATTTTATAAAAATAATCGTATCAAAAACAAGACCTCGAATTCAGTACAGGGGCTGAATCCGGAAATTAAAATGCGAAATAATTGCATTCTAAAAATATAAAAATTACAGAAAAATAGAATAAAATATTCTATGCTACACAGAAGTCACATAACACGTACGGGATGATTTTCCTATTTAATAAAAATCATAACGCGTTTAAATGCATTAAAAATAAACTAACACACAGTAAATTAAACTAAAAATATATTTTAATATAATAAATTAGACATAATTTTCCCTGATTGATCAAAAATATAAAATACAAAATTTTCAAATATTTTCATAATGCACCCAAATATTAAAGGGCACGGATAAGATACCGGGTAAAATTTTAGTATGAGAAAAATATAGTTTTGATCCTTAAAATTCTAAAATAATCTCAAGTTACCAAAAATGTGAAAATACTAAATTTTAAACATTTTAATAATTTATACAAATAAATATTTTGTACACGGGTAGAATACCAGGTATAATTTTTGTACCAATAAAATACCAACTCGATCCATAAAATTTTAAAACAAACTCAATTTATCACTTTTGATAAAAATATAAATTTTTAATAAAATAAATTTTTTTACTAACACGGACAGTACCAAATACAGTCTACCCGAATAATCTATTAACAATTAAACACGTAACTGTATTCAAATTAAAATTAAATATTCACAATCTTATTATTCCTTTATGGAAAACCAATAAAATATTTAAATAATAATAATAATAAATCCGGAAAAAAAAATCGGGGTTGTTACAGAAGGTCTTGGACATCTAGTCTGACTCTCATGTTTTGATGTGTGTTGTATGATCAAAAAAAGAATGACCAAAAAAAGAGTATCAAGCTGACAAACAAATAGGATATAATGTTTTTAATTAAATGTCTTTATTATGTTTTAATTTATTAATTGGTCATCCATTGTTATTCTCAATTAATTTGATTTACACATTCGTTTCCTATTTTAACCTTACCGGTATGACAGTAAAGTATTTATATCGGTAAACTTTTCGAAATGATAATATGCCACAGCTGGTGAATATCTTGTAAGAAAATGGCACGTGATTGTTATCTGGGCTGTAAAATTACTGACATAGCCGGGGAAGTATATGAGTGTGTTCGTTGTGTTTTTGTAAAATACAAACACTTCTTATATTTATTGGAGTATTTTATAATATAATATAAATATATAAAAAGAGTTTTTTTTATTATTATATCCAACGGTTCTCATTAATCTATCTTAAAATCCAATGGTTAATATTGACTGTACAAAATAAATGACCAAATAAGTGACCAAACTACCAACCAACCAAATAGAGGTTGTTTTGCTTATAATATTATAGTATATATATCATGAGACAACCCTCATATATTATATTAATGATAAAAAAATTGTTCTTAGAGAAAATTGAACTCTTGACCTCTAACTTAGAAAAAAGATTCCTTGCCACTAGACATCAATTTCGAATATATTATAAAACTCATTATTAATATATTGTGAGACAATTTAATTATCATTAAATTACTAAATTACCCCTCCTATATTATATTAATGATAAAAAAAATTGTTTCTAATGGAATTTTAATCCTTGACCTCTAACTTAGAAGTGAGATTCCTTATCACTATGCTAGATATTAGTTTTGATTATATTATAAAACTTTGAGAATATTTTGAATAGTACATAGTTATGTAGCATTTTTTTATTCTATAGTAGAAACAAGTTACTTGAATTTAGAAGATAGATACTATAATTTGTGTATTAATTTATATCTTACGCATATCTCTTAACCCCGTCAAAATGCACAAATCGATTGTGGATGATCAGGCAGTCACTACTAATATAAATTTTTTTATGCTCATAACTCAGTCATTTGAACATTCGTTCAAAGAGACTAACACATTAAAATTTACTTATTTTTAGTGGTACATACATCAATCATCATGAATAGATAATTTCTTAGATATGTTTTGCATATTAAGCATTTACATGTTGCAAGCACCATTTAATTACAAAAAAATATAAATACATGTTAACATGATTTTACTAGCAAAGCTCGAGCGGTATATTGCATGCACATTAACCACCTATATATTAATATATTTAATTATAGTGGAACAGAAAACGCATCGATCCATTATCTCTTTCTTATGACAATATGGGTTTGGGAAGTTCTTCTGCTTACTCTCTCCATTTTTAAAATTTAGGTTCAGCCCATTCTGATAATATCAGCTCAAACAAAAAACTGAAGCACTAATTTAAGGCACTTGGTTTCATGGTGTTTGGATCACACGGTTGATCCCCAAGCAATTTGGAGTCAGTCTCTCGTATAAATTGTTCAATCGTATCGATCTTTTGCTAATATGCAAGTTCAGAACAGTCACTATTTATGTAAATACTTTTATACTCCTAACTCAAGTAAGTGGTAATCTTTGAAATGAGATTAGCACATTGCAAATGATACCTTTTTTTAGCTATATACTCCCTCCGTTCCATCCAATTGTTTACACTTTTCAAGAATTGTTCGACATGCATTTTAAGGTGCATTTTTATAACTTATTTTTAAAATTTTCTTTTTTTTGTATAAAAATTTAATGTTTATATTTTTATACAAGAAAAGAAAATTTTAAAAATAAGTTTTGGAATTATACTTAAAATGCACCTTAAAATTCGTGCCGGACACCCCTTCAAATTAAAAGTGTAAATAATTGGTTGGGACGGAGGGAGTAGTTGATATACACCGTGAACACTATCTCTTTTGGACTTATTTGCATTTTGAGTATAAACACATTAAAAATACTATTTAATTATTTGAATATAGAGCAACACAAATACATAAACATAATTTTGCTAGCAAGGCTGTGCCTTGCACGGACTATAAAGCTAGTTCAAACTAGTGCAATGACAAAAATATTTTAACCCTCCATCATAAATTACTTGTTTAACTTTGATATTGATTTGAACATTTTTCACAATTGATTTTTTAACTTTATTTTTTATAGAACTGCGAATTAATACCTATTAAAATGGACGAGTAAATTGAGATACGAAATATATTAAATTAGGTTAAGTTGAAATTTTATATTTAAAAACACGCTAAAAATAATATAAAGTGAAAAGAATATATAGGCATACGTATATGTGTTGGTAGTAAGAACATTTTCAAGAGACTTTTGTGATTATAAAGTTTATTTTTTATAAATAATATGAATTAATAATTTTTAGTGATCTAGTGGATCTCCAACAATTTTTTATATTGATTTCCCAATTAGTTTTTTATTTTTAGATTTTTTTTGAATTCACAAGAGTATAAAAGATAGTACAGAGAAAAAAGAATATAATTCCGAATATACAATATGATATTAGTTAAGAGTGAAATTGTGTTCGTAAAATTAAAAAAATAGATATCTTATTGTTTTTAAGAATTAATAAAAATATTTTGTAGAAATTTTTTGTTCTTTATTCTCAATTTCAAATTAAAAATTAGAATTAAGGTCCTATTGGAGGGAGATTCTCTAAAGTACAACCAAAATGGTCATGTTAATTTCACAGCCAAGTTACGCTGGTCGCTGGGTGTACCATGTTTATATATGTATGTCAACTACATTGGCCACATTATTGGTACTTATTATCAGATACTCCTATTAACTTGAAATTATTAATGATTATGTTATGAAAAATGCAGAAGTACCAAATTAGATATTAAAAATTGTTACAAAATCATGTGACATTGTTTTTGTTTTAATTGGTTATAACTCATTCAATTAAAATATTTCAAAATGCCATATAATTAATACCATATCATTTAATAACAAATTTTGATATCCAATTTAATACCTTTAACACTACTCTTATATTATTTGACTCCAAACCCCATACTTCGCTAATCATTTCTGGTCACAATAAACAAGTTTAACATGAAGTTGTTATTTCAGAATATCGTTTGCATGACTTTGATATAAAAGATTATAAAAGTGAGGGCTAAGAGCATCTCCAACAAAATTCTAAATAAACTCTTAAAGTTAAAAATTAAGGAAAATCATGAAAAATGAGCTCCAACAAACTCCTAAATCATCTTCAAAATTTTAAGAGTCTTCATTCTCTTTACATTTAAGACTCTCTCTCCTCTTCCTGCTCCATTTTTTTATTAATATATGGGAAAAGAGTATCTAAAGCACAAAATAGAGAAGTTCTCTATTAGTGCGGCTTAAAATATGATAAATTAATTATTATTTGAACAATCCAACCGTACGGATGTTAAATTCATACAAAAATACGTGAATGTACAAATTTTCGTGTAATTTAATTATTTGGAACTATAAATTATAATAATAAGATTATGATAAATCTGTGTTGTTGAATATATATAAAAAATAGTGTTATTATAAAAGTGATGCTCCACTATTTCAAATATAATAAAAAATTGTATACAACGTTATTTCGACATAAACTTTTCATCCGTACAGTTGGATTATCAAAAATAATAATAAAATACAAGATTTAAGGTGCATTAATAGAGAACTTTTCTATTGTGTGCTTTAGAAACTCCATGCCCTATATGTATTTGTGTGTGGTCTTATTATGGTGGTGTTTGGCTGGGCTTATAAGCCCGGACTTATAACTTATTTTCGAGTAAAAATTTCATATTTTGATAATTTGTTTTTATGACTGTATTTAATGTATGTTTGAGATTTTATAAGTTGCAAAATAAGTTGGAAAATAAGTTGGAATGTTAGGAATCTCTAACATTGACTTAAAATAAGTTGACTTATTCTGGAAATAAGCTCCCCAAACACCCCTATATCCAACATCATGTAATTTTCAGTTTTCATGACCATTTGCCGGAAATTGCATGCACCCTGAAAGATGATTATCGGAAATGAGTAATGGGCCTATTGATTTTTAATTGATGGAATGTTTACGGATGAAGATGATTTAGTTGAATTGCAATTATCTTTTTCTTCACCTGCTGGGACTTCAAGTCACGGTAGACCAAATTTTTTTTTACTGGTGGATTAAATTTTAATGTCTGTATCATTAATCTAAATTCATCAATACTGATATAATTTAAAACTTGAATGTACTCGCATGTTAATATTGATATCGTTTGTCATCATCCATTTCCATTTCGTGTTATTAAGATAAATAATAGAAAGTATGTTAAAAATAAAAAGAGATGAATTTTGAGGAAGATTGTTGGAGCAAAAACATATATTCTTGTACCTTAAACCATTAGGAGCTTATTTAATAATAATTTTTATGAAAAGAATGTTAAGTGATTCTTGGAGTTGCTCTAAGAGTCTTGACTTTACTTCTTATATTATAATATATATATATATATATATATATATATATATATATATATATATAGGGTCTTGTTCTAATAGAAACTAACTTAGAATAGAAACTAGAAACTAAACCTAAATTAAATATTTCAAGCTAATCTAATGACCAAATTAGGGGTACTCCAATACAAAAAACGTTTAAAATTATTGTCTCTATTCAACAAAAATATAAAAAAATTTAAAAAAATGAAATAGAGCCAAGAATTTTAAACGTTTTTTGTGAAGGTGCCCCGCGGGGCCATTAAAATAAATGAAATATAATTTATTTAGTGTAGGTTTCTAGTTTCTATTCTAAGGTTGGTTTCTATTTGAACGCTAGCCTATATATATATATATATCCTATAGTTAACTATAGGAGAATTTCCTAAAGTTAACCAGCGAAATTAAGACACATCACATAGTTTTCTAAATAAAAAGACACATGATTAATGCCCTCGCGGGACCCATATAAATAAAAGGTAACAATCACATGGTTTTAAGGGTTAGCTTTAGAAAATTCTCCTAAAGTTAACTGTAGGAACATTTTTCTCATATATATATATATATATATATATATATATAGGCCTTTGCTCCATACAGAACACTCTTATATAACAAACAATAAAGAACACTATAAAATCAATTATTCCAATAGATCCATTGGCCCCGCTAGGGGCACCCAATACAAAAAGTTCTTATTTTTTTTATCTTCTATCCATCCAGCAAAAAAAATTTAAAAAATTTTTTTTTTGTAAAAAATTACTATTCATGATGACGTCACTGCTGATGTCATCATGAACAGTGATTTTTCCAAAAAAAATATTTTAATTTTCTTTTTCGCTAAATGGATAGAAGATAAAAAAATAAGAACTTTTTGTATTGGGTGTCATGACGGAACTTTTATATTGAATTAAATATGAGGTGTTCTTTATTGTTCTTTATATAAGGTGTTCTTCATGGAGTGCAACTCTATATATATATATATATATGAATGATTTCTTATTTATGGAAGATTAAATGGTAATGTATTTTTTCAACATTTATTTGTTCAGAATTAATCTAATATTGATTTTTTTTATAATAAACCACTAATCATTTGGTTAGGAAAAATTAATTAATTAACTTGTAAGTAGTAACTAGGTTGTAGTAATAGGCGTACATATATTATAAATTTTAACTTAATTGCAATAGTAGCTTAAGTAGTTTAAATGTTGGTAACATCATCAATGACCCAACAATTCCTTCTTTTTTTTTTTTTTATGTATTTTTGGTTTAGTGTTTACTTTAATTATTATCTTATGTTACAGCTTATGATGAGAAATTTATGTAAATTTCTCATAAAATAATTTATTACTCGGTTACGTCAAGGATTGTCCTTGTTTGGAACCCAACCATTATGGCAATGAAATGTATTATGTACTCTAAGCTCCCTCCCTATTAGGGCATTTATTTCATTTTTTTTTATACTCTCTCTGTACTATTAGAGCATCTCCAATAATACTAACTAAAATGGTTAGCTAAAATAATATAAAATAATAATTATGTAAAATTTAATGAGTTGTACTTCAATGGGATTATCTTTAATGGTTAGCTATATTTCAAAAACAATATTTTATTATTATTTTTAAATTTCAACGACTATATTTTAATGGCTATATTCCCAACGGCTATATTTTAACAGCAATATTTCCACCAGCTATATTTTTAAATTTATATTTTTAATAGCTTTAATTTTTTAAATTTATTTTTGAACAACTTTAATTTTTTAAATTTATTTTTGAACATATTTAAATTTATTTCTTTTTAAAAACTAATTTTTTATTTTTAAAACTAAAGTCTAGTTCATAACCGGAGCGACCATTATTATTGCTAACAGGTGTCTTGTGTCTTCTATATTTGGCGACTGTGAAGGGATTTGTTAATATATACCTCAGCGGAGAATTGAACCTGTTAGATGAGGGGCGGTATTTTATTAAGATTTTTAAAGATTTTTAATGATTTTAAAAGTCATGGAGTATTCAATTCTGATTTTTAAAGAGTCTTTAAAAGTATGGTCTTATTCATTTAAGACTTTTAAGAAGTATTTAAAAATAGAGCGGTATTGAATTTAGACATTTAGAAAATTTTTATAAGTATCGTGTTATTCAAAAAGTCAATGACTTTTAATGAGAATGACTTTTAACAAAAATTATAACTACATCCCTTGAAAAAAAAAAGTCATGAGTTTTTTGATAAGATTTGACATGACTTCTAATAATTCTATAAAAATCATCTTGAATAATATTGTTTCATTTACTGTCAATAAATTTTTTAAAATTTCCATTTGCTTTTCTTCTTTTTCTTTTTCTTCTTGGTTTTCAATTTCCATATTTATATTCATTTTAGTAAACAATATTATTGAGGATGCAATCTTTTGCAATTTTGTAAAACTAGATTTTAACACACGAAGTAAAATAAGAATTCATCAAACATTATAGTAATTCATGGGCTTCTAAAATGTTGTACTTGCAAAAATTCACATAAAACACCAATAAAATAGCTTTGCATCATAAAAATATTGCTTACTAATGACATAGTTCTGCATCGTAATTAGATATGAATAGTAACAAATATATAATTCTCAGATAAAAATATGCAATGAATACTCAATTTAACAAGAAATATACATTGTACTCAATTTTTTATTGGCCAGATTAATCAGAGAACACATGATCGAAATTGGATTGCAGTGAAAAAAAGTTAAAGGATTTCACGGCATAGGCTAATATATGATCTTTGTAGTTAGTCTAGTAAACCACAAAATATATCAAAAGTCTATGAAAGTTTTTAGAAGTCATTTCATTAGGAGTTATCAAAAGTATTTCGAAATTTTGATGACTCAATAAGAATTATTAAAAATCATTAAAAGTCTATATAATCCATAAAAATGATTACCCCAAAAATTGTCATTAAAAATCATAATAGAATACCACCCCCTAAATATAATCTGCCAGCTCCTCCATAATTGCTAACAGATGCAGGGTTGGAGTTAGGGCTGTCAAAAAAATCCGATATCCGACCGAAAAATTCGATACCAAATCCAAAAAAATGGATAATATCCGTATTCGAAAGAAAACGGATATTATTCGTATCCGAATTCGTATCCGAAAATAGCAGATACGGATATAGGCACATCCGTATTCGAAATATCCGATATCCGAAAATTTATAAATGTATGTATATATATTGTTATGCCCAAAATTCGGTTCGGGTATTCTAAAATGGATTCGGGTCAGATACGGGTTCAATTTGGGGATTTTCAGGACAAATTAGGGTTTTGATAAAGATTTTTAGAAGGAGGATGCGCCCCTCACTTCCTATATGTGGAGGGCGCGCCCTGAGAAGCATAAAGGCAGAATGAAGACAATTATCAACAGGTTTCACAAAGATTATTGAAGAATTCCCTCCTGTCGTATCTCAGGAGGGGGATGTCCGTCGCAGAAGGCCTCCAGGGGTATGCCTGGATATAAGGACCCATCTTAGACACTAAGGGCGCGCCCTAAGGTGGAAAGATGGGGACTTTCTGGTGTGTGCTTTGGGAGCTCTGTTCCTGTAGCCAATGGGCGCGCTCTCATTGGGGAACTTTGGAGTAATCCTGCACTTTGCACCCAAAAGCTCTGGATCACCTGTCCTGCTATCTGGTGGGTGCTTCTCATTCGGGGGACAGGGATGCGTTCTGCACTTGGGGTAAACCATGGCTATACCTGCATCCTTGAAATCAAGAAATAGCGGTAGCGGATAGGACTAGTCCTCGACGGGGGAAGTTTCCTTATCCGTGAAGTCTTGAGATCTTGGATGAGCCTTGGGCCTTTGTGGTTAGGCCTCATAGTAGAACATTCCGGAAGCTAGACCGACAATCCAAGCCCAATTGGGTTTCTTGCTCTCCAAGAACTACGTGGGCTTGATCCTCTATAAATACAGAGGTACGTAGGCAAATTGAGGGGGATGGAAGCGAAGAGCTCTACGAGCCACCACCAAAAACCCTCTCAATCTCAGCCCCCAATTCATCACAGCCACCACACTCCGGCGACTTATCCGGCGAAGAACCACCGTCACAGATCTTGATTCCGGCGACAGACCTCAAACTTTGTTGTTCCCAAATTCCTCCGTCAACAAATTGGCGCTAGAAGGAGGGCCCCGCCGATCGAGATTATAATCTTGGGAGGAAAAGATGATTTTTCGTGACGAGCGTTTTAATTTGAAAGTCGATAAACTACTCGAAAGACTTAAGAATATACGAAATTGAAGATAAATCATGGCCGACACAAGAAATCGGGAGTTGTCAAGACCAAAGTTGTGATATTCAAGCAACATGTCTCAGAAGCTGTCGACTTACATGGCCTAAAGATTAATTAAAAATTAGAAAAGTAAAGAACCAAAGCACGTATGTGAACATGTTTGGGATGGTATTGCTGGGACCCGTGACAAGCACAACAATATCAAGGCCAAAGAAGAGACAGCAACGCCTTGACCTTCTGAATCAATTCGATAAAAACAAAGTTATTAATTGCAGCAGCAAATGAACAAGGAAAGTGAATGATGACGCGCCCTTTTCTTTTTAAAAAAAATATATAGAAAGTAGCGGTTGGCACGTTTGGAGAGTGAAATATAATACTCTTGAAGCGATGGAACTACGAGGCATGGTTATAAGAGATAAAGGCTGGTTAGTCTGATGAAGAAAAGAAAATATACAAGGACACGCCTTCTTTCGAATTCGCCAGAAGAATCGGAAAGTAGGGTATACTCGTGAGATTTGCTGAGAGACACGTAAAAAAAAAATTGCTGAGAGACCATTAGCCAAGAAGAACAGAGAATATTTGCAAAGTCAACAAGTTCAAGAATGAAGGACGCGCCTTCAACAACTAACGGGGATTGTCGCATTAAAAAAAGTAGTTAGACACGATCAGTATCTGGAAGGTGATTTCAGGCGATGATTTCGGGTCAACGACATTGAACAAAATTGATTGATGGATAATTTTGAGGTGGATCCGGATGAGAATGTTCCAGGGAAGAGGCGCAATTATTAGGATCTCATCCTCGTCATTGGGACGCGCCCGCACCCTCACTATCAAGATGCGTCCTCAAGGAAGAAGATTGTGAAGGAGAATCCCCAAGAAATCTCAAGGCGCGTCCTCAGTGAAATTCGGCAAGATGAGGAGAACCTTGCTGGAAAGAAAGCTGCAAATGGTGAGTTTTGCTAATTCAAGCTGAGCATGCCTCAGAAGACTATTAAGAAGCGTGCCTTCCCCTGACTGGGCGCGCCTCCAGGTAATATCCAACCTCTATATTATTTTGCTCGATATATTTATTGCATGTATAAAGTTACAGGGATTTACCTGATGAGAAGGCCTCTAGGGGTTTGCCCGGTGAGAAGGCCTACAGGGGTTTGCCTGGTGAGAAGGCCTACATGGGTTTGCCTGGCCAGAAGAAAGGGGAACACTTGGAATCGAGGCCCCGTGATCCACAGCGCGTGCCCCCTGATTACAGGTCGAGGCCCCTTGGACATGAGCGAGCCCTTCCTCAAAGTCGTGGTCCACAGCGCGTGCCCCCTGATTACAGGTCGAGGCCCCTTGGACATGAGCGAGCCCCTCTATGAAGAAACAATATTTTTCTACAGAGGACGCACCCTCGTATCTACAATGACTTGAATGATAGGCATCAGGGCGCACCTTAACTTATCAACCTCATGTTGTGGCTTCGTCTGCAAGTATGATCGCAACGATCCATGGCATATCTTTTGCTTGAAGAAAATTGTATTGATGTGCGGCCCCATGAATCTTAGAATGCGCTCCCTGATAGGCAGGTTGAGGCCTCAAGGTCATGAGTGAGCCCTTCTACACAAGAATTACATTCATCCGGACTAGAAGAGACTGTCATCGCCCTCAGCAACTCCAACGACTCTCTCTTGAAATTCCCCTCTTAGGATGCCTCTTTAGGAGACGCTTCTTTAAGGAATGATATTCTGATGCTGGGGGGTAGTACTGATGCACCTCCCTAGCCCTACATATACATGTATTTTAGGACAATTTGTGTGAACAGCGGAATACCCCCATGGGGATGCCTCTTCGTGAGATGCCTTTCATAGGATGCCTCTTTCTGAGATGCCTCTTCGTGAGATGCCCTTTATTGGATGCCTCCTAGTGAGATGCCTCTTTGAGAGATGTTATTCATAGGATGCCTCATTTTAAGATGCCCCTTCATGGGATGAGATTTGAAGTAGCCCGTGATCGGAGAATGCACTCTTTCTACCAGAAGTTGATTGAAGTAGAGCAATGCATGAATAGTAGACTACAAGGTAAATTAATTACCTCCTAATCTAGGGGGGTAGTCCATGTACACTTTATGTACACTTTCCCTAGTCTTAGTTCAGTGAAATTTTCAACTTTTTCGAGAATGCAAGATTATGCCTGTAGGGCGTGCCCTGAAGGGTGAGTTTGAATAGTTCTCATACAATGGAGGACGCGCCCTCGGGTAGAAGATGTGATGCGGAACTTTTACTTGTAAGCGTGCAAGCCTTCCCTCTTTTGAGGATGCGCCCTCAATCACCACATCCTTTTGAAGCTCTAGTGCAATTATCTTAGATTTGATGGATGCAGCCTCCCGAACTTTAAAGTCATCAATCCACTTGATAGTATCTTGATCAAATTTTGATATGTCTCACAATCAAGGTGGAGGTTCTCATGAAGAAAATGGTTATGATTTTGAAGATAGCTTGGGGAATCAAGCTCCTCACGAAGCTTGTATTCCGGAAGAGATCCCTGATTCCCCACACCACCGTGGAAATTCGGCTACCGGCGGACAGCCGCCCGTTCTTATCAGCAACGTGGAGTTAATGGAGCAGTTATATCATATGGGAACTGCCATAAATAACTTTGGGGCAAGATTGGATTCAGTGGAGCAAGAGCAAGAAAGTAGGAGAAAATCTCGGAGTATTCCACGAAATCATCGTCGAACGGGGAAAGCTTTTCAAATTGAGGAAAGCTCTCGAAGAGGTGAAGAAGTGCAGGAAAGGAGTTTTCAATTGGTGACTCATCGAAGGTTATATTATTCTGATCCCATTATTGAACATCCAAGTGAAGATAATTATGATCGTAGGATGCCAGCTGTTCAGGAAAGGGCGCCCCCTCACCCACATCGCTCAGGGCGCCCCCCAGTGAGACTCAACGTGATGAAGAAAGACTTTACAAGCTTGAAGGAACGCTTAGTGATGACGATCTAAGGATAGTACTCCTTGAGCGATAGAAGAAAGAGAAGCACTTGGAATCGAGGCCCCGTGATCCACGGCGCGCACCCCCTGATAATAGGTCGCGGTCCCTTGGACATGCGCGAGCCCTTCCTCGGAGTGATGATCCACAGCGCGCGCCCCCTGATCACAGGTCGAGGCCCCTTGGACATGAGCAAGCTATTCCTCATGGTAATACTGGAAGAAGAAGTAGCCATGATAACGGTGATAGAAGAATGAAGATATATCGAGGGGATAGGTGACCTCGCCATAATGAAGGCGCGCCCTCAGGAGATATATCTCCTCGTATCACTCAAATTCCTTCAAATACTTAGTGAAGTGAGGTCGAGGGCGCTCCCTCCCTCTAAAGGAAAGCATCAAGGAGGTTCTCAGGGGAATCCACGACCATAGAAGAATCCACAGGTTGAAGGAAATCCACAAGCTCAAGGTCAAAAGGAATAATCTCAGACTCAAGAGGTAATTCTCACACAACTTCATGCCAGAGCTCCAGGAAATGCTCAGACGACAACTCAACCTCCACCCTTGGGGGGTACTCAAACAACTGTGCTACCAAATGTTCAAAATATTCCAGGTGTGGGGATTTTTAATGTCGATAATTTGAAGAAGCTTCTTTCTCACTTGGATGGAGGAAGGATATCTGTTACAGCACAAACTCCTCTATTTTCAACAAAGAAATTTTCAGTTAGAGTTCTTAGCAATGGTTTTAAAAGCTTGGACCTGGAGTGATTATCTTTTGGGAGATGATGAGGACTTTGCTCTTAACCAAGTTCCAAGCAGCAGTGAAGTATGCTCCTCCCATTACAACTCTGGCCAACATTAAGCAGAAAGAAGGAGAAGGACTTCAATCTTACTTCAAAAGATTCAATGAATCCACTTTGGTTAAAGGAGCAACCGATAAGACAATTAAGAGTTTCTTAGTAGCTGTACTGTAGGTAGGAACAGATTTTTGGAAGCATCTCCAAGGAAGAGACTCGGCAACTTTGGCCGATGTGTTTGCACAAACTGAATCTTTCAAGATTATAGAGCAATCCTTGGCAGACAACTGGATAACAGATGCATAGGGAAATTCCAAAGGGAAGACTAATAAGAGGAAGGATAGGTTTGTGAGTCCTATTCACCGTGCTAGGATTGTTGCTAATCGGGTGAATTTCATTGAAGTTGGAGAAATTGGGGACCTCCGAATACTTACAATTATGATATGAGGCCAAATAATTATACTCCGTTGACGGCTTTGATTGAGCATATCTTCGAGGTGAACAAGAACAAAAGACTCTTCAGAAAGCCAGAACCTCTATCTACTTGGCAAAGCAAAGACAAGAAGAAGTATTGCGAGTATCACGAGTCTACAAGGCACAACACTCACGAGTTGAAGGATGAAATTGAAGACTTGATTAAGGAAGGATTCCTAACTAATTGGATTGTCAGAGAAGTTAAGAAGCACAAAGAAAGTTCTAATAGAAGAGACGGAGACGGAGGGCGCGCCCTGCATAATAAAGATAAACCACAAGGCACGCCCTCAGAGGAAATAGTTCTAAAGGAATCATGAATGCTATCCTGGGAGAGGCTTAGGCCCACTATATTGTTCAAGAGCCAGAAGAGGATGTGCCCACTTTTAGGGCGCGCCCTCACGGACTGCGGGTAGAAGAAGCATTTGTTTCCAATTATTTTCAAGAAAATAATTCTAGAGGAGATTTAAGAAGACAACTCTGATGATATTATATCGATCAGTAATAGAGGTGAGCAGATCGAGGGAAGAAGAATGTTTTTGGAAGGTCTGGCGAACGCCCTTGTCGCGAAAGACTTCCCTCTTAAAGAGGACGTACTCTCCAAGGATGAAGCACCGATTGAAGACCCCTCGAAGTTTTGATTTTGATCTTGATTCAAGAATGCCTCAATCGGTGGAAAAGATTGGTTCAACAGAATATATAATCTTAGTGTTGGCGGATGCTAGGGATTCAGATGTTTTTGCATGGAGTCATGATGATATGGTGGGCAGTGACCCAAAGGTCATGTGTCATCACTTGAATATAGATCCTGACAGGAAGGGTAAGGCAGAAGCAATGTCTGATAAGTGAGGAAGAGCTATTACATTGAAGGAAGAGGTTGATAGATTATTAAATATTGGCTTGATTAAATAATCTTACTACCCAGAATGGTTAGCTAACCTGGTTCTCGTTAAGAAGCCTAATAGGAAATGGAGGACTTGTGTAGATTTCACTGATCTGAACAAGGCTTGCACTAAGGATAATTTTCCACTTCCTCGAATTGATCAGTTGGTAGATACAACAGCAGGATAGAGGATTTTACTACCACATTGGAATGCCCTTTGGCTTGATTAATGCGGAGGGAACTTTTCAAAGATTGGTGAACATGATGTTCAAAGATTTGATTGGAAAGACCATGGAAGTGTATGTGGACGACAGCTGAAGAGATCCGTATGCCTTAATATCATAAGGTGCGCCCTCTGTAAATATATATGTATATTAGCTTTAGAGCGAGCCCTGTGAGAGATTTACACTTGTGCATAATATCTCTTGTTTCTTACGCCGAGTTAGCTCATGTAAGCTTAGAGATGTTGTGCATTTGTGTTATTCCTCTACGAAGAAGCCAAAACTAGACATGGATGCAAAAGCTTAGAGATGTGGATTGAAGAAATTAAGGACGCGCCCTCTGCATAGAATCTTGAAGATAAGAGGAATGAGGACGCGCCCTAAAGAAGAAAAGCTACAAAAATTTTGGTGTTGTTTAAGATTGAAATTCCATGCTTCATCTTTGATTTTACATGGAATTGGGGGTAGTTGTTATGCCCAAAATTCGGTTCGGGTATTCTAAAATGGATTCGGGTCAGATACGGGTTCAATTTGGGGATTTTCAGAATAAATTAGGGTTTTGATAAAGATTTTTAGAAGGAGGATGCGCCCCTCACTTCCTATATGTGGAGGGCGCGCCCTGAGAAGCATAAAGGCAGAATGAAGACAATTATCAACAGGTTTCACAAAGATTATTGAAGAATTCCCTCCTGTCGTATCTCAGGAGGGGGATGTCCGTCGCAGAAGGCCTCCAGGGGTATGCCTGGATATAAGGACCCATCTTAGACACTAAGGGCGCGCCCTAAGGTGGAAAGATGGGGACTTTCTGGTGTGTGCTTTGGGAGCTCTGTTCCTGTAGCCAATGGGCGCGCTCTCATTGGGGAACTTTGGAGTAATCCTGCACTTTGCACCCAAAAGCTCTGGATCACCTGTCCTGCTATCTGGTGGGTGCTTCTCATTCGGGGGACAGGGATGCGTTCTGCACTTGGGGTAAACCATGGCTATACCTGCATCCTTGAAATCAAGAAATAGCGGTAGCGGATAGGACTAGTCCTCGACGGTGGAAGTTTCCTTATCCGTGAAGTCTTGAGATCTTGGATGAGCCTTGGGCCTTTGTGGTTAGGCCTCATAGTAGAACATTCCGGAAGCTAGACCGACAATCCAAGCCCAATTGGGTTTCTTGCTCTCCAAGAACTACGTGGGCTTGATCCTCTATAAATACAGAGGTACGTAGGCAAATTGAGGGGGATGGAAGCGAAGAGCTCTACGAGCCACCACCAAAAACCCTCTCAATCTCAGCCCCCAATTCATCACAGCCACCACACTCCGGCGACTTATCCGGCGAAGAACCACCGTCACAGATCTTGATTCCGGCGACAGACCTCAAACTTTGTTGTTCCCAAATTCCTCCGTCAACATATATATATATATATATATATATATATATATATATATATATATATATATATACTTTTTAGAATATAGAATATAGAATTTATAATTAATGAATTATTTAATTCATTAATAAGTAAATATATTTAATTATTTAATTCATTAATAAGTAAAAAAATTGTTATTTTTTAATTTTTTTAAATGATTCGGATATTCGGATATTCGGATTTTCGGATTTTCGAAGATATTCGGATTTTTTTTAAAAATCTTAAAATTCGGATCCGTCGGATTCGAATTTGGATATAATTTTCTAATATCCGTCGGATTTGGATACGGATTCGAATAATGATTTCGGATTTCGGATTCGGATTCGGATATAGGCAGCCGAAATATCCGTTTAAAAGCCCTAGTTGGAGTTGCTCTGGACGGACAACGGGACAAGGGATGCTCAGATGGGTCCCTGAAATTCTGAGCATAAGCTATAGATACGTATGCTGTCCTTCATTCAGTAGATGACATTCTGGCCCAGTTGGTTCACTTCATCACCTGTTCTGTTTTCTTAACACCACCCCCAAGTTCAAATCTCATGCACTCCATTTTTTTGCATAATTTTTGTAAAATGTTTGTAGATAGTTGTAGATAGGATGATAATGTCTTTAAACATGTGAAGAGAACCAGAATAATCATGTTAGGATGCTAATGTCTTTAAACATATAAAGATAACCAGAATAACCAAAAACTCATTTTTGTTTTGTTTTATTTTGAACCAAATTTATAACTAGTTACAAATATCCATTGAACCAAGTAATAAATATTTTTAAAATCAACTTTTATAAAAATACTTTTTTTTGCATAGAAAATATTGAAATTTTTGGACCCCACAAATTTGGTTCTAGGCCCGTCATTGTCTATAAGTATAGGAACTGTGCCACAGACTAATTAAAAAGAAGTTATATTTTCTTCTTAAAATAATCCGAAAAGTTGAGCGAAATTCGATTTATTTTATTCTAATAAACATCCGAAAAGTTGAGCGTGTAATCAATATATTTATATGTAACCCCTTTCCAATATAAGTGGTTACATCATAATCTTGTGTGTTACTTGAAAACTTGTGAAAAAACTTGTGAGAAATTTAACAACACACTAAATTTTGCTTGTAGTCTATGTTTTGTCATACTTTCTATAAACAACTGGAAGGCTTCATAACACCAGAAGCACTTCCTCCGGCATAGGAACATGACGCTTTTGCAGCTTGATTTCTATATGTAAGTGCTATATCTTGTAGCCTTATTCCACTGCAAGGGTATTTCTTACTACATTGTAATTGCACAGCCACTGGCGTTGCTGATGATCCACGAATGTCTTGATACCTTATATTGCTAATCCTCACTCCAGACACCTTTCAAATTAAACAACAAAGATAAATATTGGACAAGATTAAATAATTGATCATAATAATAAACCCAAAAAGTAATTAATGGAGCAACTCTTGTAATTAATTTCTTAAATTTATACCTTGCTTGGGCAATTTTGGGGGTTAGGACAGTAGTCTTGATCTATAAGAACAGGATTTTTGACATTATTCATGACAATGTGTTGGAATAGCACATTTCTAACAAATCCAGTGCTAGACCTTGCCCACGTTTTTATTCTCACACCATTGTCAGTATTCCGAAATGTAACTGATTTCACTGTCAGATTCTGAACACCAGGTTCTTGCGAATTCCATCCTAGACTTCCAATGCTGTTATCAAAATAATCAATTTACATCATCAGAAAATGTAACACTAGGAATAAGACCTACGATGTGAATATATGAGAGTACGTAATGAATATTCTATGTATTCGAATAGGATGTAAAGTTTACCTAATGCCATGGCCGGGGCCGCAGGAAACGTTTTCGATCCATGTGTTAGTAGTTCCAGGTCCAATTGATACGCAGTCATCTCCGGTACTAATTCGAGAGTTAACTATGTTAGTTCCTGATGATAATTGTATGTGGATGCCATCTGTGTTGGGGCTACTAGCGCGTGCTGAGATCTTGATTCCTCGTATATTGGCATTGTTGCATTTGTAGACGATCATGTGGAACATTTGACTATTTATTAACGTTAATCCACTCACAACAACATTGGTTGAGCTGTAGAGTCCCAAGCTCTGCAAGGTAGAAAATTATTTCCGTCAACTTTTGTTCAATTAGTTATGCAGAAATGCAGGGTGCATGTGCTTAATTAAGATGTTTAAGTAAAAGATCATGATGCAATGAGAAAATAAAGTATTCTTGTATAATAGATGTTGTGATGGAATATTATTGCAGTAATATAATATCTTTTGTTTCATCACATATATATTAATGAGGAACCAATTGTCAACTAAGATCAGATTTCCATAGATTATTTATATTAAGCAAAAAAGTGAAGAGGTTCAACTCAGATCCCTAATCAGATGCAGTGAACAATTACATATATACTAGTTGGTAAAATATATTGAACGCAAGTGTTCTAGTAACATACCGTTGCACCTGTAGGACAGTTCTTTCCAGATTTCTTGCAATTCCACAGACCAGTACCTTTAGCATCTATGGTCCCCCCAGTTATTGTAAGTCCATTAACTCTCTCAAACTTGATCCAGTTTTCAGAACTACCGAGAAGATTGTAATTAGTGGAAGCCACAATAGTGCCATCAATCCGCATTGCCATACTCTTTCTACAATTGAGACCACTGAATACTATGGGACTGCGAATCAAGTATCTTCCTCGGGGCAAGTAAACTTGAGCTGGATTTCTAGAAGCACAAGCTATATTCCATGCCCTAAGGAGGGTCTTTGATACATCTGTTTTGCCATCAGCTCTGGCTCCTAACTTCTGCACATTGATCGAAACTCTTGCAGCTGATGATGAATTTACGAGGAAGACGATAGAAAGTGTTAGAAGAATATAATAAGACATTGCACTCCTCACCATCCTGAATGTGTTTAAACAATAAGGTCGGGAGAGAGTGAAAGAGAAGGAGAATGTTTTGATGGTGGGAATTGTGACAATCTGGTGGCGCTATTTATAATAATTCTTTAGTTGCAAAAGTCTGGATCAAGAAATGAATCCGTATGTAAAATACATGCAGATTTATCCCAATTGTCCATTAACGTGCAAGTCCCAATTGTCCATTAACGTGCAAGTCTAGTCTATGCATGCATGTTCTAGCTTGACGGAGAAAAAACAAATTATGTTTGCAGTTAATGCGCCCTTAATTATGTCATGTGCATATGAACTTGTTTAGTTTCTTCTGAGATTAATTGCTGGTTTTCTTGCACTTTTCACGCCTTATTCAGTGGTTATCACCTCAAGCAACTCTATATAAATTATAGTTGTACACTTTAGCACATCAAAGTACAGAATTCCCATACAAACTATATATACACACTAGTGGACATGCGTTTTCGATTATATTAGGGGGCAGTACACATGATTCAGTACTATTCATCTTTTACTTGGCAACTAGAAGTCAACATAATTTATTTATAACAAAGTCTACATCTACCGCACCTCATTCGACTTAATTTGGAAAATGCTAAAGCTCTGGATTTATTTTCCTGATAAATTCAAATATAATGTCATTTTTTCGATTATAAGTCTATTGTAAGAAATGAATTCTCAAGTTCACTAATTAGATTTATTAAAACATATCATAATGGTAGATTATCAACGCCATCTTATATGACAACAATTTTTAGCCTCTAGGATCATTCTATAATCTTAAGAAAATGTTAGAAAATATAAAATTTCTTCCAACATTTTTTTTCACAAATGCTTAAATATTTGGTAATTTTTTTATGAAATATGAAATTTCACATGATAAAATATGAAATTTCACATTTATACATATGTACTCATAAATTAAAACGTGTTCGCTACCTCAAATTTGGGATTATTTTTTTTTGAAAACTTCTTTAAAGCCTCTAACATTAGACATTAACAAATAAATTCATTTGATGTTAATGATTATAACTGTTGTGGAATAAAAACGAGGGTTTGTAAATTGCGGCTAGGGTTTGTATGTATTTAATACAAAGGATGGTGAGCTTCGAACTTTAATGGCTGTTCTTGCGTTCGAGACTAAACGGTCCTCACAAGATGCCTACGTATCTCTGTATTGTTAGAGAATCAAGCCAACGTAGTTCTGAGAATGAGGGGTCAGGCCCTTTATATAGGCTGAGAAGCCTTATAATTATGGTAGGATTCTGAGACTTGGTGGACAACTCTTTGAGGAAGGTTCTAGATCTATTCCTTATAGGAATCAGTTTCCATATTGAATTGGATGCCTTATTGGATAAGTCTGAAGGGGATATTATCCTTATCCAACTCTTATTTGCTGAGCTGTTTATTACCCTTAATATTAATTACGAAATTAATATTATAAATAGGGTTTGGGCCCAACTGGTGGGCCGCACGTTTGGACCATTCCGAGTATAATTAATACCACATTAAAGGTGTCTTTAAGGCTTACTTTTAGCCCATATCATTTGCCCCCCAACTTCTAGGAAAACTGATCAGGTTTTCCTTGAAGTTTTAACTGCCTTTCTTGAGACTTGGGTCAGGGCTTTGTACACCAGTGTTTCACAAATGTCGTCTCGATGCAAAGTGTGGAGCGACCGACACGTTTACGACGATATGCCTTATTCGAGGCTAAGCAATTTCCATAACTTCAGTTACAGAATATTTTTCTTCAAGGAATTATCTATAAAATTCCTCGTATTTCCATATTTATCCTATTATAGTACCCACAGGAATCAAAATTCCATGTCCGTGAAGATTTGCTGTCAAAAAGTCAATTTTTATAGCAAATTTCGACCAGGATTGAGTATTTTCGATCAGGAATTCGACTAGGAATTCGACCAGGAATTCGACCAGGATTCTGGTCGAAATAAGGCCTTCTTTAGCTTCCTGATCGAAGAGATTTTCGACCAGGATTCTTGGTCGTTTCGACCAGAATCTTGGTCGAAATAAGGGTCCAATTTTGTTCTGGTCGAAGGGTTTTTCGACCAGGATTCCTGGTCGTTTCGACCAGAATCTTGGTCGAAATAAGGGCCCCAGAATGGTTTTGGTCGAAGGGTTTTTCGACCAGGATTCTTGGTCGTTTCGACCAGGATTCTGGTCGAAATAAGGGCGTTTCCAACGTTTTGGTCGAAGGGTTTTTCGACCAGGATTCCTGGTCGTTTCGACCAGAATCTTGGTCGAAATAAGGGCCCCAGAATGGTTTTGGTCGAAGGGTTTTTCGACCAAGATTCTTGGTCGTTTCGACCAGGATTCTGGTCGAAATAAGGGCGTTTCCAACGTTTTGGTCGAAGGGTTTTTCGACCAGGATTCCTGGTCGTTTCGACCAGAATCTTGGTCGAAATAAGGGCCCCAGAATGGTTTTGGTCGAAGGGTTTTTCGACCAAGATTCTTGGTCGTTTCGACCAGGATTCTGGTCGAAATAAGGGCGTTTCCAACGTTTTGGTCGAAAGGTTTTTCGACCAGGATTCTTGGTCGTTTCGACCAGGATTCTGGTCGAAATAAGGGCGTTTCCAATGCTTTGGTCGAAAGGTTTTTCGACCAGGATTCTTGGTCGTTTCGACCAGGAATCTGGTCGAAATAAGGGCGTTTCCAACGCTTTGTTCGAAAGGTTTTTCGACCAGGATTCTTGGTCGTTTCGACCAGGATTCTGGTCGAAATAAGGGCCACTTTGGCTTTTGGCCTATTCTTATTGGACCTGATAGGTTTCTTTTCAGAATGGGCTTGACCTCATAGCTGTTATTGGGCCCGTCCGGGCTATTCGAATCCAAATTTAGGATCTTTTGTCTATGATATTTTTCAAAAATATCTATAATTTTTTTCAAAATATCTAAGATATTTTTACAAGATATTTTTCTAAGAATGTCCTAGAATTGGGCCTTAATTTGGGCCGGTTTCATGGGCTTTTTTGACCTGTCACTGTAGGTTTTCTGACCGTTTAGAGGAATTTTAACCGGTTGAAAAGTTGTATATAAGAGTGAGAGTGGAGAGTTCACTTTCTCATTCTCACTTCTACTCAAACACTTCACTAGAAATTCTCTCTATAGTTCTCTTTATTTCAAGGCGATTTCCGGCGAGAGTTTTCATCGAGCTCCTCCCCCTCACGGTGGTTTCTGGGTTTTTTTCCTTGAAGATCTCTTCATATCTTCATAGTTTCTGGGTTTTCTTTGAAGATTTCTTCAAATCTTCATAGTTTCTGGGTTTTCTTTGAAGATTTCTTCAAATCTTCATATTTTCTGGGTTTTAGCGGAGCTTCAAACCTTTTTCCAGGAGCATCAATGGAGGACAAAGCTAAGTCCCGTCTTGCAAAAATGAATTCTGCCTCCTCCAAAGGTACTATCACCATTCGCTCTTCTTACACATCTCTAGTAGATATGTTAAATCAACGTGGAGATGATTACCCTTCTTTGTCAGAATTAGATGCATATGACTGTTGTAGCTCGTATCATGATGTTGATGAAATCACTAGATATAACAAACTTTTTAAAATCAAATCACCTTATAAACTTGTCCCAGCTGAGCCAGGTGACAGACCTTGTCACTGGAAACCAAATTCTTTATGTGTTTATAGGGAGAGTTTAGTAGCTGGTCTTCGTTTTCCATTTCATGAATTCATTCCTAGACTCTTAGCTGATGTTCAAATTAGTCCATGTCAACTTCCGCCAAATGCGTGGAGAATCATATTGTGTTTCATGGTTTTGTGTCTTAGACAACAACTCCCTTTATCTGTCGCGCTTTTTCGCAAGATTTTTCAATTTTACAATAGTCCTGCCACGAACCCTGGCTGGGTATATGTTAAGCTCCGCCCTATAGTTCCCCCAATTTTTAACGGCAAGTCAATCCCTGATAATAATACGGGCTGGAAAAATGAGTTTGCATACTTAGAATGGGATGGAGGTGATTGGGGCACTCTCTTTAGGCAGACATTTTCGAGAGTTTCAGACGGAAGCGCTAAGGGAATCGTCCTTAGTACTGAGGAACAGGCCGCTTATAATACTCTGACCCAGGCAGACGGTAGTTCTATTACGTGCCTAAGCCTTTTAAATGAGGAATCTCTAAGGGGAGTAGGCCTTTCCAGAGTTTCTGAACGGGGTAATTTTCTTACTAATCTTTGCCATTTACTTTTTTACTGAATTTATTCCAACTCTATTTTTGGTTGTTCTTGCAGTTGCGAAGTTGATTGTGGAGGCTGCGCCCTCTCCTGATGAAGAGACTTCCAGGATGGTTCGAGCTAAGAGGGCTGCTGACCCTCGAGGGAAAAACACAGAGCCTGCTTTTCTACGCCCCCACAAGGTCCAAAAGGAGACTTGAGGTACGGTGACATAGCTGGATTGGAGGGGAGCTCCCAGGTTAACGTCTAGTCGACAGTTTTTAGGCCTCCCTGGGGCTTCAGAAAGCAGGATTCTGTGGTGGGCTCTACCAAGCACTCCATGGATTGGTCTTTGAACTCAATCATCACTCCTAACTATAAGGACATGGTCCTTAGTGGAGGTATTGGTGAGTCAGAGGCACTCGGTGCTCAGGCTATCGCTGTGGTGAGTCTCGAACTTTATCTTTCAATACCTTAACGGCTTAGATTCATTATTTGATTTCAATGCTAACCTTTCATGCAGGAAAACGTCCATTTCCAAAGCTTGGTTCATAAAGCCAAAGCTTGGAAAGAGAAGTCCAAAGGTTTTGAGTCTGAGTCTCAGAAGAAGACTCTCCACATTAACCGACTGGAAGAGCAGCTAAAGAAGAAAGATGAAGAGATGGTTGGGATGCATGCGGAGCTGGTTGCCCTGAAGGATGACAAGGAGAAGCATATTGATGATTATCTGGATTCGGATGAGTACAAGACTCTCATGGATCAGCATGATGAGATGCTCTTTCCTAGCCAGTTTACTGATGGGTGGACAAAGCCCTTGAAGCAGTTCTGAGGCAGCATCCAGTGTTATTCTTGCCTTCTGCTTTTCCTAGTCCTCACCTTCCCAGTGCCTTGACACATGAGCCTGGTTCCAGTGAAGAGCTATTCGGGGAGGATGATGCTTTGGTCAAGGAGCATGCTACCGCCACTACTTCAGCTTTGGATCCCAAGCCTCCTCTAGCTCAGCCTGGTGCTGCTAACTCTGCCGATGAGGGGTCTACTACTGAGACTAGTTCTGAGGATGCTTCTCCTGCTAAGGAGGCCCCTAAGGCCCCTTAAGCTTTATTTATTTATCTTTTGCTTTTCTGAACTCTGGGTTTCCACCATTTGACTTGATAGCCTTCGGGTCTTTGTAATTTTTAACTTAACTATTTATGCAGTTAGTTTCTGTTCATTTTTCTTGTTTTTGCTCATAGTTTGTTAAACTTTTAGAATTTTTGAGTACTTGGCCTCCTGGCTGGTACTAAACTCACAAGTTGGTCCAACATTCGTCTTTCGTTTGTTTTAACAAGGAAGGATAACCAATAGAGGAAACAGAATAAATTCCATTATGCTGTCAAAGGATATCAATAAAATGGGTTCAACCCTTACATAGATACTCTATCAACTAGTGGGAGCAACATGCTCTATAATGGTTTCATTCGAACCTTATTTCTAATAAATAGATAAAAGTCCAAGCCTTTGTCAAAAGAACTTAAACATAATAAACTTTGAGGTTCACAGCATGCCAAGTTCGGGGCACCTCAACCCCATCCAAGGTTTATAACTTGTAGGATCCTTGTCCTAACACCTTTCTGACTAGATACGGTCCTTCCCAGTTTGGTGCTAACTTTCCTTTTTGGCCAACTCCTGAGGCTTCAATCTTCCTCAGAACCATGTCGCCTTGTCGAAAAAATCTTTCCTTAACTCTCTGGTTGTAATGAAAAGAGGCTCTCTTCTGATACTCAGCATTCCTAGCATTAGCTTCATCTCTAACCTCGTCAATTAAATCAAGGGCAAGTCTCATCCCTTCTTCATTAGTTTCTGGCTCATATGCCTTGACTCGAGGTGATGCTTGCATGATCTCCAAAGGCACAACTGCCTCGGCTCCATAAGCCAGCAAAAATGGGGTTGCTCCAGTTGTTACCTTACAAGTGGTGCGATATGCCCAAAGTATGGGCAGCAATTCATCTACCCAAGTGTTCCTAGAGCGTTCGACCCTCTTCTTCAATCCATCAAGGATAATTTGATTAGCTACCTCAGCTTGCCCATTGGCTTGTGGATGTGCTAATGAGGTAAAACGGAGCTCAATCGCATTCTCTTCACAATACTTCTTAAACTCTTCAATATTGAACTGTGTCCCATTGTCTGTCACAAGGATTCGTGGGATTCCGTATCTACAAATGATGTTCTCCCAAAAGAACTGGGAAACTTGCTTGGTGGTTATCTTGGCCAGGGGTTTAGCCTCAATCCACTTAGTGAAGTAATCAATGGCCACTATCAGGAATTTCCTTTGCGCTGAAGCCATGGGAAAGGGTCCAAGTATATCCATCCCCCACATCGCAAATGGAATGGGAGAGTTAATCGAGGTCAACATCTCAGGCGGTTGCCTCACAATTGGGGCGTGCTTCTGGCATCTCTCACACCTCTTGACATAGTTTTGTCCATCAGCCAACATCTCCGGCCAATAGAACCCTAATCGAATTATCTTGTGAGCTAGGGCTCTGCCCCCCAAGTGTTGCCCACAGATCCCTTCATGAACTTCCTCCAATGCTTCCCTTGCCTCTTGAGGCCTTAGACACTTCAAGTACGGGATGACAAACGACCTTTTGTACAGAATACCCTCAATCAAAGTATATCTCAACGCTCTTACTGAGAGTTTTCGTGCCTCCATTGCATTGTCTGGGAGCCACCCGGTCTCCAGGTGTGCCTTGATAGGATCTATCCAAGAGCCTCCTATATCAATTGGTGCCACTAGCTTTGCGTTAACGGTCGGGGCCTTCAAGACCTGAAAGTAGAAACTCCCAGCATAATTTTCTATTTCAGAAGAAGCAAACTTAGACAGGGCATCGGCCTTAACGTTTTCTTCTCTCGGAATGTGTTCAACATGACACTCCTCAAACTGAGACATAACAGCCTTCACCACTCTCAGGTATTTCGCCATAGTCTCATCCTTAGCTTCGAATTCACCATTTACTTGGGATATCACAAGCCATGAATCTCCACAAACTTTGAGGTTTTTGACCCTCATGATTCTAGCTAAACCCAAACCAGCTATTAATGCCTCATACTCCGCCTCATTGTTGGTAGTAGGAAAATCCAACTTTAAAGCGTACTCAACTGTGAACCCATCGGGGCTTTGCAAAACCAAACCTGCACCACTAGATTTTGTTTTTGATGCTCCATCAAAATAGAGCACCCAATATTCCTTCAGATCAGATGTAAGTTCCTCTTCTTTTTTCTCTTGCCCAGGGGTAGTCATTATCTCTTGCCCCCCAACTTCTTGGTTGTTAATAGTACATTCAACCACGAAGTCAGCCAATGCCTGAACCTTGATGGCTGTCCGAGGCTTGTATGTGATATCGAATTCTCCTAACTCAATCGCCCATTTAATTAGCCTTCCACTGGCCTTAGGGCTATGCAATATGTTCCTCAACTGTTGGTTCGTCAGAACTTGAATCTTATGTGCCTGGAAGTAAGGTCGCAATTTCCTTGAGGCAGTTACTAATGCCAAAGCAAACTTTTTTATGGGTGAGTAATTCAACTCAGCCCCATGCAACACTTTGCTCACAAAGTAGATAGGTTTCTGGACTTTCTCCTCTTCCCGAATAAGGACAGCACTCAGGGCTTGTTCAGATACCGCCAGGTATAGACAAAGAGTCTCTCCAGGACTTGGTTTGGTCAATAACGGGGCTTCAACCATGTATTTCTTCAATTGCTCAAAGGCCTCTTGGCTCTCAGGGGTCCACTCAAAATTTTTCACCTTCTTCAATGCTTGAAAGAAAGGCAAGCATTTGTCACCAGACTTGGAGATGAATCTTCCTAAATCCGCTACCCGGCCTGTCAACTTCTGCACATCTCTTATAGAACGCGGGGGTTCCATGTCTAAGATCGCCTTGATCTTGTCGGGGTTGGCCTCTATGCCTCTTTTAGAAACCATCAGACCCAAAAATTTGCCTGATCCAACGCCAAAGGCACACTTGGCTGGATTCAAAATCATTTTGTGGTTCCTCAGCACTTCAAATGCCTCTCTGAGGTGTTTAATATGGTCTGCTTTGACCAAGCTTTTAACCAGCATATCATCGACATAGACCTCCATGGTTTTTCCAATTAGATGGGCGAATATCTTATTCACCAATCGTTGGTAAGTAGCTCCCGCATTCTTTAAACCAAACGCCAAAACAAGATAGCATAAAACACCAAAGTCAGTTATGAAGGATACCTTAGGGATGTCATCCTTGTGCATCTTAATCTGATTATAGCCGCTGAATCCATCCATGAAGCTCAGCATTTCATGTCCAGCTGTGGCATCTATCAACATATCTATTCTTGGCAGAGGGAAACAATCCTTTGGGCATGCATCATTCAGGTCAGTGAAGTCTATACACATCCTCCACATCCCATTCGCTTTCTTGACCATCACAGGGTTTGCTAACCATTCGGGAAACTGAATTTCTTCAATAAAACCAGCCTCCAAGAGCTTATCCACTTCTTGCTTAATGGCCTCTTGCCTTTCCGGAGCAAAATTTCTCTTCTTCTGCTGTATTATCTTCCGATTAGGGCCGACATTCAATCTATGAGTTATAAGTTGGGGATCAATCCCTGGCATGTCAGCTGCTGTCCAAGCGAAAACGTCGCTATTCTTTTGTAAGAACACTATCAACTTGCCCTTCAGGGGTTCTTTCAAAGAGGCTCCAATATAAGTCACCTTCTCAGGGTCGCCTAGCTCCAGAGGGATAGGTATTAAGTCCTCTGCTGGCTTTCCTCGGTGTTCATCATCACCACGGACATCCATGTCTTCAATCGGGAGTACCTGCCCCCCGGTTCCATCAGCTCTCAAAGCAGCCACATAGCAACTCCTGGCCAATTTCTGATCTCCTTTTTGTTCCCCAACACCATTCCTGGTTGGAAATTTGACTTTCATATGATAAGTAGAGGCAACAGCCTTGAATGCATGAAGTCCGGTCCTCCCTAAGATTGCATTGTACGTTGAGGCAGCCTTAATTACTAGAAAGTTCAGCATCTGGGTGACTTCCTTAGGTTCTTGCCTTATTGTCATGGGCAGCTGAATGGTCCCTTCAACCTTGGACTCAACTCCATTAAATCCGTAGATCGGCATGTTAATCGGGGTTAGTTGAGAGTCAGTATACCCCATCCTCACAAAAGCATCATGAAACAAGATATCGACAGAAGCTCCATTGTCTATCAGGACCCGCTTCACTTCCGAGTTTCCAATTACAGGAGTTATGACCAACGGGTCGTCATGGGGGAATTTCACCCCTTCAAGGTCTGAATCATCAAAACCAATCACGGCCTCAGTCTTAGCACGCTTCGAGGCTTCTCCTATGATGTGCATCACTTCTCTGGCATAAGCCTTTCGAGAGTTTCGGGTAGTGCCGACCGCTGTTGGTCCTCCCCAAATCATATTGATTACTGGCCCTCGAGGCTGTGGGTTACGATCGCGATCGTTATCCCTCCTATCATTGTCTCTCCTATCATAATCCCTTTTCTGGGTTCCACGGTCTTCACCCTTGGTGAACTTGTTTAACTTTCCCTTCCGGATTAAAAATTCAATTTCATCCTTTAACTGTCTGCAGTCATCTGTGTCATGCCCCACATCCTTATGGAATCTACAATACAGATCTTTGTTTCTCTTTTCGGGGTCACCCCTGAGCGGTTTAGGCCAGCGAAAGTCCTTATCCTTCTCAATGTCCAACAAAATTTGGCTCCTAGGAGCGTTCAACCTTGCATAATCAGAAAACCTTGGCCCAAAACCCTTCTTGGGTGATGACTCGGAGTCCTTGCCAGCCCGGGGATACTTGTCCCTAGCGTCGTACTCTTGCTCTGACTTTCTTTTCTTTGAATCATTAGAGCCCTTGCCATTACCTCATGTGGTTTCCTTCTTAATGTTGTCCTCAGCCTTGATATATTTATCGGCTCTTCTCTGGAGCTCGGCCATGTTCTCAGGAGGGTGTTTTGCCAAAGACCTTTTGAAGAAGAGGTCAGTGGTTCCGTGTTCCAGGGCTACCATGGCCACCTTATTTTCCAGATCGGTGATATTCAATGTCTCCTTGGTGAATCGCTTGAGATAATCCCTTAAGTTCTCATTCTTTCCCTGCACCACATACATAAGGGATGCAGAACTTTTCTCATGAATTCTCCCACTGATGAATTGGCTGATAAAGGCAGCGCTCAACTCCTTAAAAGAGCCAATCGAGTTTGCAGGTAGACGGCTATACCATCTTTGAGCCATGCCTGACAGAGTTTGAGGGAACGCCCTACACTTTAAGGCATCACTAGCAGGCTGCAGCAGCAGTGCGTTTGAGAATGTTCTGACATGATTCGCGGGATCGCCCGTTCCATCATAGGCCTTAATAGTTGGCATCTTAAATTTCCTTGAGATGTGGGCATTCATCACCTCCTTAGTAAACGGAGGTGTGGGATCGTCAGGGTCCCCAAGTGGCATCAGATCTTTAGGGTTGCTTCTGGGGGTCTCCACCCTTGTGGATTTTTCGGTTCGGGGATCAGCCCTCCTTTGCCTTCTTGAAGGCCTTTCCAAATTTATAACGGGAATCCTCTCTGCAGTTGGAGGAGGCTGAGTTTGATTCAACCTATCTTGTTCTCTTGCAATATCGTCCTTCAATTTTGAGATCTCTGCCTCGTAAGCCTTGATTTTCTCAGCAGTTGTCAAGGGGAGTCCATCATGGATTCTTCGTGTTCTTCTTAGAGGTTCCTTGCTAGCACGTCGCCTCCTCGGGGCTTCATCTCGATCATCATCCTCAGATGATGATGAATCATCAGTATAGGGACCAGAGTAATCATCATATTCTCGATCCCGGATCTGTAAGGCGTGTCCGCTTGGTCCAGGTTCCCTTCGTCGAGGGGGGTAGTTAGGCAGCCCATACATAGGGTTGGTGTTCAAAGGGAGATCCGTAGTATGGATCTGTACCCCCGTGCGATCAACGTTACCAAGAGGAGAAACCACCATCCGGAGAGGGTTAGTTTCTTGGCTTTGATGGACAATTACTGAGTGGGTCCCCTCTATATGGGGAGTCGTCCCTGGGGGCTGAGTGGGCAGAGGTTGAATGACCGTCCCTGTTGATGGGAGTATTTGCCCTTCCTCAGTGACGATGAGCGGATCAGAAGTGGCTGGTGGAGCAGAGTTAAGGGGCACGGCCTCGGTTGATGTTGTTCTTCGTGTTTGAACCATGGTTGATGTTGTCTTCCCACAGACGGCGCCAAATGTTGTGGAATAAAAATGAGGGTTTGTAAATTGCGGCTAGGGTTTGTATGTATTTAATACAAAGGATGGTGAGCTTCGAACTTTAATGGCTGTTCTTACGTTCGAGACTAAACGGTCCTCACAAGATGCCTACGTATCTCTGTATTGTTAGAGAATCAAGCCAACGTAGTTCTGAGAATGAGGGGTCAGGCCCTTTATATAGGCTGAGAAGCCTTATAATTATGGTAGGATTCTGAGACTTGGTGGACAAGTCTTTGAGGAAGGTTCTAGATCTATTACTTATAGGAATCAGTTTCCATATTGAATTGGATGCCTTATTGGATAAGTCTGAAGGGGATATTATCCTTATCCAACTCTTATTTGCTGAGCTGTTTATTACCCTTAATATTAATTACGAAATTAATATTATAAATAGGGTTTGGGCCCAACTGGTGGGCCCCACGTTTGGACCATTCCGGGTATAATTAATACCACATTAAAGGTGTCTTTAAGGCTTACTTTTAGCCCATATCAATAACTTTTACTAATATAAGTAAATTAAGCCATTATGTTACATTTGTTTTGATCTCATTATAATCAGTTTCTTGCCAAAACAGTTATACATATATTAAATAAGGTGAATTAAACTTTGAATATGTTTAAATTTTATCCATACTATACTGTATGAGTGCAGTGAAAATTAAAATTAGTTTATATAAATTATGAAAAATATGTCTTTGAATATGTGGGGATAAAATCAAGAATATTTATCAAAAATACCAATTTTCTATTTTTTTTTGCGATTTTAACATCTTAGAAAAATATTTACGAAAATATTTTTTTCAAAAAAAACATTTTACAAAAATAACAATTTATTTTCAAAAATACGGTCTGAAACCAAATACCAGTTTGAGCTAGATGCGTAATAGGTTTAATGTAGTTACATATGTGATTGCAAACAATTGAATTTGATTGATTTGATCATTGATTTGGTTGCATACCGTATTTTTGCAAATAAGTTAGTATTTTGTAAAAAAAAAAATTTGAAAAATCTTTTTATAAAAAAAATTGAATTTGAATATTTATAAAAAAATCCTAAAATCAATGTCACAAATGGTAATACAATGGTCTAGGAAAATTAGATCGGGCCTAGTTATTTGTTCGAAAATGGACTCAACGTGTTGAATATTGAGATCAGCCGATCTTTGATCCAAAATATTAAAAAAGTTACATATTTAAACTTATTGTTTTTCTTTTAAATAAACTAGTTGATAAACCCGCGCTTCGCGACGGCATTACAATTTTTATTTTTAAAAAAATTTAATACATTTACGTTATATTATAATATTAATATTAAATTTTAATAATTAAATATCTTCTCTAATGAACCAATTTCTTGTTAAATACGATTTTGTCGATTGAGCCGCTCTCTCGTTAAAACCGAAATCCCAACTTTTTAACATATATTATAAAGACTACAGTATCAAATTCTAATAGCTAATACAATCTTTTCTAGCGAGCCCTCTTCCCGTTAAATACGTTTCGAACCGCTCTTATTTGAAACCGAAATTCTAACTTCACTATATAAAGAGAGTAAATTCCAATTTTTATATTATTTAAACTTTCTAATATTTATAGAGTTTTAAAAGATGAAAATACATCTTATATTTTCTGTATATTATAGATAAACTTGTATAAAAAAGTTAAAATAAAAGATTTTTAGGAAAAAAGATGTATAGTTTTAAAAAAATCGTATATAACGTCTCCACCGTCCTCGTATTCTACTTCCAATAAAACATTTTATTTTATGTATTATATATTTAAACACTTTTTATACGGTCTTATTTAATGAACCGCTTTCTTGTTAAACACGGTTATTACTATTGATCCGCTCTCTCGTTAAGACCAAAAACCTAACTTTTACATATATTACTTGTATGATAATGTTTATCCATAAAAATCAAATCCTAAAAATAAAATAAAATTTATAACATCAATATGGTATTTTAATAGCTAGTACAATCTTTTATAGTGAGTCGTCTTCGCGTTAAACATGTTTCGAGCCGCTCTCGTTTGGGATCGAAATTCCAACTTCATTACATATTATTGACGATACTTATCTTACACAACAATTTTTTTCCTTAAAATCAAAACCTAAAAAATAGAGTGAATTCCAATTTATACTTTCTCTAGACTTTCTAAAATTTTTGGAGTTTTAGAAAATGAAAACACATCTTATTTTCTCTTTATATTATAGATACTCCAGTATTTATTTAGGATTCTTGCATGAGATTGTTCTTTTATTAAGTTAACACATCAATTCTTTTCTTTTTAAATACGGTGAATTATGCTAACACATCAATTCTTTTTTTTTTTAAAATACGGTACCTTTTTTATGACAATAGTATTGGATTTATGAATAAATTTTCCTAATATAAGTATAATTAACTTATATAAAAAATATATAATTTAAGAAGATCGTACTTTCTATAAAATATTTAATTATATTTCTGCTCTATATATTCAAACACTTATTCTACTTCTAGTAGAACGTTTATTTATATATATTTTCGATAAATTCGAACTCTTATTCTTTATAAATTTGAACTCCTATTCTACTTCCAATAGAACTTTTAATCGTATGCCTTATAAATACTTATTATACTTACAATAGAACTTCTAATCATATGTCTTCTCTATAAATTCGAACTCTTCTCCTTTATAAATTCGAACACCTATTCTACTTCTAATATGTTAATTAATATTTTTGTATTTATTAGTGTTTAAAATTCTAAAATTCTAGAAAATTAGAAAAATAGATTGAGACGATCTTAGAGCGCCACCTAAACTCCCGCTATCCTCCTTATATATATATATATATATATATATATATATATATATATATATATATATATATATATATATATATATATATTGATATACTTGTATATCTATTCTAAGAGATGAGAGTCGAAAAGATAAATTCTAACTTAACTCATTGCGTTCAAAATATCTAATTTTTACTCCTTTATCTTCTAATATTATTCTCATAGTCTATAGAAGTTTGATAGAAAAATCATAAAGATATAGAAAGCATCACTTTCACCAATATAGAAGTTATATTATAGACAAATTGTCATAATGAATCAGCTTGAGACTCGTTTCGTAAATGAACTGAACTTAAATACGATATAGTTTGATTCGAAATTTTGTGAATAAGTTCGATTATATAATTTATGAACAAGTTCGTTAATATAGTCCGTGAACCATGTTCATGAATAAGATCATAAAAATGTTTGATGAATGAGTTCGTGCATAAATCCAATATATATGCTCGTGAATATATTTCATTAACATTTCATAAGTTCTCTTCTATTCATGATAACTAATAAATAATTCTATATTAGTGTATGTAAATGTCTACAACGTAATATGAAAGTTTATTTTTCCTATTTATTATTTTCTTTTATTAAGTCTATACACTATTTTTATTATAATATATAAATTTTAATATATGTAACACTATAGAATATACATTAATTGGTTATTTATTAACTAAATTTGATCTTAATTTAACTCGTTGATAGGTTTAGATAAAAAGCATATTTCTAGTTTTTCCGAGTATTTATCCCTTGTTTTTTTAATTTTAATGCAAAAAAGATTTTATAGAAAAAAAATTCAGGTGTTCGTGAAGACGAGATCATGAGCAGTGTTAATGAGATATTCATGAGCTAGTATTCATTATATGTTCGTGAGTAGTAACTCATGAGACATGTTCGTTAATTGTTCGCGAATAATTTCGTGAATAATATTTTTTAATCGAGTCGATACACAAACAAAAAATTTACTCGATAAAAGTTCGAGCTCGAATTCGACGTATTTTTAACGAGCTAATACACGAACAGTTAAGTGTTCGTCTCGATTCAACTCATTTATAATTCTATTCACGAGTATATATATCGTGTTTGTATAAGAATTCATTTATGAATCATTTTCATGAGCTTGTTCATTAACTTGGTTTAAGAATAATATAATCAAATTTTTTCGCGAATTTTGAGTCAAACAATATCGTGATCAAGTTCAATTTATTTATGAAATGAAACCCCAAAATTGTGTTAATTTTTAATTCATTCAAATTGAATCAAATTTGAATACCATTTTTTGTTGAACTAATCAACAAATCGTTCGTGAACGTCTGGACTCAATTATAAACAAAAAATAATGTATTTTGGGTGAAAAAAAATAAGAATTAGTAATTATTAACTATAATATTAATTTTTTATTTAATTAAATAGAATAATTAATATAATACCAAATTACCAAAATTTTACTTATATAATATAGATATAATTTTACTTTACAATTAACTATATTTTATATTGAATTTTTATTAGATATATTTTAATTTTATTGTAGTAAATTTGAAATAATTAGAGATAAAATAATTAAATTGTAATTAAAATAAATAAAAAATTACATATTTATTATTTAAACTATATTTTGAGTTCTAGAAATCAGAATTGGACGATCTTACAGCTCATGCGAAGCTCATAAAATAATATTTAATTTAGTGATGATATAAAAATTATAATCCAAATGAAACTGCCCAGAATTTGAAGGAAAATTAAATTATGAATTTTTACATTAAGAATTATATTTAATGTAGAAAAGTAAAACATATTCAAAGTTGGTTTTAGTATTTCAATGTAAATAGACTTTTTAGTTTACAAATTAAAATATATAATATATTTTTAAGTTAGATCAAACGATTTCTATCTATTTATTTTAAGATCTAACTGTTCTTATTTATTTGATCGTACTGAGGACCGAACATGACTACCAAATTTTTGGATAAGATACCCCTTACGCTTATTATTATTTGGTCGTTGTTATTATTTTACTTTTATTGTAGTAAATTTGAAATAATTAGAGAAAAAATAATCAAATTGTAATTAAAATAAATAAAAAAGTTCATATTCAATGTAGAAAAAAGAAAAACTATTTGTATTTGTTTTAATAATTTAATGTAAATAGACTTTTTAATTTACAAATTAAAATATAGAATATTCTTTCAAGTTAAATCCAACGATTCTCATCAACTTGTTTTAAAATTTAACGGTTCGTATATGTTTGGTCGTATTGAGGACTCGACTACCAAAATTCTGGATAAAATTCCTCTTACGCACACTTATTATATATATAGCTTATAGCCTGTATATTTTTCAGAATATATAGTTTTTTATGACGACCTTGTGAAGAAAAAAGCAAATTATAATAAATTTATTGGATTATATGATTTTATGTACTATTTGAGTCATATCTTTAGTTCTAAAAATTAGATTTGAATGATTTTACAGCTCACGTGAAGCTCATAAAATAATCTTTAATTTAGTTATGATTTAACAATTATATATGAGTGTCAACTACTTGAAAACGGGGAAAAAAAAAGTTACGAATTTTACATCAAAAATTCTATTCAATTTTGGAGATCTATTTATACATCATTTAAATTATTTGAATAATCAACCAAATATTAAATCGTCAAAAGTTTAATTATATAGTATAGATTTAATTTTACTCCCCTATTAATTATATTTTCTAATGAATTGTTATTTCATAGATTTTAATTTTATTGTAGTAATTTTAAAATAATTAGAGAAAAATAATCAAATTGTAACTAAAATAAATAAAAAAAATTCATATTTAGTGTTTGAACTCTATCTTGAGTTCTAAAAATCAGATTTGGACGATCTCATGTGAAGCTGACAAAAGAATCTTTAATTTAGTGATGGTATAACAATTATAATTCAATGGAACTCCCTAGAATCTGAAGGGAAAATACAATTATAAATTTTTACATTAAGAATTCTATTCAATGTAGAAAAAGGAAAACCTATTTATATTTGATTTTAGTATTTCAATGTAAATAGACTTTTTAGTTTATAAATTAAAATATATAATATTTTTTAAGTTAGATCCAACGATTCTAACCTATTTATTTTTTAGATATAATGGTTCTTATTTATTTGGTTGTATTGAGGACCGGATCAAACTACCAAAATTTTGGATAAGATCCCTCTTTCACATATTATATATGAAAGGATATAATTATAACATGTGCTTCACACAATTGTTTTTAATATTTATATGATTTTTTATTCTATTGAAATTTATAGATTAACCATATAATATAATGAAAAATTGAGTTAAAATTAATATACTCCTTCCATCTCAACCAATTGTTTACACTTTTCATGGAGTGCCCGACACGCATTTTAAGGTCTATTCTAAGAATAGTTTCGTAACTTATTTTTAAAATTTTCTTTTCTTGAATAAAAATATAAACATTAAATTTTTATACACAAAAAGAAAATTTTAAAAATAAATTATGGAACCATCCTTAAAATACACCTTAAAATACGTGTCGGACAACTTTTGAAAAGTGTAAATAATTGGATGGGACGGAAGGAATATATAAATACAAAAGTAGCGAGAAAAGTCAAATTGATAACTTAAATTAACATATATCTTATTTTTACGTATTTTTTTAGGGATTGATGTTGTTGGTGAGTGACTCAACCGATAAAGAAATATACCACTATTACGGAGTGAACCCTGAATCCAAGTGAAAACTATTGATTATACTATAAAATATCAAAAAAATATAGGATAATTTTTTTTACTAATTAATATGTATAATTATATTTGACAAATAATGATATGAATACGTATATTTTATTTATTTATATAATGATTCTCTCTTTAACTCTATATAGAAGTTTTTTTTTTTATGGAATGTTACAATGTATATACATATTTGGCATTTCTGAATGAAGGATTTTAGATCTTAATTACAAAAGTTAGAAAAAGTAATGTATTTTAGCAGAAAAAAGTAATTGATTAGTTATTATTAACTATATTATTAATTTTGTATTTAATTAAATAGAATAATCAATAGAATACCAAATCGCCAAAATTTTACTTATATAGTATAGATATAATTTTACTCTCAAATTAATTATATTTTATATTGATTTTTTTATTAGATATGTTTAATTTTATTGTAGTAAATTTGAAATAATTAGAAAAAAATTAATCAAATTGTAATTAAAATAAATAAAAAGTTCATATTTAATATTTAAACTCTATCTTGAGTTTTAGAAATTAGAATTGGACGATCTTACCGCTCATGCGAAGCTCATAAAATAATTTTTAATTTTGTGATGGTATAAAAATTATAATCTAGATGACACTACCCAAAATTGAAGGAAAAATAAAATTATAAATTTTACATTAAGAATTATATTCAATGTAGAAAAGGAAAAGCTATTCATATTTGGTTTTAATATTTCAATATAAATAGACTTTTTAGTTTACAAATTAAAATATATAATATATTTTTAAGTTAGATCTAACGATTCCTATATATTTATTTTAAGATCTAACGGTTCTTATTTATTTGATCGTATTGAGGACCGACTACCAAAATTTTGGATAAGATACTCCTTATTATATATAAGGATGTAAGGATCCTTCAGGAGGTCACCCCCAACAGAAAATCAGACTAAGGTTAATACTGATGCGGTAGTTTTTGAATCTTCTAATTGTTATAGTTTTGCGTTCGCTGCAAAGGATCACAAGGGTGATTTGATAGAAGCTAGGTCCAGTTGTAAGGTGGGTTATACTGCTCTAGAATGTGCAGAAGCCATGGGGAAAGCTAAACAGATGGGTGATATCATAGTAGAGACGGACTGCCTGATTTCCGTTCAAGCAATTAGAGGTAATGTTGCAATGGTCTCTTACTTTGGGGTATTAATTCAGGAGTGCAAAGACCTCCTGAAGGAGTTAAAAGTAAAAAGTGTAGTCCTTAATTTTGTAAAGCGTTCTGCGAATAATCTAGCTCATGTTTTGGCAAGCTGTAGTTATTCCGTAGCTGATCGCATCTGGAAGGCAATTGTAGTTTAATCAGAAATTTCTCATGTTCTTGTGAACGATTTGAATTAATGAAAGTTTATTTTCTCCTGGGAAAAAAAAGGATATAATTATAATTAATTTTTAGTATAAATTGTCTTACTTTGATTAAGTTTGTTGGATTATTAAGTGAAAAAATTAATTTTTAGATTATATTTCAAAAATTAACAAATTTATTTGGTAGCTACGGAAACATTATTGTATAACGCTTCTTCTCTTTCCATTTAAACTATACTTACCTTTTACACCGGCAAAATACATATATAAAAAGTAAAAACCCTAGAAGACGACAGCAAGAATCCTCCTCGTATAGTTATCATGGTGGTTGGGTTGCTTACAAAATCATCAAATATTATGCTCCAGTGAGAGATTTTGAATTTATCACCGTTGCCGGCAGCAACAAAATCACTGTATTTACCGTCAGCAAAAGTATGTTTTCGCCGGAATAATAATTATAATAATGCGTTGTTGTCATCTTCCGGTGTCAATCATAAATTAAACAACAAATTTGTCATTGCTTGTTCAATCCCTCCTCTCCCTAATTCTTCTTGTTCCTCTCGTTTCGAAAACAAAAACAATCCTTGTATTTTTAATAACCAACATTCAATCATCACTGTTTCTAATAAGATAGGTGAAATTAAAAAGAAGGTGATTAAACTGTTAGTTTCATTGCTGTTATTTGGCTTTCTTACTTTTATTACTACCTGTTAGAATTTCAAACTCTCTAGAAGATAAACATATATAGTCATATATGGTAGGCTATTTTGAAGAAATCAACAAAAACATTTCAATAGTCAATAGTCAAATATTTATGCTTGAAATATATAAGTTGTGATGTAAGGGGTGATGCAAAACCATGCAATTTGAAGCCTATATAAAGGCTACCCAGCAAGCTCAATAAATACACCAAAAGAGATAGAAAGAAAGAGCTGAAGCTCTTGTGAGAGAAAGAAAGAAATTGTAATTTCTTCTTATATATACATACACGTTTCCAACAAGTGGCATCAGAGCTTGGTTGTTAAATTCTGAAAATTCTGCAAATTTTCCGGCAAGTTACTATTCTGGCGGCACTGTTCACGCCGTAGAAGACGAAGTACTGTTCACGCGCGGAGAAGACGAAGTACTGTTCATACATACGGTATTGTTCATACATACGGTACTGTTCATACGAAACTGTTCATACATACGGTACTGTTCACTTATACTGTACAAGGATATTTTTTTTTAAAAAAATATGGCAAATATGGTGCAACAAAATATTCCAAAGTTGATGGCTACAAATTATGGAAACTGGAGTATCCAAATGAAGGTGTTACTCGGTTTATACGATAATTGGGATATCGTTGAAAGCGGCTATAGCGAGCCAGAAGATGCTACCGCTGAAGCAGCACTTTCTAATGCCGAGAAGACGGCGTTAAAAGAATTTCGAAAAAAAAACAACAAGGCGTTATACATAATTTTTCAAGGTGTCGACGAATCCACCTTCGAAAAAATTTCAAATGCAAAGACAGCGAAAAAGGCATGGGAGATTTTGCAAAAATCATGCCAAGGTGTTGAAAAGGTAAAAAAGGTACGGCTTCAAGTATTACGTGGCGAGTTTGAGAATTTAAAAATGAAGAGCTCGGAAAATATCGGTGAATATGTTACGGGTTTGAAAACGGTGACAAACGAAATGAAAAGAAATGGCGAAAGTCTCGATGATGTTCGGGTCATGGAAAAGCTCATCCGCTCGCTAACAAGAAAATTTGATTTTGTTGTTACTGCCATCGAGGAGTCGAAAGATTTGTCCACAATTTCTATCGATGAGATAGTTGGTTTACTTCAAGCGCATGAGCAGCGGATGAACCAGTATGATGATACGAGCCATTTGGAGAAAGCTTTGCAAAGCAGCATGTCTATCGGTGAAAATTCTGGCACTAGCAGTTCTGTACGTGGTAGAGGTGGCTATAGAGGTAGCTACCGAGGTGGACAAGGACGTGGAAGACAGACGTTCAGTAGAGGCCAGAATAATGAAGGCTATCAACCATCTGGTCGTGGTCAAAATTTTAGAGGCCGTGGAAGAGGCGGATTCCAACAACGAGGTGATAAGTCTCAGTTTCAATGTTATAATTGTAACAAATATGGTCACTTCTGTTACGAGTGTAGATCACCGAAGGTAGAAGAACGAAGTCATTTTGCAACAGCAAAAGAAGATAAAGATGTGGGGTCTGCTATGTTCCTCACTTACAAAGGAGATGACGAAGGCAAGAAGAATACATGGTATCTTGATTCAGGAGCCAGCAACCACATGTATGGTCACAAGGAATTATTTACGGAGATAAATGACACCATAAGCGGAGAAGTTACATTTGGTGACTCATCTAAGATTCCAGTCAAAGGGAAAGGTACTGTTACTATTGTGACAAAGAGAGGTGATAAAAAGTATATAAATGATGTTTATTATATACCTGCTTTGAAAAGTAATATCATCAGTCTTGGTCAACTTGTGGAGAAGGGATATAACATACAGATGCAGGATAATTCTCTTATCATCAGAAATCAGGTTCGAGAATTAATTACAAATGTGGAGATGTCAAAGAATCGTCTCTTCACTCTTGATATGCAAACAAATGTGCAGAAGTGTTTGAAGTCAGCCATTAAAAATGGCTCGTGGTTATGGCACTTGAGATTTGGTCATCTTGGATTTACTGGCTTGAAATTATTGTCAAGGATGGTGGACGGTTTGCCACCAATCACCGAACCAAATAAGTTGTGTGAAGCTTGTGTTAAATGAAAGCAACATCGACAAAGCTTTCCAGTTGGAAAATCATGGCGAGCTAGAAGGCCACTGGAGATAGTTCACACAGATATTGCTGGTCCATTTGATGTTGCATCTCTTGGAGGTAATAGGTATTACCTAACATTTATTGATGATTTTAGCAGGAACAGTTGGGTGTATATCCTTAAAGAAAAGGCGGAGGCTCTTGATAAATGCAAGGAGTTCAAAGCACTGGCGGAAAAACAAAGTGGCCATTATTTAAAGGTACTTCGATCAGACAGAGGAGGCGAGTACACTTCAAACTTGTTTAGAAATTTTTGCAGAGCACATGGAATAAATCATTAGTTGACAACGGCATATACTCCACAGCAAAATGGTGTTGCAGAGAGGAAGAATTGCACCATTCTAGACATGGCAAGGAGCATGGTGAAAGCAAAGCATATGCCGAGGACTTTCTGGGGTGAAGCCGTTCTATGTGCAGTTTATTTGTTGAATCGTTGTCCAACAAAAAGTGTTAGAAACAAAACTCCAAATGAAGCGTGGAGTGGAAGCAAACCATCAGTTGGACATCTCAGAATTTTTGGGTGCATTGCATATGCACATGTTCCCGATCAGAAAAGGAAGAAGCTGGATGATAAAGGCGAAAAGTGCATGTTTACCGGATATGAAAAAAGGAGCAAGGCGTACAGACTCTATAATCCTCTCACGAAGAAATTAATCATTTCTCGAGATGTTGAGTTTGATGAATCTGATTACTGGAGATGGAGCGAGGAAGAAAGAAAAGTTGCAGGCTTATTCTTTAATGATGATGATGATGATGGTGATGACTCCAACATAGAAGATGGCGGAGATGATGATCCAACTTCTCCACAAAGTCCGAATCAACAAACTCCTGCTTCAACACCATCGAGTTCAGGAAGCAACAGTAGCAGTAGTTCAGGGGGAGCCCCGAGAAAAATGAGGAGTCTGGATGACATTTATGATGCAACAAGTCCGGTACAAACATCCTTTGATTATTCTTTATTTTGTTTAATGGCTGAATGTGATCCAGTTACATTTGAGGAAGCTTCTGAAGAAAGCAAATGGAACAAAGCCATGGATGAAGAAATTGGCGCAATCAAGAAGAATGATACTTGGGAGCTTACAAGTCTTCTAGAAGGACACAAAGCTATTGGTGTCAAATGGGTCTACAAGACAAAGACAAATCAGGATGGTGAAGTGGAAAAATAAGAGGCGAGGCTAGTGGCTAAAGGCTACAAGCAGAGACATGGCATTGACTATGATGAGGTTTTCGCTCCAGTTGCAAGAGTTGATACCATCAGACTTCTTACAGCTATTGCAGCTTAGAATCAGTGGAAGATTTATCAGATGGATGTGAAGTCAGCATTCCTGAATGGTTATCTTGAAAAAGAAGTCTACATCTAGCAACCACCTGGATATGTTCAGAAAGGCCAGGAAAATAAAGTCTACAGACTGAAGAAAGCCTTGTATGGTCTGAAGCAAGCTCCGCGAGCATGGAACACAAGGGTTGATGAATACTTTCAGAAGAATGGTTTTGTGAAAAGTCCATATGAGCATGCACTTTACACAAAGACGAATTTAGGGGGACATATTATGATTGTGTGCTTGTACGTAGATGACATGATCTTTACCGGAAACAACCCTGGTATGTTCAATGATTTTAAGAAGGTTATGACTAATGAATTTGAGATGACAGATATTGGTCAAATGTCATACTTTCTTGGAGTCGAGGTGAAGCAAAGCAAAGATGGAATTTTTATGTCTCAAAAAAAATATGCCGAGCAGATTTTAAGCAAGTTCAGAATGGAAGAATGCAAGCCGGTGAGCACGCCCGCAGAAACGAGCATAAAGCTCAAAAATGATTCAACAAGGGAGTCGGTAAATCCGACATTGTTCAAAAGTTTGGTTGGAAGTCTGAGGTACCTAACTTTCACTCCTCCAGATATCATGTATGCAGTTGGACTGGTTAGTAGGTACATGGAGAAGCCGAAGCAAGATCACTTCATGGCAGCTAAAAGAATTTTGAGGTACATAAAAGGTACACTTAATCATGGTCTGTTTTACACGCATTCTCAAGATTCGAAATTAGTTGGCTACTCAGACAGTGATTATGGTGGAGATTTGGATGACGAGAAAAGCACTTCAGGATATGTTTTTCATATCGGTTCAGCAATATTTTCATGGTCATTAAAGAAGCAACAGACAGTTGCTCTCTCAACATGTGAGGCAGAATATATGGCAGTAGCAGCGTGCGCATGTCAAGCTATGTGGCTAGGCTACATATTGGGCGAGTTAAATCTCGGAAAGGAGGATCCGGTTACTATATACGTGAATAACAAATCTGCTATCTCACTTGCAAAGAATCCGGTGTCACACAGTCGAAGCAAGCACATCAACATCAAATATCATTTCATACGAGAGTAGGTGAATGACAAAATTGTGGAGTTGGTGCACTGCAGGACCGAAGAAAATTTAGCAGATATTTTCACGAAGTCGTTGAAGCCGGAGTTATTTCACAACATGAAGATGAAGCTTGGAATGCAAAGTCGAGTTTGAGGGGGAGTGTTAGAATTTCAAACTCTCTAGAAGATAAACATATATAGTCATATATGGTAGGCTAGGTTGAAGAAATCAACAAAAACATCTCAATAGTCAATAGTCAAATATTTAGGCTTGAAATAAATAAGTTGTGATGTAAGGGGTGATGCAAAACCATGCAATTTGAAGCTTATATAAAGGCTACCCAGCAAGTTCAATAAATACACCAAAAGAGATAGAAAGAGAGAGCTGAAGCTCTTGTGAGAGAAAGAAAGAAATTGTAATTTCTTCTTACATATACAGACACGTTTCCAACAACCCTAGAAGCATGAGCCTGCAAAATTTCTCTGCCTTGGCCGCAACTTCGCCCTCCTCGTCATCTACTTCAACATCTTCAACTTCTTGTACTAATTGCAATTGCTCCGAATCATCTTCTATTTGTACTTGCAGTTGCCACATTGCTGAAATTATTGCTTATTCGATGGTCCTAACAAGTTTTCTTGGCTTTGTGGTGGTACCATTATCTATTGGGATATCCCTTGTGTTGCTTGTAGCTTATTTCATGTTAACTCTTTTACTTGTGAAAATATTAGTTATTGCACTTGCTCTTTGCATCATGGTACCTCCTGTTGTAGCGCTCGTAAATGGCTTTTTATATTTCTTACAACTTTGTAAGGATGACAAAAAGAGTCTTCGTGTGCTTCAGGTTTGCTTCAATTTTCAGTCTTTAAATCATCCGGTATTTCACTATGCTTCTTGGTATGTCTCATTTACTTTCTGACTTGGCAAGGTTGGAGTTCAGGACAATATGCGAGAATTGCAAAATGAACTAGCTCAAACTGCAGATTCATTCGACTTATAAGATGGTATGAAATTGGAAGGTAAACAAAATTTTAACTTTTGACAGTCTTTATGCTTAACTTTAAGTTGCTTTCTTTCTATATTCTGCAAATGAATAGTACAACTTAAAATTCTAAGCTATATATCAGTGTTTTTGGCCTTTGTGTGTGTGTGTATGTAGTTTTATGAGTACTAGCTACTGAGTTATTTCCAATGTTATCCATCCACTTCCCTATAACTATGCTGCAATGTCATCCTTTTCTTGTCATTGTCACTAGAGAGATGTGCAGAAAGACAAGTGTGTTCTTATACTCCGGGTTTTATTTAAATTTATTATATAAATTAAGTATTACAAAATAGTGTTGATATGTGAATATATGTGGTTGATCTACTTTGTAACTATATTACTTCACAAGGTTGGAGTTTTGGTCAAGTCTTAGGATCGTAAAAAGAGCTTAGCAGAATGGCTCAAATTGCTGATACATCTAACTTAGACGGGTTGAACTTGTATTACAAGATGAACTAATTTTTCAACATGTTAACCTTTTAAAACATATCAATAATGTACTTTATTAAATATTTATATATAGGGTTGGATTTTTATAAAATGCTTAAATGTGCTCATACACACTTTTAGATACCAAGCTATTCCTCTTTCTATCTTCCTTTGGTATATAAATTATCGGAGCAAGCACTTTAGGGGGAATTTCTCTACTTCTTGCTCCTGCCACTCCTCTCAGTGTTCATCTCTCAACCCTTTTTTGACGTAGGTATTTCATTTTAACTCTCTAGAGAATCTCTGTAATTTGCTTCAAAGTTCACTATGGAGAATTTAAGTCGGTCATACAGTTTAATTGTGAGACTAAATCTAGGAGTCCTTGCTTGGATTGACTGTGGTCAAATCAGGTGATTGACTGGGGTCACAGCAGGTGCTTATGGGCTTAATTAGCTATTGATAAACTGCACATACAATGTAAAATATATCAGTTTAATAGCTGCGTTAACACCTTGTTTTCCCAGTTTATCAAGTGCTTAAAGAGAGGGGTACTTGTTTTATTCCATCAAGAAATTTCTTTGTATATTTATGATACTTAATGCCAAGATCAGCGTAGCCCTCTTCAAGCCACTGTCAAGGAGATGCATGCCCTTGTCACCTCTTACTGTTACTTAGCATGCAATCGTTTTATTATGATGATACCAAATGACCTCAAAGTATTTCTTGGTATAAAAAGTAAGCACATGATGACGATTTTTAGTGCTGCCGACTAAAAGATCGGATCTCCATACGAGAAAACCACTCAACTAAAGTAACAAAGCCACATAACTGAGATGACCTGCTTCAGCCCAAAACCTCACATAAGAATATATATATATAACTAGTAAGTGCTGGAAACGTAGATGGGCCTTGCACCAAATATATAAAAGCTTTGTACAACACAAACACACATCTGTATATATTAATAATAATAAGCTATAACTTAGATACACAACAACAAGGCTTCAGCCTTTTTCTTTCACTCAGAGCTTCAGCTCTCTTTTCTCTCTAACTTACAAACTCACTTTTGGTGTGTTTCTTTAACACGTACAGAAGCTGTATTTATAGGCCATACTTGCATGTTGAATGATCTCATCTCTTACCTCATTGTCCAGCTATTTTAATGTAGCCACCTTACTTTGAACAAATACCAGCCACCATTTCTGAATTTTTGTTCACTGGTCCAACTTTCATACCATCCAGATCCAGAAGCTTTGACATTCATCTGTTCTATGCATGCACCATTTATTTATTTCATCCATATTACTACTTCTATTCATATACATACAAACCCAGCTGTATTATTTGACCTAGCTGTTGATAAAAGAACGGGGTTGAATTCTAACACTCCCCCTCAAACCCGATTTTGCATTCCGAGCTTTCTTTTCATATTTTGAAACATATCCGGCTTCAACGGCTTCGTGAAAATATCTGCTAAGTTGTCTTCGGTTTTGCAGTTCACCAGTTCAACAATTTTGTCGTTCACCTGTTCTCGAATAAAATGATATTTTATGTTGATGTGCTTGCTTCGACTGTGTGACACTGGATTTTTCGCAAGTGAAATAGAAGATTTATTATCCACATAAATTCTAACTCGATCCTCCTTCGCAAGATTTAATTCACCCAATATGTAGCCTAGCCACATAGCTTGACATGCGCACGCTGCTGCTGCCATATATTCTGCCTCACATGTTGAGAGAGCAACTGTCTGTTGCTTCTTTGATGACCATGAAAATATTGCTGAACCGATATGAAAAGCATATCCTGAAGTGCTTTTCCCGTCATCCAAATCTCCACCATAATCACTGTCTGAGTAGCCAACTAATTTTGAATTCTGAGAATGAGTGTAAAACAATCCATGATCAAGTGTACCTTTAATGTATCTCAAAATTCTTTTAGCTGCCATGAAGTGATCTTGATTCGGCTTCTCCATGTACCTACTAACCAGTCCAACTGCATACATAATATCGGGACGAGTGAAAGTTAGGTACCTCAGACTTCCAACCAAACTTTTGAATAATGTCGGATTTATCGACTCCCTTGTTGAATCATTTCTGAGCTTTATGCTCGTTTCTGCTATAGTGCTCACCGATTTGCAATCTTCCATTCTGAACTTGCTTAAAATCTGCTCGGCATATTTTTTCTGAAACATAAAAATCCTGTCTTTGCTTTTCTTGACTTCGACTCCAAGAAAGTACGACATTTGACCAATATCTGTCATCTCAAATTCGTTAGTCATGACTTTCTTAAAATCATCAAACATACCAGGGTTGTTTCCGGTACAGATCATGTCGTCCACGTATAAGCACACGATCATAATATCTCCCCCTGAATTTGTTTTGGTATAGAGTGCATGCTCGTATGGACTCTTCACAAAACCATTCTTCTGAAAGTATTCATCAACCCTTGTGTTCCATGCTCTCGGGGCTTGCTTCAACCCGTATAGTGCTTTCTTTAGCCTGTAGACTTTATTTTCCTGGCCTTCCTGAACATATCTAGGTGGTTGCTCGACGTAGACTTCTTCTTCAAGATAACCATTTAGGAATGCGGACTTCACATCCATCTGGTAGATCTTCCACTAGTTCTGAGCTGCAATTGTTGTAAGAAGTCTTATGGTATCAACTCTTGCAACTGGAGCAAATACCTCATCATAGTCAATCCCGTATCTCTGCTTGTAGCCTTTAGCCACTAGCCTTGCCTTGTATTTTTCAATTTCACCATCTTGATTGGTCTTTGTCTTGTAGACCCATTTGACGCCAATTGCTTTGTGTCCTTCTGGAAGACTTGTAAGCTCCCAAGTATCATTCTTCTTGATTGCACCAATTTCTTCATCCATGGACTTGTTCCATTTGCTTTCTTCAGAAGCTTCCTCAAATGTAACTGGATCACATTCAACCATCAAACAAAATAAAAAATAATCAAAGGATGTTTGTACCGGACTAGTTACCTCATAAATACTATCCAGACTCCGCATTTTTCTGGGTGCTCCCCCTGAACTGCTGCTTCCTGAACTCGATGGTGTCGAGGCAGGAGTTTGCTGATTTGGGCTTTGTGGAGGAGTTGGATCATCTTCTCCGCCATCTTCTATGTTGGAGTTAGCACCATCATCATCATCATCATTGAAGAACAAGCCTGCAACTTTTCTTTATTCTTCGCTCCATCTCCAATAATCAAATTCATCGAACTCAACATCTCGAGAAATGATTAATTTCTTCGTCAGGGGATTATAGAGTCTGTACGCCTTGCTTCTTTTGTCATATCCGGTAAAGATACACTTCTCGCCTTTGTCATCAAATTTCTTTCTTTTCTGATCGGGAACATGGGCATATGCAATACACCCAAATATTCTGAGATGCCCAACTGATGGTTTGCTACCAATCCATGCTTCATTTGGAGTTTTGTTTCTGACACTTTTAGTTGGACAGCGATTCAACAAATAAACTGCACATAAAACGGCTTCAGCCCAGAAAGTTCTTGGCATGTGCTTTGCTTTCACCATACTCCTTGCCATGTATAGAATAGTGCGGTTCTTTCTTTCTGCAATGCCATTCTGTTATGGCGTATAGGCTGTTGTCAACTGATGATTGATTCCATGTGCTCTGCAAAAACTTCTGAAAAAGTTTGAAGTGTACTCGCCTCCTCTGTCTGATCGGAGTACCTTCAAATAATGACCACTCTGTTTTTCTGCCAAAGCTTTGAACTCCTTGAATTTATCAAGAGCCTCCGCCTTTTCTTTAATGAGATACACCCAACTTTTCCTGCTAAAATCATCAATAAAAGTTAGGTAATACCTATTTCCGCCAAATGTTGCAATATCAAATGGACCAGCAATATCATTGTGAACAATCTCCAATGGCCTTCTAGCTCTCCATGATTTTCCAACTGGAAAGCTTTGTCGATGTTGCTTTCCTTTGACACATGCTTCATACAAATTTTCTGGTTCGTTGATTTCTGGCAAACCGTCCACCATCTTTGTTTTTGACAATAGTTTCTAGCCAGAAAATCCTAGATGACCAAATCTCAAGTGCCATAACCACGAGTCATTTTTAATGACTGACTTCAAACACTTCTGCATCTCCGTCTGCATATCAAGAGTTAAGAGACGATTCTTTGACATCTCCACGTTTGCAATTAATTCTCGAATCTGATTTCTGATGATCAGAGAATTATCCTGCATCTGAATATTATATCCCTTTTCCACAAGTTGGCCAAGACTGATGTATTACTTTTCAAAGCAGGTATATAATAAACATCATTTATATACTTCTTATCACCTTTCTTTGACACAATCGTAACAGTGCCTTTTCCTTTGACTGGAATCTTCGATGAGTCACCAAAAGTAACTACTCCACTGATGGTGTTGTCTATCTCCGTAAATAATTCCTTATGGCCACACATGTGATTGCTGGCTCCTGAATTTAGATACCAGGTATTTTTCTTACCTTCGACATCTCCTTTGTATGTGAGGAACATAGCCGACCCCACATCTTTATCTTCTTTTGCTGCTGCAAAATGACTTCGTTCTTCTACCTTCGGTGATCTACACTCGTAAGTTAAGTGACCATATTTGTTACAATTATAACATTGAAACTGAGAGTTATCACCTCATTGTTGGAATCCGCCTCTTCCTCGGCCTCTAAAATTTTGACCACGACCAGATGGTTGATAGCCTTCATTATTCTAGCCTCTATTGAACGTCTGTCTTCCACGTCCTTGTCCACCTCGGTATCCACCTCTATAGCCACCTCTGCCACGTACAGAACTGCTAGTGCCAGAATTTTCACCGATAGACATGCTGCTTTGCAAAGCTTTCTCCAAATGGCTCGTATCATCATACTGGTTCATCCGCTGCTCATGCGCTTGAAGTGAACCAACTAGCTCATCGATAGAAATTGTGGACAAATCTTTCGACTCCTCGATGGCAGTAACAACAAAATCAAATTTTCTTGTTAGCGAGCGGAGGAGCTTTTCCATGACCTGAACATCATCGAGACTTTCACCATTTCTTTTCAATTCGTTTGTCACCATTTTCAAACGCGTAACATATTCACCGATATTTTCCGAGCTCTTCATTTTTAAATTCTCAAACTCGCCACGTAATACTTGAAGCCGCACCTTTTTTACCTTTTCAACACCTTGGCATGATTTTTGTAAAATCTCCCATGCCTCTTTTGCTGTCTTTGCATTTGAAATTTTTTCGATGGTGGATTGGTCGACACCTTGAAAAATTATGTATAACGCCTTGTTGTCTTTTTCTCAAAATTCTTTTAACGCCGTCTTCGAAATTAAAAAGTGCTGCTTCAGCGGTAGCATCTTCGGACTCGCTATAGCCGCTTTCAACGATATCCCAATTATCGTAGGAACCAAGTAACACCTTCATTTGGATACTCCAATTTCCATAATTTGTAGCCGTCAACTTTGGAATATTTTGTTGAACCATATTTGCCATATATTTTTTTTGAAAAAATATCCTTGTACAGTATAATTGAATAGTACCGTATGAATAATGCCATATGAACAGTGCCGTATGAACAGTACTTCGTCTTCTACGGCATGAACAGTGCCTGCCGGAATAGTAACTTACCGGAAAATTTGTAGAATTTTCAGGATTTAACAACCAAGCTCTTGATACCACTTGTTGGAAACGTAGATGAGCCTTGCACCAAATATATAAAAGCTTTGTATAAACAAACACACCTGTATATATTAATAATAATAAGCTTTAACTTTGATACACAACAACAAGGCTTCAGCCTTTTTCTATCACTCAGAGCTTCAGCTCTCTTTTCTCTCTAACTTACAAACTCACTTTTGGTGTGTTTCTTTAACACATACAGAAGCTGTATTTATAGGCCATACTTGCATGTTGAATGATCTTATCCCTTACCTCATTGTCCAGCTATTTTAATGTAGCCACCTTACTTTGAACAAATACCAGCCACCATTTCTGAATTTTTGTTCACTGGTCCAACTTTCATACCATCCAGAAGCTTTGACATTCATCTATTCCATGCATGCACCATTTATTTATTTCTTCCATATTACTACTTCTATTCACATACATACAAACCCAGCTATATTATTTGACCTAGCTGTTGATAAAAGAACGGGGTTGAATTCTAACAGTAAGTACTGAACCTTAATAATTAGAAGTTTAGAACCATTAGTAGATTATTAGTTGATTCAAAAGGCAGATCTTTTACTACGTGTGAGGCAGTTAACGATATATATAATTTATGACTAGCTACAAACAGAAACAACATTAGGGGCCGTTTGGAAACATAGATTTCATTTGAAATCTAGAATTTCAAATTTAGAATTTCAAATTCAAATTCATTGTTAGGTAAAAACAAGAATTTCAAATGCAAAAATTTCAAATTTTGCTATCCTCTTTGAGAAACACTACAAATTCAAATTTTGAATGAGTATTTGGAAATAAATTAGAATTCATTATTTTTAAATATTACAATTGTAATATTTTTTTTTACTTTTATAGTAATATCAAATTATTAATTCTAAATTGATTTTGATTTTTAGAATTTATTAATAACTTATAACAAGTGTAGAGAGAGGGTGATCCTGTAGGTTGGTAGAGGATAGAGGGCGAAGAGAGAAAGAGCCCGATTGTGAATTTCAAATGACTACCTTTTATCTATAATTTCAAATTTTAGAAAGCTAGTTAAGATTTGCTTGTTGTGGAATTCTCTTAATTCCAAATCAAAATTCTCAAGTATTTGCCAAACATTGAATTTGTTCAAATCCAGTATTTAAAATTGTTATGTAACTAGCCCATCTAAGTAACTAGCATTTCAAATCCTTGATCTATTCAAACACTCACACTCAATCGTATGATTGAATCAAACTTATACCAATATCAATACCAATACCAATTGCCAATATATCAATACTAACAAATATTTAAATCAAACAATGGGGGTAGAGTGACTCGAACCCGAGACCTCTCCTAAATCGAGCTCTGATACCATGTTAAGTAACTAGTCCATCTAAAACCTTAAGTAACCGGTCCATCTAAAACCTTAAGGTGTCAGAGGAAGGCCCCAACAGAATCTTATGCTATTCAACACAAATGAAATGCTTGTTACCGAACAGACCATTACAATACATCAAAGTCAGGCCATCTAAGTGAATTGAGGGTAATTAGTAGTGACTAAATGTTAAGCTACCAAACTGCAAATGGAAACTAATCTTATGCTATGTATCAAATGATCAATTCACTTGCTTCTTATATACCACAAGAATCAATATATATTAATTAAGATAAATTAATTGAGCAACAAAACTAGATTGTTGAAAAAATCACCTTAAAAGAAAACAGGGATTGTCCACTATTTTGTCCAAGACCTGTAAATTAGAGCAAGGCAAAGAAAGATCAAGGATTAGTTAGTAACAGACATAGAAGATATATAGATAGAGAGAAAGAGAAAGAACGCTCATTTGATTGGACAAAAAAAAAGACTAAAGTGATAGTACATTGGAGGCTTTGGAGATAATGTTTTGATGTATGAAGTCAAAGTATGAAGTCAAAGCAGTGAAGGAGCTTTAAGAAAAAGTGTGAGGGGCCAAAAGAATTATAAATTAATTAATTAATAATTTCAAATTAATAAGTAACTATTAAATAAATATCAGAATTTATAATTATTACTTTTAAGTTTACCTAAGCAAATGAAAGTAGTAGATAACTTAGTTACTTAAGAAAAAGAAGATAATTTAGTTGTTTTCTAATTTAAAATTTAGTATTTGTATAGATTAATTTCTAATGCGTGGTTTTCATCATGTTAATTGTTCTATAATCAACATCAAATTAACAGTTTTTTAGTTTGTTTTATAATTCTTGGTATTTCTTTGTTTTACCTTACATTGTTTTAACATAATAATAAATTATTATTATTAATAAAATGAAACAGAACACCTCAAATCAAGTGTCAGGATAACATCCTTATTACTAATAATAGTATGAGCTGTGTAGTAGTATTGGTACTGAGTAGTAATATGTGTTAGTAAGGGTATTTTAGTATTTTTATTGTTGCTGTGGGACAAGTAGTATATAAGTGGTTTATCAGTTGTAATTTTAGTTTATGCAATTTATAAAAAGGAATTCCACCAAATCTTTCTCTCTCTATAACAAACTCTATGAAAATATGTCTTCTTCTACAACTATCTCTATTTCTCTCTCGATCTCTATCTGATCTTCATCTATCTCTGTTAATCTCTTAGATTACTCGTTCTATATCTCAGTAAGATTACATTTACAGTTTTATAAAACAGAAAATCCAAAAACATACAAATATCTAAAAATTAGGAACCCTAGTTCCTGACAAATTGGTATCAGAGCATCAGATTTGAACTCTTACTGCTTCTACTGTGTTCAGCATCTTAATCCGAGCAGAACGAGCTAACTGGTGTAGTAATCGCAGTTGCAAGTTCAGAAATTTCTTCAAAACTTTGTTTTGTTCTCAGCTTTATCTCTTAGATCTGTTGAATTTCTGCTGTTATTAGCTAGAACTGATGATGTTTGTGTTGATTGAGATCATTTTTAGTTAAGTAGTTGATTCTAGTTGTTATTGTTGGAGGAAACTACAAAAATAGTAGTGTTAGTACTGTTTAGAGTGGTGAAATAGATTCTCTGTTTTGTTTTGTTGTGCTTGCTGTTGATCTGTGTTGATCTGAGGTCAGAAGTGAAGTTGTTTGTGAGTTTTAGTGGATAATTTCGTGTTGAGATCTGTTGAAAGGAGTTGTAGACTGTGAACTGAGGTGATTGTGAAATTGTTGAGAATTCTGTGAAGAGTTGAGTATAACCTATAAGGTGTTTGATCATTTGCCTGTGAGAGAATGAGTTACTATATAAATAAGGATTCACTGTATAGAGTTAAGGAGGAAGAAGACAGGTACTATAATGAGGTGTTACAGGAGGTGCAACAACAGGTCATGGCACATAAAGAAAGAACTAATGCCAAACTTAGAATGCTTGAAGAATTGGTTAGCTTAGCAGTGCAAAAGATGAGTTCACAACTGGAAGGACAGAATGAAGAGTTTGTGAATCCATTTGGAAGAATGAAAAGTAGAGATGACACTCATGAATCCTTGAAGCATCTCAAGCTGAATTTCCCCAAGTATGAGGAGGGTAAAGGAGTGGCTGACTAGTTACAAGATTTTGAACTGTACTTTGATATCTATATAGTGTAGGAAAACAAGAAGGTTGTAATTGCAGGAATGCATCTAGATGGAGTAGCTAGAAGCTGGCATCAGGTTTTCTCTATGAGAAGGACAAATTGGCAATGGCAGGAGTTTTGCACTCAATTCACTGCTAGATTTGGAGCAAAAGAAAGGGAATTGCTGTAAGAGAAGTTTAAAAACCTGAAGCAAGAGGATTCAGTGGAGCAATACTGTGAGCAGTATGCATTGTGCATGGGACACCTAAAGGTGCAGATGCCTCAACTGACAGAGGAGTATTTTGTTGAGTGTTTTATTAGTGGCCTGCAAGAAGAAAACAAACAAGTTCTCAAAATTCTCAGTCCCAAGTCTGTAAAAGGATATTTCAAGAGAGCTAAATATTGTGCTCAAGGTAATAAAGGATTTCACAAAAGGAAAACTATTGGAAAACAAACAGGTATGTTGAGCTATCAAACTTGTTATTCCCAGATTACACACTTGTATAATTGTAGAAAGGGGGGTTGAATACAATTCTTGATATTTATAAATTTCTGATAAGAACTCCAGAAATCTATACTTAGATAATTGCTGTAGAAAGATTAATGCACAAACACATAAAAATCAGGTGGTTAAATGCACCACCTGAAGCTTTTATTCGAAGAAAACTCTGTGATACAAAAGTACACAGCTTCTGTTTTACATCTCTTTGCTTTCTAAGGATATTCAACAAAAACCCTAAGCAAATGTATCTGTTTTCTTAGCTTACAAAGAGTTGCTACACTTGGTTATAAATCCCAAGTTTTTCAAGTACTACTGGAATAAGATAATATTAATCTAATTCTAGTTGACTTGCTACTACACTCCAAATACACATGTAGCCGAAAGGTTGTCCTTGTGAACAGACATGTCTCCTGCACCTTTCTTGTATCCATAGTGTAAACGGAATGCTTCTTTCTTCTATGTTTCCAAAGTATGGCTGCCATACTGCTTTTTGTATATACTATCAACCCATGTGATCTGTTAGTCAAACCTGTCCTTATCAACTGGTAATCCCCAGCTTAGCATAGAAGAAAGTGTCAATGATTATCCATTGATTTTGTACACTGACATCCGTTGATGATATATTGAGCTGTATCCGTTGATATTGAGACTTGAACTGTATCCGTTGATAGAGTGAATTTGAGTTGTATCCATTTATAGAGTTTTGTCTTCATCTGTTGATACACTTTCACTTAGAAAGAATTACATAGCGTAGCTTATTTACAATTGGCTACCCTATTCTGCCTATCCATTGATGGTCAACATGACTATCGATAAAAACACTATCAACTGATAACATAGAGATACTGCAGTATGCTACAAAACCTCATCCGTTGATGAGCTACCTGTCAACGGATAAAGTTATAAATCCTCATCCGTTGACAGCTACAAAACCTTATACAATTTGATTGATTGTGAAGTTGTCATCAAGTACAACAAATTCCTAACAATCTCCCCCAATTTATACTTGATGGCAATAAAGCATAAATTCAGGACCTTGATGATAACAAAACATTCCTAAAGATATATATATAGAACAATGCAAAGATTGTATTAAGCTACAAAAATTAAAAACTGAAAGTTTGAGAAATTTACAGAGAAGTGCTCCTCTAGACTGAGCAGATTAAGAATGTTTCTTTTCTCTTGTTGGCATCACCCTTGATTTTCCTTCTTTGGCAGAGTTGGACTCAATCTGCATTTGGAGTTGCCTATAGAAGGCATCTTCTTCATCAACCGTTGGATTTAGCTTTTGTTGTGACCATCTCAGGTATTGAGAACTAGCCTTTGATAGTTGGTCTTCTAACCTGAAGAATCTCCTGTTACCATCTTCATCCCTGAACTCCATCATCCAGAAGGGTTGAAGGTGGATTTTCTGTCCATTGTATGGGATCTTCATCTTCCTTGGTAGACTTGATGGTGAGTTCCATTCTCTCCTTATCTGTTCTATTCTGTCCGTATCTCCCCTTTTGCTATCTTGGAGAACCCTGTGTATCTCTTGATTGCAGAGAACACTTTGGTTAAGGTCAGATAATTTTCTCCAAGAACCCTCTGTAGTGGCCATGTCCTTTCCTTTCCTCCCTTGTATACAAAGACCAATCTCTCAGGCAAATGTTTATATTTGTCAATATCTCTAACTTCTGACAATTCATCCAGATACAGATTCATGCCAGAGTATTCTTCAATATCTGCCTGATAGATAAAATCATCCTTGTTTTCCAAGATTGGCTGCTTGACAATAGCAGCTACCCTAGCAACTTGAATTGGTTCCTTTGAAGGTTGTTTCCTTGATATCCTTTTCTTCTGTATAGGCTTCTGTTGAGGCTTCAGCAAGAATGAAGGAACCTCAATGGAGTAAAGATTCATTGGTTCCTCTTTAGGTACTATAGGATCACCATGGAAATTCACAGCTGGGTTGAATACTTTTACAGAAATAGGTTGTGATGAACCAACTGTCTCCTTGCTTTCAATTTCTGGAGAGACAGGCCTCCTTGCCTTTGATTTCACTCTCTTAGATTTGGATTTGGGGATTGATTTCACTTTCCTTTTGGATTTGGGGACTTCCTCAGGTTCCCTCATTTCATCCTCTACCTCATCCATTAACTCTTGAGCCAGCCTGGCTTGCTTCTCATTTGAGTTTTCATATTGATTTTCTTCACTTGGATGAGCTTCCCTGAGAAGTCTGGAGGTCTCCTCTCTTTTTTTTCTTCAACAAATCTATGATGGCTATTGGATATATTTAAGACTTTTCCATTCCTTATAATTACAGCCATCCATTCTCTTACACTCCTATTGGCATTTTCCTTGAACTCCTTAATTTGCTTTCCCATTAGCTTTCCTTCATCATTCTTGGGAAATGGAAAGTCCAATTGTAACTTGTTCTTCCCATTTGCCTTTGGTGGAGAGTAGGCTCTGGTTTTTATGTATGGTTCAAATTCTTTGATATAAGATGGTTCAGCATCATAGAATGTAGGAGCTACAATCTCTGGAGTGAGCACCTTCAGAATTGTAGTTGATATTGTTGGAGCTGAGGACTTAGTAGAGAACAGATTTGATACAATTGATTCATTGATCATCCTTCCTGTTCTCATCATTCTTTCATTTTCCTCCTTGTTCATCTTTTCTAAGGCCTCTATTCTGGCTTGCCTTTCACCATCTGAGATTTCTTATAAGTCAGGAATCATAGGCAAAGCCTTTTGTTTCTTCACAGGGGAAGCCTCTATAGTAAATTCTTTTGGATTGACCACTATCAATGGCTGTTGCTCCCCCTCAATTTGTGCTATCTTGCTACTGGAAGCTGGAATTTGACTAGAAGTAGCTGCAACCTCTTCTACCTTTTTCTCCCCCTTTTTGTTAGCATCAAGGGCTGGAGGTGAGGCTGCAAGCAACCTTTCCAGTAGCTCAGTCTGTTTGGCTTGATTGGCAATGAGTGTCTGCATTTGAGATTCCATACTATCCACTCTGGAGGAGAGATGCTGAACAGATTTGGCCAGGCTATCTTCCTTCAATAGTTTGCTAGTCAGCACCTTCTGAGTGGTAGTAGGGGCTAGTGCCTCAATCCTGGCATCTAGTTCCACTTTCATTTCTCTAATTGCAGTTTGGACCTCCTCCTGTTGTGTTCTTTGAATGACCATGTGCATTTTGTGAAGTTTCAGGGAGTCCATTATTTGCTGAAGGACAGCCTTTCTTTGTGGATCTGCATTTTGGTGCTCAGCCCTAGCAGATTGATATTGCTTCATAATCTCCACATTGAAGTCACCAGCCACAGTGGCAGTAGAAAATAGCCATTCTGGAGTATCTGGCACATTGACTTCTTCATCATTTGCTGTGCTGTCACTGTCATCACTGCCAAACTCTTCACTGTCAGCATCTGAAGGCAGAGTTGTCAAAGCTTCCTTTGCTCTTTGTAGAGATTGTGAGGTGTGCACTAGGTGCATTGCCTCATATGCCTCCACATTGTCCTGTTGTGCCATGACTTGATAGGCAGAAACAGGATGAGTAAAGGTTTCAGGATCCAAAGAGATGGAGTCAATGATTGACTGATATTCTTGTCGAAAGTCCATCTCTTTAGAAGCTTCATTAACCTCCATTAACTCACTTGCAATGGCTGAATCTTCCTGCCTTATTTCTCCTGTAGTCCCTTCTCTCCACTCATCTCTCTTTTCTTGCATCAGGGGCTCCCCCTGGCTCACACCTCTCACACCCTCACCTTCACCTACTAAGGTGGAACTCTCTTGCTCTCCTTTTGCCTGACCTGAAGAAATGGTCAGCCTCTCATTATTTGCCTCTCCTTTTGCCTACTCACAAGGCAGCCTCTCACTCCCTTCCCTCAATCCTAAAAGTGTTTCAACTACTGAGAACTCCTCCACACTTGACACAGGAATGTCAGATATAGCAGTGGTAGAGTGAGTTATCAACGGATAAGGGATATCCGTTGATGGAGTAGTTATAGCTGTCAACGGATGGCTAGACATAGGCGGATCCGTTGATAGAGAAACACTTGTCAACGGATGAAGGATATCCGTTGATGAAGGAATGATAATATCCGTTGAAAAGAGAACCAACACTGAATCTGTGGAGATTGATTTTAAAGATGAGGCCACAGATGTTGTTGTGAATTCAGGAATGGAAGGTTGATGGCCCAACAAATCATCTAAAAGATGATGACCACCAATTGAAGAGTGGGGCTTCTCCAAGAATCGTAAAGATGGAGAATCAGGAATTGATGTAGATATCATATCCACATCCAGAGATGGAGTTGGTGATGGTGGATTGTGATGTGTATCGATTTGAAGGTTAAGATCAAGGGGCTGTGACTCCACATTTATTGAAGTCACATCAAACTGAATTTGAGAAGGTACAGTTTGCTGTACTGTGTGTGCACCCCGTGCTTCCCCTATGGTTTTAGATTTTACTCTTCTTTCATAGGTTTTTGAGTGAGGGCTAGTGTCCCTTATCCTTTTGTGGAGAGTTGTTGTAGAACTAGTAGTCACACCCTGTTGGGAGGATGTAACTTGGGCTTGGCTATTTGGTGCACTTTCCTCACCTACCTTATTCTTAGGGCTTGCACCCTGTCCCTCACCACTCACTACCTCCTTCACACTCCCCTCAAGAGCTGTGGTAGTTTTTGCAACAGATGCTTTTTTAGAAACACCTGAGGTTTGTCTCTTAGATTTTGGTTTGGAAACTTTTGTTTTAGTCACTTGGGTAGGAGCCTATTTGGTCACTACTACAGACTCCATTGTGACTGAGGAAGGCAAAGAAATTTGGGGGTTAGAGATAGGAGTTCCAAGGTTAGAAAGAGTTACCTGAACAATTGGTAGATATGCCAATTGTACTTCTGCATTGGAGTTCATTCGAATTAAATCACTTAAGACTCTCTTCTCCTGAACAAAACATGTGAACTTGCTATCCGGGTTAGCAATGGATAGCTTATTCTCAGATACATGCAGTGCTAAGAGCATCAAAAATCTAGCAAAATAGATATTCTTGCCCCTAGTTTCCTTTTTACCTAATTTTGCTGTTATCTCATACATGACTAGTGTGCCAAAGTTATAGAATTTATCAGTCAGAAGCATACACAACATAACTAGCATGGAATGGGTAACAGCATCAAAGTTACTAATTTTGCCTGAAAAAGTTTTAATGAAGGCATCACAAAAATAACTCCATTCTTTAACCATCCCTTTCCTAGCATTTTTTCCTAAATTATCAGTACTAAGGGCATAATTTATGGAATTAAGCATGACAACTATTTCAGCATCACTGGGTACTTTCAGACAGTTATTCTCAGGCAATTTTAAACAAGCAGTTATCACATCAGAGTTAACTACATAGTATTTACCCTTTAGAGAAAAAGCAATTGTACCGTCTGTGCCATTGTACTCAGCGGATGCCCACACCTCTTCGATTACCTCGTGGATTAGAGGAGTACTGGTGGCAGTCATAGCATACGAAAGTTTACAGTTCTTCAGAAAATTCATCATGGTGTGATAAGCTTCTGGGGCATTCACTGTATCGACATAGGCCGCGAAATTGTTCTTCTCATAGGTGAACCCAGTGGAAGACATCATCTTAACAATAGGCGCCATTGAAGAGTTTGAACTTTTGTTGCAGAGAATTTTTGTGAAGAAGATGCAGTTTACTTAAGAGAATCTTGAAAGTCGATAAAAGTGAGATGTGAGAGCACAAGACAGCCTTTTGTACTTTTCAAGAATTGAAAATGAAATAATTAAAAGTAATTACCCATTGATCAAAAGTAACTGTCAAATAATAAAAGAAAATAAATACAACCAGTCCTATATAGATACACGTTTACCAACGGTTATATTTAAAAGAAAGTGTGTATATCAACGGATATGAAATGAACGGTTGAGACACAGTTTATCCGTTGATGACGTGGATAAGTTGTTATCCGTTGATATTCAAAAATCTAGGAATGTGTTTATGCTATCAACGGGTAAAAGGATATCCGTTGATAAGATAATTTTGCCTTGGACAAAATTTCTGAAGAAAATTTTTCTGAGAGTTTTAAATTCTCAAGTAAATCAAAACACATTCCTAGCTGCAATGCAGTAAAATCAAATATCACTAGGAATTATGACAAGTTAAGCATACCTAGCTCACCTACCAATCTTGTGAATGTGGATTCATCAAGAGGCTTGGTGAAGATATCTGCAAGCTGCATTTCACTTGGCACAAAGTGCATTTCTACTGTACCATTCATCACGTGTTCTCTAATGAAGTGGTATTTGATGTCAATGTGCTTGGTTCTCGAATGTTGCACTGGATTCCCTGTGATGGCAATAGCACTTGTGTTGTCACAGAAAATTGGAATCTTCTCAACTTTTAGACCATAGTCAATAAGTTGATTTCTCATCCATAGAATCTGTGCACAAAAGCTACCAGCAGCAATGTACTCAGCTTCAGCTGTAGAAGTGGAGACTGAGTTCTGCTTCTTACTGAACCATGAAACAAGCCTGTTTCCTAGAAATTGACAGGAACCTGTAGTACTTTTCCTATCAACTCTGTAACCTGCATAATCTACATCTGAATAGCCAGTTAGATCAAAACCAGATTCTCTTGGGTACCAAATGCCAAGGTTTGGTGTTACCTTGAGATACCTGAAAATTCTTTTAATAGCTATTAAGTGAGACTGAAGGTAGTGTTTTTCGTAGTTCGTTCACAGGGAAGGACTATCAATATCGATTGCGAGTATATTATCTCTTACAATCTAGAAGTGTGAACAAGGGGGGAGTTTTGATTTGGTTGTGGCGTTTTATCAAACACCTTGAACACAAGAAATAAATTGCTATAAAAATACAACTATGTTAATGACAAACATCCAAATTTACCAACACAACACAATGAGTAAATTAGCAAGACAAGAGATATTTGACCCAAGGATTATGGAAAATCAAGCACTTCAACCCAACAACAAGCAATTATATCCAACTCTACCTAACCAAGATAATTGGTGAAGCACACAATCACTTATTTCTCTTCTATAAACACTAATTTAGTGAAGCACATAAATTAGCTCTCTTGACACTAGCAACCAATAATGAAGCACTATCAATTTAACCAAGTCAAGGAATTAAACAAAGAGAGGTTAGGACAAACCCAAGGATGAGAAGCTCAACCTAGGTATTTGCACTTGAATCTTGAGGATTTAGGTACACTAAATCTTGTACTACTATAATGAATGCACTAACGATTACGTATTAGCACAAACAATTAGCAATTGATATTACAAGAAGAGCAAATTGAAGCAACTTACAAATCTCCAAGCAAAATCATAAACAATACATCACAAGCATTCAAGATAGAGTTAAATAAATCTTACTTAAATTGAAGTGGGTTTTGTACAAGAATTCCTCCTTGAGCCAAATATATGGAGTTAGTTACTCATAATCAATGCTAGATTATGAGTAATTGATGTATCTCTCTCTACTCTACTAACCCTAGTTTATGTTCTTCAAGAGGCCAAGATGTTCGATGAAGATAAGATTAAGAGATGATATGCTCATTTAATACTCAGCAGCTCCGTACGGCCTGCTGTACGGCCGTACAGCTGCCCGTACGAAAATTCTACTCCTTTGAACGGCCTGTTGAACGGCCGTACAGCTGCCCGTACGAGATAAAATCTTCAATATAATGCATTAAACACCTCCCGGCATTGCGAGCATTCATCTTCTAACTATCCTCTTGAATTTCTTCGCCTTCCAAGCCCAAAATAAGTCATCTTTTCAACAATTACCATGAAGCACTGAAAGATGAAAAACATAACAAATATTAATAAAACAACATTCGAAACTAACAAAAATGCAAGAGAATAAAAGACAAAACGTGTATAAAATACACATTATCAAATGTTCCCCCACTTGAACTTTGCTAGTCCCGAGCAAACTAAAATTAACATAACCATATACTCCTAACTAGTACCACTTCCGTAGGTGATCACGGTTGCATTTGGCATATGCAACAAGCCCTTGGAACCCCTAGGTAGCCCTAGTGGACGAGTGAGGTCTCGTGAGGGTTTATAGATGATGTACCCACAAAATCACAAAAATCACCAACAAATAAGAAACTAACAATACCTATTAATTAAACTAACTACTACATTCACATGCCCGAGTCATCTACTTGTAACTAAAATCAAACATATAGAGCTATTCACCTTGTCATCCACTAAAACGAGCTAACAACCAATTCAAGAATCAAGATAACACACCTTGTGCAATATGTAACCAAGACATTAAAGATAGAATGAATGCACTTCAATCGTGAACACTAGACAAGATTATCACAAAGCATACATGGCTTCGCATTAAGAAGATGAAATGGCATGGTGAAAAATCTCACATCTCTCAATTATGTATCACACAAGTATGGGCTAGAGATTTCACTCAACTCCAAGTCTAAATGCATGCGCTCTACTTGACCTTGCATGTTCACCTAAATTCCGGATTGCACCAAAAATAAGGAATTCATAAAATGGGTTGTAGTGAGGCTTGGGTGAAGGTGTGAAAATTTAAGTTCAAGGAAGGTGTAAAAGTCTCGCTAGTTGAGTCAAAATGACGTTTGCTCGCTTCATCCACCAAATTCTTAAACTAAAGAATGTCTTCACTCATTTACAATTACAAAACACAACCACATTTACCAAGAAAATTGAAACAAAATAAAGTACAAAGATTTATTGCTTTTTTTTATTTTTATTTTTCTATTCTTTTTTTCTTTTCTTTTTTCTCTTTTTTTTCTTTTTTTTATTTACATCCCCTTTATTATTATTTTTTTAGCAAAGGGAATGTCTAACATAAATAAATACTACAAAGAACTTTGAACCACATCTAGATATACACATCAAACTAGTTCCCACTTACAATAAATAGAATTCCTCCTCTTCACCATTCCTCCAAATTCACATGCTCATCAATCAATTCTTTCCAAGACTCAACTAGCTCAACTAGGTCGAGAGTGAAGTATTTGGCTATGGCTCATGTATAAAAGGGGGAAAGTGACGAAGAAAAATATGGATATAAGCTTCAAAGGGGTAACTAGGGATTATTTTCATGGTTCACAAGCTAAAAAGGTCAAAAAGGTTATCCTAAATAGAATTTCCTTATTATGGTGCATCCATGAATGAAGGTTTAATGCAAGCCCTAGAGCAACAAACATACATAAAGACGGAGAAACACACAAGCAAAAGAAATCATCGTTCAAGACCTCACAAGGTTTAAGTTTTAATAACATCTTCTCGATTTGATTCCATGCATTCTAAGAGATAATCGACATGTTCACAATTTAATTACAAACATCTAGACTTTTCTTGCCATTTAAGTGTGTGTGTGCAAAAAGGTGCATCAAACTTATAGATTCACATCAAATTGGTAATGCTAGGCACAAAATAGGAGAAAACAAGACTACAAGCTCACAATGTCATAAATTTTACAAACAAGTAAACACACTCATGACTAAACTTATTTCCCAAATGCAAACAAAACGGACATCAAATGCAACAAAAGATAATACTAACACTAACTACATACTATGCTACAAGGATGAACATAAACAATCCTTCCCCCACTTAAAACAAGGCATGTCCTCATGCATGACAAATAAAAATGAGGGAGAAACAAAGTGAAAGAAAACTCCCCTAAAAATAAGCAACGAGGATCGGGAGCACCATCATACTTGTCAAAATCCAACTTCGTCTTTGCACGTCAAGAATGAATAAATGCCACCAATCACAATCATCCCAACGAAAATAACCAACAAGCCAAATCCACACCCTACAAAGCCACTTCAACACTTATTAAGGATATATAAATAATAAAAATATTTTTTTGTTTTTTTTTTAAAAATAAAAATAAAAATAAAAATAAAAAATAAAATAACTAACCAATTAATAATTAAAAAAATAAAAAAAATAAAAATCAAATCAAATTTGAAACTGAAATAATAATAAAAGCAAAAATCAAATTTAAAACTAAAATAAAATAAAATAAAATAAAATAACTAAGTATTAACAAAATCAAAAATCAAATTGAAAATTAAAATAAAATAAAATAACTAACAAATTAATAATAAAATCAAATTCAAATTCAAAGTGAAATAAAATTGATTCTTGAATTTATATACATTACTTAGTTTTTAAAAAAAATGAAAAACTAAAATCAAAATTAAAAACAAATAAAATAAAATAAAATAAATTTTAAAACTAAAATAAAATAAAATTAAAATTCAAATTTAAAAGTAAAACTAAAATAAAATAATTACTTAGTTTTAGAAAATTAAAAACTAAAATCAAAATTAAAAAGAATCAAATTTTTGGTTTTTTTGATTTTGTTATTGTTTAGTTTTTTAAAAAAAAGAAAAGATAAAATAAAATAAATCACTAACCAATTAAAAATAAATTCAAAAATAAAAATAAATTAAATTTAAATTTATTTCTGAATTTATAAAAAAAAATTAGTTTAGAAAATTAAAAAAATTAAAATCAAAATTAAAATGAAAGAAGTAGTGAATAAAAGTAAATAAAATAAAATAAAACTAAAAGAACTAACCAATATATAAAATTAAAATAAAAACTAAAATCAAAATTTAAAAAGTGATTAAAAGTAAACAAAATAAAAACAAAAAAAAAACAAAACACAAAAAAGAAAACAAAAAAAAACAAACAAAGAAGAAAAAAAAAACAAAAAAAACAAAAACAAAAAACAACAAAAAAAGGGGGGGGGTTGCGTTAACTTCATTTGACACAGGGGGGTTGGGAGTGGAGGTACGGGGGATTGTAGGGGGAATAAGGTGAGGTGGCGGCTGAAGGCGTGAAGGAGGAAATGGAAATGATGGGGAATTGTTATGGGCAGTGAGGGAGTGAATGGAGGAATGATGCAGGTGGGGGGGCTGGTAGTAGCGGAGTTGATGCGGGAAGGTGGTTGAGTTGTTAGTGATGCTGCACGGTTTGATGCAGGAGAACGAAGTGCGAATTGGGGGAGAGGGAAATGGATGGGTGAGGGGCGATTGCAGCAGGTGGGTAGATGGGGAATGGGTGGAATTGCTGCTGTGGTTATTGGTCGTAAAATGTGTGAGGTCGAAGGAAAAGGGTGGCGTAGGGGATCGTTGCAGCGGTGAAATGGCGCGGTGGAGGAGTGGGGAGTGAACAGAGGAGCTACGGTTGTGGTGGAATTGAAGGAGGTCGATGGAATGGTTAGTGCAGGCGTGAAGGTGTTTGTAGAAGGAGAAGGGCTGCGTTGAAAGATTTGCAGGAGCGAGGTGGGAGGATTGTTTTTTGCAGCAGCGGTGTGAGGGAGTGCGGGAGAGGTACGAGTTGCAGGCGGAGGAAGGAAATGGGCGGGGTTGAATTGAAGGCTGTGGTGGGGAAAGCGGGTTGAAGGAGAAAGGTAGAAGAGGTGAATGAAATTGAAGAATGGAGGTGCGGTGTTGTGGAGTGATGGAGAGGGGAGAAAGAATGTTTTTGCTCTGTTTTCTATTTTTTTGTTAAGCGCTGTACTGCCAGTACAAGAAGTGGGTAATGAATTGAAAAAAACACACAATTTGAACTACAACACGGACAGAAACCATAAAAATCAAGTACGGGCTGCTGCACAGCTTGCTGCACGGTCTGTAGCCCGTACGATTGCCCGTACAGTCCTGAAAATTTACAAAATTATATTTTTTTTAATTTTTTTTTTCAAAAAATTTCCACAAATCCTTGAATGCTTGAATAAAATACTAATTCCTGAAAACATGAACAAACACATCAAGGTACGAGTGGAATAAACATGAAAATTATAAAAATTAGAATTAACGATACTAAATATTATTGAGCGGGACATTATTATTAATATTTTTTTTTGAAAATCTATTACAAAATTCATTAATCACACCACAAAAATACACAATAATTTTTTTTTTATGGTTATTTTTTTAGAATTAAAATAGATGAAAAATTGAATCCCCACTCACTAATATTTAGATCAATCCTCAAACTCACAATATGCATAACACCCTACATAAATGCAAGCAAGAAACAAAATCTAACACACGCATAAAAATATATAAATACATACGTACCTTGGGTTGCCTCCCAAAAAGCGCTTTGTTTATTGTCGTTGGCTCGACTTATTTATACAATTACCATAACTAATGAGGTGAAAAAGCAAATAAATGCACATACCTACGAATCAATAATAAGAACAAGGTGTGCAAATATACTACCTTTGATCCATAAAAATATAAAAATATTTTTAGGATCTTCACATGTTCAGGAGAATTTGAAAAAGCAAAGTAGTTAGAAAAATCGTCAGAATAATCATTATAACTACGACTCAAAAATTGTTCCCAAATTGGATCCTTATATACCCAAGCAAATATTTCAACCTCATCAATCTTAAGCTCAAATTCCTTCTCAATTTTAATTGGACATTCATCAATTTTTATCTCATATACCAATTCATTAAGCACAAAAGTATTTTCTAAATTTGGTAGATTCTCAATTGCATCCAATTCATCATCATTAAGCCTAGGGCAATCGTCAACTAAACAAGCAAATTCATCATGCACAACATTTTCATCAATTACAAAACAAGAATCATGATTAGTAGAAGAATTGACCTCCTCTATTCGACTCACGGATTCGGCTAGTTGACTCATTTGCTCTTCCAAGTTGGATAAGCTTTGAGAAGTGTTCTTTTCCATTTGAGAAGTGATCTTTTCCAAGTTGGATATACTTTGAAATGTGGCGTTTTGAAATTGGAGGTTGTTTGCCGCCATTTGTTTCATCATTTCTTCAAGTGATGACAATGTAGATGAAGAAGACCCTTGATGGTCTTGGGAATTATATTGCGGATCATAGCATCGATTTTTAAAAGTAAGTTGGAGGTTGTTTGCCGCCATTTGGTTTATCATCTCCTCTAATGATGATAAGGAAGATGAAGAAGACCCTTGATGGTCTTGGGAATTATATTGCGGATCATAACATTGATTTTCACAAGCATATGAATAATCGATGCTAGGAGGGTAAGGAGCATAGCATGAGTTTGTAGAATATAAAGAATTCACCTAATACGCATTAAAATTCTGAAAAGAATTAAAATCTTGATATCGTTCTTGATCATAGGTGAAATCTTGAGCGTTATTCCAACTACGATAATTATCCATCGTCTCCTGAAAGAGTTAGTTCATGTCTATATACAATAAACATGAAGACACACCAATAAAAACAACAAAGAAAGATAGAAAAATTATATACAAAGATAAAATCTAAACTATAAGAAACAGTTAACTCAAAATTAATATTGTTGCCTTCCCCGGCAGCGGCGCCAATTTGAAGGTAGTGTTTTTCGTAGTTCGTTCACAGGGAAGGAATATCAATATCGATTTCGAGTATATTATCTCTTACAATCTAGAAGTGTGAACAAGGGGGGTTTTGATTTGGTTGTGTCGTTTTATCAAACACCTTGAACACAAGAAATAAATTGCTATAAAAATACAACTATGTTAATGACAAACATCCAAATTTACCAACACAACACAATGAGTAAATTAGCAAGACAAGAGATATTTGACCCAAGGATTATGGAAAATCAAGCACTTCAACCCAACAACAAGCAATTATATCCAACTCTACCTAACCAAGATAATTGGTGAAGCACACAATCACTTATTTCTCTTCTATAAACACTAATTTAGTGAAGCACATAAATTAGCTCTCTTGACACTAGCAACCAATAATGAAGCACTATCAATTTAACCAAGTCAAGGAATTAAACAAAGAGAGGTTAGGACAAACCCAAGGATGAGAAGCTCAACCTAGGTATTTGCACTTGAATCTTGAGGATTTAGGTACACTAAATCTTGTACTACTATAATGAATGCACTAACGATTACGTATTAGCATAAACAATTAGCAATTGATATTACAAGAAGAGCAAATTGAAGCAACTTACAAATCTCCAAGCAAAATCATAAACAATACATCACAAGCATTCAAGATAGAGTTAAATAAATCTTACTTAAATTGAAGTGGGTTTTGTACAAGAATTCCTCCTTGAGCCAAATATATGGAGTTAGTTACTCATAATCAATGCTAGATTATGAGTAATTGATGTATCTCTCTCTACTCTACTAACCCTACTTTATGTTCTTCAAGAGGCCAAGATGTTCGATGAAGATAAGATTAAGAGATGATATGCTCATTTAATACTCAGCAGCTCCGTACGGCCTGCTGTACGGCCGTACAACTGCCCGTACGAAAATTCTGCTCCTTTGAACGGCCTGTTGAACGGCCGTACAGCTGCCCGTACGAGATAAAATCTTCAATATAATGCATTAAACACCTCCCGGCATTGCGAGCATGCATCTTCTAACTATCCTCTTGAATTTCTTCGCCTTCCAAGCCCAAAATAAGTCATCTTTTCAACAATTACCATGAAGCACTGAAAGATGAAAAACATAACAAATATTAATAAAATAACATTCGAAACTAACAAAAATGCAAGAGAATAAAAGACAAAAAACGGCCTGTCGAACGGCCGTACAGTAGCCCGTTCGAGACAAAATCTTCAAGATAATACATTAAACACCTCCCGACATCGCGAGCTTTCATCTTCTAACTTCCCTCGTGAATAATCTTCGCTTTCAAGCCCAAAATGAGTCATCTTTTCGACAATTAGCACGAGGCCTGAAAGATGAAAAACATAATTAATATCGATAAAACAACATTCGAAACTAACAAAAATGCAGAAGAATAAAAGACAAAACGTGTATAAAATACACGTTATCAGAGACTCTCTAGGGTCAGCTTGAAATCTAGCACAAAGACAAGTAGAAAACATTATATCAGGTCTACTAGCTGTTAGGTATAGAAGTGAACCTACCATGCCTCTATAGCTTGAGATGTCCACAGACTTTTCCTTAGTATTCAACTCAAGCTTAGTTGCAGTGGCCATAGGTGTTTTTGCAGAGGTACAATCCATTAAGTCAAATTTCTTTAAGAGATCATAAATATATTTTATTTGACTTATGAAAATGCCCTCATTAACTTGCTTTACTTGTAGGTCAAGAAAGTAAGTTAATTCACCCATCATGCTCATTTCATACCTACTTTGCATAAGTTTGGCAAACCTTTTGCAAAGCTTCTCATCTGTAGACCCAAAAATAATATCATCTACATAGATTTGAACAAGTATTGAAGAGCCATTGATATTCCTATGAAATAAGGTTTTATTTACTGTACCTCTAGTGAAGTGGTTCTCCAAAAGAAATTGAGATAAAGTGTCATACCAGGCTCTTGGTGCTTGCTTCAAACCATAAAGTACTTTCATGAGAAGATATACATATTCTGGAAATTCTGGATCCTCAAAGCCAGGAGGTTGATGGATATAGACCTCTTCTTCCAGTTCCCCATTTAGAAAGGCACTTTTGACATCCATCTGATAGACTTTGAAATTGACATGTGCTGCATAGGCTAGAAAGATTCTTATTGCCTCAAGTCTTGCCACTGGAGCAAAAGTTTCATCAAAATCTATTCCTTCTTCTTGAGAGTAGCCTTTTTCCACTAATCTAGCTTTATTCCTCACAATTATGCCATTTTCATCTGTCTTATTCTTGAGAACCCATTTAGTACCTATGACACTTCTATCATCAGGTTTGGGCACAAGTTTCCATACTTTATTTCTTTCAAATTGGTTTAGCTCTTCTTGCATTGCTAAGACCCAATCTGGATCTAGAAGGGCATCTTCCACTCTCTTAGGTTCCTCTTGAGACAGGAAGCTACTGTATAGACATTCTGCTTGAGTGGCCCTTCTAGTTTGGACTCTTGAATTTGATTCACCAATGATTAACTCATATGGATGATCTCTAGTCCATTTTCTTGCAGGTGGAAGGTTTGATCTTGATGAGGTTCCTTCATTTCCATGAGCATGATCATGTTGATTTAGCTTTGAATTTTGACCTTGAGAAACTCCCCCTGAGTTTGTTGTCCTTGCTGAATTATGAAGTTGACTGTCAATGGATGCATCATTTTGCCTGTCAACGGATGCTTGAGAATCTCTGTCAACGGATGCATCTCTAATAATGTCAACGGATGCTCCAGAATGACTGTCAACGGATGCTTCATTTCCAGTGTAGGCATCACTTCTAGTTGGTACAACAACTCTTGGTGGATCTCTGTGGTCATGATCTTCATCTTCCTCATCATCATCATAGTACATTCTTCCTTCACCTTCATTCTCAAATTCCAACTTTTCATGGGAGCCTTCATCATTTAGACCTAGAATCTTTTGATCATCAAACACAACATGTACAGATTCCATAACAATGTTGGTTCTTAGATTGTAGACTTTGTAGGCTTTCCCTGCTGCATATCCAACGAAAATAGCTTCATCTTCCTTTGCTTCAAATTTTCCCAAGTTATCTCCATGATTCCTTAGCACAAAACACTTACATCCAAAGACATGAAGGAAAGCTAAAGTTGGTTTCTTGTTGGTTAACAACTGATAAGGAGTCATTCCTCTAGCTTGATTGACCAAGGAAATATTCTGAGTAAAGCATGCAGTGTTGACAGCTTCAGCCCAGAAATATGTTGGTAACCTTGATTCACTTAACATTGTTTTAGCTGCTTCAATGAGAGTTCTGTTTTTCCTTTCAACAACCCCATTTTGTTGAGGTGTTCTGGCAGCAGAAAACTCATGGACAATTCCATTTTCTTCACAGAAAATCTTCATTGTGGAATTCTTGAATTCAGTACCATTGTCACTCCTGATTCTTTGTACTCTGTCTTCAGAACCATTGTTTAGTATTCTGAGGTGATTGATGATAATTTCACTTGCACAATCCTTGGAGTGCAGGAAGAAGGTCCATGTGAACTTAGAAAAATCATCTACAATCACCAGACAGTATTTCTTCTTTGAAATAGACATGACATTTACTGGACCAAATAAGTCCATATGCAGCAATTGAAGAGGCTTAACAATGGATGACTCTGTCTTGCTTTTGAAGGATGATTTCTTTTGTTTCCCTAATTGGCAGGCATCACATAGTCCATCTTTGATAAATTCCAATTGAGGGATTCCTCTAGCAAGATCCTTTCTTACCAAATCATTCATAACTTTAAAATTCAAATGTGACAGCTTCTTATGCCATAGCCAACTCTCATCCTTACTTGCTTTGCTGAAGAGACAAGTAATGGATTCTGAGCATGCTGAATTGAAGTCAGCTATGTAAACATTTCCTTTTCTAAAGCCTGTCAATACCACATTGTTGTCTTCCTTGGCAGAAACAACACAGGCTTCTTTTGTGAACTTTACTTCACAGTCTTGGTCACAAATCTGACTGACACTCAGCAAATTGTGCTTCAAACCTTCAACTAAAGCCACTTCTTCAATGATGACATTGTCTTTTGAAATCAGGCCATATCCCTTAGTATATCCTTTGCTGTCATCTCCAAAGGTAATTCTAGGGCCAGCTCCTTCCTTGAACTCTGTGAGCAGGGTTGAATCTCCTGTTATGTGCCTAGAGCATCAACTGTCTAGGTACCATAGATTCCTTCTGTTTCCCTGCACACATTCCAAAAACAAATCAAGTTGATTTTGGTACCCAAGCTTCCTTGGGTCCTTTCTTGTTAGCCTTTGACTTTGCACTCTTAGCATTCTTCAACTTAGGTGTAGATGCTTGAGTGATGGGGTTTGACAGATACTCATTTGCATGAATATTTGATGCATGCATTTGTGGAAAATTGGCATACATATTATTCATGCTAGGAATGCTCCATGACATTTGTGGCACATTCACAGATTGAAAATAAGGATTAGACACATATGGCATGTTCATATATGGATTTGAAAAACTAGAATTTTGATACAAACCAGGCATTGCAGGCATACATGGTATTGTTTGAGGTACATGAATAGGAGCCTTGTTGACAATCTTGCAATTAGAAGATAGGTGATTAACACTATTACAATTACTACAAGTTTTCCTAGGAGCAAACTTGTCAGGAGAATAATTGTTTTTCTTGTTGATGCCTATCTTACCATTTCTGTTCTTTTTCTTTTTACCCTCAAGTTCTACCTTTTCATTATCTGATTTACCAACAGCCTTTTTGTTATGTAAATCCCCTGCATTAGCCTTCCCACTAGATTTGGTTTTGCTACTCTCACCGCTAACAAAGTTCTTGTTGACTGGACCATACTTGATATCCAGTTTCCTGAGTTCCTTCTTACTAACAAACTTTTTGTTAGTCGACGGATACCTCTCATCAGTTGATGGTTCATCTGTCAACGGATGATCACTATCCGTTGATTCACAAATAGTCTCTAGATCCTCAAGACCAGGTTCTAGCTCCTTTTTCTTTTGAGTCCAGGTATCCTTCACGAATGATTCTATTCCCTAGACTTCTATTATGTTTTGAGAAATATTCCTACAACTTTGAAATTTAGCAATTATCCCTTGTTCTTTTTAAAGCTGGTCTTTTAAAATCAGTTCTCTTTTTAACACAGCTTCAAGTTCACTTTTAGCATTATTGCAATCAACTCTCATTTTCTCAAATTCTAGAAATTGAGCTTCTAGAGCAGCATTTCTATCACTTAAAAATAGATTAGACTCTTTAATCCTATTGTTCTCTTTAGTAAGTGATTTAAGAGTAACACTTAAGTGATATAGTTCAGTAGACATTTCATCTATAACACTATTGCATTCCTCTTTGGTGAGCTCAGAGAGATTAGTAGAAAATACCTGATTGCTAGCTGAACTTGCTTCCTGCTCTCCAGAATCAGCCATCAATGCAATATTGACAAACTCAACAGCCCAGTCATACTCTTGGGTTAAGAATGCCTTTCCTTTCTGCCTGAGAAGATCAAAATATTTCTTCTTGTAGTCAATAGTCTCAGTTGACTTTCCCTTGTTCTCAGATCTAGGTTTCCTACATTCACTTATCATGTGACCAGAAATTCCATAATTGTAGCATTTAATTTTGGATTTATCCACATAGTTGCTTGGGAAAAATCCTTGTTAAATGGCTTGGCCACCCCAGAGTTTCTCTTGAATTTTAGCTTAGAGAATCTCCTAGATAGAAAAGCTAAGTGCTCATCTATCTCATCCAATTCATCCTGCTGAAGGACATTCAATTCCTCAGACACCTTTTCCTTGCTCCTGCTTGATTCTGCTCTACATTTACAAACTTCCCTGTTTGGTGTAGAACTAGCAGCTTCTGTCCTTTCCTCCTTCTGCTCCAAGTTGGCAACAAGTGCAACTGACCCACTTTTCTTTTGAGACTTCTCAATCTCTTCATCCTGCTCCATTTCCAGCTCATATGTCTTTAAAGTTCCATAGAGCCTTTCAAGAGTAAATGTCTTGTACTCTTGAGTGTTTCTTAGAGAAACAGTCATTGGCTTCCATTCCTTGGGTAGTGATCTCATAAATTTGAGATTAGAATCTTTAACTTGATAGATTCTTCCATACAGTTTCAAACCATTTAGTAGCTTTTGAAATCTACTAAATGTATCATTCAATGTTTCTCCACTCTTTAAGTGGAAATGTTCATACTGTTGGATTAATAGTTGCATCTTGTTTTCCCTCACCTGTTCTGTTCCTTCACAAAGGGTTTGAACAGTGTCCCATACTTCCTTGGAGGTAGTACAGTTAATAACATTGTCAACCATGTCTGTTTCTAGACCATCGAACAGTATATTCATGGTCTTTTTGTCTTTGTGGACTTCTGCAATATCTTCAAGACTCCACTCAGAAACAGGTTTGGGAATGAGAGTGTCAGGCACACCTTCAGCCAGGCCAACTCTTGTTGCAGTCTTCATTGGAACGTGAGGACCCTTGTCAATGCAATCCACAAAACCCTCATCAATAGACGAGAGATGTAGACGCATTTTTACTTTCCAGTGAAAGTAATTCTCTCTATCAAGAACTGGAATCTTTACTCCATAATCCTTCTTAGACATGTTGGAAGTGTGTTGATCTTTAAACTTCAAATATGTTAGAAGCTTGCTCTGATACCAATTGTTATTCCCAGATTACACACTTGTATAATTGTAGAAGGGGGGTTGAATACAATTCTTGATATTTATAAATTTCTGATAAGAACTCCAGAAATCTATACTTAGATAATTGCTGTAGAAAGATTAATGCACAAACACATAAAAATCAGGTGGTTAAATGCACCACCTGAAGCTTTTATTCGAAGAAAACTCTGTGATACAAAAGTACACAGCTTCTGTTTTACAACTCTTTGCTTTCTAAGGATATTTAACAAAAACCCTAAGCAATTGTATCTGTTTTCTTAGCTTACAAAGAGTTGCTACATTTGGTTATATATCCCAAGTTTTTCAAGTACCACTGGAATAAGATAATATTAATCTAATTCTAGTTGACTTGCTACTACACTCCAAATACACATGTAGCCTAAAGGTTGTCCTTGTGAACAGACATGTCTCCTGCACCTTTCTTGTATTCATAGTGTAAACGGAATGCTTCTTTCTTCTATGTTTCCAAAGTATGGCTGCCATACTGCTTTTTGTATCTACTATCAACCCATGTGATCTGTCAATCAAACCTGTCCTTATCAACTGCTAATCCCCAGCTTAGCATAGAAGAAAGTGTCAATGATTATCCGTTGATTTTGTACACTGACATCCGTTGATGATATATTGAGCTGTATCCATTGATATTGAGACTTGAACTGTATCCGTTGATAGAGTGAATTTGAGTTGTATCCGTTGATAGAGTTTTGTCTTCATCTGTTGATACACTTTCACTTAGACAGAATTACATAGCATAGCTTATTTACAATTGGCTACTCTATTCTGCCTATCCATTGATGGTCAACATGACTATGGATAAAAACACTATCAACTGATAACATAGAGATACTGCAGTATGCTACAAAACCTCATCCGTTGATGAGCTACCTGTCAACGGATAAAGTTATAAATCCTCATCCGTTGACAGCTACAAAACCTTATACAATTTGATTGATTGTGAAGTTATCATCAAGTACAACAAATTCCTAACAAGACTCTAAGTAAAGGAGAGTTGTCTCAGATGCAAAAGGTACCAGAATTGAGACCTACAAGCAGGGCTGATACAGTGGTTTTCAGTAGTCAATTAGAACAACAGGAAGGAATGGTTGTTAAGGCCTTGGGTGATAAAGGAATTAAAGGTCAAAGCTTCCAGAGTACTAAGGACAAGAAGACAGACTGTGTACCTACCGTGATTAAGGATGAAGGGAAATCAGAAGAAATTCAGGATTCACCACCTTCAATGGAGGTCTCAGTCCATGCTATTGAAGGAGTTAATAGCAACAGAACTATTACTTTAACTGGTAAGAAAGGGAATAAGGAATTTTCTATACTAGTGGATGGTGGTAGTACTCATAGTTTCCTGGATGAGAAAACTTCCCTCAAGCTTAAGTGTGAAGTGGTAGAGACTGCTCCTATGCAAGTTTTGGTAGCTAATGGGAATCACTTGGTTAGCAAGCATGAGTGCTCTAACTTTGATTGGATGGTAGGAGACGAGAAATTTTAGACTACTATCAGGACTCTACCTATGGGCAGCTATGACCTTGTGTTAGGAGTGGACTGGTTGTGGTCACTAGGGCCAGTGACCTTTGACTTTAAAAATTTGTTGTTGCAGTTTGAGCAAGAGGGGCATGTGTTGACTCTAAAAGGCAACAGTCAGCCATCAAAACCTAGTTTGCAGCAGATGTCTGCCAAGGAATTTATGAGAAGCTATCAGAGGCAGGAACATGGACTGATGTATATCATTTATGCTAGTCCTGCAACAGAATGTAATAAATTGGTGGAAGGTTCCAGTGGAGAAGATAATCAATTACAGTAGCTGCTGAGGGAATATGGGGATATTTTTCAACCTCCAGAGGGATTACCTCCTCATAGAGAGATAGAACACTCAATAGAATTAAAAGAAGGTTCACAGCCATTTTCTATCAGACCCTACAGGCATTTCTATGATAAAAAAAATGAAGTTGAGTAGCTCATTCTGGAAATGTTAGATTCTGGAGTTATAAGGCCAAGTAGATCTCCTTTTGCTTCTCCTATCTTGTTGGTTAAAAAGAAGGATGGTACATGGAGGTTTTTCATAAACTATAGGAAACTAAATTCTTTGACAATCAAGAATAAGTTCCCTATTCCATTAATTGAGGAGCTCTTAGATGAATTGAGTGGAGCTAAAGTGTTTTCTAAGCTTGATTTAAGAGCTGGGTACCACCAAGTGAAAATGAAAGTTCAAGACATAGAAAAGACAACCTTTAGAACTCTCTTAGGTCACTATGAGTTTATAGTGATGCCTTTTGGCCTCACTAATGCACCTGCAACTTTTCAGAGCTTGATGAACAAAGTATTTGCTCCATATCTCAGAAAATTCACATTGGTCTTCTTTGATGATATCTTGGTGTATTCTAAAGATGAAAAGGAACATCTGGAACAACTGGAGCTGGTGTTTAAGGTGATGAGGCAGCATAAACTATTTGCTAAAATGTCCAAGTGTGAATTTCTGCAGTGCCAGGTGGCTTACTTGGGACATGTGATCTCTAAAGATGGGGTGTCAGTGGATGAGAATAAGGTCAAGGACATGCTAGCTTGGTCAGAACCTAGGAGTGTGTGAGCCCTAAGGGGGTTTCTCGGATTAAGTGGCTATTACAGAAAATTTGTCAAAGATTATGGTACAATTGCCAAGCCCTTGACAACCTTGCTTCAGAAGGATAACTTCCATTGGGATGAAGCAGCTAGGCAAGCTTTTATTAATCTGAAGGAAGCAATGGCTAATACTCCAGTTCTGAAATTACCAGATTTTTCAAAATCATTTACAGTGGAATCTGATGCTTCCAACACTGGTATTGGAGCATTTTTAACTCAAGATTGCAGGCCTCTAGCCTATTTCAGTAAAGCTTTGGGAACTAGAGGGCAGGCAATGTCAACCTATGAAAAGGAGTTAATGGCTGTGGTTTCAGTTGTTAAGAAATGGACTCCTTACTTGATGGACAAACATTTTTACATCAAGACTGACCATTGGGCACTTAAGTTTTTGACTGAGCAAAAGATAAGCAATTTGCTGCAGCAGAAATGGATCAGAAAGCTAATGGGGTACAACTATACCATACTTTTCAGGAAGGGAAAGGAGAACACTGTAGCTGATGCCTTCTCTAGAATGCATGAGCAGGATCAGTCAGAGCGTTCTGAAGGAACTAGCAGAGCTTTAGCAGCAGACCATGAGGACATGGTGCATTTGAAGGAATGAGGATTGTCAGGATAGCATCCTTATTACTAATAATAGTATGAGCTATGTAGTAGTATTGGTACTGAGTAGTAATATGTGTTAGTAAGGGTATTTTAGTATTTTTACTGTTGCTGTGGGACAAGTAGTATATAAGTGGTTTATTAGTTGTAATTTCAGTTTATGCAATTTATGAAAATGAATTCATTTCCACCAAATCTGTCTCTCTCTCTATTCTCTCTGCACTTTCTATCTCTATAACAAACTCTATAAAAATATGTCTTCTTCTACAAGCTATCTCTATTTCTCTCTCGATCTCTATTTGATCTTCATCTATCTCTGTTAATCTCTTAGATTACTCGTTCTATATCTCTGTTAGATTGCATTTACAGTTTTATAAAACAGAAAATCCAAAAACATACAAATATCTGAAAATTAGGAACCCTAGGTCCTGACATCAAGTAATTTCATATGATTAGAATTATATATTTTTTGTTAAAAATAAATACATAAATATAAGAATAAATATATATTAATGAATGTTTACACGAATAAATTATTCTAAACAATAATAATATACATTATAAAATGATATTATTTGAACAAAAAATTTGGACATGATATTCAATAGAATACTCCCTCCGTCCCAACGATTTGTTATCGTTTGCTTTTAATACGGAGACCAAGAATTAAGATTAAAATAAGTGAAGTAGTGGGTGTAATATTGATTTTATTGTTAAAATAAGTGAAGTAGTGGGTGTAATAATGATTTTATTGTTAAAATAAGTGAAGTAGTGGGTGTAATAGTGTAAAATATTGTTAAAATAAGTGAAGTAGTGGGTGTAATAGTGTTAAAACTTACTATTTTAGGAAACGTAAATAATTGGTTGGGACGTCCCAAAAAGGAAAGTGTAAACAATTGGTTGGGACAGAGGGAGTATTATTTTCTAGTTTACTTCATTATTTCTTGAAAAAAAGTATATCATACAATTTGTAAGCATGTCATTAGTTTTAAATTAAATATATTATTGTAAAGACATTTTATGAAATTCAATATTGTTAAGTATACTTATGAATTAACTATGTATTTACAAGATTGTGATTTTTTTGGGAGGGCTAAATATAAAGGTTATATATAGTATTTCAAAAATTAAAATTATTGTCTTGGGTGTAGTTTTAAACTTTAGAGGGACCATGACCCTATAAGCCCCTTAAAAGCCCCGCCACTGAGTCAAAGTCAGGGATTAGATGCAATGGCAATCTTGCAGACTGAAAAATTTACAAGGAGTGGATTTGGTACCTAGGAACACGTTGATCTTGGCATTACGTATATAGAATTTAACTTTTTATTTATGATGGAGTTTTTAAGTGAGGGGTTGTTTATTTCATCAGCCAATGTTGGTGTATTTTAGGGTTGGCACATAATGTGGATAGTTGAGTGTTTATAAATGAAAAACATTCAATTTAAAACAGGAAGGAGAGCTGAGGTTTTACTGGGGACACACTTGGTTTGGTGGGGATTCTCTTCTAGAGCTACTAAGCAAGAGGGGTTTATCATTTTTTGAGTTGTTACAGTTAAAATGGAAGTTTTCGCAACATCTCAGTCCTACTGGATGGTTGAATGGTTATAAATGAAAAACATTCAATTTAAAACTGGAAGGAGAGTTGAGGTTTTACTGGGGACACACTTGGTCTAGCGGGGATTCTCTTCTAGAGATACTAAGCAAGAGCGGTTTATCATTTTTTGAGTTGCTACAGTTAAAATGGAAGTTTTCGCAACCTCTCAGTCCTACTGGATGGTTCATGCTGCTAATAATGGTGCAAAAGCATCTAAACCACTTAATGTACTTCGATCAACTTATAAGTTGGGTGTAAGTGCTTTATAGATCTAATTCCTCGAGGTGACTCGATAAATGACAAGGACAAAATAATCATGGACGTAATAAATTAGTTGGAGGGAGAAAAGCTTGAAGTTCACAGTAGAATACATGATTTGAACTTTGAAGTTTACAACTATGGTGAAGAAGGTCAATTATGCATCTAGTGGGCTACGGATCTCCTTGAAGAAGAAAGACAACATGTACAATATGATGGAGTTGTGTACAAGTGGAAGAAATATGAAATCTTTACACTACAAGAAATTTGGCCAATTATGACGGCCAACTTATGACGGAAACAATTTTTGCGCCGAACTTACGACGGAATATCAAATCTGTCGTAAATTTCGCGCCTAACCTACGACGAAAATGAAATTCGTCGTAAGATACATATTTTATTAATAAAATTTAGCTCCAACCAATTAAAATTTAATTGAAAAGTAATTGCATTGAACTTACGACGGACTTTCCGTCATAAATTCATTTCAGCAGCTAACTTACGACGGAATTTTCGTCGTAAATTTTATTATTTTAATAAAATTTAATTGAATTTAGCTGACTAAGCCAGCTAGAAAAAACGGCGACGTTTCGAATTTAACTTACGACGAAAATACATTTAGTTTGGTAATTAACTTACGACGGAAACTTCGTCGCAAATACATTTAGCAGTTACCTTACGACGGATTTTCCGTCGTAAATTTGGATATTGGAATTAAATTTAATTATAAAATGAATTAATTTTTTTAATGTATGAAATGATGTCGTGTATGAATGAACTTATGACGGAAATTCCGTCATAAGTTAGTTCACAGTTCACCAACCACTGTTAATGCCACCTACTTGCATTTACTGTAGCTGTGCGTAATAATATTTTTAAAAAACTTATGACGGAATTTCCGTCGTAAATTCATCTGTGTAAAATTCCAAGCTACTGCATAATCTCTAACATTACATTCCTCCTACTTTTTCTTTTAAATAAAAACACATCTTCATATCATTCACTACATAACATGACATAGCAACAACGATTACAACAATCATCAATGTAAGGATTCAATCTCCTCTACTTTATTTATTGCATTTAAATATATGTGATTTATTTATAAGTTCATTACATGTTCAACATATATATGTGTGCACTTGTGTAATTGATTTGCATATTTTTTTTATATTTGTAGATGTCTTACGATACTAGTTGGATCTCTAAACGAACTAATCCCGGTGGTTATGGATTTTCGAAAGAATTTATTGAAGGGGTTAATTATTTCTTGGCATTTGCAAAAAATAATAGTAAGGAACCGGATAATCCGGAACTTTTGATTTGATGTCCGTGTAATACATGTAGGAATCAACTCTTTCAACTCATTCCCGATGTTGAGTTTCACTTATATGCTACCGGTTTTCTTGAGAGCTACACCATATGGCGTTTTCATGAAAAAGAAATTCAAGAAATGAATGATCGTCAAGATGTGTATGATGAATATGAAATGTTGAGGGATGCCTTTAGAGAGGAATATTTTGGAGAGGAAATTAGCAAAGACGAGGATCCGAACGAGCAAGCATCTAAATTCTTAGACAATGTGAATAATGTCGGGGAACCAATATATCCGGGAAATACCAAGTACACGCAACTGAAGTTTGTTACGAAATTACTACATTGGAAGAATCACAATAAATGTAGTGATAAGGCATTTGATCAGCTGCTCCTTTTACTTGGAGATGTGTTTCCCGAGGGGCATAAGCTCCCTTTTAATTATTATGCTGTGAAGAAGATATTCAAGAAGCTGAACATGGGATACGAGAAAATACATGCATGTGAGAATGATTGCATGTTGTTCTACGGTGATGATAAAGATTTGGAAAATTGAAAGTACTGCGAGTTGAGCCGATACGAAGTTGCAACTAATGGAGGGAGCGATACCATTCCGAGAAAGGTCTTAAGATATTTCCCAATCAATCCTCGTCTACAGCGTTTGTACATGTCTACTCGCACAGCCGAGCATATGAAGTATCACAAGAACAGAATAGTGACTGAAGGGGTCCTTAGTCATCCTGCAGATGGAGAAGAATGGAAGGACTTTGACAAGAACTATCCGGATTTTGCAGCGGAAATTCGTAATGGTAGACTTGGTCTTGCAACTGATGGATTCCCCCCGTACAGCAATGTCACTTCTACTATATACTCAGTTTGGCCTGTTGTACTACTTGTGTACAACCTTCCACATAACATGTCCATGAAGGAACCATATATGTACATGACACTACTAGTACCTGGTCCAAATGATCCTGGGAGGAATCTTAATATCTATCTTAGGCCTTTGATTGATGAGCTATTTAATTTGTGGCAAGTTGGGGTGCACACATTTGATACTTCTACGAAGACTAATTTCATGATGCAGGCAGCTTTGTTATGGACTATCACTGACTTTCCCGGGTTGGGTATGGTTAGTGATGGTTAACCCATGGGAAGTTGGCCTGTCATGTTTGTATGGGCGATGTTAAAGCCAAGCAACTACCATGCAGCAGGAAGTCCAGTTTTTATGGGTTACATAAGGGATTCCTACTCAAACGTCGAAAAGTTCGAAGAAGAGGCCGAATTGTTCGTAACATGTGTGCTAGTATCACTTTTCCACCACCCGGGAAGCCACACAACAAAGAAAGGGTAGATGGATTTGGGGATTTACACAATTGGATGCATGTCACTAGCTTCTTTGACGTACCATATTGGGATTCATTGTGTCTGCGTCACTGCATTGATGTCATGCACACGGAGAAAAATGTATTTGAAAACATATTTCATATTATTATCTGTAGTGCCAAAACAAAAGATACCACAAGATCAAGAGATGATTTGAAAGCAATGGGCATCTTGCAGGAGCTATGGATGAATGGTAAACAGAGGCCTGGAGCTAGATACGAACTCACCCGAGATCAGCTGAAATTGTTATGTAAATGGGTGCATCGATTAAAACTCCCCGATGGTTGTTCATCAAACTTGAAGAGATGTTGTAAGATAGCTCAGCTGAAATTCCAAGGCATGAAGTCCCATGACTGTCACGTATTTATGCAGAAGTTATTAGCTTCTACATTTCGTGAACTTCTTCCGGATGATATAAACAAAGTGCTTTGTGATCTTTCAAATTTTTTCAAAGACTTGTGCTCAACTACACTACTCGAATCAAATTTGAGGCAAATGGAAAAAAACATAGCTGGGATCATTTGTACTTTAGAGACTAAATTCTTCCCAGCCATGTTTGATCCAATGGAGCATCTTCCCGTTCATTTACCTGAAGAGTGCAGACTTGGTGGCCCTGTCCCACAACGATGGATGTATAACATTGAAAGGCTACAACGCAAAATGAAACAAAAAGTAGGGAACAAAGCACGAGTTGAAGGTTCCATGCAGAAAAGTATGTACATGATGAATTGACACATTTCTGTTCCATGTACTTCGAATCTGAAGTTGAGACATCACACAACTTGGTAGGTCGAAATGTGGTTGATGATCGCTCACGGGATCCAAATAAACTGGCAGCATTCACATATCCGGTACAGCTCTTGGGAGCATATACTGGTTTTCATTTAGATGTGGATTCCCTACATGTTGCAGCACATTATGTTCTCACTAACATGCCTGAACTGGCACCTTATATCACGTAAGCATTCAAGTATTTTTTTTTCATTTTTAACACTTTTAAATATTCTGCACTAACATAAAATGATCACTTTTTCAGAATGTTCGAAGAAGAGGTTCGGAATCATAGTGCATATATATTGAGTGATGCTGAGATGGATACAATGTTAAAAAATCATTTAGCAACATGGTTGGAAAATAAGGTATTTCATTAAATGCACAACAACTTATGTAATTTTTAAATTTGTTTATATACTTGTGTTTGACGAGATTATTCCATTTCAGGTACAACACAACTACGAGCGATATAAATATTTGTTGCAAGGCCCAGCTTCCTATGTGCTTTCTTATAAAAGATGCAAGGTCAATGGATACTTATTCAACCTAGGAAGATCAAGCTCTGGGGTCCTTGTGAAGGGCAGTTGTTATGGTGATAGTGAAAGTAATTACTACGGGACTTTGCAAGATATTCTCAAACTAACATACGGTGGCGGAAATCAAGTGATTTTATTTAAATGTCATTGGTATGATCATGTTAGGGGAGTAAAGAAAGACAAAAATGGGGTGCTCCTAATTGATCTTAGTTCAAAACTAAGAGGAGATGATGTTTACATTCTAGCAAGTCAAGCCACACAAGTGTACTATGCTCCTAGTGTGAAGAATCCCGATAGTAATATTCACACGATCATCACATGTAGACCTCAATTGTTGAGTGGGGGAACAAAGGATGTTGACGCAGAACCTTTTCAAGAAGAAGTCTCAAATACCATTGCATTAGACTTTACCTCGACATCGTTATTTGTTGACTTTTCGCAATACGATATGGAAGAAGATCTAGAAGAAGAACAAGAGCAACAGAACGAAGTAGAAAGTGAAGTTGAGGAAGAAAATGCAAGCGAAAGTGAAGAGGAAGAAGAAGAAGATGGTTATGATAGCATTGAAGTGGAAGATGAGTAAGAAATCTATGATAGCATTCTAGGATTTCTAATTTTAAATAATATGATGTATTGGTGCAATAAAATTGGATGGTATTATCATTCTAGGCTACTTTCTAATTTTAAGTGAATTAAAATGGATTTTCGGCTCACAAACACTATTTCAAACTAACTATTTTCACCATCGCAACTTTTTAAGAAATTTGATGGCATGGTAATCTTCTAAACATATGATATGATGTATTGGTGTAAAAAAATTGGATGGTATTGTCGTTCTAGGCTACTTTCTAATTTTAAGTGAATTAAAATGAATTTTCGGCTCACTAACACTATTTCAAACTAACTTTTTTCACCATCTCAACTTTTTAAGCAATTTGATGGCATGGTAATCTTCTAAACATATGATATGATGTATTGGTGCAAAAAAATTGGATGGTATTGTCGTTCTAGGCTACTTTCTAATTTTAAGTGAATTAAAATGAATTTTCGGCTCACTAACACTATTTCAAACTAACTTTTTTCACCATCGCAACTTTTTAAGCAATTTGATGGCATGGTAATCTTTTAAACATATGATATGATGTATTGGTGCAAAAAAAATGGATGGTATTATCATTCTAGGCTACTTTCTAATTTTAAGTGAATTAAAATGGATTTTCGGCTCACTAACACTATTTCAAACTAACTTTTTTCATCATCGCAACTTTTTAAGCAATTTGATGGCATGGTAATCTTTTAAGCAATTTGTATATTTGCGTAGGGTCTGATGCACGTCCTCCACCACCTCGAAAAGGGGAAGGTAGCTCCGGTAGATCTGCCTTGGCTCGCTTACAAGATGATATGTTTATAAGGGTTGTGGATGAGACCTTGGCCCAGGCCCGAGCCAATCCGGATGAGTACACATTGACAGCCGAGGAGGTTCGTCTCTTAGCACGCAATGTGGTGGAAGGAGACTCTTCGGTACCTTCAGACCATCCGATTGCTAGAGAGACGCGACATGCCATTGTTCGGGTCGCGGTTGAGGTACTGAACAACGCATATAAGAAGGATGGACCTGGTGCAGTGAAGGTAAAATTACTTATTTTTAGTATTTTTCTTGTTAGGTTGAGAATTTGTCCCATTTACTTTTTTTGTTAGGATATTTTTGTTATGTTGATAATTTGTCCCGTAATAGGCTGCAATTATTACGTAACAAAAGTTACTATATGAACATACACTTAAATAAACATGAAATAAAATAAAAAAATGAGTCCTGAATTATAAAAAAACAAAGACAGTAGTAATAAGTACCCTAATAATACAATAAAATTCAACAATCGTGAAAATTACTTAAAAGAGAAGTGACGTTCAGCTGTGGAAAGGGAGATTTAGAAATATTAACCTCCTGTATGAAGTCAATGTAATGTAGAGCCCCATGCCTAAACTGGGTTCCTCCGCCAGGAAAGGTAAGGTATTCACCACTAAATTTAACCCAATTTTGGTGTCCCTTAACGTCGGCGAGCTTTTTATGGGGTACATTATGGTACCATATCTGCAGGGGAAAGATTAAGAGTACATATAATCATAAGAATTTGATAAAAAAAATACAGACAGTTTAGACAAAAACGGTCATGGAAAAGAAAACCAAGCACTAAAACAATAATCAGATGTCCCTGGGACAAGTAGTTACACCTTCTCCCTGCTTGTAGGCCACTCAACTGAACGCTGGTAGCCTTCAGGAAGTGAAACAAGGCACGTTGGTGGGTCATCTGGACAGTGTCTCTCCCTATGTTCATAATGTTTAGTACTTTTAAGGCTCCTTATTGCTTGCACATTATGAAGGCATGGAATGTAACCGTCCTCAGACACAGTCTGGTTCAAAAGCTCCGAATGAGCTCCAGAAAGTAACAGCTCTTTCTTTTGACGAATTTCCATAGAATTCTTTTTTTCCTCCTTGCTTTTTGGTTCACTAGTCATTTCGGATTCGTTTTGTCCTTCATCTGATTTGGATCTAGTTTCTTTTGAATCCTTTTCAGAGTCCCCTTGTCCACCAGAACTGCTGTTCACGCCCACCCATTTTGTTTCGTCAATTCCTGGTTTCTTCCCACCATCTTTAGATTCTTTATCCCCCGTCTCAGATGACATATCTTCTATTTTGTCTTCTTCATTTCCTGTCTCAGATTTTGATCCACTTTCTATGTTAGTGTCTTCTTTTATGCTCTGCTTCACAGGCTTCTTTTCCTGGATTAAAAAAGATCACACACACAATATCACACACACAAGCTAAATCTTCCACAAAATATTTAATATGAACTGGCAGGATCCATATTAGCCAAGATAAATCAGTCATGCATTTTTTATAGCTTATTATTAGTATTAATAAGTTGCATGAGAATTAATTATGAATAATAACTTAATAAGATATAGGAGACAACTTTATATAGAGTTTTAAGATATTAAACTTTATTTAATTGATTTTGTATGAATGTATGTGACATCCTTATTTCTGTATATTGTAGGGGAAGGCCCCGGCCGATGATGATCACCATGTTGACGATGGCGAGCCCGATGATGAGGATACTGAATCTGACCATGATACGAATGCTATGCCTCACGTGTCTCATGGCGGTCCTAAAATTAGGGGTTGAGTATTATGTCTGAATTTAATTTAGACTATGAATGTTTGTAAGTTAATCTAAGTTATGTTGTGAACTAATGTTGGTTTGTAGATGTAACGTACGTGATCTATACTTTTGTTGGATGGTTTAAACTTTTGTGTGGTCGAAAATGGATTTATGATAATATTTATGTAAATTTGGTATTTTTTATATTTGGATTCGTTTAATTGCATGGATGTTTGTTACAAACTTTCATGTTTGATTGTGGTTTTGGATTGTATGTACATTGGGATGTTTTGGGATTTAATTTGGAAGCCAAAAATGGCTGGAACCTGAAAAACCAGCAGAATGTTGTTCTTGGTTAGGTTAACTTACGACGCTTTTATAGGTAACTTAAGACGATTTTCTTGGTAATTTGCGATGATTTTCTGGGTAATTTATGACGATTGTTCATCTTTTATATATTTATTCTTTTTTCCAAAATTTAATTGTGGTGAACTTGCGACAGAAATAATCGTCATAAATTATAACATACGACGGATTGTGCCGTCGAAAGTTCTGTTATAATTATATTCGAGGTGGGTCCCACTGTTTAATTTCCGACGATATTTCCGTCATAAGTTACTAATTTATGACGGTTTATTCCGTCGTAAGTTTATTATTATTTTATTGTAAAAAAGTGGGTCCCGCATTTGAACTTATGACGAAAATTTAAACTTGTGACGAAATTTTTACTTGTGACGAAAATCCGAACTTAAGACTCGAGCAAAAATGACGAAAATTTTCCGTCGTAATTGGACCAATTGCGACGATTTCTGTGTAAAATTTCCGTCGTAAATAGCCATTTTTCTTGTAGTGTTAACGAGAAATAAGGTGGTAAAATCTATATTTCTTATGAATTTAGCTGGTATTTGGAGTTTTTTAAAACCATATTGGTAGAGGGGTTAAGATTACTCTCTTCGTCAAGGAGGGTTCAATTGGAGAATTTTGAAGAACGTAGAAGTAATGATCTTTTAGAGAAGCGTTCTGAGTTTATTAGCTACCCTATGCGTCTCTAAGACTAAAAAAGCTACCGAGAAAGAGATCAGGTAGACGAGAAAGTCAATAAAGAAGTTGGGTTTGAGCATTGAAGAAGATTAAGGAGTTGCATGCTCACTGTACGTTCTTGGATAAATATTGATCTAATTACAAGAAAAAACTTTCTTTAGCTCGAGAAGAGGTTTCGTCAAAGGAGAAAATCCTAACTTCAGGAATTAGATGTACCACTTCAGGAAACAGTGAACAAAATGGGAAACCTGTCCTGGAAATAACTTTGCTAAAACAGATGCACAACTTGGAAAAGACAGTTGACGTTGATAAACTCCAAAGAGAGGTCACACACCTTATTTACCAAAAATATGCTACCACTGATGAAAGAAATAGAATAACTTATGAAGTTGTTGATTTAGTATAGCAGATGCAACAAAGTTGGTTTTTTTCTCTTCAAGAAGGAAGTTATAGATTTGATTGATTGAGGATGAGCTTGTTGGTTTCCAAACAGAAAAAAATAAAGGTTAAAGATCAGATATCTAAGCTTGCTCTATCTCAATAGAGACATGCCGACTAGGTAAAAGTTTTGGATGGACTAAAATGTTAAAGATTTGGAACCTAGTACATTATCAAGAAAACTCAGTTTCTTGGAAAAAAAATTCCTGAAGAATATTAGTTTGGAAAGTAAGAATTTAGGAGCTTTTCTGTATTTAACATCGACGGCCTGCGACAAAATGAAGGCTGAAAATAACTCATTTTTTGGAAAAAATTATAGTTATAATTATAATATATTAACTTGCAGAAACACCATATATAGGCTATTGCAAGGCCAATATATATTTGTGTTACATAAAGTGTTACAATAGACACAAAACTTGGTAGTCTATTGTAATATTTTAAAAAATGTGGCAATACATATAAAAAGTGTTGCAAGCCAAAGGGTTATTTTGGAATTTTAAAACAATTGCAATACTTTAAAAGAGTGTTACAATAGATAAAACGATTTTGGTCAAATTGACCAAAAGTTATAGGCTGGAACTGAAATTTTCGCTGGGCGGGCTGAAAATTGGTAATAAAATTTAGTCCTCCTAAATTAAACTTTTCACAACCTCAGAGCAGCTTCAACGCTGCCCATATGCACGCCTCGGTCCACGAGAAAACAAAAATGGCCTGGCCATATTCAAAATCATGCGCTGGAGCAAATTAAAAGAAATGGGCGTGCCCTGTATGCTGGCCACGGCCAGTTGCTCTGCTTTGATTAGTTTATTATTACTTTCTATTTCTTTTCACTGCTGCCTGCACCATATGAACGGTCATATGAACGTTAATTATTCGAACGTTACTTGTAAAAAGTTAACGTATATATTTTTAACAGCTATATTTTTACTCCTATATATAATCACCTCATTATTCATATTTTCTACTTCACAAAAATTTTAATTTTTCTCTCTGAAAAAATGAATCCAAATAATCCCCCTCCTCCAAATTCTCAAAATCCAAACCCTCAATTTCCATATCCATATCCAAATTCTTATTTTCCAAATCCACAAAATTTTAATTTTACTACTCAAAACCCAAATTCTCAACCCCCATTTTCACATTCTCAAGCTTCTCAATTTCCATTTATGTATCCTCAAAATTCTCCTTATCCATTTCCATTTCCTCCATTTTCAAATTCACAATTTGAAACCCAACAATCACCCATCAATATCCAAAATTCTCCAGATTCGCAAGTGCCAGCCTTTGGTAACGTATATTCAAAACACTATACAGATGCGTGATAAACGGGCACATCGTCAGCTACAAAATGACTTGGTTGAGCATATCTCGCAATTTCATATTAATCGTTAATTTTTTGTATTGTAATGTTTTTAATTTAATGCTTTATCGTGTATTTTTTTAATGTAATATTTTTTCTTGTATTTGTCTTTTTAATAATATGATTAATTATGGTGCATATTTTTTATTTTATAAATAAAAAATATGCACCATAATTTTTTATTTTTTATTTGTCTTTTTGTATTTTTTATTTTTTTTATAATATACTAACGAAATAGTGGGTCCAACATAATTGGTAAATGGGCGCAGCGTTGCACAGGCATGGCCAATTTCATTTCAGAGCCTGGTTTAGCCTGCGTGGCATATAAGTGGGGTCGGGGGAATGGGAAATGGGCAGGGGCCGCTGGGGGTGCTCTCATCTTACATCTCTCTCTCACACTCGTCTCTCATCTCTCTCTCACACTCGTCTCTTTCATCTCCGCCAAAACAAATGCACAACCTCATCTCCGCTGCTCCTCATCTCTGCAGCTCGTCTCATCTCTCTCTCACAAAAACATAAACTCACTCATCTCTCACAATATCGATTTGAGCAAGATCCCGAAAACTAATTGAGCAAATATTTGAGAAAATAACCGATTAAAGCTTCAATTAGAGGTAAATTACCCATCTTTCTCTGATTATATGCGATTATACATATATATATATACATGTGAAAATTTTCGATTATATATTGGATTAAAGCTGGTATTAATTGTTAATTTTTAGATTTTGTGTTAATTAGTAGGATTTTTAACATACATAAAATCAGCTGTGATAAGGAACTACAGTGAAAAATGTATAAACAATATCATGGATTTCTTTTCTGGGTCAGCTAGCCAGAATTTTGGGCTTTTGAAGGAGTTCTATGAGACCACTTTGAAGTCCCTTGAAGAGGCTAAAAATGAGGTACGATACAATTTATATATATACTCTTAATAAGGAAATACACATTCTTAGAGGTATCACTTTGTATTCTCTCTGTCTATGCAGAGGTTGTGGTTTAAGACAAATCTCAAGCTATGCAAAATTTGGTTTGACATGGGCGAGTATGGTAGAATGAACAAGGTAAGCATTAGACTTTCCCACTTCCCTTGGCTCTTATTGAAGGAATTTATATATACCTTGACCATTTTTTGAATTGTACAGATTTTGAAGGAACTCCACAAGTCTTGTCAGAAGCCAGATGGTAGTGATGATCAAAAAGATGGTATTGGTGATCAGAAGAAAGGGACCCAACTTTTAGAATTGTATGCAATTGAGATTCAAATGTACACTGAAACCAAAAATAACAAGAAGCTCAAGGTGAGAAATGTTTATTACCTGCAAGTTAGATAGATTATCCATTTATAGCTGTTGATTTTAAAAGTATGACAATGTGAATTTTTATAGCTGTTGATTCATGTCCGAGGGAGATGATCCTTTTATTGTTTTTGTGTTTATAAAGTAGAAAAGTTGTTGGATGCCCATATAATATCGACGTGTAGGATTTTTATTTATTAATTTTTTATGTTTGATGTATATCTGTGTGTGGAATGGCGCTGATATGTTATTTACCGTCCTTGTGATCCATTGTATGGGCTGGCTGGAGACAGTTATCTCGTTCCTCCTAGAAACCTATTCCAGACATAATCACCTGTAAAGCTTGAATATTGCTAATAATTGCAATTTCAGAGGAAAGTGGATATACTTATCTTTTTCTTTAATATCTATATCTTTTCCTTCAGTATGGTGAAAATCACGAATTATTTTTGTACAAGAAATGTGGATGAGTGGACCATATAGTAAGCTATTCAAAAATTCTTTCATTGAGTGTCGTGGAAGGATGAGTAAAATCTGGTTATATATTGATGGAAGGCAAGTGTTCATTCGTATTTTATATATTGATTTTTAAGTTTGTTTTATACCTGCACAGATACTTGGTATTGGCCAACATGCTGATGGAGTCTCAAGTTAATCCATTTGATGGGCAAGAAGCAAAGCCGTATGTCACATTTTCTATACACTTAATCAGCATTATTCGGATATGTTTTACATTATTAATGAATCAATTATTTGTTTTTGCAGATACAAAAATGACCCTGAAATATTAGCTATGACAAATTTAATTGCAGCCTTGCTTAAGCTCATCAAACATTACACAAGGATCAGAATCCCTTTCATTTCAAAGGTAGCAAAGGGCCAGAGGCCTTTATTTTTTGATATATATTTGCCATGCCAGCCATCTAGGTTATTTTGTTCTCTTTTTTTTTTCCACAGCAAACTGAGTGTGATTATGTAGACATACATAAATATACACATAAAGCAATCCCCATCTGTAGAAACTCCTTCTTTACCCGAGTTTATAATCGATGTTATGTATGTGGATTCGAGGTGTATATTGTTATATGTTTATGTTGAATATTCATAATTATAAACTAGCTTTTAAATTGGTAAGACTGAAAATTTAATAAATAATTTTATATATCATTCATTACATTGTTACAACTCTCCTCTCCTGCCATCCTTTTTATTGTCAAACTTTTAATATAAAAATGAATGGATCTGTTTCTATCCTCTCTTTTTAGTGCGGACAAGCAAGTGTACCTTTGACACCTATAATTAGGTTGTAAGTTTCCGACATATATATAATTAGGTTGTAAAATCTTATTGCCAAACATAGATATTTTTCCTCTCTTTTCTGGGGGTATAACTAGGTTGTAAGTTTTTGAAGCAAAGGTTAATGATATATCCATACGGTTCTGTCGCAAGACGTAAGAACCTTCTTGCTATTTTAAATATTTTTTATACATGTATTAATGTAAATATTTTCAGAATTCATGAGTACCAACATGCTTCCAATGTTTAGTGGCGAGCCAACTGTAGGGAAGACAAGGCCAGACACTATACTTCGCCAACTAACTACGAAAAAGGGGGAGGTATTTATTTAACATGTACAATTGATCCTTACATACTAAAGTGTAAAAGCTGGAAACTGGAGTGCTGACATACTAAGTTTTTCTATTTCTGTCGGATTTTTTTTTCCTAGCACCAGTTGTGTTCTACTTTTTTGCTTAACCATATGCTTGTTTGCAGATTGAGCATGCTCAGCATTTGGCCCCAGGTCCTGCAACCAAATTCGGCCAATAATGTGTTGCTTCACTGTATGTTTTTGAGCTGCTTCTTTTTACTTATAGCGTACCTTACCAATTTGAGAGTTAAATGGGTCTGTGAGTTAAAAAATATATATGCCTATCTAAATTCTCTATGTTCATATGCCTATCTTAATTCCTCTATCCAGGTGGTAACATAACACATGTTCTGCAGTACAAGTACTTAAAGCAAGTCCAGTGCTAATATGGCTATAATGAATGCTTATATTTTGGCTAAAGTGACATATGGTGTTAAAACATAACTTGATTTAAAACAGAACTTGATAAATTTACCAAGTTTGATAATTTGATCTAGACCAAGCTGGACAGTGATCTCCCCTAATGCTATCAATTGCAGACTATGATCATTCCTAATGCTATTGATTGAAGTATGATTAAATCGAGATTAGTTAAGGTTTTAATAGTTCAAGACCTGATTACATGTATATTAAAATGCCCAGATAGTTATACCTTTACCGTTTAATTAGTGCTTTAATTAGTGCTTCACAATCTTCTCAATTAAGCAGCCCTTTAATTAGTGCTTCTTCTGTAAATGATACATGGTAAATTCAATAAAATTACATGAATTCTCATTGTCCAATTTATGGATTCTGCTACTAAGTTGTAACAACAATTAGCATAATGCCTTTGTTTTTATCATATTATTCTTCTATACATGATTATAGTGCAGCTTGGTAACATATATATGAATTTTACTTCTAAAAATGTGATTGTTAGTGCATAACAAATTAACTGCAAACTCTTATGTATGCAGGCAATGCAGGATTTCACCAATGCAGATGAGGCTACCATAACCTATCCGTAGTTGATGACGTTGTTGACAGCTAAAAAAAGGCTCAAATCCCACTTGATGTGATCTGGAATGATGCAACAAAGGCAGGATGCATAGCATATTTGATCAATCAATCATGTGAAGTATGTATGATGCCCAATGCTCTTCCTGTACATAATCTTAAATTTTACTTTTACAGGACTCTTTTGTGGCCCCACCTAAAGAAATTTGGGTATAAAAAGACATTAAAATGAACTTTGCATGAACATTGTGCTTGAATTTTTTTAATGTAAAATAAAAACTTGAGTTAATACCAGCAACTATATTTGACCTCAATATCTCATTAGACACAATTATGGTTCTGGTACGTCTGGATTTCCGTTACTCTTATATGGTTGCGTTCTCTCTTTAAGAACTTCCTTTTTAATAATTGCAGCCAAATTGTTACTCAAGAGTGAGTTATTACTGTTAATGGTGATGAGCACATAATTATATTTTCAAAAAGAGATATAAGGCAATGGGAGGAGCTGACATGATTACAAGTTTTTCTCTTGGAATACTCTGCTTTGCATTAATTTTTCTATGCATCTAAACAATTTAATTTAAATGAATATGTAGATTCCTATCAGTTGATGAACAACTTGCTTGTTTTTGTGGCTTCCCGAGATGCCGGGGTGTTGTTAATGATGTTGATGCAGTGGAACGAATTGCTAAGCTATGTGTTCCCCGCATTTTATTTGACAGCGGAGTCTAGAATAACTGGTAAATAGACTTCTTCTGTATTTGCACCTGTCACATTACTAAATGTTCAATACAGACATTTTATCATGGGGTTAAATATAAAAGAATATCTCAGAAGAGTACTCATTTTCTTCTTATGATATTCATTGTAAGATTTTCATTTCAGCGAATATTGAAAATAGACGCAAATTACCTTTTCAACAGATGCATATGGCAGTTTTTGTACTAGTGGCTCTGTCAAAAAGTTTATGAAATGGTTACTTACAAGAATTTTAACTTATCTGATTTACTTTACTCCGTTCCAGATTGGTTCTAGATATAAAGGTTGTGGCGGTAATGATGAAATGAAGGACAACGATCAGGAGGATGATGATCGTGAGGCTCACAATCAGGATGGTGAAAGTGATGATTGATGATCAATACTTTATTTTGTATGTGAATGCTTTTGGTAGTAGGTTGTTATTTTGACATGAAAGACTAAGTTCAATGTAGAATTGTGGTGTAAGTCGATATGTGTTTTGACTTTAGATTTTGGTACTAGATGTAAGATGATATTGTAGTACAAGCCGACCCTTTTTGGGCTTTATTGACATATATTTGTTGGATTTGCTATCTGGGAAATTGGAAATGTGATTCTGGTTTGATATGCTTTTGTATTGTTTTATTGACATTTCAAACAGGATATTGCAAATTGGACTAATACAAAGTGTTGCACATAAATATTGCAATAAGTATACATATGTATTTCAATAGAAACAAAAATGTTGCATATAAGTGTTGCTAGAAAAACAAAAGCATTACAATAGGGGAGAAAATGTTACATAAAAATGTTGCAATAAATTGACTTTGCAACACTTTTAACTAAAATATGTTACAAAATGGTGTTGCAATAGTCTATTGCAACATCATAAAAGTGTCACAAAACATGACAAAAGTGTTGCACTAAAGGGGATATTGTAATACTTAAAAAATGTTGCAATAAGTAGGTAAAACGTTGCTATAGGAGTCTATTGCAACGGCAGCAGATGCAACGCTGAATTTTGGCAAAAGCGTGGCAAAAACTTCTATTGTAACACCTTTGGGGTCTTATACGACACTTTCTTTGCGTTGCAATAGCCCATATATGGTGTAGTTGCATGCTCACTGTACGTTCTTGGATAAATATTGATCTAATTACAAGAAAAAACTTTCTTTAGCTCGAGAAGAGGTTTCGTCAAAGGAGAAAATCCTAACTTCAGGAATTAGATGTACCACTTCAGGAAACAGTGAACAAAATGGGAAACCTGTCCTGGAAATAACTTTGCTAAAACAGATGCACAACTTGGAAAAGACAGTTGACGTTGATAAACTCCAAAGAGAGGTCACACACCTTATTTACCAAAAATATGCTACCACTGATGAAAGAAATAGAATAACTTATGAAGTTGTTGATTTAGTATAGCAGATGCAACAAAGTTGGTTTTTTCTCTTCAAGAAGGAAGTTATAGATTTGATTGACTGAGGATGAGCTTGTTGGTTTCCGAACAGAAAAAAATAAAGGTTAAAGATCAGATATCTAAGCTTGCTCTATCTCAATAGAGACATGCCGACTAGGTAAAAGTTTTGGATGGACTAAAATGTTACAGATTTGGAAGCTAGTACATTATCAGGAAAACTCAGTTTCTTGGAAAAAAATTCCTGAAGAATATTAGTTTGAAAAGTAAGAATTTAGAAGCTTTTCTGTATTTAACATCGACGGCCTGCGACAAAATGAAGGCTGAAAATAACTCATTTTCTGGAAAAAATTATAGTTATAATTATAATATATTAACTTGCAGAAAGCTATCTAGAATCTGAGGAATGCAAACACTGAAGGATTCCCATGGCGACACCGTGACACCAATGTTTGGAAGTTAATCTCTGTATTTGAAGTATGATTAATCAATTGTTGGAACATAATTGTAAGTTCCTTTTTTTTTTGATAATTTCCACACTCACGTACACATCTTGTCTTTGACAAGATTCGAACCCTTGACATCCCGTAAGAGGAGCAAGGGCGATACCAGTAGACCAAGAGGTCACCGGTCATAATTGTAAGCTTCTTGTTACATACACAATTTTCATAGAAGCAACCATTCTTGATGGTGGGATAAATAAGCAATGTAGTTTTTGGATGTTATGTTGCCGAGAGGTCTTCAACCAGATGTGTATACATGTAATGTACATATTAGAGGAATGTGCAGAGAAATTGTTAGAATTCAAACACGTTTTCCAGAAACAAGGTAGCAGGTGATCAGTCAAAGATAGAAGCTGGGTTTGAGTAGAAAACAACCAAATAAAAAGTTGGCAGCATAAGCATGCAATATGGAAAGAAGATTCTCATTTACACCCAAGTCAAATACGTGTACAGCTGTGTTTTTATGAAGACCAAGAAAAAAGGCGGGCTATGCAAAATACAATACACGGCTCAAATGTAAACTGAAGAAAACAAAAATGGCACACACATGTGAAGCAAAGAAGATGCTGGTACAATAGTCAATATAGTAGGTGTTAGGTCCACTATGATTGTAGAAGGGGGGTTGAATACAATCTATATCAATTTCTCAAAATTTATTCGTTAAATAATTTTCACTTAAACGAATATTTTGTGCGGAATAAATTGACACGGATTTCAAGTTGAATATAACTGTATATTAACTTGATGTGGTGTTACAAAATCAATCCAAACTATTATCAAGTGTCTAATAACTAATTAGAAAATTCGACATGAACTTTTTTAATTTAGTTAATAAATCTCAAGATAAGTACTAGGAAACTTAATTCGCTAGTAATACAAGAATCACAAGTATACAAGTTCTATCGGATAGAATATTACAAAGATGATGAACTTGAATTTATGTGAATTAATTTGTTCTTGGTGTTCTTGATATTTGAGAGAGAAAGCTGCTGTGTATTTCCAGGAATTCTGCTGTGTTCTTTTCTTTTTGCATTCTGCTGCTTCTGCTGTGTTATATAGGTCTGTACTGATTAGATATGACTTAAACTGCTTCAAGACCTATTAAATCAGCTGTCAGCATGACTTAATCTTGCTCCAAGACATAATTAATCCTTAGATATGACTAATTTTCTGTCGGTATGACTTAGAAAATGTGTCGGTATGACTTAATCTTCAACAGTGTGGTCGGTATGACCTAAATCACTTTTGTCGGTATGACCTAACACCTTTCCAAAAATATCTTGCTTCGGTATGACTTAATTCCCTCGGTATGACCTAGCAGCTTTGAGGTCGGTAAGACATAAATCATTGCAGCAGCTCGGTATGCCTTAATTCTTCTGCTCGGTATGACTTAGATTTAAGTCATGTCGGTATGACTTAACTTAAGTCATACCGAACCAAACTCAGTTAAGACATAATCTATTCAGCATTTAATTAAGTCATATTGATCCTTTTAATTAATTAATGATTAACTAATTCATGATTAATTGATACAATAATTAACTTAATAAATAAATTAATTCTATTAGAATTAATTCATTTAATTAAATCAATTAAATAGTTTATATCAATTACAAATGAATTAAATTAAATCAATAACTAATTAATTTAATTCTCCCAAACCACGGAAAATAATAAAGAATTACCACTGACTTATGTTGACGTTCGATGTACTGTCTGGTTCATGAACGACTAACTTCAATGATGCTTCTTCACTTCTGACTTTAAGCTGTGGTTTATTTTTTCTCTCAATTTTCTTGTACTTTGATTGATTTTCAATCTATCACTCGAAAAATCTCTGTCACTGTAAATGAATCCATTCACTTCAATGTTATACTGAGGCTTGATCAGATACCTGATACATCTTCTAGTGTGAAACATCAAAACTATAGATTGACTTCCTTCTTTCTTCTGACAGATATTGCTTCCTGAGATTCCTGTGACAGATCATACGGATATTTACTTATTACAATTTGGTTTAAGTTGATTAGGATCCTTGAACTACAAATAGGCTGATTCATATGCCTTTCAATCTCCCCCTATTTGTTTGTTAGACAATAACAATCAAATACCTAGAGGATACCTCAACTAATTCAACTTAACCAAATGAAAGATAAAATATTAAATGTAAAGCAAATATCAAACAGTTCTGGTTTATATTAAACATTTCCAGATTCAAACAAAATGATAAATACAAGATAGATGATCCTTTAGCCTGATCATATTTAACATATTCATATCTTGATCTATCTAGCTCTAAAGATAATACATGTAGAGCTGTTCTTCAATTACTGTCTTCTCGTCTAAATTCTCCTTCTTCTGGCTCATCTGTGACTTGAAGTTTCTTGTGCAAATCAGAATCAACAAGACGCTCTCTTCTTGATGACAATCCTTGAGGTAAGATTAAAGGAATTCCAAGCTTCTTTCTCAGTTCACCTTGAAATTTCTTGTAATCTTTTATATTCGTTTGTGCCTAGGATCGAATGTGATCTGCAGCTATTACCTTTTCTTCAGTCAAGAATCCATGATTTCTGAGAGCATATTCAGCATATACCAAGTGTTTTGCATGATGTTCATATAACTCATCTGTCTGAAGATTGATTGAATGAAGTACCTCTCCCTTAAGAAATTTTACTTGTGGAGGATCCTTAATCACTTCTGGTCCAGCTCTTTCAGCAAATTCTTTGAACTTTTCATGTAGCAAAACACCTAGCTCAGACGATGTTCTCACCTTAGGCCTAAGTACCCAAATCTCTGTCAGCGATCTGTCATAAAAGAACTGAATAGATACTCTGAAAGTTCCAACATTATGACAATCCACAAATATTACCAGCTCATCAGATTTGGGATCAAATGCAGTAGTTATCCTGATGACTTCTACCTTTAAGGCCTTTATATACATATCATGAATTGGATTTGCCAGTTTGAATTCCTCGAGAATTTCTCCAAGACGACGATCTTCATAATCAGAACTCTGAGGTGAATCAATTGCTTTTTGAGCACGTTCCCATTTGTCACCGCTCCTGAGTCTGACATATGTCTTTCTTTTCTCAACATTTATAGCATGTAAACGTTGTAGTGCTTGCTGTTCAGCTTTCTGAAGCTCTTCATTTCGTGCAATTTGCTCTAATGACTTTTGAAGCTTTTCTTCTCTCATCAGCAAATTAGCTTCCCTCTGAGCAAATAACTCTTCAGATTCTTTCTCTGTTTGTTGAGCTTCATATTCAGATGTCACTGGTTCTTCTCCTTCCCAGTGACTTAAATCTGGTTCAGGTAATTTCTCACCTTCATCAGAAAAATCAAAGTCATCAAAAACATCAAAATTATCCTGTTCACCCGTGTAGTAATATTCTGTGTCTTTGACTTGATCATCTACAATAACTTTCTTCTTCCCCTTATTCCTCCTGTCTTCACTGTCTGTATCAGATTTATCTCCTTTCTCCCCTTGTGATTTCTGTGCCTGTTGTGATTTCTCCCCCTTAGTTGAGGAATCCTCTACAGATTTACCAGTTGCACCAGCTCCAGGATCTCGCTCATCATCATCACCACCTGTTCTTGCAAAGAATTCTCTTTCTTCAGTTGTTGGTGTGCGATTTTGACTTATCAGATTAAACAAATGCCTTAATCCTTTAGCTTGATGTGCATTTTGCTTCTCAATTTGATCTAGTCGAAAATCAGTAGAACGCTGACTTTCATGTACTTCTTCCTGTAGATTGTCAACCTTGTTGGAGATTTCTGCAATTATTTTATCTTGTGCCACAGTGACCTCACCAGAATCATCAAGAGCTTTTTCATAAGAAAGTTCGAGAGTGTTGATTTTATTAGTGAAGAATGTCTTCAAGTTGTTGATGTCACCTTTTATCGAAGTAAGCTGATTATCAACAGAGGTGGATGGAGAAGACTGTTTATCCACTTGTGCTCGAAGTAGTCTAGCTTCAGCTTTACTTGCTTCCAATTCCCTTTCCAGATTTTGTATCTTTTGTAACAATGAGAGAGTGTATGTGTCTGTGTGTGCACTCACCTGAGTTTCACTTTGAATTTCACTCACCTGATGTGCATGTGTATCACTCAATTTTGTGGTGATCCTCACATCACTCCTCTCAATTTCCTTAGCTTTTCCAGAAACTGTACCTGCAATTAAAATCCCCCTAGCCTCCTCTGGGAAGGTCAGTGGTGGTGCAATGGGAGTTCGCAAATCCCTGTCCTCAATCAATTCTACTTGTACATTTGGATTTGTAATCTGAATTGCTTCAGTAGTAGATTGATCAAGTTGCCTTCCACTTTCTCCAGTCTAAACTGCGAGTGGAAACTCCCTTGAGGGATCTAGGAATGTTTCTCCTAGGAGGGGAGATGATGGTTCCATTAAAGTTGGCAAGGAACCAAGATTTCCCTCAGAAGTCTGTGAAGACTCTTCTACCGTAACTATGGTAGGCACTGTTTCAGACTCGATGTGCTCTCCTGTAAATGTGTCCCTATTTTCATCATAATCTATATGTTCTCCCATTGTTAGTAATAACAAAGGGGTTGTGCTTGACACGTTACAGGATGCCATGGCCCTATGGCGAATTTCAATAGTATCATCCTGTTGAGAGGATGATCCTAGTAACTGTTGCATGGCCATATCAATGTCCATATCTTGTTGGGAAGATACGGATGGGATTACAGTTGCCTCTGAATCAGCTCTACTTTTCTTTTGTAGAGGCAGAGCTGTGGGTTCACTCATTATATTACTTCTTTTCTTTGCTCTTTGAAAGGGAATTTTCTTTCTGGAGTGGAAAGTTTTAACTGATGTAGATTGAGTGTGTGGCTCTATGACCGGGGTTCGAGATTGCGGTATTACAATCCCTTGGTCAGCCCTATCAACCACTTGGGTTCCAGAAGTAGATTGTTCAGCAATAGAAGTTATAGAGAGATTAGAAGTCAATACCTGGTCAGCAGGTGCCGAAGAGATTGCAGCTTTAGTGGTTTGAACCAGTTGTTCTTGAACAGGTTCAATTTGCTGAATAGGTACCTCTTGTTCAGCTTCAGGTTCCACTATTGGTTCTGCTTGCTCAGGTAGTGGTTCATCTTCCTCGGGTAAAGGTATAGGTGTAATGATGGGTAGTTGTATAAAGTTTGGCATGTATTGGGTGACAACTACTGGCACATTTGACAATTTAGGTTTGACACCGTACTCAGTGAATAATCTTGTCGAAGGTTTACCTGACACCATTGCTTCACTATCCAGAAATGGAGCATGATATTGTAGTTCTACCAAATGATTAAAAATCAAAGAAAGGAATCTTGGGTAAAAGCATTGAACTTTATCGCCCCTGTCAAAATTCCTTTTAGCAGTGATTACTTTTCTAACCATAGGTCCACACAGAAGGCTGCCAATGTTGATTCTTCGATTATAAGCAACTGCAAATCCAATATGCTGCATAAAGGAAGGTAATACTCCGAAGTTGCTTTTTGTAGAATTGGCAAACACCTTGGCTAGTGTGTCGAACACATAATCCCATTCCTGAACTAGAAACTTTTTATTCAAGACAGGAAGATCTGCTCTGTCTTGATAATGAATACCAGCAAAGAAATTAGTTAATTCCTCATCTGACGGAAAATCCTCAAAATTGTCATTTGGAAAGTTTAAGACCGTATTTATGACAGATTCATCCACTGTGTACTGATTGTCTCTAAGAGTGAAAACAAACGATCTGTTATCGTTAGAAACGACAGTAGTAGTACACATAATTCGCAGGGGTTCAATTTTTAAAGGAGTATCTAAACTCAAAGCAGTGCGAACTAGTGAATGATCATTCAAAAATCGAATCCACGGTCGAAAACGTTCGAGTGAACATTTTTCGGGATCAAAATATCCGATCATATTATGCTTAACTATTTCAAAACGATCATTGTTATTACCAGCCATTTTTATCAAATTTTAATACTTTGAAAAATTTCAGATTTTACAAAATAATTAATTAAATTGATTTATTTCGAATTAATAATTAATTAAAAATTCGAAAATAATCAAAGTTGTTCAAAAATTCTGAAAAATTCACACAAAGATCTTAATACACACACAATCACACCAGTATTTTTAGATTTTACAAAATCAAAGCCAATCGTTCAGAATTTTAGATCGAAAAATGGATTTTCGAAAAAAAAAACTGAAAAATTCGATTAAAAACGATGATTGAACGGTCGATTTGTAGAGAATTGAACAGAGAATCGTTTAATCGTGTTTAGAGCTTGAATTCAGTGAGATTTGAGTGAAAAATCGGGCATGAATTCGTTACCAGGCGTGTATATATGTGTATGTATCTCTTGAGTTCTCAATGACTTAACATGAGAGAATGACTTAAAATGAAATATGACTTAAAACAACCTACCCTGTTATATATATACTCAGCTGTGATTATGACTTAATTCTATATATAACAGACTCGATTATGACTTAATTAAAACTAATACTCGATTATGACCTAATTAAAACTAAGACTCGATTATGACTTAAAATATGTACCGACATAACTGATTATGACTTAAATTAACTAGACAAGACTTAACATTAATAAGACTTAACTAATTACTAACGAATATGACTTAACTGTTAAGACATAATTCGCTATGACTTAAACTAATAAGACTAAATCTGATCAATAGAACAAATAAGTCATACCGACCAGAAAAACGATTAAAAACAAGTCGTATTGCAGTTTAGATTTAATTTTAAGTCATATCTACTTAAAATAAATTAAAGAAAATACAAATAATTTAATTAAACACACAAATATTTACAACTAATAATACAGAAAAATATATTAAAAATAATATTATAAATCAAACAAATAATAAAAATAGAAATAACTAATATAGATTAATCTGTTAACGAAAATAAAACAATATTAACAGGACAAACATTACAAAACATTAAATAAAATATTCTAAACAAATAAAATAAATACATATAATTATTCTAAAATTATAGAAATATGGAATAACAAATTTTTAACTAAACAAAGTGATAAATACAATAACAAACAAGAAAAACAAGTTGATAAAATAATTAAACAAGTGATTTTTTTTAACAAATATTCACAAACTAATCACTTGTTAATTATTAAAGATCAAACCTCAGATATTAACTAGATTAATTACTAGGACTGTTCAACATACCCAATTCACCAACAATTTTGGTGAATATGGATTCGTCGAGCGACTTAGTAAAAATATCTGCTGTTTGTTCTTCAGTGGGTACAAATAGTAATTCCACTGTACCATTCATGACATGCTGTCTAATAAAATCATACCTGATATCTATATGCTTTGTCCTTGAATGCTGCACAGGATTGTTGGAGATTGCTATGGCACTTGTATTATCACACAAAATAGGAATATTTTGTAATACAAATCCATAGTCCATCAGTTGATTCCTAATCACAAGATTTGAGCACAACAGCTTCCAGCAGCTATATATTCAGCTTCGGCTGTAGAGTTGGAAACTGTTTGTTGTTTCTTGCTGTACCATGAAACCAATCTACCACCTAGGAATTGACAACTCCTAGAGGTGCTTTTTCTATCTACAACACTTCCTGCATAATCAGAATCTGTATATCCAACAAGATTAAAACCAGAAATTTTTAGGGTACCAGATACCTAAATTAGGCGTACCCTTAAGATATCTCAAAATTCGTTTAACAGCAATGAGATGAACATCTCTAGGATCCGATTGGAACCTTGCACACAAGCACGTAGCATGCATAATATCAGGTCTACTTGCAGTATGGTAAAGTAATGAGCCTATCATACCTCTGTAGCTTGTAATATCTACCTTAGCAGAATTTTCACATGCTCCAAATTTGACAGCTGTGGATGATGGTGTCTTTGCTGAAGAAGAGTCCTCCATTTGATATTTCTTGAGAAGCTCTTTGATGTACTTGGATTGACAAATAAATATACCATCTTGCCTTTGATTTATTTGTAACCCAAGAAAGAACTTCAGCTCTCCCATCATGCTCATTTCGAATTTACCCTACATTAACTTTGAAAATTTCTTGCAAAGAAGATCATTAGTAGACCCGAATATTATATCGTCCACATAAATTTGAACTAATATTGTATCATTCTTATGTTTCTTTGTGAAGAGGGTTTTGTCTATGACACCTCTAGTAAATTCATTATCAAGTAAAAATTCAGAGAGAGTGTCATACCATTTCCTTGGTGCTTGCTTAAGACCATAAATGGCTTTGAAGAGAAAGTAAACATAACCCAATAGATCTGGATCTTCAAAACCAGGTGGCTGTTCTACATATACCTCTTCATCCAGCTTTCCATTCAGAAAGGTACTCTTGACATCCATTTGATAAACATTAAAGTTAGAAAATGCTGCGAATGCCAAGAATATCCTAATGGCCTCAAGTCTAGCCACTGGAGCATAGGTCTCATCATAGTCAATGCCTTCAGATTGTGATTAACCTTTTGCTACCAGTCTTGCTTTATTTCTTGTTACTGTACCATCTTCATCAAGTTTGTTTCTGAATACCCACCTAGTACCAACCACTGTTCTATCTGTAGGTCTGGGTACCAGCTTCCATACTTCTTGTTGTTTAAATTGATTGAGTTCATCTTGCATAGCAATCACCCAATCAGGATCTGAAAGAGCTTCTTCAATTTTCTTAGGTTCCATTTCTGATAAAAACCCTGAATAATTACATTGATTTTGAAAAGCTCTTCTAGTCTTTACACCAACATCTGGATCACCAACGATTAAAGGATGAGCTCTATTCCAAACAGTTTGTCTGGAAAGATTTAGTCTTGATGATTCACCTTGTTCTTCATTGTGATGTTGAGTATGACTAGTAGATCCTTCATTAGCTCCCCCTGAGTTGTTGCCAGGGTGATTAGATGAGTGTTCAGAAGTATGAGTGGTGTTTTCAATATTATCATTATTTTCACCACCATTATTCTGATTAGACTCATCATTGACATTGTTGTCATTTGCATCAGCAAAAACATCAGGTGGACAATCATCATCTGAATCTTGATCTGTCATATCTTCAAAAGATAGATTTTCAGATGAATCTTCAATTTGGATACTAGGGAGTTTAGTGTCATCAAATGTAACATTGACACTTTCCATCATCTTCTGATATTCAATCAAATACACCTTATAAGCTCTTCTTTCATAACCAACAAAAATTGCTTCATGTGCTTTGGCTTCAAATTTTCCACCTTGATCATTTCCTTCTTTAAGTACAAAGCATTTTGCTCCAAATACGTGAAAGTATTTGAGTGTTGGTTTCATTTCATTCATAGCTTCATAGGGTGTTTTCATCAAGTCTTTGTTGATAAGAGTTCGATTCTGAGTATAGCAAGTAGTGTTGACAGCTTCAGCCCAAAAATACAATGGAAGCCTTGATTCACTTAACATAGTACGTGCAGCTTCAATCAAGGTTCTATTCTTTCTTTCAACTACCCCATTTTGCTGAGGAGTTCTTGGAGCTGAGTATTGTATGGTTATACCTTTTTCAGTACAAAAGTCATTCAGAACTGCATTCTTGAATTCAGTTCCATTGTCTGACCTTATAGCCCTCACTGGATAGTTGGAATCCAACTCAATTAACTTGATGTTATCAATCACCAGTTGTGGAGTCTCATCTTTAGAATTCAGGAACAAGACCCATGTGAACTTTGAAAAATCATCAACAATCACAAGAGCATATCTTTTCTTTGACATAGACATCACATTCACTGGACCAAATAGATCCATGTGAAGTAACTGTAAAGGTTCAGTTATTGAAGACATATCAGTGCTTCTGTGAGTTGCCCTTTTTAGTTTTCCTTTTTGACAGGCATCACATAGTCCTTCCTGTGTAAATTCCATAGAAGGTAAACCTCTCACCAACTCTCTCTTGACCAGAGAGTTCATTGTTTTGAAATTTAGATGAGAAAGTTTCTTGTTCCATAGCAAACTTTCATTTGTGGATGCTTTAGAATAGAAGCAATTGATTTCTTCAGTGCTTTTAGTGTTCATGTTGGCTACATACAAGTTTCCTTTTCTGACTCCCGTTAGAGATGGTTGTTCACTTCTTTTGTGTGTAATCAGACAATTCTTTTTGTTAAAGTATACTTCAAATCCCTTGTCACAGAATTGACTGATACTGAGCAAATTATGCTCAAGTCCTTTTACAAAGGACACTTCTTCAATGATAACATTTCCAGCTTCAAGTCTGCCATATCCATAAGTTCTACCTTTGCTGTTATCTCCAAGGGTAACTAGTGGGCCGGCCTTCTCCACCACATTTGTCAGCAGGGTTCTGTCTCCAGTCATATGCCTTGAACATCCACTGTCCAAGATCCAGGTTACTCGTTCAACCTGTTCAATACCCTGCAATGACAAATGGATTAAACCTTCTTCGGGACCCAAATTTGATTGGGTCCTGCGGATTTAAAGTATTGACCTTTATCAGGCAAAACAACATTTTTAATTTTAACCTCTTTAGTCAATAAACATTTAACCTTATAAACAGATTTGAAAATCTTTCGTTTAATCTTGGGTATCCATGTTTCTGTAGCAGCAATAACACTTGTGTCATTGACTGGACATTTGACCTTGTAAACATTCTTGGTAACCTTTTGTTTAGTTTTAGGTACAAATGTCTCTCTCCTAACTTGAGGAGGAAAAGCAGTCTTTGATCGAACATTATTGTTCCTGTTCATGTGCTGTCGAGGAGCAGTCTGTTTACCACATGCATAACTACCATTAAAATAAGCACGCATACTGTTAAAAGCACAAGACATACAATTGATAACACCACATGCTTTATGATTAAAATCAATGATAGGTATAGTATTTTTCTGTTTCAACTTATTACCACCTAATCCAGTCTTAGAAGAACTAGCTGATTCAACAACTTTGACTGGCACTTTAGGTACATCTTTCTTGGATGAAACATTCGTTGTATTAGTGTCCTCAACTAATTTAGCCTTAACAAAGACTGTGACATCTTTCTTGGATGAAACATTCTTTGGATTAGTGTTCTTAACAGATTTATCCTTAACACATTTATCCTTAACAAAGATTGTGCCATTTGCACTATCCTCATTTCTCATTTCTTCTTGGATAACCATAGAAAGAATATCTGGTGGTCCAACATCAGATTTTTTAAATATAGGTTCTTTAACATTTTTGAGCACATGTGGTATTCCCCTTTCTTTAGCACTAACAGGGTTAGGGGAATTTATGCCCAATGATCCAACAGCTTCATTGTAACCATACCCTATACCTGTTGTTCGTTCTACAACTTGATTGTTAAAAAACTCTTTGGAAACTTTAACAGAATTATAACAAGCCCTGACCTGTGTTTCAAGCTCAGTAATTCTAGCCATTTGTTTGCCTACAACTTCTAGAATAGCTTTCTCCTTTTTATTAAGCATTGTTATTTCATCTCTTTGTTGATCTTGATTAATATGCACCTATTTCAATTCTGACACTTCATTTCCAAGTTTAGTGCTTAGCAGATCTAGTCTTCTATATTCAGTTTGTGCATTACCTAAGGAATTATAAAGACTACGAATCAACTCAGGGTCAGTAACAATTACCGGTTTGTTATGATGATCAGATGCTTCATCATTTGCCACCAACGCAAAATTTCCATATTCTTCATCTTCGCTGTCCGTGTCATCCCAACTCTTACCAGCCGCAACATAGGCTTTTCCAGGTTTATTCTTCTCAGCAGCAAAATCTCTTCTTTGAGTTTGCTTGGGTTTCTGACATTCAGTGGCAAAGTGCCCCAATTCATTACAGTTAAAGCAACGAATCTTGCTTCTGTCAACAGCTCCAGTTTTGTATCCTCCCCTGTTACTAGAGGAAGAAGAGCTTCTTCTCTGGAATCTGTTATTTGACTTTAACCTGTACTTTGGATTTCTTCTGAATCTGAAGTTGCCAAATTGCCTTACCATCAATGCCAGGGATTCATCTTCCAGTTGATCTAGCTCTTCCATTGAGTAAAAGTCTCCACCATCCTGAGTAGGTGGTGTCTGACCAAGCTCTACTTCAGTCTTTTCCTTGTCTGAGCTGTAAGGTAGAACAACCTTAGCTTCCACTTCCTTAGGTGCCTCAACTACAAGAGCTGTAGATGAACTTGGCACTCTTCCTTTACCAGAGACCTCCCTCTGCTGTACTTGTTCCAGTTCATAGGTTTTTAGAACACCAAACAACCTTTCAAGAGAAACCTTATTCAAATCTCTTGATTCTCTGATGGCTGCAATCCTATGTTCAAGATGAGTGGGCATAGTCAACAAAAACTTCATATTAATCTCCTTCTGTGCATATTGCTTGCCATGAACTTGTAAGTTGTTGATTATTTTGTTATACCTTTCAAACACTTCCTGAATACCTTCATTAAGGCCAGCTCTAAAGTGTTCATACTCAGAGGTTAAAATCTGAAGTCTGTTTTCCCTTACTTCATCAGTTCCTTCATTGATAGTCTCAATAGTTTCCCACATGTGTTTTGCAGTTTTACAATTTATCACATGACTGTACATCACAGCATCCAGGGAATCTATTAGAATAAGTCTCAAGTTCTTATCTATTCCTGCGTCCTCTTTTTTAGCAGGAGTAAAAGAATCAGCAGGCTTTGGAAAAGATGATGCAGGTGTTACAACAATTCCTCCAACAATAGATTCAGATACATATTCGAGTGGAATTATAGGTCCGTTCAGTAGAACACCCAAATATTTAGAATTTGCGACATCAAGAAACAACTCCATTTTATTTTTCCACATTGAATAATTGTCCTTGTTAAACATGGGAATCTTAACAATGCTTTTTGAAGACATGATGAATTTTTAAGTGAGTTAAAAATTCGAGATAGATTTTTGACGGAATAAAATTAGGATCTTGATTTGTGTATCAATCAATAGGCTCTGATACCAATTGTTAGGTCCACTATGATTGTAGAAGGGGGGTTGAATACAATCTATATCAATTTCTCAAAATTTATTCGTTAAATAATTTTCACTTAAACGAATATTTTGTGCGGAATAAATTGACACGGATTTCAAGTTGAATATAACTGTATATTAACTTGATGTGGTGTTACAAAATCAATCCAAACTATTATCAAGTGTTTAATAACTAATTAGAAAATTCGACATGAACTTTTTTAATTTAGTTAATAAATCTCAAGATTAGTATTAGGAAACTTAATTCGCTAGTAATACAAGAATCACAAGTATACAAGTTCTATCGGATAGAATATTACAAAGATGATGAACTTGAATTTATGTGAATTAATTTGTTCTTGGTGTTCTTGATATTTAAGAGAGAAAGCTGCTGTGTATTTCCAGGAATTCTGCTGTGTTCTTTTCTTTTTGCATTCTGCTGCTTCTGCTGTGTTATATAGGTCTGTACTGATTAGATATGACTTAAACTGCTTCAAGACCTATTAAATCAGCTGTCAGCATGACTTAATCTTGCTCCAAGACATAATTAATCCTTAGATATGACTTATTTTCTGTCGGTATGACTTAGAAAATGTGTCGGTATGACTTAATCTTCAACAGTGTGGTCGGTATGACCTAAATCACTTTTGTCGGTATGACCTTACACCTTTCCAGAAATATCTTGCTTCGGTATGACTTAATTCCCTCGGTATGACCTAGCAGCTTTGAGGTCGGTAAGACATAAATCATTGCAGCAGCTCGGTATGACTTAATTCTTCTGCTCGGTATGACTTAGACTTAAGTCATGTCGGTATGACTTAACTTAAGTCATACCGAACCACACTCAGTTAAGACATAATCTATTCATCATTTAATTAAGTCATATTGATCCTTTTAATTAATTAATGATTAACTAATTAATGATTAATTGATACAATAATTAACTTAATAAATAAATTAATTCTATTAGAATTAATTCGTTTAATTAAATCAATTAAATTGTTTATATCAATTACAAATGAATTAAATTAAATCAATAACTAATTAATTTAATTCTCCCAAACCATGGAAAACAATAAAGAATTACCACTGACTTATGTTGACGTTCGATGTACTGTCTGGTTCATGAACGACTAACTTCAATGATGCTTCTTCACTTCTGACTTTAAGTTGTGGTTTATTTCTTCTTTCAATTTTCTTGTACTTTGATTGATTTTCAATCTATCACTCGAAAAATCTCTGTCACTGTAAATGAATCCATTCACTTTAATGTTATACTGAGGCTTGATCAGATAACTGATACGTCTTCCAGTGTGAAACATCAAAACTATAGATTGACTTCCTTCTTTCTTCTGACAGATATTGCTTCCCGAGATTCCTGTGACAGATCATACGGATATTTACTTATTACAATTTGGTTTAAGTTGATTAGGATCCTCGAACTACAAATAGGCTGATTCATATGCCTTTCAGTAGGCATATAATAAATATATATCTTATGTAAGGCATGACGTTAGAGTGTATCTTTAGCCTATAAATAAGGTTAGTTGTATTTGTTTAACACACTAAGTGAGATAAAGAAAAACAAGAGTGATACACCGGAAGGAAAAGAGAGCCGAAGCTCTGTCTTGTATTGAAGGAAAAGGCTATAGCCTGTATTGTAAAAGTGTTGTTGTGTTTGTTTTAAAGTAATATCTTGTTCTTAAGGCTCATTACGTTTCCAACAAGTGGTATCAAGAGCTAAGGTTTCGTTCGAAAAAGAAATTGTCAAATTTCTGGAAAAATTTTCCGGTTACTATTTCTGCCGGAAAACACTGTTCACGTCGTAGAAGACGAAGCACTGTTCATACGGTACTGTTCATGCGGCACTGTTCATACGAAACTGTTCATACGGTACTATTCATACGGTACTGTTCATACGACACTGTTCATACATACGGTACTGTTCACTTATACTGTGAAAGAATATTTTTTTTTGAAAAAAAAATGTCGAATATGGTGCAACAAAATATTCCAAAGTTGACGGCTACATATTATGGAAATTGGAGTATCCAAATGAAGGTGTTACTCGGTTCGTACGATAATTGGGATATCGTTGAAAGCGGCTATAGCGAGCCCGAAGATGCTACCGCTGAAGCAGAACTTTCTAATGCCGAGAAGATGGCGTTAAAAGAATTTCGGAAAAAAGACAACAAGGCGTTATACATAATTTTTCAAGGTATCGACGAATCCACCTTCGAAAAAATTTCAAATGAAAAGACAGTAAAAGAAGCGTGGGAGATTTTACAAAAATCATTCCAAGGTGCCGACAAAGTGAAAAAGGTACGGCTCCAAGTTCTTCGTGGCGAGTTCGAAAATATAGAAATGAAGAGCTCGGAAAATATCGGTGAATATTTTACGCGTTTGAAAACGGTAACAAATGTGATGAAAAGAAACGGTGAAAGTCTAGACGATGTTCGGGTCATGGAAAAGCTCCTCCGCTCGCTAACAAGAAAATTTGATTTTGTTGTTACTGCTATCGAGGAGTCGAAAGATTTGTCCACAATTTCAATTGATGAGCTGGTTGGTTCACATCAAGCGCATGAGCAGCGGATGAACCAATATGATGATGCAAGCCATTTGGAAAAGGCGTTGCAAAGTAAAGTATCCATCGGTGACAGTTCTGGCAATAGCAGCTCTTCACATGGCAGAGGTGGCTATAGAGGTGGATATCGAGGTGGACGAGGACGTGGAAGACAGACGTTCAGTAGAGGCCAGAATAATGAAAGTTATCAAACATCTGATCGCGGTCCGAGGAAGAGGCGGATTCCAACAACGAGGTGACAAGTCTCAATTACAATGTTATAATTGCAACAAATATGGTCACTTCAGTTACGAGTGTAGATCACCGAAGGTGGAAGAAAGGAGTCATTTTGCAGCCGCAAGAGAAGACAAAGATGTGGGTTCCGCTATGTTCCTCACTTACAAAGGAGATGATGAAGGCAAGAAGAATACATGGTATCTTGATTCGGGAGCCAGCAACCACATGTGTGGCCACAAGGAATTATTTACGGAGATAGACGACACCATCAGTGGAGAAGTTACTTTTGGTGACTCATCAAAAATTCCAGTCAAAGGGAAAGGCACTGTTACGATTGTGACAAAGAGAGGTGATATAAAGTATATAAATGATGTTTATTATATACCTGCTTTGAAAAGTAATATCATCAGTCTTGGACAACTTGTGGAGAAGGGATATAACATACAGATGCAGGATAATTCTCTTATCATCAGAAATCAGATTAGAGAATTAATTGCAAACGCGGAGATGTCAAAGAATCGTCTCTTCACACTTGATATGCAGACAAATGTGCAGAAGTGTTTGAAGTCAGTCATTAAAAATGACTCGTGGTTATGGAACTTGAGATTTGGTCATCTTGGATTTACTGGCTTGAAATTATTGTCAAGGACAAAGATGGTGGATGGTTTGCCAGAAATCAATGAACCAAATCAGTTGTGCGAAGCATGTGTTAAAGGGAAGCAACACCGACAAAGCTTTCCAGTTGGAAAATCATGGCGAGCTAGATGGCCGTTGGAGATTGTTCATACGGATATAGCTGGTCCATTTGATATTGCATCATTTGGAGGAAACAGGTATTACCTAACATTTATTGATGATTTCAGCAGAAAAAGTTGGGTATATATCTTGAAAGAAAAAGCGGAGGCTCTTGATAAATTCAAGGAGTTCAAAGCTATGGCAGAAAAGCAAAGTGGCCATTATTTGAAGGTACTTCGATCAGACAGAGGAGGCAAGTACACTTCAAACTTGTTCAGAAGTTTTTGCAGAGCACATGGAATAAATCATCAGTTGACAACGGCATATACTCCACAACAAAATAGTGTTGCAGAACGAAAGAATCGCACCATTCTAGACATGGCAAGGAGCATGGTGAAAGCAAAACATATGCCAAGGACTTTTTGGGTTGAAGCCGTTCTATGTGCAGTTTATTTGTTGAATCGTTGTCCAACTAAAAGTGTCAGAAACAAAACTCCAAATGAAGCATGGAGTGGTAGTAAACCATCAGTTGGGCATCTCAGAATATTTGGGTGTATTGCATATGCCCATGTTCCCGATCAGAAAAGAAAGAAGTTTGATGACAAAGGCGAGAAGTGTATCTTTACCGGATATCACAAAAGAAGCAAGGCGTACAGACTCTATAATCCCCTGACGAAGAAATTAATCATTTCTCGAGATGTTGAGTTCGATGAATCTAATTACTGGAGATGGAGCGAGGAAGAAAGAAAAGTTGCAGGCTTATTCTTTAATGATGATGATGATGATGATGGTGATGACTCCAACATAGAAGATGGCGGAGATGATGATCCAACTCCTCCACAAAGTCCAAATCAACAAACTCCTGCCTCGACACCATCGAGTTCAGGAAGCAGCAGTAGCAGCAGTTCAGGGGGAGCACCCAGAAAAATGCGAAGTCTGGATAGTATATATGAGGCGACAAGTCCGGTACAAACATCCTTTGATTATTCTTTATTTTGTTTGATGGCTGAATGTGATCCAGTTACATTTGAGGAAGCTTCTGAAGAAAGCAAATGGAACAAAGCCATGGATGAAGAAATTGGCGCAATCAAGAAGAATGATACTTGGGAGCTTACAAGTCTTCCAGAAGGACACAAAGCTATTGGTGTCAAATGGGTCTACAAGACAAAGACAAATCAGGATGGTAAAGTGGAAAAATACAAGGCGAGGCTAGTGGCTAAAGGCTACAAGCAGAGACATGGCATTGACTATGATGAGGTATTCGCTCCAGTTGCAAGAGTTGATACCATCAGACTTCTTACAGCTATTGCAGTTCAGAATCAGTGGAAGATTTATCAGATGGATGTGAAGTCAGCATTCCTGAATGGTTATCTTGAAGAAGAAGTCTACATCGAGCAACCACCTGGATATGTTCAGAAAGGCAAGGAAAATAAAATCTACAGACTGAAGAAAGCCTTGTATGGTTTGAAGCAAGCTCCGCGAGCATGGAATACAAGGGTTGATGAATACTTTCAGAAGAATGGTTTTGTGAAGAGTCCATATGAGCATGCACTCTACACCCAAACAAATTCAGGGGGAGATATTATGATCGTGTGCTTGTACGTGGATGACATGATCTTTACCGGAAACAACCCTGGTATGTTCGATGATTTTAGGAAGGTTATGACTAACGAATCTGAGATGACAGATATTGGTCAAATGTCATACTTTCTTGGAGTTGAGGTGAAGCAAAGCAAAGATGGGATTTTTATGTCTCAGAAAAAATATGCCGAGCAGATTTTAAGCAAGTTCAGAATGGAAGAATGCAAGCCGGTGAGCACGCCCGCAGAAACGAGCATAAAGCTCAGAAATGATTCAACGAGAGAGTCGGTAAATCCGACATTGTTCAAAAGTTTGGTTGGAAGTCTGAGGTACCTAACTTTCACTCGCCCGGATATTATGTATGCAGTTGGACTGGTTAGTAGGTACATGGAGAAGCCGAAGCAAGATCACTTCATGGCAGCTAAAAGAATTTTGAGGTACATTAAAGGTACACTTGATCATGGTCTATTTTACACGCATTCTCAAGATTCAAAATTAGTTGGCTACTCAGACAGTGATTATGGTGGAGATTTGGATGACGGGAAAAGCACTTCAGGATACGTTTTTCATATCGGTTCAGCGATATTTTCATGGTCATCAAAGAAGCAACAGACAGTAGCTCTGTCAACATGTGAGGCGGAGTATATGGCAGCAACAGCGTGCGCATATCAAGCTATGTGGTTTGGCTACATATTGAGTGAGTTAAATCTCGCAAAGGAGGATCCGGTTACTATATACGTGGAAAACAAATCTGCTATCTCACTTGCAAAGAATCCGGTGTCACACAGTCGAAGCAAGCACATCAACATCAAATATCATTTCATACGAGAGCAGGTGAATGACAAAATTGTGGAGTTGGTGCACTGCAAAACCGAAGACAACTTAGCAGATATTTTCACGAAGCCGTTGAAGCTGGAGTTATTTCAGAAAATGAAGAAGAAGCTCGGAATGGAAAGTCGAGTTTGAGGGGGAGTGTTAGAATTCAAACACGTTTTCCAGAAACAAGGCAGCAGGTGATCAGTCAAAGATAGAAGCTGGGTTTGAATAGAAAACAACCAAATAAAAAGTTGGCAGCATAAGCATGCAATATGGAAAGAAGATTCTCATTTACACCCAAGTCAAATACGTGTGCAGCTGTGTTTTTATGAAGACCAAGAAAAAAGGTGGGCTATGCAAAATACAATACATGGCTCAAATGTAAACTGAAGAAAACAAAAATGGCATACACATGTGAAGCAAAGAAGATGCTGGTACAATAGTCAATATAGTAGGCTTATAATAAATATATAACTTATGTAAGGCATGACGTTAGAGTGTATCTTTAGCCTATAAATAAGGTTAGTTGTATTTGTTTAACACACTAAGTGAGATAAAGAAAAACAAGAGTGATACACCAGAAGGAAAAGAGAGCCGAAGCTCTGTCTTGTATTGAAGGAAAAGGCTATAGCCTGTATTATAAAAGTGGTGTTGTGTTTGTTTTAAAGTAATATCTTGTTCTTAAAGCTCATTACGTTTCCAACAGAAATGATTGGAAGAGCAATTAAAATATTGCGGGTGCTGTTGGAGGGTGGTTTCTTAAAATATATAGTTACGAGCTTCGTTGAATCATGAGAAATTTTATAATAGAGAGAATCTGGTGGAGGTGATGGTGACATATGGTTTTGATCTGAATGTGGTAATGATATTATTTTTATTAGCTCATTATGTCCATATTGGACAACAGACGAGGCGATTAACTTCTTAAAGCAAGTTTTGGAAAAGAGATATTAATGTTCAAATACTTGCGCATTTGATCCATTGGTGGGAGCACTTACAACACGATGATCAGTGCTTTGTGGAACAGATAGAACTAGGGTTTAGGATTAAATTAGAAGGATCAATCCAGATGAACTTAATAATTTTCTTACTTCATGTTCGCAGATATGCTAGGGTGAACGTGGCTATTGAATTTAGTAAAGGACATGGAAAGTATCAAGTAAAATTTTATGTTTTAGAGTCATAGGATTGAGAATGCGATTCAACTATTGCAGAAAATAGTTGAAAAGAGATATCAGCCATAGAAAAACACCTATATTCAGTGGCGGACGTACATAGTGCCGAGGGTACTCGTCGAGTACGCTGGATTCAAAATTTCTGTAATTTTTTTTTTTAGTTTTGTAGTTGTTGATAATTTATTTTAGAAAAATCAAAATAACTTTTTAAAGTTGTAAATTTTGTACATTTTTTGCTGGTTTTTTACATTTTTTGCTTTAATTTTGTCCCATATTGATGGAAAATCAATGTAAAATCCCTCAAACATCTATATATACATTTAACTTGCTAAAATTTTGCTTCCAATTAACAAATCTTGGTTAAATGTTTTAGAACATTAGTTTATACCCTAAAAAAAATTTCGCGCTCCGCACAAAAATACCGCGCTTCGCACGGGAGCCAGGATTCCGAGTACCCTGACATAAATTCCTGGATCCGCCACTGCCTATATTTTTCTTAGTTGAGGGGAGTGGTTTTGCATACTTAACCATACACATGTATGTCATAGGTCCAAAATTTTGACCAGTATTAAGTTTTCCCTATAGCAAGATGTCTGCTGTTTTTTTTCTTCCAGATTTCAGCTTGATGAATGGCTGCAATTTGGCTGAGAACTGGTTCACAGCAATAATGGTTTATTATCAGCTTCCATTTGATACAGTATCTTAATCTAGTCACTTGGTTTTAGTTAGGAAAAATACCTTTACTAATCCACTTCGGCTCTTAGTTATTAATTTGGACATGTCAAGTACCAAACATTTTTACTTCATTGGTTGGTTTTTGATAATTTAAGATCTTAGGCCATGTTTGTTTTAGGGGATTATAATCCTTGGAAAATTACACTATCTTTCTTAAATTTAAAGGATTATAATCCCATGGAAGTATATTGCTATCATCTTTTTGATTCATTTCTATGGGATTATAATACCTTCTTTCACAAGGTATTATAATCCCATGGGAGTGAACTAAAACAATGATCAAAATGTGAATTCATGGAATTATAATCCCTTACGTTTAGGATTTATAAGGTAATAATTTGGGGATTATAATCCCTTGAAACAAACATGGCCTTAAAGTTTTGTTGTTCTTGTTGCAGGAGTGATGAAATCTCTTCTTCAACATTATGATTCTTGTCATTTTGCTCATCTTACTGTAAAGCAATGTATATCTGATGAGGAGACAAAATACGGGGAGGATAATGATGAAATGGACTCTATTTGGGCTGATGGTCCTCTTGCGTATTATAAAATGCTGAAGTTCTTTATAAAGGAACTTGTGGTTATCATCCATTAGGCCTTGAAGACTATTAAAAAGGCCCATAATCAACTATTACTCACATAGTTAATTTTGATGTTCCTTTCATTTTCTTAATGTAAATATATGTCAAACATAATAGTAAGTTATCATGGCTAACTAAAGATGTATAGATATGTAATGAAAAATGTAAAGTATGAATTTAATTATCAAATAATAAAGGTGTAGTATATATTAATATGGCATAACAAAGTACATGACAATTCTATTATGAATGTAGATAAACTATGATGGCAAGTACTCCAAACAACTGTTCAGAGAAGTTTTAACCGAAGAGCTTGTTAGATATGACAGAGACAAGGAGACATTTGCAAATGTTGATGGCATGAAATATGTAAATGCTGTTGGTGAAGAACATGGCATGGTTGACAATAACTATTTTGTGGTAGTCTCATTTTTTATTATATAAATTATATTGCTTGCAAGTGCCTTCAACATATTATATAACTTCATAGATATAACTTTAGATTCCGGTATCTCCATGTTTCTTATGGAAGTCATACAGCGATACATTTATTATAATTGTGTAAACATCCTTATGCATGTGTGTGTATGTGTATATTTGATTATCCAGGTGACGATTTTGGTGCTTGCTATATACTCAGTTTCTCCTTTGGTGTGCAATACAGAACACGTAAAGACCGTCTTGCAAGAGTTTAATACAATCCCTAAGAACAAAGTAGAGGTAATGAACATTGTAAATAGTGTCGACTTTTCTTACTCCTGCATCAATCTGAAATACCGATAGATTGAGGGAATATTATAGTCATTGTCAGTATTTCATTATTGTTGTGCATAAACTTTAAGTTACTAACAATAGCCCATTTTGTGTGCATATACAGTCGGTAGAGGTGTTATGGACTCCAAAAACGGAAGATATAGTTGTATCAAAGCAAGAACTTCAGAGAGATTTTCCACAACTGAAACCGGTAAATTTCAGTGGTTCTGGGGAACTTGTTATTGTTTCATAAAACAATATAATTTTTTGACAAAATGGTTTAGATGGTTTAGAGTTTGGTTTGAGTGTTTAAACGATACTTCTTTCTTTGTTGTAAAGTAATAGATTTATTGATGAAAAATTGTAAAACAGAATTATAGAGAGAGAGAGAGAAAGAGATAAAATGTAAAATTCTGTTATGGAAGTAAAACTTAGTTCATAGTTTGTTACATCAGGTCTATTTATAGACCAGTACTTAAACCAATATGTAAAGTCCAGGGCCCAATAGTAAACTAAGCCCATATACATTTTACCAATCTATTCTGTATTTGTGACTTAATAGCCTTGATAATTCCAGCTTTATATTGCAGCTTTCCTCCATTCTGCAGCAATACATTGTTCACCTTTGCTTCAACATTAGTAACGTCCTTATTATTTCCAATATTCCCCCCACAAGGTGGAGTTACACAAGGATTGTGTAAACCCAACTTGGAGCATATAAACCAATGAGCTGTTCCTCCAAGAGCCTTAGTAAGAATGTCAGCCAGCTGAAATCTGGAAGCAATTTTCTGTGGAAGAAAGACTTTATTCTGCACTTTCTCTCTAACAAAATGACAATCTAACTCAATGTGTTTGGTCCTCCCATGTTGAACTGGATTAAGTGCAATTTCAATGGCAGCCTGATTCTCACAAAAAATTGAGACAGGATAATCAATATACACATTAAGATCAGACAACAAAGCTTTCAACCACATAACTTCAGTAGTAATGGTAGCCAATGCTCTATATTCAGCTTCTGCTGTACTAAGTGAAGTAACAGTTTGTTTCTTGGCCTGCCAAGAGATAAGAGAATTGCCAAGAAACAGACAATAACCAGTAACAGATCTACCAGTAGAAGTACATCCTCCCCAATCACTATCACAATACCCTTTTAACAGCAAAGAATTGTTTGCAGGAAAGAACAGGCTAAGACCAGCTGTGCATTTCAAATACCTCAAAACTCTGAAAACTGTAGACAAATGCTTCTCTCTGGGAGCTTGCATATATTGACTTAACAAATGTACTGTATAGTTGATGTCAGGCCTGGTAAAAGTTAAGTACAACATTTTACCAACTAGACTTCTGTAAGGAGAAGGATTATTGATAAGCTCTCCAGACCTCTCATCATTATACAACTTGATATGCTGATCCTAAGGTATAGACAATGGTTTAGAATCTAGAAGATTGGTTGCAGCTAACATATCCAAAATAAACTTCTTTTGACTGATGACAAGACCATCTTCATTCCTAGAGATTTCCAATCCTAGGTAATACTTTGCTTCACCTAAATCCTTAATACTAAAAGTAGTATGCAAGGCAGATTTTAATTTGGTAATGTAGGCATGATCATTTCCTGTCAAAAGAATATCATCCACATAAACTACAGCAACCACAAAAGTTGAACCTTCTTTATAGATGAATAAAGAGTAACCTGCTAAGGATTGTTGAAAACCATAATCAACCAAAAAATCTGACAATTTAGTGTTCCATTCTCTTGATGCTTGTCTAAGCCCATAGATAGACTTAATCAATTTGCATACTAAATGAGAACAACCAGCTAGATTATAACCCAAAGGAATGTCCATATACACTTCTTCATGTAAATCACCATGCAAGAATGCATTGTTGATGTCTAACTGAAAAATCTTCCAACCTTTTGAAGCTGCTACTGCCATAACTGCTTTAACAGTGACACCCTTAGCTACTGGTGCAAAAGTCTCATGAAAATCCACACCTTCCTTCTGAGTATATCCCTTAGCCACTAAACGGGCTTTGTATCTTTCTATCTCCCCATTAGCATGATACTTGATTCTATAAACCCACCTACAACCTATAGTTTGTTTTCCAGGAGGTAGAGGTACAAGAATCCAAGTATTATTGGATTCTAAAGCTTCTAGTTCTTTGTTCATGGCTGAAATCCAGTTAGAATCAAGAGAAGCCTGAGCAAAATTCTTAGGTTCTGTATTTTTAGCAACAGTTGCTAGAAATACTGCATGAGAAGGAGTATAAGAATGTGAAGAAGTATAATCAGTGACTGGATATTTCACCACTATAGATGCCTGAGAAGAAGATGATGGAATTGAATAATCATTCCACCAAACTGGTCTTTTAATTTCCCTAGTAGACCTTCTTATAACTGGAAAAGAAGTATTAGAATCTGGATGTAAATTTGTTAAAGTATCAATATCTGGTGGAGAAGATATCCAATCATCAGTGTTAGTATTCACAGACTCTTGATGTTCATTTGGACTATCTATGAAGTCAAATTGATCAGAAATGGTAGTAAAAACTGGATCAGAATCAGAAGAATGATTTGAATTTTGAATGTGAAGATTCTTAGACAAAGAACTAGAATTCAACCATTCTTGATTAAAGACAGGATCAGCAGCAGTAGAAGTATGAGTGTCATTCAGAAAAGGAAAGACTGTCTCATGAAAAATGACATGTCTGGAAACAAAAATCTGCTTATTATCCAAATTTAATAACTTGTACCCTTTATGATCCATAGGATACCCAATAAACACACATCTAATAGCTCTAGAATCAAACTTGTCATTTTCATGAATAGAAGCATAACAAAGACATCCAAAAACCTTGAGATGAGAATAATCTGGAGCTTCTTTGTATAAGCATTCAAAAGGGGTTTTATGATCCAAAACAGGACTAGGAAGTCTGTTTACAATGTATGTGGCAGCTAAGATACATTCCCCCCAATACTTAATTGGTAATCCTGACTGAAATCTCAAAGATCTAGCAATATTCAAGATTTGTCTGTGTTTTCTTTCTACCCTGCCATTCTGTGCTGGAGTATTTACACAAGAAGCCTGTTGACACACTCCTTTATCAAGCAAATAGGAGATGAAGACTTGATTGAAGAATTCTGTCCCATGATCACTTCGAAAAGTTTTGACAGAAGTATGAAAAACATTCTCAACATAAGAGAAAAATCTAAACAATTGAACCCTGGCATGTTGTTTAGTTGGTAGCAAATATGTCCAAACAGCCCTAGAGTTATCATCCACTATAGTGAGAAAAAATTTACACCCTCCTTGAGTTTCATGAGAATTGGGTCCCCAAAGATCAACCTGAATTAACTCAAAAGGTGTAAGGGCATGACTTTGACTGTTGTCAAAAGGAAGTTTGGTTTGTTTAGATATGGGACAAACAGGACAAGCTTTGAGATTATCATTATCCAAAAAAGGTTGAACACAAGAAATTTTGTGTAAAACAGGTGTAGAAGCATGTCCTAATCTCATGTGCCACAAAGCACTAAGATACTATTTTGAATGTACAATATTAACCACTTCCTTTTCAATACCATTTACTGGAGTACCAGGAATATCTAATTGATATAAGCCATTGACTAGGGTTCCTGTAGCTAAAACTTGATTGTGACTAGTGGACAAGAAAACACATTGTGTTGGTGAAAAATTCACTATTCCAACAGATGATTTAATCCACTTTGAAACTGACAATAAGTTATAGCTAAACTTAGGTACAACCAACACATCCATCAGTTTCAAATTTACTCCTGGAAAGTCCATTTGTCCAGCTTGAGTAACAATAAAATGTGATCCATCAGGTAAAACAACATTAACAGGTTTAGGCAATAATTGCACATTGGTTAAAAAATCCACAGAACAACACATATGATCTGTGGCTCCTGTATCTATCAGCCAAGTACATCTAGAAGAATCTGAACAGACAAGATTCAAGCTAGAAATGACCATACCTGCTATGTGATCCTCAGGACTCTTCATGATTTTATCATTGCCAGTGCCCACAAACATTTGCATCATTTGAGTAAGTTGATTGATTTGTTGCTGCATTTGAGAAATAGAAGTTCCTGGTGAAGAACAAGTATTCTCAGAAACCACATTATTGGCTGTGGTAGGCAAATTCCTAAAACCACCAGCACTCTGTCCAGTCCCATTAGAAATAGTCTTCTCTTTCTTTTTCCAACCTGGTGGATAACCAATGAGTTTGTAGCAGTTCTCTCTAGTGTGACCTGTGAAATTGCAGAAAGTGCATTTGATCACTGGTTTGTTGTTATTTCCAGTCCCATTAGTTGTGCCTCCTGGTGCCTTTTGTTGAAAACTAGATCTTTTAACTGCAGCAACAACATTTGTGTCTGAAATAGTCTGAGATGAATTGACTATAGTGTTTGAAACACCACTGGAAAAACACTGTCTGGCTTTCTCATCTTGTTTCACATAGGCATATGCTTGAGAAAGAGATGGTAGAGGTGTCATCATAAGAATCTGTCCCCTCACAGTAGCATTACTATCATGTAAGCCCATCAGAAATTGTAACAGTTTTCTATTTTGATCTCTTTCAATCTGTAACTTGTGTGCTCCACAAGTGCAAGGTACTGCTGGTTCTAAAACAGCAAATTCATCCCAGAATCCCTTCAATTTGTGAAAATAAACTTCAACAGATTTGTTTCCTTGTTCCAAACTGTGAATATTTTTTAACACTTGATATATCCTGTGTCCATTAATACTAGAAAACCTTTCCTGCAATTCAGTCCACACTTCTGCTGCTGAAGTGAGAAAATTGAGACTATCACTGATGTCATCTGCTACAGCATTCAATATCCAAGTAATGATCAAATCATTCACTCGTTCCCACTGTGCATACAACTCAGAATCTATCTCTAGTTTGACATAAGAACCATTAACTATGCCAAATTTGTTTCGTGCACTAAGAGCTATCTGCATAGAACGACTCCAAGGTGCATAATTCTCAGGACCTATAAGCTTCTTAGAAATAAGAACTAATCCTGGATGATCAGTAGGATGAAGAGCAAGAGGATGTGAAACTGTGTCTAAAACACGAACATCCAATTCAGGTAAAGATTTAGGTCCTGAACATTGAGATTTAGGAGTTGACACAGAAATCACAACATCTGATTCATTATTAACACTATGATTATTGTTCTGAACATTAGGATTAGTGTTCTGAACAGCATTTGCATAACTTCGATTCATCATGACTGAATAGGAAGAAATCTAGGGTTTCACAACCAACAATTGACCAGAAAAATTGAAGAAACTTGAAAACTTCTACAAACTCTCAATTTGCAGTAAGGAATCAGTTATCAAATCTATACATACAATTGATCTCAAGCAATGTATGTATATTCTAGCAAAAACACGAAAAATGACGAAGAACAACGTGAACTGAAACGAAAATTGCAAAGACGAAGAAATGAAAACGTAATTGAAACTCAATTACCAGAGAAGAATGATGAACAAGAGCACAAACGCCATGAAAACGAGCTTAGAATCATGTAATTCAGTCACGTCTCGCTCTGATACCATAATAGATTTATTGATGAAAAATTGTAAAACAGAATTATAGAGAGAGAAAGAGATGAAATGTAAAATTCTGTTATGGAAGTAAAACTTAGTTCATAGTTTGTTACATCAGGTCTATTTATAGACCAGTACTTAAACCAATGAGTAAAGTCCAGAAAGTAATGTACAGGCCCAATAGTAAACTAAGCCCATATACATTTTACCAATCTATTCTGTATTTGTGACTTAATAGCCTTGATAATTCCAGCTTTATATTGCAGCTTTCCTCCATTCTGCAGCAATACATTGTTCACCTTTGCTTCAACATTAGTAACATCCTTATTATTTCCAATATAAAGCATTGTCCTATTTCATTACCTAGTAAATGGATGTGTGCTGTTTTTAAAATGAAGACTCGCATGGATTGCAGCTCTGATCACTATGATAACTTTGGCAATGGAAAATTGAGGAAGAGAGAAATGAGTCTGATTTTATACATTTCCTCTCATAATACAGTATACACCGACGTCAGTAATATACTAGGCACAATCACCTGCACCTCTGATTTCATACACTCACTCTCGTGATGCGCCTTCATTCAGTAATATACTAGGCATACACATCAATGCATGTCATGGCTCTTACTAGTATGTTACTGTAATGTCTTTAAGTTGTACAAAAATGATGAAACAGTTATTTGCATATTATCTCCTATTCTATTTGTTAAATGACAAAATGTTAGGCTACCATAATGCAAATGGAAACTAATCTCAGTTGAACTGGATAATTTATGGGGCCGTTTGGAATACCTTAAAATGAGTAGCTTATGACTTATAAGCATAAGTGTCATATAAGTGATAAGTAGATCATAAATTATAAGTTAGTAAAGTGTTTGGTAAATCAGAACTTATAAATCAGTAGAGTGTTTGGTAAATCAGAACTTATAAGTTATTTTTTTTATTATTTTCAAAATATTTGTTTTTTAATATATATCAATGGATGTCGATGGTTAGATCTCGATGAGTAGAGAAATTTGATATATTCATATCAATTTTCTAATGAACGGATCAAAAGATATATTATTTTGAAGATTTGAAGGATATTATATATTGCGTGTATCGAGAAATAAGTTATAAGCATATGTTAGGATTTCCTAACATTCAACTTATCGACATATAAGTCGTAAGTTGAGCTAAAACTTAAATAGGCAAACACCCCTCATAAGTGCTTATGGCCTTATAAGCCATAAGTCAACAGTAGAATGAGTAACCAAACATGCACTATATATGGGTCAACTTATAAGTTGAGGGTAGGTGGCTTATAGATCTAATCCCTCGCGGTGACTCGAAAAAGCTTCAAGTCCAAAGGAGATGCATGATTTAAACTTAGAAATTTGCAACTCTGGTAAAGAAGGTCTCTTATGCATCTAGAGGCAATGAGTCTCTTTGAAGAAGAAATGATGAAGTTATGTACAAGTAAAATCTATATTTCTGATCAAGAAAGACAACATGTACAATGTGATGGAGTTACGTAGGTAGAAGTAATGATCTTGTAGTGAAGCGTTGTGAGCTTATCAGCTACCCCTGTGTGTCTCTTAAGATTAAAATAGCTATTTAGTCAAAAAAGAGATGGAAGGTCATGCCAATGAAATCGATGAGGACAAGGAAAAGAATCAGTAGAAGAAGATAATTAAGGAGGTATATTATGAATGGCAGCTGTTAAACAGGCACAAGTCATTTGAGGATGTCACCCGAGAACAAGTATGCTTCCTTCTATAAGAGCTTCACAAATGATTATCAACTTTAATTTAAGGCCATCCTATTCGTCACCAAAAGTGCTCTGTTTGATTTGTTTAAAAAGAAGATATGCAGTATCAAGCTTTATATATATCAGCAAAATTGGAACCTCAAAATTTACAATGGCTTTTAAATCATCTTGGAAACATTCTACTAAACTATATCAAAGTGGCTATGCAGAGGTAGCAAAAACTGCAGAATATAACTTTTCTTTTTACACTAAACTCAATACTATATATATATATATATATATATATATATATATATATATATATATATATATGGTATAGGAAGTAACTACAATATATATAAGAAGAAATTGCCCAACTGATCATCATCAGCCTTCAATCATCACCAACAACCTTCATCAAGCAATTCAACCCTCTTTAATAATTGGTTCCAGTTGGGTTCCAGTATTTGTCATACAACCACTTGATTAGTGTTGTTATATTTCCATTGAACCACATGATTAGTGTGTATCCAAGACCGAGAAGAATCCTGATTAGCTCAGCTGCCTTGAATAGAATTGGTGGTTCATCATCCATTTCACAGCAACAACAAGCAGCAGCAGCAAACTCAGTCTTCTTTGATTGTTTTTCAATTAATTTAATACCATAGTAAATATGGTTGAAAGTCCCAGCCAAAGAGTAACTTAGGAGAGATCCAAAAAACAAAAAGACTGAAGTGAACAAAGCAAAAGAAACCAGGAACTTGTTTCCTTTCTCCAACACTGAAAAAGATAATCAAATTATAAAATCACAAGTTAGAGTCCAAACTCCAAACACAAATGCAATTAAATAAATGAGTATACCTTTATATTTGTCCAAAATTAAAGCATAACACTCCATGTACTCGATTACTCTAGGATTGACATTAGAAAATTTTTTCAACTTGAGCATAATCTTCTCATCATGAAGTTTCAAATAATCCAACACAAACCTTGCATTAGTAATGATTAATAAATAAAACATGAAAAACAGAAAACAGGTCAGTAGTAGTTAGTGATTCTTCAAAAAAAAAGCATATTAAACAATGTATAAACAAAATAAAAGTACCTACATTAGGCAGAGGATTGGAATGAGATGGAGAGATATGGATGAGGTGTTGTAGATACAGGTCCTGATATAACAATCACAAGTTAATAGAGTAATACCAACAATTGTATAGTAACAAATGACACACCTATATCATAATTTACACCTATGTTGAATTGTGCCACAACTTGACTAACTCTTTGATTAAATTTTGTTGATAAAAAATAAGTATAATTAACAAACTTAAATAGAAAAATACTATGTAAATGCACACAACATATTCATTCAATACAACAGTACCTGTAACTTTCATACAAAGAAGTACACCCGTTCGAGGATGAGATGTAAAAATCAAAGATAAATAGTGAATAAACAGAGTTGAAGATTAAAGTGTGCTAAAAGTATAAAACACACACGCATCAACTACAATATACACACATAAACATTAATAGATTACCTACTACAGGTGTTAAACATGGCGGCACAAAGGATTTTTCAACTGTTGGGAACAGTGCAGAAACTGTTAAACAACACAAAATCATAAGTGTAATATAATAAAATCAACAATTCATTCAAATTGTTGACCAATACTACCTAATTACTAACTAATCTACAAATGACTTCGATACATAAAACACATCTATCACATGTCTACGCATCTCCACATCACACAAATACATCTACTAATCAATTAAGTTTTAACCATCACAAAATCAACTAATTTTAAATCAAATAACACCACAAATCAATTAAAACAACATTTGAACAAAGTAATTTCTGTACCTAATTACCAACAACTATTTCGGACTAAATTATTCAAACACAATCAAATAGCTAACTAGATATAGCTTCTACACACATAAATCATAAAATAAAAATGAATTGAAAAGTAAAAATACCATAGTAGCACTTGAGTGAAACATGGTTGAATTTTGACTTCATAGGGGAACCAATAAAGAGAGATGAGCTGCGGTTCACTCCATAATTCGGTGAAGGGACGGGGAGTGTAGCCATTTTGATTTTGTTTAACGCCGAGAATAAGTTTTGATTTCAAATTTTGAAGCTTGAAGTCTGGAACCAATTTATAGGACTCCTTTAAACTAATACAGAGCGGGCTGTTTTGAAATTTTGAAAAGTTTGAACTTTTTGGGGAAGCCCGCCCTCCGCTTTTTTAAGTTTTGGTTTTTAAGACCATATATTAATTTATTATTTAATCCTTAATTTTCGTGTTTGAAAATTTTAAGCTAACGATGAAAAAAAAAAAAATTTATGAGAATATTAATTCCTTATATTTAAATATTACTTTTTCAAAAAAAATTATTTAAATTAAAAAAAATATCTTTTATACAAGTAAAAATATAATTACCCTCATTTTGGAAAAAACAAAAAGACTGAAGTGAACAAAGCGAAAGAAACCAAGAACTTGTTTCCTTTCTCCAACACTGAAAAAGATAATGAAATTATAAAATCACAAGTTAGAGTCCAAACTCCAAACACAAATGCAATTAAATAAATGAGTATACCTTTATATTTGTCCAAATTAAAGCACAACACTCCATGTACTCGATTACTCTAGGGTTGACATTAGAAATTTTTTTTAACTTGAGCATAATCTTCTCATCATGAAGTTTCAAGTACCCCAACACAAACCTTGCAATAGTAATGACTAATAAATAAAACATGAAAAACATAAAACAAGTCAGTAGTAGTTAGTGATGCTTAAAAAAAAAGCATATTAAACAATGTATAAACAAAATAAAAGTACCTGCATTAGGCAGAGGATTGGAATGAGATGGAGAGATATGATGAGGTGTTGTAGATACAGGTCCTGATGTAACAATCACAAGTTAATAGAGTAAAACCAACAATTGTATAGTAACAAATGACACACCTATATCATAATATACACCTATGTTGAATTGTGCCACAACTTGACTAACTCTTTGATTAAATTCTGTTGATAAAAATTAAGTATAATTAACAAACTTAAATAGGAAAATACTATGTAAATGCACACAACATATTCATTCAATATAACAGTACCTGTAACTTTCATACAGAGAAGTACACCCGTTCGAGGATGAGATGTAAAAATCAAAGATAAATAGTGAATAAACAGAGTTGAAGATTAAAGTGTGCTAAAAGTATAAAACACACACGCATCAACTACAATATACACACATAAACATTAATAGATTACCTACTACAGGTGTTAAACATGGCGGCACAAAGGATTTTTCAACTGTTGGGAACAGTGCAGAACCTGTTAAACAACACAAAATCATAAGTGTAATATAATAAAATCAACAATTCATTCAAATTGTTGACCAATACTACCTAATTACTAACTAATCTACAAATGACTTCGATACATAAAACACATCTATCACATGTCTACGCATCTCCACATCACACAAATACATCTACTAATCAATTAAGTTTTAACCATCACAAAATCAACTAATTTTAAATCAAATAACACCACAAATCAATTAAAACAACATTTGAACAAAGTAATTTCTGTACCTAATTACCAACAACTATTTCGGACTAAATTATTCAAACACAATCAAATAGCTAACTAGATATAGCTTCTACACACATCAAATCATAAAATAAAAATGAATTGAAAAGTAGAAATACCATAGTAGCACTTGAGTGAAACATGGTTGAATTTTGACTTCATAGGGGAACCAATAAAGAGAGATGAGCTGCGGTTCACTCCATAATTCGGTGAAGGGACGGGGAGTGTAGCCATTTTGATTTTGTTTAACGCCGAGAATAAGTTTTGATTTCAAATTTTGAAGCTTGAAGTCTGGAACCAATTTATAGGACTCCTTTAAACTAATACAGAGCGGGCTGTTTTGAAATTTTGAAAAGTTTGAACTTTTTGGGGAAGCCCGCCCTCCGCTTTTTTAAGTTTTGGTTTTTAAGACCATATATTAATTTATTATTTAATCCTTAATTTTCGTGTTTGAAAATTTTAAGCTAACGATGATAAAAAAAATATTTATGAGAATATTAATTCCTTATATTTAAATATTACTTTTTCAAAAAAATTATTTAAATTAAAAAAAATATCTTTTATACAAGTAAAAATATAATTACCCTCATTTTGGAAAAAACAAAAAGACTGAAGTGAACAAAGCGAAAGAAACCAAGAACTTGTTTCCTTTCTCCAACACTGAAAAAGATAATCAAATTATAAAATCACAAGTTAGAGTCCAAACTCCAAACACAAATGCAATTAAATAAATGAGTATACCTTTATATTTGTCCAAATTAAAGCACAACACTCCATGTACTCGATTACTCTAGGGTTGACATTAGAAAATTTTTTCAACTTGAGCATAATCTTCTCATCATGAAGTTTCAAGTACCCAAACACAAACCTTGCAATAGTAATGACTAATAAATAAAACATGAAAAACATAAAACAAGTCAGTAGTAGTTAGTGATGCTTCAAAAAAAGCATATTAAACAATGTATAAACAAAATAAAAGTACCTGCATTAGGCAGAGGATTGGAATGAGATGGAGAGATATGATGAGGTGTTGTAGATACAGGTCCTGATGTAACAATCACAAGTTAATAGAGTAAAACCAACAATTGTATAGTAACAAATGACACACCTATATCATAATATACACCTATGTTGAATTGTGCCACAACTTGACTAACTCTTTGATTAAATTCTGTTGATAAAAATTAAGTATAATTAACAAACTTAAATAGGAAAATACTATGTAAATGCACACAACATATTCATTCAATATAACAGTACCTGCAACTTTCATACAAAGAAGTACAACCGTTCGAGGATGAGATGTAAAAATCAAAGATAAATAGTGAATAAACAGAGTTGAACTGTGCTAAAAGTATAAAACACACACGCATCAACTACAATATACACACACAAACATTAATAGATTACCTACTACAGGTGTTAAACATGGTGGCACAAAGAATTTTTCAACTGTTGGGAACAGTGTAGAACCTGTTAAACAACACAAAATCATAAGTGTAATATAATAAAATCAACAATTCATTCAAATTGTTGACCAATACTACCTAATTACTAACTAATCTACAAATGACTTCCATACATAAAACACATATATCACATGTCTACGCATCTCCACATCACACAAATACATCTACTAATCAATTAAATTTTAACCATCACAAAATCAACTAATTTTAAATCAAATAACACCACAAATCAATTAAAACAACATTTGAACAAAGTAATTTCTGTACCTAATTACCAACAACTATTTCGGACTAAATTATTCAAACACAATCAAATAGCTAACTAGATATAGCTTCTACACACATCAAATCATAAAATAAAAATGAATTGAAAAGTAAAAATACCATAACAGCACTTGAGTGAAACATGGTTGAATTTTGACTTCATAGGGGAACCAATAGAGAGAGAGATGAGCTGCGGTACACTCCATAATTCGGTGAAGGGACGTGGAGTGCAGCCATTTTGATTTTGTTTAACGCCGAGAATAAGTTTTGATTTCAAATTTTGAAGCTTGAAGTCTGGAACCAATTTATAGGACTCCTTTAAACTAATACAGAGCGGGCTGTTTTGAAATTTTGAAATATTAATTCGTTATATATAAATATTACTTTTTTAAAAAAAATTATTTAAATTAAAAAAAATATCTTTTCTACAATTAAAAATATAATTACCCTCATTTTGGAAAAAAACAAAAAGGCTGAAGTGAACAAACCAAAAGAAACCAAGAACTTGTTTCCTTTCTCTAACACTGAAAAAGATAATCAAATTATAAAATCACAAGTTAGAGTCCAAACTCCAAACACAAATGCAATTAATAAATGAGTATACCCTTATATTGGTCCAAAATTAAAGCATAACACTCCATGTACTCGATTACTCTAGGATTGACATTAGAAAATTTTTTCAACTTGAGCATAATCTTCTCATCATGAAGTTTCAAGTACTCCAACACAAACCTTGCAATAGTAATGACTAATAAATAAAACGTGAAAAACAGAAAACAAGTCAGTAGTAGTTAGTGATGCTTAAAAAAAACCATATTAAACAATGTATAAACAAAATAAAAGTACCTGCATTAGGCAGAGGATTGGAATGAGATGGAGAGATATGATGAGGTGTTGTAGATACAGGTCCTGATATAACAATCACAAGTTAATAGAGTAAAACCAACAATTGTATAGTAACAAATGACACACCTATATCATAATATACACCTATTGATGTGCCGAAAATATGACAATTAAATATCGCAAGCGCACGATCATCGTTTTAATATTTAAGATTCGATCCACAGGGAATAATTTTATTTCGCGTTCCTTAACTTTTAATTTAGTCGAATTAGAACAAAAGGATTTTTGAGAATTTTTTCTAATTTTACTATTTAATTCCTAAAAGAAAATTTACACTATTTTTAAAGAAAGATGAAATTAATCTTTTTTTAACTAACAAAAAAACAGAATTTTGCATTTTTACTATTTTTTAATGACAAAACAGAAAATTTAATCTATTTTTAAAAGAAAGACTTAAAAGTAATTCTATTTAACCTAACAAATTAAAATTGAAAAGAACACAACTAAATTATTTTCTTATTTCAGAATTTAAACACATTTTATTTACAAGAAATATATAGGAAATTTTAACATGACCTGTTTAAAGACTAAACAAACAAGTCAACCACAGCAATCTCAAAAATTCACAGCATCTAATTAACAAAAATACGTAGCATTGTAGCAACAAGAAACACAACTATGTAACTTAGCAAATTCTACAACCAACTCTGATTTCGACAACTTATTATAGAAACAAACCAACAGCAAAGTAATAACCAAACTCGAAGCAAAGGGCATATTATACAAATACACAAATCCGAGTTAAATCGGCTACAAAAACAACAAACAAACGACTACATTTGGGCATTTCTCAATTTCCAAACTTGACAAGACTCAGCACTCGTAAAACAATTAAACGAGAACAACCCGAAACAAACTCGAAACATAAAGTTTCAGCAATCCAAAACGAAGCCCAGTAGCTCAGCAAAAACCGGGAAACTCGCTGAAAATAAACTACAGCACAACCAAACTGTATAAATAACCCGGAAATTCAACGTAATTCAGCGAAACGAAAACAAGATATCAATTACAGACAAACATGACAGAATTCGTCACAAAGGACTCGGACCAAACTGGGCAGTAAATAAATCGACTCGGTGACTCGACTTTCAACTTAGAAAACGCAGAAACGCGACAAAAATCAGACAAGAATTCAGCCACGATTCTAAAAAAAAACGAAACCAACACGCCGAACAAACTCGATTTAAAAACAAACGAAATCGGCTCAGAAATTCGACTCCAAAAACCAACTAAAATGCAGCGACGATTCTTCAAACTCAGCAAATACCCGAAAAAATCAATGACCCAGCCATCACCCAGTCAACTCAGAACGAAACTTGACAAGATTAAACTCCAAGAAAGTAAGAAAACAAATTAAACAAGAAAACCAGAGGAGGGGTGTCTGATTTAGATGGAAACGAAAATAAAAAAAGGGATGTTTTTGTTTGTGCTCGCGCGAAGAGAAATAAGGAGGGGGGTTCTTGTTTGTTGGGGTTGTGCAGCGAGAGGAATAAACGCTGGAGAGAGGGAAGGAGAAGAAAGAGAGAGGTGGGATTGTGTTTGGGTTTTTTTTTTGCAGCAAATGAAAATAAAAGAGGAGCAGGGCTGGGTTTCTTGTTCTTGTTTTTTTTTCCGACTAAAAACAAGGAAACAGGGGAAAATAACGAGACAGAAAGTAAATAACGAAATTAAAACTAAATTTTTTTTTTATATTTTATTATTAAACTAATACAACAAACATAACATTTAATTCTGCAATTAATAATAACCAAACCCACAATAAAATTGAGATTTAAAGGGGCGTAACTACAATTAATATTAAAAACGGAAATTAAAACTATGAAACAAATTCTTAAATCGATACTTTCAATCCCATGTAGTTAGCATCGCTACTTTATCCGCACAAGAATTTACGAAAATAACAAAATAAAAAAAAATAAGGAAAGAGATGCAAGAATTTAAAAGAAGACTTGAAATTTGCATAAAAATAAAGAGTGTTTACAAGAAGAAAAATATTACAACTAAAATTTTGGGAGATGAACTACTACTACTATAATTCTAAGATATTCTCATGGTGTGTTTTTACAAGTGAAGAAGGAGGCTATTTATAGGAAATAATTAGGGTTTTTGGTTGGTGTGGGCTAATCCTAGCCATTGATTTGGTTTTTGTGTTGGCTTAATCTTGGCCATCCATTTGGTTTGGTAAAAAATGCACCACCACCCCTTGCTTTTCCTTTTCTTCTTGTTTTGGTCCTTCTTCTTCTTCTTTTGTCATTTATTTCTTTATTTTGCCATTTCTTTAGTTATTATTAAAATCCCTGAAATGCAATAAAATAATTTATTAAAATACGAATTCAAGCAATAAATAGGCAATAAAAATATGCAAAAATATGCACTTATCAAATGCCCCCATACCTATCTTTTGCTCGTCCTCGAGTAAAACACAAAGAAAAATGCTGAATGAAAAACTTATACTCATTGTCGTAGGAATCACGGGTAATTTTAGGTTTACCAACCCGTTAAACCTATAGACGATCTCTACAGGAGGAGTGTTGTCTCCTAAGGGTTTACAGAAGATATACCCATAAAATCTTTGAGATAAATCAGCAAGTATCCAACTTTTCTCTATCACTCTAGCTTTCATTGGTGTCAACAAAACAATTTGGTAGGAAAATATATACCTTAAAGATTATTCTAATAATAGCCAAGTTATAGGTTCCCACAATCCACATGATTAGACTAAAAATTTGCAAAAATTTCCAAGGTGTATAGTGAATTTAAGGCCCTTGATGGATAAGGTGCATACGAACATTTTCTCTTTTTCAACCAATATTGAACTGACCCAATCTCTATCAAAACAAGTATCTAGCCAAACCTCACGTTCTTAGAAGTTAGACCGACTGTGCAATGGTTGAGGTCCCAAAAGACTTATGCATCAATACCCATTTAGCGAGTTTTAGGTCAACAATCCCATATCACAAGGGACCTTAATTTGCTAGGCACAAAGTCCCCTCGGACTTACTTACTCGGGTTATCAATGAGTCCAACCTAGCCGATTTCCCTACTAAGAATTTATTACAAACTAGCACTCTACAAACATTTATTGACTCTTTTTTTTTTAATATATATATATATATATATATATATATATATATATATATATATATATGACACTATAGGAGCAAGATTTCGCAAAGGTTTGATTCGATATTGTTCTAACATGTGGGTTCTCTCTTAGGTATCGAATAACATTCCTATACAATTTTTCCATCAAAGGTCTTGTGCAAATGTGTCGTCTTGGTTTTTTAAGCAAAAATTTGTTCGACACAAGTTTCATGAGGAAAACCTTACCTGACTACGTTCAAATTATCTAAAGGCATTATACATATAATTTTCAAAAAATAGTCAACACCAGCTAGTTCTAGAATTTAAAGAGTAGGAAGGACAACTAAGCTAAAAAAATCTCTATTTTTGCATTTTTAAAATTTTTCAATTTTTTTTTTTGAACTTTTCAATTTTATGTATTTACACTAAAACCCTCCCCCATACCTAAATCATGCATTGTCCTCAATGTATGCAAAATGCAAGATAAATGACAAGGGAGAATGGTAAGAAAATACCTGATAAGGATGAAAAAGAGTTTACAATTACCTACTGAAGAAACTTACTTGAATCATGGATCGATGAGGTAGATAACCTCTTCCTCGGGATCAATTGGCAACTCTAAAAATGGTTTGAGTCTTTGTCCGTTAACTTTAAATATATCACCATTTTTAGGATTTTCAGTTTCGACACCACCGTGAGGAAAAACGACCCTAACAATGTAAGGACCTTCCCACCTAGATCTCAGTTTTCCGGGAAATAAATGAAACCTAGAATTGTACAAAAGAACTTTTTGACCGGGAGAAAAAGATTTTCTCAAAATAGATTTGTCATGAAAAAGCTTAGTTCTTTGTTTATAGATTTTAGCGTTCTCGTAGGCTTCATTTCTCAACTCCTCGAGTTCAGACAATTGCAATTTCCTATGACTACCGGCGGTTGGTAAGTCAAAATTCAACTCACGAATGGCCCACATGGCCCTATGTTCAAGCTCCACGGGTAAGTGACAGGCCTTGCCAAAGACAATCCAATAAGGGGACATGCCTAAAATGGTTTTAAAAGCGGTCTGATAGGCCCACAAGGCATCTATCAACTTAGTTGACCAATCCTTCCTATTCGAGTTGACAGTCTTTTCTAAAATTTGTTTAATTTGACGATTCGAGACTTCAACTTGCCCACTAGTTTGAGGATGGTAAGGGGTGGCTAGCCTATGAGTTATTGAGTACTTTTTCAAAAGAGACTCAAATTGACGATTCTTGAAGTGCTTGCCTTGGTCACTAATGATAGCCCTAGGTGTACCGAAACGAGAAAAGATATTCTCTTTGAGGAATTTAAGAACGATCTTGTTATCATTGGACTTAGTAGCAATGGCTTCCACCCACTTAGACACGTAATCGACCGCTAACAGAATGTAGAGGTTGCCAAAAGAACTAGGAAAGGGGCCCATAAAATCGATACCCCATACATCGAAAATCTCAATGATTAAGATGGGGTTCATTGGCATCATGTTTCTCCTAGTGATCTTTCCTAAGTGTTGACACCTATTACACGCGGCACAGTATTCGGCAGCATCCTTGAACAAAGTAGGCCAATAAAAACCGCTTTGGAGGATTTTAGCGGCTGTTTTCTTAGCACTAAAATGCCCTCCACAGGCTTGGTCATGGCAGAAAGAAAGGATATTCTTAAATTCATGTTTTGGGATGCACCTCCGAATGATTTGGTCGGGATAGTATTTAAAGAGATACGGGTAGTCCCAAAAGAAGTGTTTGACCTATGAGAAAAATTTTGATCTATCTTGGGTAGACCAATGAGAGGGAATGTCACCGGTTGCAAGATAGTTGACAATGTCGGCGAACCAAGGGGGAGTAGAGATGGACAGAAGTTGCTCATCCGGAAAAGATTCGTTTATAGGAGAGTCGATGGTGGACTCCACTATCAAGCGAGAAAGATGATCGGTGACAACATTCTCAGAACCCTTCTTGTCCCTAATTTCTAGGTCAAACTCTTGAAGCAAGAGAATCCACCTAATCAATCGGGCTTTAGAGTCTTTCTTAGAGAATAGATAACAAAGAGCGGCATGATCGGTGTAGATAATGATTTTCGAACTGATAAGATAAGTCCGAAACTTGTCGAGAGCAAAGACTACGACTAGAAGTTCTTTTTCGGTGGTAGAATAATTAAGTTGGGAATCATTCAAAGTCTTGCTAGCATAGTAAATGACATGGGGCATCTTATCGATTCGTTGCCCTAAAACGGCTCCTACCGCATAATCTGAAGCGTCACACATCAACTCGAAGGGGAGATTCCAATCGGGAGATGGAATGATTGGGGCAGAAGTCAATTCTTTCTTAAGATGCTCAAAAGATTTTAAACAATCGCTATTGAAATCGAATTTGACATCTTTCCCGGGAAGATTGGTTAAGGGTCTAGCCTTCTTGATAAAATCCTTATTGAAACGCCTATAAAAGCCTGCATGGCCTAGGAAAGAACGAATGGCTTTGACCGACTTGGGTGGGGGCAGATTTGCAATGAGGTCAACTTTGGCTTTATCGACTTCTATCCCCTTTTCGGAAATTTTATGACCAAGAACGATCCCTTCCTTAACCATGAAATGACATTTCTCCCAGTTGAGAACGAGGTTGGTTTCTTTACACCTTTTTAAGACCAACTCAAGATGGTTTAAGCACTGGTGAAAAGACGAACCAAAGATGGAAAAGTCATCGATAAAGATCTCGAGAAAATCCCCTACCATGTCAGAAAAGATGCTCATCATGCACCTTTGGAAAGTGGCTGGAGCAGTGGTTAGACCAAAGGCTAAACGTCGATAGGCAAAAGTTCCAAAGGGACATGTAAAAGTGGTCTTTTCTTGGTCTTCGGGAGCAATGGGAATTTGAAAATAGCCAGAATATCCATCTAGAAAACAATAGAACGAATGACCAGCTAACCTTTCTAACATTTGATCGATAAAAGGCAAAGGAAAGTGGTCTTTTCTAGTGGCATAATTGAGTTTCCTATAGTCTATGCACACCCTCCATCCGGATTGAACACGGGTGGGCACTTGCTCATCATTCTCGTTGATGACAACGGTAATGCCAGACTTCTTAGGAACTACTTGAATGGGGCTGACCCAAGAGCTATCAGAAATGGGATAAATGATCCCATTATCGAGACACTTAAGAATTTCTTTTCGAACGACTTCCATCATGGTGGGGTTCAAACACCGTTGAGGGTCTCGAACGGGTTTCGCATCATCAAGTAAGTGAATTCGATGTTGAACAATGGCCGGGCTAATTCCTTTGATATCAGAGATACTCCAACCTATGGCCTCCTTATGGTCTCTAAGTGCCCTAACAAGCTCATCCTCTTGTGACTCGGTCAAATCAGAGGCGATAATAACGGGAAGAGACTCGTTAGGACCTAAAAAGGCGTACTTAAGAGTGTCGGGAAGAGGTTTGAGTTCTAAATCGGGCGGCGTTGACTCAACGGGTTCACTAGTTTCGAGAAAAGACAGGGGAGATGGTTCAACATCATGATTATTTGTAGGAATGGTGGAATCTAACATAGCATTGACCTCATTTGTATATTCGGAAACATCCCAGTTTTGACCAAAGTGGTTTAAACAAAAATCAAGAGCATCATTAGGGGTCATGAAATTTTGATCAACTATTTCATCAATTAAATTGACATCCATAGGTTGATCATGAAAATCATCGGGTTGTTTCCCAACATGAAAGATATTGAGGTCAATGGTCATGTTCCCGAACGTTAGTTTCATTAATCCATTTCTACAATTAATCAAATCATTCGAAGTGGCTAGAAAAGGATGCCCTAAAATGACGGGAATTTGGTATGTCGGATTCCTAACCGGTTCGGTTTCTAGCTAGTACCACAAAGTCAACAGGAAAGACGAAATCACCCACTTTAATTAGCACGTCCTCGATGATCCCCTTAGGAATTTTGATTGATCTATCTGCTAACTGAAGGGTAACATTCGTCTTTTGAAGTTCTCCTAACCCTAGGGTTTGGTAGACAGAAAATGGAAGCAAGTTCACACTGGCGCCTAAATCGAGTAACGCCTTGTCCACAAAAGAATTACCTATGACACATGAAATTGTGGGACAACCGGGGTCCTTATATTTCACGGGAATCTGGTTAGAAAGAATTGAGCTCACCTGAGAGGTCAAAAAGGCTTTCTTAGGGACTTGGGTGGTTCGCTTATGTGTGCACAAATCTTTTAGACATTTCGCATAAGAGGGAATCTGTTGGATCGCGTCTAAAAGAGGAATGTTCACTTTAACTTGTTTAAAAACCTCTAAGATCTTGTCTAATTGAGTGGTTTGCTTATTAGAGACGAGGCGTTGTGGGTAAGGAGCCTTTGGTTTATAGACTTGTTCTTCGGGAACGGGCTCCGAGTTTGTTCCACTCGAAGAAGATGGCTGACTAGAAAGAGGTGAGGAGACAGGAATCGGAGTTTGATCAGAAGGATCGAGAATAGGTGTCCGTGCAACGTTTGATTCTTCTTCTTCCACTTCGGGGATGGGCATGACTCCTACTCGATTATCAACGTACTTTCCGGATCTCAGGGAAATGACAGCATTCACATTGTCAGGAGGTCTTTGATTAATAGGAAACTTAGGGTTGACCTCGGGCTGACTTGGAAACTTATTCTTCTCACGCTCATGGATGGCATTAGCTAATTGGCTCACTTGAACCTCTAACTTAGATATGGCTTGGGTACTAGTATTTAAGATCTGCCTATCTTGAGTCATGGTTTGCATGAAAGTTTGTTGCGATTGAGCCAAATTAGTGGTGGATTTGAGAAGCGCATCAAGACTTTTCTCCAACGATGTAAGTCGCTTATCCGACTCAGAAAAACCGGGAGGGTGGGAAGGAGCTTGAGTCGGATAAGGAGCATGATTTTGAGGGGAGAAAGAATTCGCGTGAGGTTTATGAAAAACAGGTGGTTGAGATTGGAAGTTTTGGAACGAAGGAGGTTGATTTTGGAATTGTGCGGGGTGAGATTGTTGACCTTGACCTTGATTCCAAGAAAAGTTCGGGTGATTTTTCCAACCGGGGTTATAAGTAGGAGCATAAGGATTATTTCGAGGACACGATTGGAACATCGCATTGACTTGTTGAAAGTCTTGAGGATTTTGTATCCCTTGACTGGTTGAGTTAAAATTTGAGCACATGGATACTTGGGAGGGGGACCCGTTGGTTTCTAAGGCTTCTAAACGTCGAGTAAGAGTGGCTAATTTAGCCTCGGCCGCGATAGAGTTACCAACTTGATGTAGCCCTCTTTGATGCATGGTAGCTATTGAATCGTTTGATTTCTCGGGCTCTCGAGTGGGCTCCCTAGTTGGTTCCCATAGCATAGTCTTTTCCGCGAACTCTTCAAAAAATTCCCATCCCTCGTCCTCGTCTTTCTCCATGAATTTCCCTTGGCACATAGATTCCAACAATGCGGTTGTTGAACCATCTAAGGCCTCGTACACAATCTTACAGAGCCTCCATTTTTCGATTCCGTGGTGGGGACATTGGGATAAAAGATTTTTAAAACGGTCAAAACACGTCCAAAATGGTTCGTTGAGTTTTTGATGAAATTGATTAATCTCATTAGTGAGTTTCGTAGTCTTATGGCTTGGAAAGAATTTTTTTAGAAAGATGACTACGAAACTCTCCCACGTGGAAATCGAATTGACAGGTAGACTATACAACCATTTTTTAGCATTATCTTTTAGAGCGAAGTTGATTAGTTTAAGACGTATGGAGTCCTCGGAAAGTTGTTGGAGTTTTTGCAAAGCGCAAACCTCCTCAAATTCATGTAGAAAAAGATAAGGATCCTCACCGTCACTCCCGCGAAAATTAGGTAACATGCTAATTTGATGACCTTTGATTTCGAAATTGTTAGCACTTACGGGAGGTAGGGTGATGCAAGAGGGTTGGGCTGATCTGGTGGGGTAACAACGATCTTTTAACGAAACTGCCATGGTTACTACGGGGTCAAGAATTTCTACGGGTTCGGATTCTGAAGAGGATGAACACTCAATTGGTCTCACTAACCTAGCAGAATTATCTCTAACCCAAGTAGTGGGCATGAACAGGAAGAAAACACTTAGCAAATAATTTACGAAAAATTAAGCACAAAAAATAAAGGGTGAAAAATCAAAAGAAAGATTTTGGACCTAGGTTTCTTAATAAAGTCAACTAGACCTTGCTCCTAACTGTAAGGACCACCAAAAACTCGGTAAATCAGAATTTATTCAGACCGATTTGGCCAGGTAGGTGCAAATTTAGTTTTAATTTCGTCATTTACTTTCTGTCTCGTTATTTTCCCCTGTTTCCTTGTTTTTAGTCGAAAAAATAACAAGAACGAGAAACCCAGCCCTGCTCCTCTTTTATTTTCATTTGCTGCAAAAAAAACCCAAACACAATCCCACCTCTCTCTTTCTTCTCCTTCCCTCTCTCCAGCGTTTATTCCTCTCGCTGCACAACCCCAACAAACCAGAACCCCCCACCTTATTTCTCTTCGCGCGAGCACAAACACAAACATCCCTTTTTTTATTTTCGTTTCCATCTAAATCAAACACCCCTCCTCTGGTTTTCTTGTTTAATTTGTTTTCTTAATCTCTTGGAGTTTAATCTTGTCAAGTTCCGTTCTGAGTTGACTGGGTGATGGCTGGGTCATTGATTTGTTCGGGTATTTGCTGAGTTTGAAGAATCGTCGCTGCATTTTAGTTGGTTTTTGGAGTCGAATTTCTGAGCCGATTTCGTTTGTTTTTAAACCGAGTTTGTTCGGCGTGTTGGTTTCGTTTTTTTTTTTTAGAATCGTGGCTGAGTTCTTGTCTGATTTTTGTCGCGTTTTTGCATTTTCTAAGTTGAAAATCATGTCACCGAGTCGATTTATTTGCTGCCCAGTTTGGTCCGAGTCCTTTGTGACGAATTCTGTCATGTTTGTCTATAATTGAGATCTTGTTTTCGTTTCGCTGAATTACGTTGAATTTCCGGGTTGTTTATACAGTTTGGTTGTGCTGTAGTTTATTTTCAGCGAGTTTCCCGGTTTTTGCTGAGCTACTGGGCTTCGTTTTGGATTGCTGAAACTTTATGTTTCGAGTTTGTTTCGGGTTGTTCTCGTTTAATTGTTTTACAAGTGCTGAGTCTTGTCAAGTTTGGGAATTGAGAAATGCGCAAATGTAGTCGTTTGTTTGTTGTTTTTGTAGCCGATTTAACTCGGATTTGTGTATTAGTATAATATGCCCTTTGCTTCGAGTTTGGTTATTACTTTGCTGTTGGTTTGTTTCTATAATAAGTTGTCGAAATCTGAGTTGGTTGTAGAATTTGCTGAGTTACATAGTTGTGTTTCTTGTTGCTACAATGCTACGTATTTTTGTTAATTAGATGCTGTGAATTTTTGAGATTGATGTGGTTGACTTGGTTGTTTAGTCTTTAAACAGGTCATGTTAAAATTTCCTATATATTTCTTGTAAATAAATGTGTTTAAATTCTGAAATAAGAAAATAATTTAGTTGTGTTCTTTTCAATTTTAATTTGTTAGGTTAAATAAAATTACTTTTAAGTCTTTCTTTTAAAAATAGATTAAATTTTCTGTTTTGTCATTAAAAAAATAGTAAAAATGCAAAATTCTGTTTTTTTGTTAGTTAAAAAAAGATTAATTTAATCTTTCTTTAAAAATAGTGTAAATTTTCTTTTAGGAATTAAATAGTAAAATTAGAAAAAATTCTCGAAAATCCTTTTATTCTAATTCGACTAAATTAAAAGTTAAGGAACGCGAAATAAAATTATTCCCTGTGGATCGAATCTTAAATATTAAAACGATCGAATCTTCTAATTCTAAATTAATTAACTAAAAATGAAAAGATCAAAAACTAAGTTATTCTAAAGATCGAATTAAAACTGGAATTTATTCTAAAATTTATTATTATTATTATTATTATTATTATTATTATTATTATTATTATTATTATTATTATTATTATTATTTTAAATTAAAATTTACTTACAGAAAGTTTTAAGAAAAATTTGGACATGACTAATATGTAAATTTAACAAGCCAAATAATTACCGACAATCCCAAATTAACGATCTCCTAATTTGATTAAATATGAAAACAAGTTCTATTTTATTTTATAACTGCAAATTTAAAAAACTCAAAACAGAACTCAGTACTGCTACTCGGGACTGCAATTCACAAACGAAAGAAAAAGAACTCAAATTCAGACAGTTAAACAAACAAAACAATAAAACAACTAAAACAACTCAAGAACTCAGACTCGGCAAAATGAACTATCTCGAACACAATACGAAAAACTAAACTCAACTACTACTAACACGGGTCCATAAACTCCAAACATTCCAAATGACTTAGAACTGGAAAAAAAATGTAGTGAACTCAGTACTAGCTAAACTCGGACAAACGAAACATGAACACAAAACTCGGAGATACAACTCGCTTAAATTAAACTCAGTAAAACTCTTTAAACTATCTCGGCAAAAGCCAATGAATTCAGAATCGAATCAAAACTCCGACAGCAACAACAAGAACAACAACAAAAAAAAACCCAGGAAATATCCCAAATATGAGCAACACCCGACATCCAACCAACCGATAATTCGAAACAAACCGAAGAACAAAACACGAAAGAAAACAGAACAGACTCGCGAACTTCGAATTAACCAGCAGACTCCGAAAAAAAAAATTCAACTACGAACCAACAGCAAAATCGAGTTTATCTAAAACAGACTACAGCAAGCGAAAATAGAAAACTCGGAATTACGACTCGGCAAAACAGAAATGAATACAAACTCAGCAACCAGGGAAACACAAACTAATTCTAGAAATCCAAGCACAACCACGAAACACAGACGAAAATTACTTCAAAATATCCAACGAATTGAAATGGGGGAAATGGGTTTTACAGCGAAAAGAAAAGGATTAGAAGAGAGGGGGTTGTGGTTGTGTTGATGGTAACGAAAGAGAAGGGTAAGGAAGAAGATGAGGAGAGGAGAGTGCGTTTGTGGGGAAAGGAGGAAAAGGGTGTTTTACAGTGAAGGGAAAGAGGAGAGGACGGGAATAGAGAGAGAGAGAGAGAGAGAGAGAGAGAGAGAGAGAGAGAGAGAGAGAGAGAGAGAGAAAGAAAGAAAGAAAGAAAGAAAGAAAGAAAGAAAAGATGGGGTCTTTAATCTTTCAACTTTAAGCTTAAAAACAGGGGAAGGGGATTGTATAATTCGCAGAAGAAGATAAAGAGAACAGAGGGCTTCAAAACAAGGCAAAGGTGGATTTTGTGTCTTTTATTTGATTAAGGAGCAGTGAAATAGGACTGTTTTGTTTATGCTGTTTGTTCGTTAATAAAAACAGGGGAGATGGTAAAATAATAATTCGAACTAACAAATAAATGCAGGAAAAATATGAACTGAAAATTAGAATGTTTACAAGAGCTGCAAATACAAATTACAACTAACTAATACTAATCCTCATTCTAAGTGATCTTTACAAGAGAAAAATGAATGCTATTTATAGAAAATAAATTGGGATTTTTGGTTGGTGTAGATTAATCCCCACCATTCATTTTGTTTGGTGTGGTTTAATCCTAGCCTTCCATTTTTCCTTGCACCACACCCCCTTCATTTTTCTTTTCTTCTATTTTGGTCCTTCTTCTTCTTCTTTTTCTCTTTCTTGACATTTATTTATTTATTTTGCAATTTCTTCAATTTTTCTTGAATTTCCTGAAATACAACAAAATAATTTATTAAAATACGAATTCAAACAATAAATAGGTAATAAAAATATGTAAAAATATGCACTTATCAAATGCCCCCATACCTAACTTTTGCTCGTCCTCGAGTAAAACAAAAAGAAAAATGCAGAATTAAAAACCTATACTCACTGTCGTAGGAATCACGTGTAATTTTAGGTTTACCAACCCGTTAAACTCATAGACGATCTCTACAAAAGGAGTGTTGTCTCCTAAGGGTTTACAGAAGATATACCCACAAAATCTTTGAAATAAATCAGCAAGTATCCAACTTTCCTCTATCAATCTAGCTTTCATTGGTGTTAACAAAGCAATTTTGTAGGAAAATATATGCCTTAAAGATTATTCTAATAATAGCCACGTTATAGGTTCCCACAATCCACTTGATTAGACTCTAAAAATTTACAAAAAATCCCAAGGTGTGTAGAGAATTTAATGCCCTTGATGGATAAAATGCATACGAACATTTTCTCTTTTTCAACCAATATTGAACTGACCCAATCTCTATCAAAACAAGTATCTAGCCAAACTTCACGTTCTTAGTAGTTAGACCGACCATACAATGGTTGAGGTCCCAAAAGACTTTTGCATCGATACCCATTTAGCGAGTTTTAGGTCAACAATCCCAGATCATAAGGACCTTAGGTTGCTAGGCACAAAGTCCCCTCGGACTTACTTACTCGGGTTATCAATGAGCCTAACCTAGCCGATTTCCCTATTAAGAATTTATAAAATTACACTAGCACTCTATAATTACAAACATTTATTGACTCTTCTCTTTTTTTTTTCTTTACGCACTGAAAAATAATACTACAGGAGCAAAATCTCGCAAAGGTTTGATTCGACATTGTTCTAACATGTGGGTTCTCTCTCAGGTATCGAATAACATTCCTATACAATCTTTCCATCAAAAGTCTTGTGCAAATGTGTCGTCTTGGACTTTTAAACAAAAATTTGTTCGACACAAGTTTCATGAGGAAAACCTTACTTGACTACGTTCAAATTATCTAAAGGCATTATATATATATTTTAAAAAACAGTCAACACCAACTAGTTCTAGAATTTAAAGAGTGGGAAGGACAACTAAGCTAAAATAACTCTATTTTTGAATTTTTCAAATTTTTATTTTTTTTGGATTTTTCAATTTTATGTATTTACACTAAAACCCTCCCCCATACCTAAATCATGCATTTTCCTCTATGTATCCAAGATGAACGAGAATAAAAGAGAAAGGAGGAAATACCTGATAAGGGATGACGGGGATTGAAAAATTCTAAAAGGCTATGAACTAAAAATAACGCGCACACACACACATTGTAACTCCCCCATACCTACATTCTACTATGGGAGGTACAAAACAAATATTTACTAACCAATACCTGATCTCGGAAAAACTATTTTTGTTATACAACCAACATATTTCAGAAACTCACCCACAAAAATAGCAAAGACCACTCGAACTATCCGATTAGGCGCAAGAATAAAACTCATATTCCTAACTTCATCCATAGACCACGAAGATGCTTCTTTTTGTTGTTTAAGAAAATTAATTACGATAAGATGTTGGTCATGAATATCATGAGTTTTGATGAAAGATGAAGCACGAGTGGAAAATGAAGAAATAGAAATGGGTGGGGGTGGAGGTGGCACTTCGAAAAATGTTTTACCAACAGAATTAGGATCACAAGAACTATCCTTATGTTGGGTTTCCCATTTGGAACAAATATTCTTCATCTCCCCAAACATCTCTTCCGAGGACAAATCCTTAAAAGATTCGTGAAGCTCTCGATTGGTCTCGTAATGCAATTGAAAATCTTGTTTAAGAAGAGACTCAATCTCATGATCGTCCAAATTTGACCTTGAAACAACCTCCTTAACTAGATTACCTCCTATCGGTTGAGTATGAAGTTCTTTGGTTTTTTCGGGAAGAGGTTTGGAAGATGAACGGAAAAGTTCAGTAGAAGAAGATGATGGTTGTCTAGGTGAAGCCACAAACTCAGAATCATCGGGATTCTTCGTTTGACCTAGAGAAAGAATGATGTCAGCATTAGAATCTTCTTCGTGTGAATCACCACCGAAAGGAGTGTCAACTTGAACATTAGACCTAGGAGAAATGATATCATCGAAAGTTTCGATAGATCTTTGAGTGATAAGACATTCAGGGTTGACCTCGGGTGGATTCGGGGTGGTTATCATCTCACGCTCGCACATGGTGGCTAATTGATTCACTTGAAATTCTAACTTAGATAAGGCTTGAGCATTAGAGTTCAAAATTTGCCTATCAGAAGTTATGGTCCGCATGAAGTTTGCTTGAGAAATCAATAAAGCCTCGATACTCTTTTCTAAGGTGTCAAGTTTCCTACTCGAATCATAAAATTCGGGTGGGTGGGCGGGGGTTTGAATTGAACTCGAATAAGGAACTTGACTCGGAATTGGATAAGAGTTCGGTTCTTGAAAATGTGGAGGCGGAGTTTGATAGCTATGACCTTGGTTCCATGAGAGATCGGGATAATCTCTCCAACCGGAATTAGAAGACGATGTAAAATGGTCATTTCGAGTGGTTGGTTGAAACATGGCGTTGATTTGTTGAGAGTCGGGGCCATATTGAAAATCGAGAGTCGGAGAGTTTACATTTAGGTGCCAAGACGTGTGTGAAGGGCCACTAATGGTTTCTAAGGCTTCGAGTCGTCTAGTAAGAGCATCCAATTCAGAGTCGATTGCAATATCGTTTTCACTATAATGCAAATCACTAAAAGTACTAGACGACTCGTTATATACACTAGGTTCCCTAGTTGACTCACACCACATCGTATTATCCGTTAACTCCTCGTCAAAATCTCAACCTTGGTAATAACGCTCCCTAAATGCTAAGGACATGGTAAAGATTGATCAAGGATAAAACCACGTAGCAAGTAAGTGTGAAAATGAAACACACAAAATAAATGTTGAAAAATCAAAAGAAAAATCTAACCTAGGTTCCCTAAATAAAATAACTAGACATTGCTCATAACATTAAGACATACTAAAAATTCCGTAAATTAAGAATTATTCAGACCGATTCGGCCAGATTAGAGCAAGCATTGCCAAGAGGCCAAAATCGTCACTTAGACACCGAATCTTAACAGCCAGGCGAACCTTAGACACTGAAGGTCGTGAATAAGTCTTAATTACGTTTATTTTTAGGCACCTTTCTAATTGAGCGTGAAATCCTAGGGGCAAATGTTTAATTAATTTTATTAAAAGGCTAGGGGATGCAAAATGTTGAAAATTAACTGTTGTGGGCCAAGGAAAGAGTGATTAAATCCCTTCCCCCATGTTGCCCTTAAGATTTATTTACAAATGAATGCAACAAACAACGAGATATAAATAACTATAAACATTTATGGATGCTTTAAACTACGTGTTCTAAACTAAAGAAAAGAATAATTTAACGTACCTTGGTCCGCCAGCGATCACCACAATTTAAGGTACGAAAAATTAAAAATAAAAATAAAATCTAGATGATGTGCCCTAAGTGATGAATGCATGATGCAACAAATATGTATTTACAACTAAATGTTTTTTGGATTTTTCAATTTTAAATTTTTTTGTGATTTTCGATTTTTTTTTGTGATTTTTTTTAAAAATAAAAAGGCGAAAAGAGAGAGATACGGGTTACCGAAGCATGCTTCCAAGAATTCCGATTTTTCCAAGCTCCGTGAGAGATTCCCGAAATTTCAACTTTCCTAAAAAAAATGAGATAAAAATAAGACAAGTAAAACTAATCCGAAAAATTAGAAATCAAGGCGCGACAAATAATTAGTCCCCGGCAGCGGCGCCAAAAACTTGATGTGCCGAAAACATGACAATTTAATATCGCAAGCGCACGATCTCGTTTTAGTATTTTAAGATTCGATCCACAAGGACTATATATTTTCGCGATTCTTAATTTCTAATTTAGGCGACCTAGAATAATTTGGGTTTGTAGAAAATTTTGATTGTACTAATTAATTACTAAAGGAAAATTCTAAATTATTCTATTTTTAGAGGAAATTTAATTTATTCTAATTCTAAATTAATTAACTAAAAATGAAAAGATCAAAAACTAAGTTATTCTAAAGATCGAATTAAAACTGGAATTTATTCTAAAATTTATTATTATTATTATTATTTTAAATTAAAATTTACTTACAGAAAGTTTTAAGAAAAATTTGGACATGACTAATATGTAAATTTAACAAGCCAAATAATTACCTACAATTCCAAATTAACGATCTCCTAATTTGATTAAATATGAAAACAAGTTCTATTTTATTTTATAACTGCAAATTTACAAAACTCAAAACAGAACTCAGTACTGCTACTCGGGACTGCAATTCACAAACGAAAGAAAAAGAACTCAAATTCAGACGGTTAAACGACAAAAAAGAAAACAAACAAAACAATAAAACAACTAAAACAACTCAAGAACTCAGACTCGGCAAAATGAACTATCTCGAACACAATACGAAAAACTAAACTCAACTACTACTAACACGGGTCCAGAAACTCCAAACATTCCAAATGACTTAGAACTGGAAAAAAACGTAGTGAACTCAGTGCTAGCTAAACTCGGACAAACGAAACACGGACACAAAACTCGGAGATACAACTCGCTTAAATTAAACTCAGAAAAACTCTTTAAACTATCTCGGCAAAAGCCAATGAATTCAGAATCGAATCAAAACTCCGACAGCAACAACAAGAACAACAACAAAAAAAACCCAGAAAATAGCCCAAATATGAGCAACACTCGACATCCAACCAACCGATAATTCGAAACAAACTGAAGAACAAAACACGAAAGAAAACAGAACAGACTCGCGAACTTCGAATTAACCAGCAGACTCCGAAAAAAAAATTCAACTACGAACCAACAGCAAAATCGAGTTTATCTAAAACAGACTACAGTAAGCGAAAATAGAAAACTCGAAATTACGACTCGGCAAAATAGAAATGAATACAAACTCAGCAACCAGGGAAACACAAACTAATTCTAGAAATCCAAGCACAACCACGAAACACAGACGAAAATTACTTCTAAATATCCAACGAATTGAAATTGGGGAAATGGGTTTTACAGCGAAAAGAAAAGGATTAGAAGAGAAGGGGTTGTGGTTGTGTTGATGGTAACGAAAGAGAAGGGTAAGGAAGAAGATGAGGAGAGGAGAGTGCGTTTGTAGGGAAAGGAGGAAAAGGGTGTTTTACAGTGAAGGGAAAAAGGAGAGAGAGAGAGAGAGAGAGAGAGAGAGAGAGAGAGAGAGAGAGAGAGAGAGAGAGAGAGAGAGAGAAAGAAAAGATGGGGTCTTTAATCTTTCGACTTTAAGCTTAAAAACAGGGGAAGGGGATTGTATAATTCGCAGAAGAAGACAAAGAGAACAGAGGGCTTCAAAACAAGGCAAAGGTGGATTTTGTGTCTTTTATTCGAATAAGGAGAAGTGAAATAGGTCTGTTTTGTTTATGCTGTTTGTTCGTTAATAAAAACAGGGGAGATGGTAAACTAATAATTCGAACTAACAAATAAATGCAGGAAAAATATGAACTGAAAATTAGAATGTTTACAAGAGCTGCAAATAGAAATTACAACTAACTAATACTAATCCTCATTCTAAGTGATCTTTACAAGAGAAAAATGAATGCTATTTATACAAAATAAATTGGGATTTTTGGTTGGTGTGGATTAATCCCCACCATTCATTTTTTTTGGTGTGGTTTAATCCTAGCCTTCCATTTTTCCTTGCACCACACCCCCTTCATTTTTCTTTTCTTCTATTTTGGTCCTTCTTCTTCTTCTTTTTCTCTTTCTTGACATTTATTTCTTTATTTTGCAATTTTATCAATTTTTCTTGAATTTCTTGAAATACAAAAAAATAATTTATTAAAATACGAATTCAAACAATAAATAGGTAATAAAAATATGTAAAAATATGCACTTATCACCTATGTTGAATTGTGCCACAACTTGACTAACTCTTTGATTAAATTCTGTTGATAAAAAATAAGTATAATTAACAAACTTAGATAGGAAAATACTATGTAAATGCACACAACATATTCATTCAATATAACAGTACCTGCAACTTTCATACAAAGAAGTACACCCATTCGAGGACGAGCTGTAAAAATCAAAGATAAATAGTGAATAAACAGAGTTGAAGTGTGCTAAACGTATAAAACACACACGTATCAACTACAATATACACACACAAACATTAATAGATTACCTACTACAGGTGTTAAACATGGCGGCACAAAGGATTTTTAAACTGTTGGGAACAGTGCAGAACCTGTTAAACAACACAAAATCATAAGTGTAATATAATAAAATCAACAATTCATTCAAATTGTTGACCAATACTACCTAATTACTAACTAATCTACAAATGACTTCGATACATAAAACACATCTATCACATGTCTACGCATCTCCACATCACACAAATACATCTACTAATCAATTAAGTTTTAACCATCACAAAATCAACTAATTTTAAATCAATTAACACCACAAATCAATTAAAACAACATTTGAACAAAGTAATTTCTGTACCTAATTACCAACAGCTATTTTGGACTAAATTATTCAAACACAATCAAATAGCTAACTAGATATAGCTTCTACACACATCAAATCATAAAATAAAAATGAATTGAAAAGTAAAAATACCATAACAGCACTTGAGTGAAACATGGTTGAATTTTGACTTCATAGGGGAACCAATAGAGAGAGAGATAAGCTGCGGTTCACTCCATAATTCGGTGAAGGGACGTGGAGTGCAGCCATTTTGATTTTGTTTTACACCGAGAATAAGTTTTGATTTCAAATTTTGAAGCTTGAAGTCTGGAACCAATTTATCGGACTCCTTTAAACTAATACAGAGCGGGCTGTTTTGAAATTTTGAAAAGTTTGAACTTTTTGGGGAAGCCCGCCCTCCGCTTTTTTAAGTTTTGGTTTTTAAGCCCTTATATTAATTTATTATTTAATCCTTGATTTTTGTGTTTGAAAATTTTAAGCTAACGAAGATTAAAAAAAATATTTATGAAAATATTAATTCGTTATATTTAAATATTACTTTTTCAAAAAAAATTATTTAAATTAAAAAAAATATCTTTTATACAAGTAAAAATATAATTACCCTCATTTTGGAAAAAACAAAAAGACTGAAGTGAACAAAGCAAAAGAAACCAAGAACTTGTTTCCTTTCTCCAACACTGAAAAAGATAATCAAATTATAAAATCACAAGTTAGAGTCCAAACTCCAAACACAAATGCAATTAAATAAATGAGTATACCTTTATATTTGTCCAAATTTAAAGCATAACACTCCATGTACTCGATTACTCTAGGATTGACATTAGAAAAATTTTTCAACTTGAGCATAATCTTCTCATCATGAAGTTTCAAATACTCCAACACAAACCTTGCAATAGTAATGACTAATAAATAAAACATGAAAAACAGAGTGATGCTTTAAAAAAAAGCATATTAGACAATGTATAAACAAAATAAAAGTACCTGCATTAGGCAGAGGATTGGAATGAGATGGAGAGATATGATGAGGTGTTGTAGATACAGGTCCTAATATAACAATCACAAGTTAATAGAGTAAAACCAACAATTGTATAGTAACAAATGACACAACTATATCATAATATACACCTATGTTGAATTGTGCCACAACTTGACTAACTCTTTGATTAAATTCTGTTGATAAAAAATAAGTATAACTAACAAACTTAAATAGGAAAATACTATGTAAATGCACACAACATATTCATTCAATATAACAGTACCTGCAACTTTCATACAAAGAAGTACACCCGTTCGAGGACGAGCTGTAAAAAATCAAAGATAAATAGCGAATAAACAGAGTTGAAGATTAAAGTGTGCTAAAAGTATAAAACACACACGCATCAACTACAATATACACACTCAAATATTAATAGATTACCTACTACAGGTGTTAAACATGGCGGCACAAAGGATTTTTCAAATGTTGGGAACAGTGTAGAACCTGTTAAACAACACAAAATCATAAGTGTAATATAATAAAATCAATAATTCATTCAAATTGTTGACCAATACTACCTAATTAATAACTAATCTACAAATGACTTCCATACATAAAACACATCTATCACATGTATACGCATCTCCACATCACACAAATACATCTACTAATCAATTAGTTTTAACCATCACAAAATCAACTAATTTTAAATCAACTAACACCACAAATCAATTAAAACAACATTTGAAGAAAGTAATTTCTGTACCTAATTAGCAACAACTATTTCGGACTAAATTATTCAAACACAATCAAATAGCTAACTAGATATAACTTCTACACACATCAAATCATAAAATAAAAATGAATTGAAAAGTAAAAATACCATAACAACACTTGAGTGAAACATGGTTGAATTTTGACTTCATAGGGGAACTAATAGAGAGAGAGAGAGAGAGAGATGAGCTACGGTTCACTCCATAATTCGGTGAAGGGACGTTGAGTGCAGCCATTTTGATTTTGTTTAATGCCGAGAATAAGTTTATTTCAAATTTTGAAGCTGGAAGTCTGGAACCAATTTATAGGACTCCTTTAAACTAATACGGAGCGGGCTATTTTGAAATTTTGAAAAGTTTGAACTTTTTGGGGAAGCCCGCCCTCCACTTTTTTAAGTTTTGGTTTTTACGCCCTTATATTAATTTATTATTTAATCCTTCATTTTTGTGTTTGAAAATTTTAAGCTAGCGATGATAAAAAAAAATATTTATGAAAATATTAATCCGTTATATTTAAATATTACTTTTTCAAAAAAAATTATTTAAATTAAAAAAATATCTTTTATACAAGTAAAAATATAATTACCCTCATTTTGTTATCAAATATAATAAGAAAATAATCTCATCTTATGTATTATTGTAGTTTAATTTTCAATTAAAATGTATTTTTTAAAATTTTATCTTTATTTTGATCATATTTTTGTTTTTCAACTTTTAATTCCGTCTAATTTTGATCTATTAATCTCTAATTTTTGCAAAAATTAGATAAGTTTGCCCCACTTAGCTTCCACGTACCGATTAATTGGTCGTCTAGATCAATTTATAGAATACCGAATAAAATATTGTAATAATGAAATCGTTTTATATGCTATAAAAAAATGACAAGTTCGGGATATATTTGAATGTCATCTACGAATTATATCATATCTATACTTATCTATACTATTATATAAAAACCGAAACATTAAAAGTTTTGGTACTTTTTTTTGGTACTTCGTGAATTTACTTATTTATCCTTAAATATAAAGAAAAATAAATACACCTAAAATAAATAATAACATGATATAATTAATGGTAATTAGTAATAATAACATAATATAATTAATGATAATTAGTCGATTGCCTTTTTCACATTTACTTTTAATTGAAGAGATTACCGTTTATAAACACCTAAAAACCTCATTCGTATCATATCTTTCAATCATTAATATTTGCTTTCGAATTAAAATACGTTACCTTTTTAATTTAAAACAAATTTTACAATCTATCTATACTATCTATACTATTATATAAAAGCCGGTACATTAAAAGTTTGGTTGGTATGGTATCTATTGATTTTACTTATTTACCCTTACTTAATTATAGAAAAAATCCCTCTTACTAACTAATTTATTTCCTTTTTCAAATTAAATACATTACCTTTCCTATTTTTTACTAACTAATTAATTTCCTTTTTCAGATAAAACACAATATCTTTTATATTTTATCTAACTAAAATTTCTTCTTTCTTAAAAACACTATTGTAATAACCGCGAATTTTCTATTTAATTTTCTACTCGTTACTTAAATTTTATTGAAGAGCGATGCACTAGTATATATTTTAATTAACGCGTTTTTGTAAATTTTAATATTTATATATTCATATGGGCGTAAATTTTATATTTATTTATATTTACATGGTATTTATTAAAATTAGGAAATTTAGGAAAAATAGGATTTTTTTTTATTTTTGGTCGTATTTATTTTATGAAACGAAATTAGAGTCTCGTTTTAATTAGCCAACGGGGGGGAAACGAGTCCTTTTCACCAAACATTGCACTAACATAAACATGATCATTGTATTCTCCCATCACTTATTTTTTTGTCTCCCACAATTTATCCCTTTTAAATTTAATAATGAAAGGCACTAATTGGCCTCATCTTTATTTTGAGGGGTTACAATTCTTTTTCCTGTTAAATGGGAAGAGACTCATCTACTCTCTCTCGTTTTAAATCAAACCAAAAACCCGACTAAATACACATACAAAAAAAAACACAAACCTTACTGTCTCTTTCATTTTTAAACAAAAAAAACACATAACATATATATACAAAAACAGAGCAATCATCAGGTAGTTATTCTTTTTCCTCTCTGTTAATTATTTCGTTGGCTTCGTTTTGTAAGATCTGGTAATTCTTGTAAGGGTATTCTGATCGTTCCGTGAGGTGTTTGTGTCAATTGAGGGTGTCGATTGTTGGGGTTGTCGTTGTTATCGGAGTTAGCGGGACAGGGAGGTGAGGAGGAGAGAAAGAGATCGACGGAGAGAGTGATGAGAGGTTGAGAGAAAGAAAGAGAAGGAGGGAGGTTGAGATTGAGGGATCGGTGGAGAGATTGACGGAAGACAGGAGTGGGGGTAGAGGGAGAGATAGGATAGGAGTTTTAGTGTTGGCTGTTGTTGTCGTGTATTGAGAGAGAAAGAGGGAGATGGGCGACGGGGAGAGAAGAGAGGGAGTCGGGAGAGAGGGGTAGTAGTGTGGTGGTGTGTTTGAAGAGAGAACAGCGAGGAAGAGAGTGGCGGAGGGAGAGGGAAGTAGAGAGAACGGAGAAGGGAGGGAAAGGGAGAGAGAGATGATGGAGGGAGAGAGACGACAGAGAAAGAGACAGAGAGAGAAAGATAGAGAGAGAACAGGGAGGGAGAGAGATAGACGGGGCGAAAGAGAGAGAGGGGGGGGAGAGAGAGGGGGAAATGATTTGGAGAAGAGAGATTTCAGGGAAGGGGCGGCACGGCGGGGGTGGTGGCGCGTGGGCCCCACGCGCCGTCGTATGAATTGTTTGTCTGACTGTATTTTTTTTTAAATCTATAAATAAATGGAATAAAAATAATATATATATATATATATATATATATATAATGGGGTAATAATAAAATAAAAAGGGAGTTAATTGGTCTAGTAAAAATTGGATTATTATTTAAATTGTGAGAAATGAATAATTAAATAAAATGGTGATTGATTTATTAATTAAATAAAAATATTTTGTGACGTAAATTAAAGATTTAAGGTTTCGCTAATAAAAGGGGTATATTTGTGAATAAATAGAGTTAAATATGGTTTTAATTGTAGAAAGCTAATAATTAATATTTTCGGATTATTTTAATTAACCGGATTGAGTCAGATTATTTTAGAGACTAAAATTGGAGTAATATTTAATTATTTACGAGATTCAAAATGGAGTATTGTCGTTAATTGCCGTAACCCTATTTTCGTTTTAAGTCGGAATTACGAATATTAAAAATAAGATGTATTTTCTAGATTTGATTCCTGAGTTCGAAGAGAGATTTATTTATTTTGGAATTATTTTCCGTTAATTATTGTAGAGATTTTTGAGAGATATTATTAATTAATATTTAGATCCTATATTAGCGGTTTAGAAATACTTTATTTTGACGAATCGTTCACGTTTTTCTGGTTGCCATTTTTAGAGAGTAATTCTCGAGCCGTAGATCGAAGCCAAGTTCACGGGTAGAGTATAAATTTTATCTGCATTCATTTGCACTACGAGATCGACGCAAGTTCCTTCCTACCCTAACTCTTAGAGACTTGTATTTCTGTTCTTATTATTTCATTAGTTAATTATTTTCGAGCTATCAATTATGAGATTTATCTGTTGCTCCTTATGATACAATTATTTCTTTTGAGCATTATACCTGGTTAAATATTACGATACTATTAATTAAGTTTACTTGCGAATTATACTCCCTATAAGCATAGAAATAAATTCATTGCTATCGGGTCGATCTCATTAATTCGAGACGACTATTATTTTGATTCAGTGAAACTAATCTCATTTGTTCGAGATAGTTAAATTCAATCTTCTCAGTGGAATTTATTGCACAAATTCAACAATAATTTGTTGATTATCTTTTAGTTGGTTCCCCGTTCGAATCAATCCATAAGAGTTATAAAATTATAATTGTTAGAGTTGTTACGTGTTGATCAAGTGAAAAATATTCTATTTAACGATTCATCAATTTTGAGTATTATAATCATTCGAGTGGTACTATTTGTTCGGTACGACTCAAAATATTTCATGTCAAGACTATTCTCATTATTTCGAGACAGTTGCTTTTATTGTCAAGGTTTGGCATTTTATTCGTGTCAACCAATAAAATATTACTATTTAGAGTTTACATCGGTCCATTGTTCGGATTGGTGGTAAAATTGAGTCAGACTGGCAGTCCGCCAGATTATTAAATATTTTCCTGGAAGAATTATCTCAAGTTATCTATTCATCAAATATTCGGGAATCCTGTATTCTACTGGTCAATTTTTTGAAAGAGGCCCATTATAGAGAAAGAGAGACTTGTGTACTGTTATGCGGACACGAGATTATTTAGGCACTTTGTTTCCAGGGTTGAATTAATAACCCATTATGATGCTAGCATTCATACATATATATTATATGGTTGATATCTTATTGTAGCCGTGATCAGGCGAAGTGCGGTGTCATTGGAGGACGGTATTCTCGGTCGGTTAGTTGATCGCCCCACCGAGATACCGAGAGGTGAAAGACTAGTTTATTCTTAAATCATGAGTTATCAGAGTTATATCAAATGAGTCTTTCGAGTATTCTGTTTCGAGATGAGTATTGAGTCTTTCGAGTATGCTATTTCGAGATGGGTTTGAGCCAATTCAAATTGTGATATCCGATATTAAAATTTTAGAGTTTTTCTTTCAGTAAACCTTATTATATTTATATACCGAGCAAGAAGAGAACTTGTTGAGCACTATAGTTGCTCATTCTTGCTTTACAACATTTTATTTAGCTATCAAGATGGAAAGAGGCGAGACGTCCAGCCAGGGATACAGAGGAAAGAGAAAAGCTCAAGACTATGCTGACAAGAACTAGAATATCCAGCTGGCACCTTTATCTTTATACTTTTGTGAACTTTTGTAAGATATTATCTCAAGATGTAATAAGTTGGATTGTACTATTTTGTGAGACGATCTTGGAACTGCGGAGTGGGACATTTATGCTCCGTTGTAATAAATATTTTGTTTTATTATTGCGTTATCGTGTGTTGCAGAATATTAAGACAATGTGATGACCCGGGTCCCCGGTCAGGGTGGATTTGGGGGCGTTACAGTTTTGGTATCAAAGCCTTAGTTATATTTTAGGAATCGTACGAGCGTAGAATTATAACACGACGTGAAGATTTAGAGGTATTACACGACGTTGAAATTTTAGCACTAAGTGCCTTACACCTTTAGCTATATCTATATACGTATCTTGTCGATTAGAACCTGTTTCTGAGTGAAACTATGTACTTTTGTAGATGTCTTCATTAGGATCTACCGGTTTCTTACCTATGCGAGACAGATCTCCTACACCAAACCCACTAGGACCTCTAGATCCTAGCTCAGGGACGGATAGTGACCCATCTGAGGAGTATATGCTGATTGTCAGTGACTCGGAGGACTCTTCTGTTCGGATTCTTACACCTTCTCCTCCACACGTAATAGACTTGGTAGATTCTCCTGACCAGGTCATTGAGGTAGCTGATTCTCCTATGCCTGCGATCGACTTAGAGGCTCCTACTCCTGAGACTACACTTATTTACACTCCTGAGATGTTCAGAGTTGAGACCCTAGTGCCCGAGATTACTGATCCAGTTGATGAGAGCCAGCTTTCACCCGTCCACACTGAGGTGGTGCCTAGCTCAGCTGTTCCAGTTTCCAGAGTTGTTACACCTACTAGGGCTACAGCTTTCTCAGATTTTGTTACTGCTCCTATCCCGATTTTTACTTCGGCTTCGACAGTCCCTACCGGATTAGATGTTCCCACGTATCAGCGACACTCATGTTTGTGATACTGCTCCATCTGCACCCACTATACCTATTCCTGCTCCGACTCAGCCCACTGTGGCTACTGTTGCTACAGCTGCTATGTCACCTGTTCCTCCTGAGTATGTTGGGGTGGCGGGAGAGATGGTCCCTTGGCACATTCACCATACCCTGTTCCAGCATTACCGATGGTTATGGTCTCGCTATGAGGTGATCTTTGCTACTAGGGATGGTATCCTTAGACTGTTGGCTGTTCCAGATCCTTTTGTTGTGCATCATAGAAGGAGTCTACTGGTTAGAGACGTCCCGATGGAGATCATGCATCAGATTGCTCTCACTGTTTTGACTGGACTACAGACTGACTTTGCTGCCTTGCCATCATCCAGTACCGGGCAGATGGATCGGGACAGAGTTGCCACTATGATTTCAGATATCGTCGCAGAGTTCCATAGGAGGGTCGGTGAGATGTTTCCCCGCTGATGACATATATGCATGCTTGAGCAGCCCCATCATTTGGCTAGTGGTGACCCACTTTCTAGATGGCATCACGTTAGATTTTCTGTATCAGGGTGCACATATTCTCATGATCTATGTACATGATGTAGTTAATTTTATGACCAGCATGTAGGGTAGTAATCCTTATTATCCCCCACGATGTATTATATTCAGATTATCGGTTTGTATTATTATGAACGTATTCAGTATTATGACTTGTACTGTACCAAGGTGGTACCTCTTTATTATTACATGTTCTGATCTGTTAGTAGAACTGCTGTCTTACTTTATTTATTAGAAAATTGTGTATTGTAGAGTATCATATGATATTGTTTCCCCATGTTACCCCGATATAGATGACAACTTCTTTTCAGAAACTATGACTTAAAATGAGTTTAACCAAAATTCGAGAACCAAAGATTAATAACTATTGAATTTTAGAACTTATAAGGTTTTCCCGAGAACCGCCATTTAAACTGAGATAGATCTTTACAGGTATCTGAAACCTTTTTATAACTAGGAATAAGAGTAATCGTTAATAAAGAGACCAGAGAAAATCACGATTTTGAGTATGATTTATTTTGAGAAACCAAGAATTTGATCGGGTAATTATTTATGAATGCCTATCATAACTATGCCAGCAAAAGTGTCTTTTGACTGCATATCGGTGATATAACGTACCTTATTGTTTTCGCTTATATAGAAAAAGATGCCACCTAGGAGAGGAAAACCTCCAAAGAATCTTCGTCCTCAAGCTGAAGCGAACCCAGAGAATGAGGTTCCACCTCGGAACCCAGGCCAGAATCCAAACCCGGAACCAGAGGCCGCTCAGAATCCCAACCCGATGAACCTACTTATGAACTTTCTTCTTCAACATGCTCAGAACCCTCAGCCTCAACAGAACCAACATCTAGTAGGTGAAATTCCACCTCCAGCTCAACTGACTCAAGCTACAGTGAGTTTCAAATCATTCAAATCTTTGAACCCACCTGAGTTTAAAGGTACCACTAACCCAGTGGAGGCTAGAATCTGGTTACGAGAGATAGAAAAGGCTTTTGAAATTGTAGGAGTGGAAGAAGACAAGAAGATAGTGTTTGCAGCATATATGTTAAAAGGTGAGGCTAATTACTGGTGGGAAGCAAAGAGAGCTATGGAAAGTAATGCGGTTATACCGTGGGTCAGATTTACAACATTGTTCCTAGAGAGGTATTTCCCCAAGTATCTGGAGAACCAGATGGAAATTAAGTTTTTAGAACTCAAGCAAGGGACGATGACTGTTGTAGACTACGAGGCCAAGTTTATAGAACTCTCAAGGTTTGTACCCTATCATGTAGACACTGAGGAGAAGAGAGCAAAGCGTTTCCAACAAGGATTGAAGCCCTGGATACAAAATCGAGTTGCAGTGTTCGAGATCACCAATTATGAAACCTTAGTTCAGAAAGCGGCTATAGTGGAAAGTGGAAGCGAACTGTACCCGAAGGATGGAAATAAGAGAAAGTTTCAGAGTAGCGGAAGTAACTTTGTGAGAAGGACTGATAACCGAAGCGACAAGAAACCATTTGTGAAGAAGGAGAATAGAAGCACCGATACAAGAAGGTTTGGGAATCAGGACACCCGAGGAAGAAACCAGAGGTTCCAACAGCCACAGACAGTTAGTGTGATGCAAGGAAGGCCACCATTTGTGAACTTATTTACATCAGGACCTCACGGTGAGAATTATCTGTTGAATGATTACCATGTGTATAATTGCAATATATTTTATTGGTGATTATTTAAGGATAATCTAAATACTTAAGTGTTAAAATCTAACTCATAGAGATTTAATACTTATTTATTTATTATTTATTTTGATTAATTTGAGCTATGGAACCTGAAGCAATTTAATTAAGTATTTGCTCTGTACCTCATATTTATTAAAATAAATATACAACATAACTAATTTGGACCTAACCTGTGTTGGTCTTCAATTAATTGTGTTAAATATAATTGATATGGTTAATATCAGTGTTTAAGTTTTGCAGGGAAAAACAGAGTTTAAATAAGAAGCAGTTAGAGTTTAGTTAAACTCTGACAGTTAGAAGCTGAACAGAGTTTGTTATACGCTGACAGTTGGAAGCTCGACAGAGTTTGTTAAACTCTGTCTGGAGGAAGCGTCTACTTGTCAACAGTGTTTGAAGAATTATTGAAGATAATTATGGAAGCAATATCTTTGAAGATTGGATAGCTATCAAAGAGATTGAGTTGACTAAGGAGACGAGTAGCAATCGTAATTGATATCAATTGTATAGCTAATTAATAGGAGTATCAATTATCGATTGTATAGCAGCTGTATACTTTATAAATACAGTTAGGTTAACCCTAGAAGGGTATCGATCATATAATACAATATCTTTCATTGTAACCTAAGCAGCTCTCTGTGATAATTTACATCACTGAGAGAGAAGTTAATTCAAACAGTTTTTAAAGCTTTTAAAGAACTTATTGTTATTCTCTCATACTTAGTTGATTATAAGTGTGTATTCGGCCTAACAATTGGTATCAAAGCTTAATCTGTTAATTTAATACAGTTTAAGATCCACACACACACACAACTATAATCAATGGCAGAAATTCCTCCTCCTACATCAGGCTCTAGTGCTGAGAAGGCTCAACCTGCAACTGTGAGTCGATATGAAACAATCAGGGTTCCTATTCTTAAGCCAGCAGAATACTCAACCTGGAAGGTGAAAATGGCTATGTTTCTGGAAGCTACAGATCCAGAATATCTTGACAGAATTTATGAAGGCCCTCATAAGCCTACAAAATTATCTGTTGTTGCTGCTGGACAGGAAGCTAAATCTATTCCAAAGGAGAAGAAAGATTTGACTCCTGAGGATATTTCATCCATTGGAAAGGATGCAAAGGTTAGACATCTCCTTCATAGTTCTTTTGATAATGTTATGTCTAATAAAGTGATCAATTTTAAAACTGCAAAAGAGATTTGGGATGCTCTAGAGGTTAGATGTCAGGGAACTGCTGCAATTAAGAAGAATAGAAGGAACATACTCACACAGGAGTATGAACACTTTGAGGTTAAATCTCAAGAATCAATGACAGAAACCTTTGACAGATTCTGTAAGCTACTTAATGATTTGTCACTGGTTAATAAAGAATATGATCTAGAAGATTCAAATCTCAAGTTTCTTCTTTCTCTACCTGAAAAGTGGGATGTCAAAACAACCACTATTAGAGACAACTATGATCTGGCTGATACTGATATTGATGAGATCTATGGGCTGCTCAAAACTCATGAACTAGAAATGGAACAGAGAAGCAGAAGATCTGGTAGAAAGTCAAAATCTGTTGCTCTAAGAGTTGAAGAAAGACCCTCAAAGAAGGAAGCATCCAGGAAGAAGGCAAAAGGAAAAGCCTTGGTCATTCATTCTGAAAGTGAGTCATCAAACTCTGATGTAGACTCAAATGCGGATGAATCATCTGATTCTGAAGATGATGAGGAAATGATGGAAATGGCTGCTTTGATGGTAAAGACTTTCAAGAAGATGGGTTTCAAGAACTTCAAGAAAGGAAAGAGATTCTCCAAGAATGATTCAAAGTTTGACAGGAAGAATTTCAGAAAATCTGAGAGAAAGGATACCAAATCTGGGAAAAGAGACAAGTCTGAGATTCAATGCTACAAGTGTAAGGAGATGGGTCATTATGCTCCTGAGTGCAAGAAGGGTAAAACTGAGAAGGCACTCTTCACTAAAGGCAGAGATTGGGCAGACACCTCTGACTCAGATGAGGATGTAAACTATGCTCTCATGGCTACTACTGTTGATGAAGCTGTAGATTCTGAAAACAAGGTACTTCTAACTACCTATGCTTATAACATTGATGATATAACTGAATTAAGAATATATCTTAAGTCCTTGCATATCAGTTATAGGGATCAGACTTTAGAGAATGAGAGAATCAAAACTGAGAATTCTGAACTCAAAGAGAGAAATAAGGTTGTAGAAGAGAAACTTGTTAAGATGCAGCAAGTTCAAAAGGAGAGAGATGATGCTGTCTATCTTGAACAAGAGTTGTTCAGTCAGTATAAACAACTAGAATCTGAGTTGGAAAAGGCAAATCACATTATTAAAACTTGGACTCACTCAGGAAAAGACACTCAAGAAGTTTTTCAATCTGACACTGTAGGTCTAGGTTATTCTGAGAAAGATGAACTTAGATTTCAGAATACAGTTAAGATTAGACCACCTCTTCCACCTAAGAAATTTGGAACATTTGTTAATGGAATAAATGAACCTAGATTTGAAGGTGGAAAAGAAGCTGTTAAGAAAGAACCAATAAAAACTAATGTTAAACAGGTTAATATTGATTTAATGACAGATAAACAACTTAAGCATAAGCTTAAGGAGTTAAAATCTGTTAAGAAACAGAAAGTGTCTAGAAAGAACAGAAATGGTAAAGTAGGCATTACTCAAGGCAACTATCCAATGCTTGCTACTTTAGCTCCAAGAAAGACATGTCATAACTGTGGTAGTACTAACCATCTTGCTAGTTTTTGCAGGAAGAACAAAGACATTAATTCTTTACCTTCCAAGTCTGAAGTAAAGAAAGATAATGTTAGAACTAAGCCACAGACTTTATGTAAACACTGTGGAAGCACCTGGCATTCTATTTATACTTGCAGAAATTATCATGCTATTTATCATAATTACTATGAACTGAAACCTAATCTGAAATGGGTTAGAGTTAATTCTGCAAGTGTAAACTCTGATAAAGTTAGTTTAAACTCTGATAATGAAAATTCCGCTGCTAAAGCTAACAGAATTAAGAAAGCCAAAGGATCCAAGCAAGTCTGGATCCTTAAATCTAATCCTCAGTAATTGTATGTGATTGCAGGGCATCAGGGAAAGCATCCTAGTAGTTGACAGTGGATGTTCAGGACACATGACTGGAAATAAAGCCCTGCTATCAGAGTATGTGGAGAAGGCTGGCCCAAAAGTTTCCTATGGAGATGGCAACATAGGACATACTCTGGGATATGGCAATATTAATATTGGAAGTGTCATCATCACAAATGTAGCTCTGGTTCCAGGACTTAAGCATGATCTGCTATCTGTGAGTCAAATCTGTGACAGAGGTTTTCATGGAGATTTTCAACCTGAATACTGTGAGGTTATCAGCAAAACCACAGGGAAAGTTGTTTTAGTTGGACAAAGACACAACAATATCTATCAAGCAAGCTTGTTGACAAACACTGATGGAAAAACAATGTGCCTATCAACAAGAATGTCAAATGAAGAGAGTTGGAAGTGGCATAAGAAACTCTCTCATTTGAATCTGAACAACATCAATGAGCTGATAAGAAAGGATCTTGTTAGAGGACTTCCAAAGTCTTTACTAAATGTTGATGGTCTGTGTGATTCATGTCAAAAGGACAAACAGAGGAAGACCTCTTTCAAGAGCAAGTCTGAATCTTCAATTGTTGATCCATATCATCTGTTACATGTTGATCTTTTTGGACCAGTAAATGTCTTGTCAATTGGAAGAAAGAAATATGCTCTAGTTATTGTTGATGAATATACCAGATACACTTGGGTGTATTTTCTAGCAAAGAAGGATGAAACTGCATTAACACTGATGGAGCATGTAAAGCTACTGGACAAAGGATCAAAACACAAAGTCAAAATAATCAGAAGTGATAATGGAACTGAATTCAGAAATACAACAATGGAAGAATTCTGCAAGAATAGAGGTGTGAAGCAAGAATTTTCTGCACCTGGTACACCACAGCAAATTGGTGTAGTTGAGAGGAAGAACAGAACCTTGATAGAAGCTGCCAGAACTATGCTTGATGAAGCAAAATTGGCAACCTATTTCTGGGCAGAAGCAGTTCAAACTGCTTGTTTTACTCAAAATGCAACACTGATCAACAAGCATGGAGAAACACCATATGAGATGGTGAGGGAAAAGAAGCCAAACCTGAAATATTTTCATATTTTTGGGTGCAAATGCTTTGTGTTGAAAACTCATCCTGAACAGTTGACCAAATTTGAGTTGAAAGCAGATGAAGGAATTTTTGTTGGCTATCCAGTGTCAACCAAGGCATTCAGAGTTTACAATCTGAGAACAAGGGTGATTATGGAATCTATTCATGTGTCATTTGATGACAAGAAAATCACTGGACTTGAAGCTGTTAATGAACATGATCAGTTGCATTTCGAAAATGAAGATCTAAACTATGATGAAATAAACTCTGATGACACTAGTCCAACAAACTCTGTTGATGCAAACTCTGAACCTCTACTGGTACACACAGAAGAAATAGTACAGTCTGAACAAAGAGGAGAACCAGTTGAGGGGGAGCATGATCATAGTGATGACTCAAATTCTGATAGTGAGTCAATTGAAAATTCTGGATCAAATTCAAACTCTGATAACTCAAACTCTGAAAATCCAAATTCTGACAGTTCAAACTCTGAGAGATCAAATTCAGGGGGAGCCTCAGAGAATGAAGAAAGGCATCAAGATAATCAGGAGAACATTGATCAAGGGGGAGGATCAACGGTTGACAGAAGTCATTTACCTACAGCTAGGAAATGGACAAAATCACATACACCTGATTTAATCATTGGAGATCCAGATGCAAAAGTTAGGACAAGAAGTGCTACAACAAATGAATGTATGTTCCATGCATTTCTATCCAAATCTGAACCAAAGAAAGTGGAAGAAGCTCTTCAAGATGCTAACTGGATAACAGCAATGCAGGAGGAGTTAAATGAATTTGAGAGAAATGAAGTATGGACTCTTGTACCTAGACCAAAGAATAGATCTGTTGTTGGTACTAAATGGGTTTTCAGAAACAAAACTGACAGTGATGGGGTTGTTACAAGAAACAAGGCCAGACTTGTGGCCAAAGGTTATTCACAGCAAGAAGGAATAGACTATGATGAAACTTTTGCTCCAGTTGCAAGATTGGAGGCAATAAGAATCTTTCTAGCATATGCTTCTCACAAGAAATTCAAGGTTTTTCAGATGGATGTGAAAATTGCTTTTCTGAATGGAAAACTTGAAGAAGAAGTGTTTGTTGAACAACCACCAGGATTTGTAGATCCCAAGTATCCAGATTATGTCTACAGGCTTGACAAGGCACTCTATGGACTTAAACAGGCACCAAGAGCATGGTATGAAACTCTGGCTCAATTTCTTCTAGAAAGTGGGTTCCACAGAGGTACAATTGACAAAACCTTGTTCTATTTCAATCTTGGTAGTGATCTGTTATTAGTTCAAATATATGTAGATGACATATTCTTTGGATCTACTAATGATAAACTCTGCAAGAAGTTTGCCAAGCTCATGCAGTCTAGGTATTAAATAAGAAGGGAAAAACAGAGTTTAAATAAGAAGCAGTCAGAGTTTAGTTAAACTCTGACAGTTAAAAGCTGAATAGAGTTTGTTATACGCTGACAGTTGGAAGCTCGACAGAGTTTGTTAAACTCTGTCTGGAGGAAGCGTCTACTTGTCAACAGTGTTTGAAGAATTATTGAAGATAATTATGGAAGCAATATCTTTGAAGATTGGATAGCTGTCAAAGAGATTGAGTTGACTAAGGAGACGAGTAGCAATCGTAATTGATATCAATTGTATAGCTAATTTATAGGAGTATCAATTATCGATTGTATAGCAGCTGTATACTTTATAAATACAGTTAGGTTAACCCTAGATGGGTATCGATCGTGTAATACAATATATTTCATTGTAACCTAAGCAGCTCTCTGTGATAATTTACATCACTGAGAGAGAAGTTAATTCAAACAGTTTTTAAAGCTTTTAAAGAACATATTGTTATTCTCTCATACTTAGTTCATTATAAGTGTGTATTCGGCCTAACAAATTGTGAGATGTTAATTCTAGTGAATTTATCAATGCTCAGTTTTCAGAAATTCACTATAATTAATATCACGGTTCTAAGAATTGGTTGTATTGAAGTTTTGACTTATATCAGTTAATGATATTTAGTTAGAATTCTACTTACTAACTAATTGTGAGATGTATTGGTATGAGTGAAATTACTTAGAACTCCTCTAAGTAATCTATGTTGTATCTTTTGAAATTCATTCATACTACTATACAAGGTGTGAAAATTTTCTAAGTAAAAATTTACTTGGAATAATTTTTATGCTTATTTGCAAGCTTCTAATCACTTTGATAATAAATGGTATATACAATGGATCAAGGTGAATTGGACTTAGAATATAATTTCTAAGATTGCAGACAAGACAGCTTTGGTAATTAATTCTTATTTATAGAACCAAGATTGTCTAATACAAGCAGTTGTTAGAAGTTAACAATTGTTGTTATCGAGGAGTTGCCTTGAAGTCATAAGTTTGAAATGTTACATCTTAAGAACTTGTGTATTTCTTGTCAACCTGTTCCTCGTACTTATGAATGTCAGTCAATGATAGTCATAAGTAGTTAGATACTAATATTCATTCTTTCAATTGGTATTCGATGTAACAATTCAATCTTCATTGAATTGAATTTATCTAACAATTGATAGAATATATTTTTATATATATTTTAGATGATTTTATTCTCGTATTTATTGTGTTTTGCACTGATTTGGATATTTATTTAATAGATTTGATTGTTTTATTGTAGGAAATAAAGAATTCATGACTTGGAAGGATTTGGAGCAAAAAGAGCTATTTTGGAGATAAAATTGAAGGAAATTCGTATTATTGAGCTACACGGGCTGTTTAACACTGTTTTGGTCATATCTTGAGTTCTAGAAGTCCGTTTGAGGCCCGTAAGCAGTCCACGCGAAGATAACGAGATTCTCTATCATTCTAAGGTGGTCCAGAGGTCCAATTACGTTTGGAACGTTCCAGAAAATCTGAAGAAAAGTCAGCCACGAATTTTCCTTAAAAAACATAATCAGTTTAGGAAACGTATCTTGCAGAAATTCTATTATAATTCTGTTTTGGTATTTTCTTGTTGGGCAAGACTTTTAGAGCCTATTTAAACACATCCTACCATTGTAATGAGGGGATGTAATATTAGATCAGATAATATAGTTTAGAGTAGATTATTATTATTAGTTGGAGATGTAGAGATACACCATGACTCTTCTTTTGGGTGACAACATTGAAGTTTGAAGGTTTTGTTCTCTTAATCTTTTCTTTGTTCTTATTTGTTTAATTATGTTTTCTTGTTTTACTAGTTGTTTTACTTATTTAATTATTAGCGAGTAGTTATTTCTAGGGCTTAAAGGGAAGTCATGTTTGCACTAATATTGGCATGATTTTCATAGTGGTTTGATTGGTTATGGTTGTTAGGCCGAATACACAATTAATAATCAAATTCGTATGAGAGTTTAACAAGTAAGATGATTATGCACTTTAAAACTTCTAAAATTAAAAACCCTCTTCGTGATGTAAACTATCACAAAGAGCTGCTAGGTTACAATAAAGATAGTTCGATGCACGATACCCTTCTAGGGTTAACCTAACTGTATTTATAAAATATACAGCTTCGATACAATCTCTAATTGATATTCTTAATAATCAGCTATACAATGATATCAATTACAGATTGTCACACGTCTCCTAAGTCAACTCGATCTCTTTGATAGCTATCCAGTCTCCAAAGATCTCGCTTTCATATCAATCTTCAATTGATCTCTAATATCTTCTGTTGACTCCGTGCGCGCTGCTTCCAGACAGACTTTACTAAACTCTGTCCAGCTTCCGTCAGTCAGACTTTACTAAACTCTGACTTCCTTCCAGTTAAACTCTGATATTTCACTGTTACACTTAAACACTGAAACATTACATCAATTATATCTAACAATCTCCCCCAACTTGTTCATTAGCAAACATGCACAAGTTAATAGATAATTGATGATGTAAAAAACAAATAATCATATACAGTTATTAACAACTAAACAGAGTTTAAACTGATACTTAACAAAATTACAGAAAATATGAAAAAATTACAGAGCATAAATTACTTAATCCTTTCAACATCCCATGCTGTCCTCAAGTACTCTGTTAGCAATCTCTCTTCTGCAACTTCAAGTGCTCTTTCCATCTCTAGCTTGATCTCTCGAAGCTTAGAATCTGTACCATCTGTCTGATAAATAGCTGATCTCAAATCATAGATGTTGTTCTTCTTCATTTCATTTCCAAGTATGATAAAGTATGACTTTTCTGATTCTGAATTGAATTCAAGCACAGTGATACCCAAATCAGTTCTCAGCTTAGTACTGTTTCTCTTCATTTCATCCATTCTTCCTTTGTAATCTAAGTACTTTGGTACATATTCAGACTTGTCTTTAATTCCACAAATCATCTTTGATCTTTCCATCTGGTATCTAAGCACTTCTGCAGCTCGGTAAGTACGACTGTTATTCACCTTGAAAATATGTAAGACATACTGCAGTTCTTCATACATTTTCAAATGAATATCATGCTCTCCAACTTTGTAAACAGTCCCATCCTCCATGAAATACAGCAGAAAGTCTTTATTTAGACTTCTTTGATGAATCAACTGCACTGATTCCAGCTTGTCCAAATTAACTTGAAGGACACCCTTGCCTGGAGCAGCCAGTGATGAATGATCTCTAGGAGTAATATTCAAAGTCCTTTCTCTGTTTGATCCTAAACCAGCCAAATCATGAGGTTGCTTAGCAATCATTGCTCTGCTTTGAAAAATATCACCTCCTTGAACTTTCTCAGTATTCTCAGGAATAGTAGGTCTCACAAAACCATGAATTGGAAGAGTAGTTTGTACAACATGTGTAGAAACAGAGGTTGTAACTTGCTTTAATGTCTTTGAACTCTTATCAACTTCAACAACTTTTTCTTTAAGCTTTAATCTAGCCTCATCTGCTGTTGGCTTTCTTGAATGAGACAATCTCTGATCAGCATTGACATTTTCATTGATCTTAATGCCTTTAAGAACAGGCCTTGATTCCTTTTCAACTTTCTTCTTGAATTTCCCAGACTTAAGCTTTTTCTCATGTTCAGCTTTAAGTCTTAGCTTTTCAGCCTTTATATCTTCTAGAGTGACATCATTTCCATGTTCTTCAAGAAACATGTTTGTAGCTAACTCTGTATCATTCTGTGGACCTTCAATAGTGTTTGCTTTAGCAGAGTTTACTTTAGACCTTGTAATTGTTCTTTTGGTTCTATCAGATCCACCTCCATCTGCAGCATCATCCTTCCTCTCAAAGGATTGAAGTTGTTTGCAAGCAGTTTTTGCAACTTTCTCCCCCTTTTTGACATCATCAGGAATCAGGATGGAGGTTAGCAACTCCAAAGAGTTTGCAATGGAATCTATTTTAACAGACAAGGCAGACTGATTCTCTTCAACTTTACCCAGCCTGGCAAAGAGATTGTCTTGAGCTTTAGAAAATTTTGTATTCATGAGTTTAGACTCTCTTTCCATTTTCATTTCTCTAGTTACGATCTCAGTCCTCAAGTCAGTGATTGCCTTTGTAGTTTCATCAAAATCTACTATCCAGAGTTTTGACTTGAACTACAGTTGCTTTTAAGCAAGAAAGAATCTCTGGATTGGAGATAGTATTGGCAGTTTGCTTAACAAAATTAGTTGTTCTCCCTCTTGGAAAAATGCAATCCTCTTTGTACCAGTCAGCAGCAAATTTTGCAAGTTGTGCTTTTTCAATTTCATGAGACTTACAAGGTTGATCGAAAGAGGTATGTTTATTGTCTGTTTGCACTGGTGCACTCAGAAAAGAATCAGAGTTGGCACTGCTTTCACCTTCAAGTTCAACACTTGCAGCTTTAGCATGTTCATCTTCAAGTAAAACACTGTGCTGAGCATTGTCAGCCACAGTTTCTGCAATTTCTTCTGCAGCCTTGTCAAGATTTTCTTCATGTTGCTCAGGCTCAGCAACAGAGTTTACATTTTTGGCATCAACAGACATAGGCTGAGAAGTAACCTTTGTTGCTTGATCAACCTCATCTCCTCCTTCAACAGTCTGGTGAGCATCTGAGAGTAACTCTGTATGTGATGCTACAGTTTCAGAAATGACAACTGTAGGTTGATCAGCTGCACCAGTTGCTTCAGATTGAGCAAAAATAGATGAGATAGGATCAGAGAATGGCATGAATGAATCAAGAATATCATCCATTGGAGAAAAGCCATCTCTAGTATCCTCTTCTGCAGGCATTTTGTCCTCTGCAGGCATTTCAACCTCTACAGGCATTTCAACCTCTGCAGGCATTTTATCTTTTTCAGCCTCAACAGTAGGTGTTTGCTGTGAAACCACCTCTGGAGCTTCAACATTTTCATCATCAGAATCAGAGATTACTAGTTTTCTTCTCTTAGCTAGAGGCACTTCATCTGAATCCTCTTTACTAGATTCTGCTACCACAGAGGGTGACTTAGGTCTTTTTGCTCTTTGAATCTTTCTTCTAGCATAAACAGCTCTAGGAGATGTCAATTTTGCTTTGATGTGTGTCTCTACTGACTTCTTAGCTCTTGCATGTCTTTCAGTAGTTGCTGCTGATTGCTTTACTCTGCCTCTTTTTGCTTTAGGCTGTGGTTGTGGTTGAGATTGTGATGGTTCAGTGTTTAGTTGTTGAGTGTGTGAAGATTTTTTTGTGATTGGAGATTGAGGGTTTTGGGTTGGAGCAGTGTTTGTGATTGGTGATGGAGTGTTGTGAGTGGATGCAGGTTGTGGTTCAGGGATAGTGGCTTGGTTTGAGGTTGCAGGTTGTTGAGTAGGTACAGTGTGGGTAGGTGATGTAGGTGGTTCAGTGTTTAAGGTTTGAGTATGATCAGTGTTAAGTGGTTCAGGTTGTGGTTCTGGTTGTGGTTGGTCTTGAGGTTGGTTGAGAAAATTCTGCAAAGCAAGTGGCAGAACAAAGGCAGGTAGGTTTTCTTTTCCAGCATCCTTATTAGTCATATCAGAGAATATTCTCTTGTTGACTCTAAAAGGCTGAATTACATCAGCTTCAGCAATCTCTAAACCAGATACACAAGCAGTGAATAGCATTTGACAAAATCGAGCAAAATAAACTATAGTAGACTCTGACAGTTTATCACCTAAATTCATTAGAACATATCTACCAAAATCAAAATTACTGCCATAAAGTAAAGAATACCCGATTTGTAGACTGTCCATTGGAATAGAATCCCAGTTAGTGACCTTCTTCTGGAATGTTCTTGTGATGCAGTCGAAGAAAAAATTCCATTCCTTCCTGAGATTAGGCCTCTTTACACTGCCAAGCTTGTCAAGAGAATCCATGTAGCCTATCTCCTGTAGCATCTGTCTCAATTGAGGTTCACTAACATAAGCATAAGAGGTGTGTGTATCAAACCCCATCGTTTCTCTGACAGTTTGTGGAGTAATCACAAACTCTTGCTCATCATGAGTGAAGATGATGTTTGGAGTCCCATTCTCTCCTCCATCCACATAGACCGAGTTTCGCCAAAAAGTGGCAATTTGAGATGCAGAGAGAGTACTAGGTTCAACCAGAGCTTGTCCAATCTCTGAGTCTCTCAAGAAATTCTGCATAAGATGAAACGCTTCTGGAACACGTTCATGATTGAGTGGGGCTGCATAATTGTTAGTGACAAAACGTAGACCAAGAACAGTGAATGATTTAGAAGCCATTGAATCAAGAAATGGGCAAGAAATCACAAAGAAAAGTGTATGTAGGAAAGGTGTTTGTGAAAATGCGCAAGTGAAAACTGAGAGAACTGTGAGATGTAAAAGTGAGTGGGTAAAAGTAAAACTCAATCGTTTGTACACAAAAGTAATTAGAGTTGTAATTAAAAATTAAAACTCAATCGTTTATGTATTCAAACACTCAACAGTTCCTAGATTAATGTGTGAGTGGGACACAATAATGAGTGAGTGGGACACGTGTCATACATGCAATGGATCAATTAATCATGCGCAGTAAAAATAGCAATTATCACCGCTGTATTCTCTTTCCTATTTCCAAGACACTTTAACACAATACACTTATTAACAGTTGTCAAAAGCATTATTTACTCCAAAATTTTCAAATTATTCAAATGAAAATTTACCTTAGAGTACTAACCACAAATTAACAGCGTTTGTCAATTCTCCAACTTTATCACCGAAACCCTTTCAAAAATTGCACAGTTGTGAAAATATGTGTGTGTGTAGCAGAGTTTACCAAATCAATTTTTAGAGCATCTAATTTTTCATAATATCCATAAAGTAAATCAATAAACACTGGATGCACAAACTCTCATAGTAAACACTGACTGTATGATGAAAGCTAAACTCTGTAGTAATCAATCTATATACAATAACATTTAATTTATTTTATACCCCCTCTATTGCTAATATATATATATATATATATATATATATATATATATATATATATATTCTATTCATTCCAGTAATTAGAGGTTGGAGCTAGTCACCAAAAATTCAAAAATTTTAGCCCTTATCATTTTGATAAGTTCTTGAGTCATCCTAGTCTTCAACATAATCTCAAAGGAGTATAGCAACCTATATACATTTTCTTTGGGGTATTACAGTAAGCATTTTAATCTACCAGAGTATAACTAACAGAGTTTAGAGTTCATCAACACCAGTAGTTATTCATGAAAGGCAATACACACAGGATTTATAGACTCGGAGTTTAGGATAAAATAAACTAAGAGATGCTATAAATATGAACCAGTATCATGCTGTGTTGACTTTCTGCACAATCTAAGATTAGATCACAATAACTCAGAAAGATTCATGATTAATTGCTGAGAATCATGCTTCATACATATTTCTTCATTGGTGTTTTTATTCAGACAAAAATCAACTCAGAGTTCACAGAGTTTATCAAATTTATTAACAGTGTATGACATACAGGCATGCTGACAGAATTTAACAGAGTTTGACAGTGTTTTTAAAAAAAATATGTTAATAGAGTATGCATAACAGAGTTTAATCAACAGAGTTTACTTAGCACTTAACAAATCAAGGAAATATGAGCAACACAATACATAAGTAAAATTTGAATCTAACCAACATTCCTAGTCAGAACCAGAGACCATTCCTAGTTCATTGACCAGTCTTGTGAATGTAGCTTCACTCAATGGTTTGGTGAAGATATCTACAAGCTGTTGTTCTGTAGACACAAAATGTAGTTCAATATTCCCGTCTTCCACATGTTCTCTGATGAAATGGTACCTTATGCTGATGTGCTTTGTCATTGAATGCTGTATTGGATTACTTGTCATAGCAATAGCACTTTGATTATCACAGTAAATAGGAATTTTACTGTACCTCAATCCATAATCCAGCAATTGATTCTTCATCCACAAGATCTGTGCACAACAGCTACCAGCTGCAATATACTCTGCTTCAGCTGTAGATGTAGAAATTGATTTCTGTTTCTTGCTGTACCAAGAGACAAGTCTGTCACCAAGAAATTGACAACTTCCACTAGTGCTTTTTCTGTCTATCTTGCAGCCTGCAAAGTCTGCATCAGAATACCCAAGTAGCTTGAAATCTGATTCTCTGGGGTACCACAGACCTAATGATATGGTGCCCTTGAGATACTTGAAGATTCTTTTCACAGCTGTCAGATGTGGCTCTCTAGGATCTGCCTGAAACCTTGCACAAAGACAGGTTGCATACATAATGTCAGGCCTACTAGCTGTCAAGTAAAGAAGAGATCCTATCATGCCCCTGTAGTTTGTCATATCCACTGAAACTCCTGTGTCTTTGTCCAATTTAGTTGCTGTTGCCATGGGAGTTGATGCAGATGAACAGTCAAGCATACCAAATTTCTTGAGAAGATTTCTGGTATATTTTGCTTGATTAATGAAGATATATACCATCATCTGTTTGTCTCACCTGTAGGCCTAGAAAATAATTAAGCTCTCCCATCATGCTCATTTGATATCTGGATTGCATGAGCTTGGCAAACTTCTTACAGAGTTTATCATTAGTAGACCCAAAGATAATGTCATCAACATATATCTGAACTAAAAGCAAGTCACTCCCAGATTTGAAATAAAACAGAGTTTTGTCAATAGTACCTCTGTTGAATCCACTTTCTAAGAGAAATTGAGCCAGAGTTTCATAGCATGCCCTTGGTGTTTGCTTAAGTCCATAGAGTGCTTTATCCAGCCTGTAGACATGGTCTGGATATTTGGGGTCCACAAAACCTGGTGGTTGTTCAACAAACACTTCTTCTTCAAGCTTCCCATTCAGAAAAGCACTTTTCACATCCATCTGGAACACTTTGAATTTCTTGTGAGAGGCATATGCTAGAAAAATTCTGATTGCCTCCAACCTTGCAACTGGAGCAAATGTTTCATCATAGTCTATTCCTTCCTGCTGTGAATAGCCTTTTGCTACCAGTCTAGCCTTGTTCCTTGTGATAACACCTTCACTGTCAGTCTTGTTTCTGAAAACCCATTTAGTACCAACAATAGATCTGTTCTTTGGCCTTGGTACAAGGGTCCAAACTTCATTTCTATCAAATTCATTCAACTCTTCCTGCATTGCTGTTATCCAGTCAGCGTCTTGAAGAGCTTCTTCCACTTTCTTTGGTTCATTTTTAGACAAGAATGCATGAAACAAACATTCACTTGCAGTGGCACTTCTTGTTCTTACTTTTGCATCTGGATCACTAATTATCAAATCAGGTGTATCTGATTTAGTCCATTTCCTAGTAGAAGGCAAATGACTTCTGTCAGCATGTGATCCTCCATCTTGATCCATGCTCTCCTGATTTTGTTGTGGTTCATTTTCTGAGACTCCCCCTGAACTTGACTGTCCAGAGTCAGAATTTGAATTTTCAGAGTTTGAATCATCAGAGTTTGATCCAGATTTTTCAGTTGACTCAGTATCAATGTTTGAGTCTTCATCTTGATCATGCTCCCCCTCAACTGGTTCTTCCCTTTGTTGTGGCTGAGAAGTTTCTCCAGTGTTTACCAGTAGAGGTTCAGAGTTTGTTTCAACAGAGTCTGTCAGAATAGTTTGATCAGAGTTTACTTCAATAGAGTCTGTCAGAATAGTTTGATCAGAGTTTACTTCAACAGAGTTTAAATCTTCATTTTCAAAGTTCAGTTGATCATATTCATCTATGTCTTCAAGTCCAGTTATCTTCTTGTCATCAAAAGACACATGTATAGATTCCATGATCACTTTAGTTCTCAGATTGTAAACTCTGAATGCCTTTGTTGACAGTGGATAGCCAACAAAAATTCCTTCATCTGCCTTTAGCTAAAACTTGGTCAACTGTTCAGGATGAGTCTTCAAAACAAAGCATTTGCACCCGAAAATATGAAAGTATTTCAGGTTAGGCTTCTTTTTCTTCACCATCTCATATGGTGTTTTTCCATGTTTATTGATCAGTGTAGCATTTTGAGTAAAACAAGCAGTTTGAACAGCTTCTGCCCAGAAATAAGTTGGCAATTTTGCTTCATCAAGCATAGTTCTGGCAGCTTCTATCAAGGTTCTATTTTTCCTTTCAACTACACCATTTTGTTGTGGTGTACCAGGTGCTGAAAATTCTTGCTTCACTCCATTGTTCTTGCATAATTCTTCCATTGTTGCATTCCTGAACTCAGTTCCATTATCACTTCTGATGATTCTGACTTTGTTACTTGATCCTTTGTCCAGAAGCTTCACATGCTCCATCAGAGTTAATGTAGTTTCATCCTTCTTTGCTAGAAAATACACCCAAGTGAATCTAGTGTATTCATCAACAATGACTAAAGCATATTTCTTTCTTGCTATAGACATAACATTTACTGGACCAAAGAGATCAACATGCAGAAGATGATAAGGATCAGTGATTGAAAATTCTGTCTTGCTCTTGAAAGATGACTTCCTTTGCTTGGCCTTTTGACATGAATCACATAGGCCATCAACATTTAACAGAGCCTTTGGGAGTCCTCTTACAAGATCCTTTCTGATCAATTCATTGATGTTGTTCAAGTTCAAATGTGAGAGTTTCTTGTGCCACTTCCAACTCTCTTCACTAGACATTCTTGTAGACAGGCAAACATCTTTTCCAACAGAGTCTATTAAAAGCTTGATTTCATAAATGTTGTTTTGCCTATTACCAACTAGAACAACCTTTCCTGTAGATTTGTTGATAACTTCACAATATTCAGGTTGAAAATCTACATGATATCCCTTGTCACAGATTTGACTCACAGATAACAAGTCATGCTTGAGTCTTGGGACATGAGCTACATTGTTGATGATGACATTTCCAAGATTAATATTGCCATATCCCAATGTTCTTCCTACATTGCCATCACCATAGGAAACTTTTGGGCCAGCCTTCTCCTCATAGTCTGATAGCAGGGCTTTATTTCCAGTCATATGTCCTGAACATCCACTGTCCACAACTAGGGTTGCCTCCCTGTTGCCCTGCAATCACAAGCAATTACTGAGGATTAGATTTAAGGATCCAGACTTGCTTGGATCCTTTGACATTCTTAACTTTGTTAGCTTTAGCAGCGGAATTAACATTATCAGAGTTTGAGCTAACAGTATCAGAGTTTACACTTGCAGTATTAACTTTAACCCATTTCAGATTGGGTTTAAGTTCATAGTAATTATGATAAACAGCATGATACTGTCTGCAAGTACAAATGGAATGCCAAGTGCTTCCACAGTGTGTGCATAAAGTCTGTGGCTTAGTTCTAGCAAAATCCTTCTTTACCTCAGACTTGGAAGGTAAAGAATTTATATTTTTGTTTTTCTTGCAGAAATTTGCAAGATGCTTAGTACTACCACAGTTATGACATGTCTTTCTTGGAGCATAACTAGCAAGCATTGGTTTATTTCCTGAAGTGATGCCTACTTTTCCATTTCTGTTCTTATTTGATACTCCCTGTCTCTTAACAGATTTTAACTCCTTCAGTTTATGTTTGAGTTGTTTATCTGTCATTGAACCAATATTAACCTGTTTAACAATAGTTTTTACTGGTTCACTTTTAACAGCTTCTTTTTCATTTTCAGACAAAAATTTACTGGCTCCATGTACAAAATGAGGTCTGATTTTAACTTGACTTTGAAATCTTAGTTCATCTCCCTCATTATAACCTAGACCAACAGTGTCTGTTTGAAAAATCTGTTGAGTGTCCTTTCCAGAATTAGTCCAAGTCCTAATTTTCTTATTTGCTTCTTCCAACTCAGATTCTAGTTATTTATATTTCTGAAGCAAATCCTGTTCTATAGAAATAGCATCATCTCTCTCTTTCTGAACTTGTTTCATGTTTTCAAGTTTTTCTTCAACAAGTTTATTTCTAACCTTAAGTTCAGAATTTTCAGATTTTATCCTCTCATTCTCTAAAGTCTGATCCCTATAACTTATATGCAATGACTTAAGATAAATTCTTAATTGAGAAATGTCATCAATATTATAAGCATAGGTAGTTAGAGGTACCTGATTTTCAGAAGTTTCTGATTCAGTAGTAGCCATGAGAGCATAATTAATTTCTTCATCAGAATCTGAAGTGTCTGCCCAATCTCTGCCTTTTGTGATGAGTACTTTTCCAGTTTTACCCTTCTTGCACTCAGGAGCATAATGACCCATCTCCTTGCACTTGTAGCATTGAATTTCAGACTTATCCTTTTTCCCAGACTTGGTCTCTTTTCTTTCAGACCTCCTGAAACTTTTTCTGTCTTCATTTGAATCTCTAGAAAACCTTTTCCCTTTCTTGAAATTCTTGAAACCCATTTTCTTGAAGGTCTACACCATCAACACAGCCATTTTTCTCATTTCTTCTTCATCATCCTCAGAGTCAGATGATTCAGAAGAGTTTGAATCACAATCAGAGTTTGATGATTCACTTTCTGAGTGTATGACCAAAGCTTTTCCCTTCATTTTCCTTCTTGATGCCTCTTTCTTCTGAGGCTTCTCTTCAACCTTAAGAGCAACAGACTTTGCCTTCCTGCTTGATCTCCTGTTTCTCTGCTCCATTTCCAATTCATGAGTTTTGAGCAGCCCATAGATTTCATCAATCTCTGTTTCAGCAAGTTCATAGTTGTCTCTAATAGTGGTTGTTTTCACATCCCACTTTTCAGGTAGAGAAAGAAGAAACTTGAGATTTGAGTCTTCTAGATCATACTCTTTGTTGACCAATGACAGATCATTGAGCAGTTTACAGAATCTATCAAATGTTTCTGTCATGGTTTCTTCAGGTTTAGCCTCAAAATGCTCATACTCTTGTGTGAGTATGTTTCTCCTATTCTTCTTAATAGCAGCAGTTCCTTGACATCTGACTTCAAGAGCATCCCATATCTCTTTTGCAGTGGTGCAGTTAATCACTTTGTTAGACATAACATTGTCTAAAGCACTATGCAGTAAATGCCTAACCTTCGCATCCTTAGCAATTGATGATAGATCTTCAGGAGTCATGTCCTTCTTTTCCTTTGGAACTATTTTATCTTCTTCACCAGCAGTTGCAACAGATAGCTTTGTAGGATTGTGAGGGCCTTCATTAATCCTGTCAAGATATTCTGGATCTGTAGCCTCTAGAAACATAGTCATCTTGACCTTCCACATGGCATACTCTGATGGCCTGAGAATAGGAACCCTTATTGGTTCATAACGACTCACAGTAGTAGGAGCCTTTTCAGAACTAGTAGATGTTGGTGGAGGAATTGCTGACATGATTATTGTTGTGTTTGGATCTTAACCTGTAATAAAGTAACAGATTTGCTCTGATACCACTTGTTAGGCCGAATACACAATTAATAATCAAATTCGTATGAGAGTTTAACAAGTAAGATGATTATGCACTTTAAAACTTCTGAAATTAAAAACCCTCTTCGTGATGTAAACTATCACAAAGAGCTGCTAGGTTACAATAAAGATAGTTCGATGCACGATACCCTTCTAGGGTTAACCTAACTGTATTTATAAAATATACAGCTTCGATACAATCTCTAATTGATATTCCTAATAATCAGCTATACAATGATATCAATTACAGATTGTCACACGTCTCCTAAGTCAACTCGATCTCTTTGATAGCTATCCAGTCTCCAAAGATCTCGCTTCCATATCAATCTTCAATTGATCTCTAATATCTTCTGTTGACTCCGTACGCGCTGCTTCCAGACAGACTTTACTAAACTCTGTCCAGCTTCCGTCAGTCAGACTTTACTAAACTCTGACTTCCTTCCAGTTAAACTCTGATATTTCACTGTTACACTTAAACACTGAAACATTACATCAATTATATCTAACAATGGTTAATTCTGATTGATATGTTTTAATCATTAATTTGTGTAATCGGCCGATATCATGGATTAATTATATGCAAATAGGGGTATGGATCGAGAGATTTACTTACTAGAGGCACACATACGATTAGCAGAATTGAATTTGAGTGCGGAAGCATCATTGGATTTCTGAGAGCGTTAATGCTTGGAAGAGATTAACTTGACTCTAATTACCTGATTGATTGAATTACTAAAAGTGGTTAATTGTGTTGAATGTTTCGAGAGTGTTAATGCTTGAAAGAGATTAACATACTCTAGTTATAGGATCACATTGATTGCTTTAGCTTAAGAGCCAATTGTGTAAGCATGGTGGACCTGATTGCCCTAGGTTTTAAATAATTTGTTTATCATCTGTTTAATTAGTGTTAATATTGTTTAATTAGTTAATTAATATTCTCCAATATTCGTCTGACCCTTGAAACAATTAACGATAACTGAAAAGGAATTAGTAGAACCTGTCTCCTTGTGGATTCGACCCGCTTGCCATCTGTACTAGCAATAGACACCGTGCGCTTGCGGTTAGGTATAATTTGACACATCAACAATTGGTATCATTGAATGTTTAGTATTTAACAATGTTTATTTCTACTTAGTTAAATTATGATTTGAAGCAATTCTATGTTTTATTCGCTCATAATTTAATTTTGATAAAGTAATCACAAATACAATTACTTTTTTTTAGAGTGTTTGACAAATACTAACAGTTGGTATCAAATAGTAAAATATTTGTTTACTAACAATTGTTGGTTGCTCTAATACTTTATTGCAAACTAATTGAGATATATATTAGCTCTGATGATATTACTTAGGATTTATTCTAAGTAAATGTTGTTTATCTACAACTCATTAGTGTTAGTATATATTTAATAAAATCTATCTTTCTTTCTTAATTCCTGCGAAGTCAAGAGTTTGTGTCTTTTAAAAATAAAACGACCTAGTTTTCATTAAAAGACATGATAATACATTGTTTTATGCATAAATACAGATTCTTGCACATTAACAGTTTTTAAAAGAAAACTCAATTCTTTCTACAATTGTGATTGCTTATATTTTAAAACTTTTTGAATTCACAACTGTACATCATTTCTCTCACAAGATATAATGCATATGTTTTCACTCAATGTTCTGGTATGTTGAAAATGCATTCTATCTCTATATTGCTCTACTGCTATGTGATGCAGGTTCAGCTCCTAGTGGAAGTTTTCCCACATGAAAGTCATGAAGTTGTAAACCCAACAACTTCTATCCCGGACTATTAATCCAAATCTAAACACATCCTAACTTACCCTTGAAGTGGAAGTAACCTATTAGACTAGAGGTCAATAAGGGAGTAACTGTACTTGTTACAGCAAATAAGGATGTGAGGGATAGTAAACCCACAGCTCTACCTCTCAAGGAGAATATATATATATATATATACAACTTGAGGTATCTGTAACCTCGCCTGCATTCTCCCAAAAGGATGCAGAGCTGAAAATGGCACTAAAACAGTCTCTGGATTCATTCTCTCAAAAGGATGAGTTTATTGAAATTCGCCTGTCAGCCAGGGCATCTGTTGGTAGATCACTACTTCATACACAAGACTAAAATACTTCTTATGCACAAAGTGAGATTGCACACACTAAGGACGAATTGACGGAAACAACTAATACTCCGACCATATTACGGTTAGGATTATAAGTTGAAGGTTCCTCAAAGAACCAAGAATTTTCACAAACCTCGAGAGAAGGCTTTGATCCCTAATGCAAAATCTTTCAGGATCACTGTCTAACTCCTCAGAGGGAACATCTCTGGATCCTGAGGGTATCGGGTCCGACATAGGTATGGATCGGCAACTTGTTTACTATTATTCAGATTCACCTGATGAGTTAAACAAGGAGATGTCGTCACAGACATTATAAGGAAACATGATCTTAATTCTAAGTTTTGATTTCATTGTTTACTTTCTCAGAATTCAAATCTGAAACCCACTAAAAGGGAAAATTTTATGAACTTGTAGATTATGACTCAGATTCGTCTGACGAGTCCAACAAGGATTGGGGATTTGCGAAACCCCATTGCACCACCAGTGACCTCTCTAGAAGGGGTTATGGTGAATTTTCTTTGCAGGTACACATGGATGTTGGAGCTATGAGAGATAAGAGTGATACACTAGTGAGCATGAGTGTAAACACTTTAGATAAGAGAAGATCACTCATTTTAAGTGATATGAGTGGAGAGATGAGTTAAAAACTTGTGAGGTACAAGAAACAGAATCACACACTCACGGTGAGGAAGAAAGATAAACACCAAATCCCATTCCATATTCCCCAAACAAAGTTCACTTACAAGAATTGGGAGATATAAGGAAATTATCGGGAGATTTGGTTGTCAAGATGATCAATAGTGAGGCCATTCTATAAAATCTAAAGGGCAAAGTTGATCAGTTTACATACTTCTATTCTGGAAGTCTTCATGAAAAATCCTTCAACACAAGCACAGCTTCTTTTCTTTATTGCAGCAGACAATGGTATATGCATGAAGAATTTGTTGTACTAAAAGAAAGAGGTGAGTTATTATTGAATATTTGGTATCAGTTGTGCTAGAAATAAAGATTTGATTGCAAGTGCACAATCTCGTTTTAGTAATTTTAGATTCGATCCACAGAGACTTATTATTTTCACAAACCTTAACCTTTAATTTAATCGAATTAGAACAAGTGTGGATTTTCGGAGAATTTTTACTAATTAATCCCTAAAAGAAAGTTTACACTATTAAATCATGATTCTATTTCTAAATTAATTAAAAAAAATTAAAAGAGCAAAACTAAATTATTCTAAAAATTATTCCATAAATCCTAAATTTGAATTAAAACTAACTTTCATTTTAAAACTCTTTTTTTTCTTTTTTTTAAAAAAAATTAAAAATTATTTACATAGAATTTAGAAAAATTGAGCATGTTGTTTTCGTAAATTAAACTAGCAAAAACCAACCAACAAAAGCTTTCTGATTCAACATCAAGACTCGAAATTAAAAAGCAAACCACTGAACTAGCAACAACAACTAAGCACCAACGTGAAAACAAAACAACTTAGAGATAAGAAAATAATTAGCACTAGCAACTCAAACACAGGCAACTGCAAAACAAACATTAAACAAAACAACTCAAACAATAAACGAAGTGACCAATTCAACAAACATTAACAATTTGAAACAGCTATGTCAACTCGTAGCAAAAACAACTACGAATCTGCCCAGTTAACTCATTACCCATCGACTGCGAACAAAACAAATACCTCGCATCAACAAAACAGAACTCGGCGCAAACGACAAAACTACAAAACTCAGCATTACAACAAGACTTAACAAAATTACACAGTAAAAACTCGGACAGCTACAAAATGCAGGATCTCAGAAATCAAACTCCAGCCAAAACGCCTAGTTAACTAGGCAAAGACAGAAAAAGAATCCATCAGTACGACAAACCAGTATAGACCAATACGAATAAGCAAACACAACAACTAAATGAAACAAACACAAACATTTTAAACAAACATTTAGGCAAATAAACACAAGACACAAACCAAACACAAAAACACAAACGCAAACGAACTGCATTTGCACAACTCGGATAAATGAAATAAGAACACAAAACTCGATTTAACAAACGAAATAACAAAGGGACTACAGTGATTTGGTAGAACAAAACACATAGCAACGCAGCGCAAAACTCTAAACAAACAGCAACAAACAGAAAGAAGACAAAAGGAAACGCAGAAGAACAGAAATCGAAACCCGGAATTGTTTGGTGAAGGACAGAAGGGGAGGAATTAAAATGAAGAATTAAAAAGAAGAGTGAGAAAGTGCTGGTTTGTTTGATGAGAAAGAAGAAAGGGAGATGGGTGTATGTGTGAATCAAAGAAAAGAGGGGTAAAAATAAAGAGGAAAAATTTGTTTTAAAACAAAAGAATAAACAAGAAGAACAGGTGAGTCACGAGTTTTGTTCAAAGAAGAATGGAGAAGTAAGGAAATGGGTTGCTTAACACTCGAATAAACAGGGGAGGCTGAAGTGTTTCGAATAAAACCAAAACAAAGACAGAAAATAAATGCTCAAATTTTATTAAACTAATATTTTTCTAATTTTTTTTTATTTTTGAAAATTAAATATGAAACTAAAGAGATTATCTAGAAAATTAAATTACTCTAAAACGATGATTTGAAATTAGAATGCCCACAATAAAATGGAAATTTAATGGGGAAAAATTACGAATTAAAACTAAAATTAAAACTACGAACAAGAAAATAAAAATCATTATTTTCAACCCATAGTGGTTAGCATTTCGCTACTTTGTCCACTAATCGGATTTACAAAAATGACGAAGCAAGGTAACAAAAACGAAAGAACAAGACAAGTAAATTAAAGGAAATGAAATTGCATTAAAATAAAAGAGAGTGTTTACAAGATTTGAAACTAAAAAAAATACAAGAAATTAAAACTACCCTAAAATCTAAGTTTTTAAATACAAGGGGGTGAGGGGGTATTTATAGGATAGGAATTAGGGTTAAGGGGGTGTTGGGTAAATTCCCACCATACATTTGTGGTGTGTGGTGGTGAAATCCTAGCCATCTATTTATTTCCTTACCCCTTAAGCTTTGAAGAGTTGATCTTGGCCATACACTTATGTAGTGTGTTGAGATGATCTCCATCTTCCACATGTCCTCTAAGATTCCTTTTCCACCAAACTCCTAATTCTTTTTCCTCTTTTCATGTAAGTCCTTTTTCTTTCTCTTTTTCCCTTCCTTGCTCTTTATTTCTTTATTTTGTTATTTCTTTATTTATTTACGAATTTCCTGAAATGCAACAAAATAAATTATTAAAATACGAGTTCAAGCAATAAATAGGTAATAAAAATATGCAAAAATATGCACTTATAAAATGCCCCTATACCTATCTTTTGCTCGTCCTCGAGTAAAACAAAAGGAAAATCTAGATAAAAAGTCCTATACTCCTTTTCGTAGGTGTGACGGTTGCCTTTGGCATATGCAAGAAGCCTTTAAACCCCTAGGTAGCCCTAGTGGACGAGTGAGGTCTCGTGAGGGCCTATAATGAATGTACCCACAAAATCCATCTAGTTTGTATAAAAGATTACATGGAAATGCAACACCACACATACATGTCCTCTCATGATACATCAACTTAAGAATCAAAATGAATTTGCAAAGTCTTGGTGTGGAAAGCGCAAGGATTCACATAGTTTACTTAAAGAAGCATGCACGAGTGATTACAAGTTCATGTCAAGTGCAAAAATTATTGGAAACCATGCTAAGTGTACAAGAGCACACCTTAGAGTCGAAACTTGAGATCTCATATGCAAAAGAAACAAGCAATACCTCACATTTCACTCACAAAAGAACTTTCACTCAAGAACAAGGGTAAGTGTATCACTTAATTCCAAAAAAATCAAAAGCATGCTTGACATTTGGTATCATTCTAACTTAAACACAACATACATCAATGATGACAATCAAAAGGTCTTTATTTGGGTTGTAATGGGGCTAGGGACAGGGTATGTCAAGTAAGGCCAAAACAAGGTGAAGTGTCAAAAGCTAGTAGTCACCATGGAAATCATGCACAACACCAAACTTCCTCCCCACACAATTATTTTTCTATTTTCAAAAAGATTTGACTAGTCGAATGAAGGAGGATTACAAAAACATAAGTATGCTCTCATATTTACATATATTTTTTCTTTTTCTTTTTTTATTTATTATTATTTTTTTATTTTTATGAGAGCTAAGATAAACATAAGCAACCATAATCTTCCTTTAGATTTAACTTGAAAATCGACTAACAAGGTAACCAAAAAAACATATATTTCCTCAAAAGTTATGAACAAAAGTAAACCCATTTTACACACCTTATTACTCCCTCAAGTTCCTACTAGCCTTTGACAAATTGGGATCAAGTATACGTAAGGCTGTACAAGAACAAGGTCTTAGGCGAGTAATGTGGTGTGTCACCGATAGAATTTGATTAAGCTCAAAGGGGTAACTAATTGATCACATAAGAATGGTGTGGATATTTTGGGAAATATGGGTTATTCCTAAATGCCTTTATCATCTTATCATCAATCAATGTCATGTGTTTTAAGAAATAACTCAAACAAGTGTTAGCAATGCAAATGACAAGTGGACACTTAAGCAAAAGAATATAAATGCAAAAGATGTACATATAGGCTCAAAACTCACTTGGTGTGGTAGAACATAATCAATCTCAAGTAAAGGTATCCTAAATGCACCTACTTTTAATCAAAGCATGAAAACCAAATCATCTTACACCTAATCATGACCTTCTAATTTCTTGCACAAATCAAATAAGTCTACTAGTTTCACCTTGCTAGTGTAAGTGTATGGACAAGAACTTAGCAAATCACTTCTCAATCAAAAGCTAAAGGAACACAAGATTATCATAGCATGTAAGGGTGCATCAAACAACTAGTAATGATTTAACAAAACTAGAATAAGATTAAAACTCTACTATTTACAATTCTACAACTCTTTTTTTGATTTTTTTCATTTTTTAATTTTTTGGATTTTATATTTACACTAAAAACCCTCCCCATACCTAAATCATGCATTGTCCTCAATGTATGCAAATGCAAGAGAAATGAGTAAAGGAGAACGAGGAAATACCTGATAAAGGATGACGGAGACTGAAAACTTCTAAAAATTACGAAAGGAAACAACTCACACACGTAAAAAATTCCTCCCCCATGCCTGAATTTCACGAGGGGAGGCAAAGGAATAAAATCGAATTAGCCGATGCCGGTGGGAAAATTGGGGTGCAACTTTGAGAAAATATAAAGAAAATTTTGAAAATTTTCATTTTCAAAGATTTTCTCAAGCAACAAAGAATCATTCAACCTTATTGAACAAGTGTCACTAATGTTCTCCCTAAACCATCTTAAGGCTTCTTTATTTTGACTAAGAAAATTAGAGACAATGAAAGTTTGGTCATAGGTGGAATCACTAGGAATGACATAAGATAAGGGTTCATCTTTTCCCAAGGACTGTTGATCAAACTCGTGAAGATACAAAGTTGAGTCAAATGTAGGAGGTGTTCCCACGGGACTCTTAAAAATGGTAATAGGTTTGACATGGTCATTATCAGATTTAGCTTCCCATTTAGAACAAGTGTGATTCAAGTCTCCTAACAACTCATCGAATGTAGGTGGTTCACCCACGGGAGTTTTAACAACGGCCTCAACACGAACATCCTCGGGTGGTGTCTCCCACTTAGAACAAATGTCGTTTAACTCTCTCAAGACCTCTTCCGAGGTCATATCCCTTAACGACTCAATATACTCTTGATTAGATGCAGATTTAACTTTAAAATCCTCTTTGAGAAGAGACTCAATCTCACTATCCTCAAGGTTTGACCAATTAACAATGTCATCAACAAGATTAACCCCTATTGTTTGTTCATAAAGTTCATTGGATTCTTTTCCGACATTAAAGATGTTAAGGTTAATTATCATATTACCAAAAGTGAGTTTCATCGAACCATCCCTACAATTAATCAAGGCATTGGATGTAGCAAGAAAAGGTCTTCATATAATGATCGGGATTTGGTTCTTAGGATTCGTGACGGGTTGAGTCTCGAGAACAGCAAAATCAACCGGAAAGATGAATTCACCAACCTTAATTAGCACATCCTCAATTATTCCCTTATGCGTTTTGACAGAACGATCGGCTAATTGAATTGTCATTCTTGTTTTCTTAAGCACGCCTAACCCTAGGGCTTGATAGACCGAAAATGGAAGCAAGTTCACACTAGCGCCTAAGTCAAGTAACGCCTTGTCCACAAAAGTATTGCCTATGACTCATGAAATTTTAGGACAACCGGGGTCCTTATATTTCACAGGAATTTGGTTTGAAAGAATTGAACTAACATGAGAAGTCAAAAGTCTTTCTTAGGGACATGAGTGGAACATTTGTGAGAACATAAATCTTTTAGACACTTGGCATAAGAGGGAATTTGTTGAATGGCATCTAAAAGAGGAATGTTGATCTCGACTTATTTGAAAACTTCCAAAATCTTTTCTATCTGAGGCGATTGTTTGTTTGAAAGGAGTCTTTGAGGATAAGGAGCTTTAGGCTTAAAGACTCGTTCGATAGACACATCGGGAATGGAATTGGAAAGTGGAACAACAATCGAAGATTCGTTAGGTGAAGGTGGTGATTGAGTCGATGAAGGCTCGCTAGATGATGATGATTTATGAGAAGATTCTGATGACTCGGGAGTGGATTTTGAAGGTGAGGGTTCAAGTGGTGAAGGTGTGGGACTAGATGATTCGAAAGGCTCGGGATTAGGAAGATGGTTTGAAGGATTGAGTTTAGGGTTTGGTTCAACATTTGACTCGTCTTCTTCGTTTTCGGGAGACTCGACTCCTGCCTGATTATCAACTTGTTTTCCCGACCTTAAAGAAATGATAGCATTATCATTTTCGGGAGGTCTTTGGTTGAGAGGAAATTTAGGGTTGACCTCGGGTTGACTCGGGAACTTGTTCTTCGCTCGCTCACACATGGCGTTAGCTAATTGACTCACTTGAACCTCTAACTTAGATATGGCTTGAGTACTAGCATTCAAAAGTTGCCTATCTTGAGTCATGGTTTGCATGAAGGTTTGTTGAGATTGAGCCAAATTAGTTGTTGATTTCAAAAGCGCGTCAAGAGTCTTTTCCAAGGAATTAATTCTCTTATCCGACTCGAGAAAGCTGGGAGGGTGGGCGGGTGCTTGATTTGGATAAGGAACGTGATTTTGAATCGGGTTTGGAAAAACACCTTGGTTTGGAGTTGGGTAAGAGTTAGGCTTTTGAAAAGAAGGTGGCGGAGATTGGTAGTTTTGGCCTTGGTTCCACGAGAAATTCGGGTGATTCTTCCAACCAGGATTGTATGTAGGTGCAAAATGATCATTCCTAGGGGTTGGTTGAAACACCGCGTTGACTTGATCACAACCGGGAAAGTTTGGAAAACCTTGATTATAATTAGAGCACAAAGACACTTGTGAGGGGGCGTTACTAGTTTCTAGGGCTTCGAGTCTTCTAGTTAGATTAGCTAATTTGGCATCGGTTGCAATCGAATTCCCAATCGAATGCAAACCCCTAGATGTACTAGACGACTCGTTGAACTTATTAGGCTCCCTAGTAGACTCCCACAACATGGTCTTCTCGGCTAATTCTTCGAAAAATGCCCACCCTTCGTCCTCATCCTTCTCCATGAATTTGCCTTGGCGCATAGACTCTAACAAAGCGGTTGTTGGACTATCTAAGGCCTCATAGACGATCTTACAAAGTCTCCACTTTTCTATTCCGTGGTGGGGGCATTGTGATAAAAGATTTTTAAAGCGATCAAAATATTTCCAAAAAGACTCGTTTTCCTTTTGATGAAATTGATTTACCTCGTTTGTAATTCTCGTAGTCTTATGGTTTGGAAAATATTTCTTAAGAAAAAATACCACAAATCCCTCCCACGTGGAAATAGAATTAACCGGTAGGCTATACAACCATTTTTTTAGCATTTTCTTTAAGCGCAAAATTAATAAGTCTAAGCCTAATCGAGTCCTCGGTTAATTGTTGGAGTTTTTGTAAGGCACAAACCTCCTCGAATTCATGGATGAAAAGATACGGGTCCTCACCTTCACTCCCGGTAAATTTGGGTAACATGCTAATATGTTGAGCTTTGATCTCGAAATTATTACCATTTACGGGAGGAAGAGTGATATACGAGGGTTGGGCAGAACGGGTGGGGTAGCAACGGTCCTTAAGAGACATGGCCATGTTTACTATTGGTTCGGAATTATCTAAAGACTCGGAATCAGAAGAAATCTCAAACGATCTCACTAGTCTAGAAGAATTATCCCTAATCCAAATAGTTCGCATAAACCATATAAGGAAACACGTAGCAAATAAGTGCGATAAAATAAACACACAAACAAAAAAGTGTGAAAAATCAAAAGAAAAATCCTATATCTAGGGTTTCCTAAAAAAAAATTGAACTAGACCTTGCTCCTAACTTTAAGGGCTAACAAAAACTAGGTAAATCAATAATTATTCGAACCGGCTTGGCCAGGTAGGTGCAAGCATTGCCAAGAGGCTAAACACCAGCCTAGACACCAAAACCTTAATTGGCCAGGTCAGCTTTCGCTTTCCTAGACACCAAAAAGTCAGAATAATTAAAGATTACTTTGTTTCTTAAGAACCTTCCTAAATGAGCGCGAGATTCCTAGGGTCAATGTCTTATTCAATTTTATTAAAGGCTAGGGTATGCAAAATTAGAGATTTATTGTTTTTGGGCTAAGGAAAGAGTGATGAAATCCCTTCCCTTATCTTTTGAGAGGTTTTTCCCTTAAGATTTATTTACAAAATGATGCAACAAACAAAGAGGTATAAAAAAACTATAAACATTTATGGATGCTAAACTACGTGCTCTAACTAAAGAAAAGAAAGAATTTAACGTACCTTGGGGGCCTCCAGCGATCACCACAATTATAAGGTACGAAAAATTAAAAACAAGAAAATAAAAATCTAGATGATGTGCCCTAAGTGATTAAATGCATGATGCAACAATTATGTAATTACAACTAATTTTTTTGGATATTAAAATTTTAATTTTTTTTTTGTGATTTTTGATTTTTTTTTCTGAATAAGGAAAAAAAACGAAAGAGGAGAGAGATACGGTTTACCCAAGCAAAGCTTCCAAAATTCCGAGAAAATTCTTCCGCTTTAATCCAAGTTTCCCGAATTTTCCTCCAAATTCCTCGAAAAAATGCAAACAAGAAAAAGGGTAAGAAAAGAGATAATCCGAAAAATTAAAAAACTAAGGTGCAAAAAATAATTAGTCCCCGGCAGCGGCGCCAAAAACTTGTTGTGCTAGAAATAAAGATTTGATTTAAAGTGCACAATCTCGTTTTAGTAATTTTAGATTCGATCCACAGAGACTTATTATTTTCGCAAACCTTAACCTTTAATTTAATCGAATTAGAACAAGTGTGGATTTTCGGAGAATTTTTACTAATTAATCCCTAAAAGAAAGTATAACTATTAAATCATTATTGTATTTCTAAATTAATTAAAAAAAATGAAAAGAGCAAAACTAAATTATTCTAAAAATTATTCCATAAATCCTAAATTTGAATTAAAACTAACTTTCATTTTAAAACTTTTTTTTTCTTTTTCTTTTTTTAAATTAAAAATTATTTACATAGAATTTAGAAAAATTGAGCATGTTGTTTTCGTAAATTAAACTAGCAAAAACCAACCAACAAAAGCTTTCTGATTCAACATCAAGACTCGAAATTAAACAGCAAACCACTGAACTAGCAACAACAACTAAGCACCATCGTGAAAACAAAACAACTCAGAGATAAGAAAATAATTAGCACTAGCAACTCAAACACAGGCAACTGCAAAACAAACATTAAACCAAACAACTCAAACAATAAACGAAGTGACCAATTCAGCAAACATTAACAATTTGAAACAGCTATGTCAACTCGCAGCAAAAACAACTACGAATCTCCCCAGTTAACTCATTACCCATCGACTGCGAACAAAACAAACACCTCGCATCAACAAAACAGAACTCGGCGCAAACGACAAAACTACAAAACTCAGCATTACAACAAGACTTAACAAAATTACACAGTAAAAACTCGGACAACTACAAAATGCAGGATCTCAGAAATCAAACTCCAGCCAAAACACCTAGTTAACTTGGCAAAGACAGAAAAAGAATCCATCAGTACGACAAATCAGTATAGACCAATACGACTAAGCAAACACAGCAACTAAATGAAACAAACACAAACATTTGGGAAAATAAACACAAGACACAAACCAAACACAAACACAAACGCAAACGAACTGCAATTGCACAACTCGGATAAATGAAACAAGAACACAAAACTCGGTTTAACAAACGAAATAACAAAGGGATTACAGCGATTTGGCAGAACAAAACACATAGCAACGCAATGCAAAACTCTAAACAAACAGCAAAAAATAGAAAGAAGACAAAAGGAAACGCAGAAGAACAGAAATCGAAACCCGAAATTTTTTGGTGAAGGACAGAAGGGGAGGAATTAAAATGAGGAATTAAAAAGAAGAGTGAGAAAGTGCTGGTTTGTTTGATGAGAAAGAAGAAGGGGAGATGGGTGTATGTGTGAATCAAAGAAAAGAGGGGTGAAAATAAAGAGGAAGAATTTGTTTTTAAACAAAAGAATAAACAAGAAGAATAGGTGAGTCGCAAGTTTTGTTCAAAGAAGAATGGAGAAGCAAGGAAATGGGTTGCTTAACACTTGAATAAACAGGGGAGGCTGAAGTGTTTCGAATAAAACCAGAACAAAGACAGAAAATAAATGCTCAAATTTTATTAAACTAATATTTTTGTAATTTTTTTATTTTTGAAAATTAAATATGAAAATAAAGAGATTATCTAGAAAATTAAATTACTCTAAAACGATGATTTGAAATTATAATGCCCACAATAAAATGGAAATTTAAAGGGGCAAAATTACGAATTAAAACTAAAATTAAAACTACGAACAAGAAAATAAAAATCGTTATTTTTAACCCATAGTGGTTAGCATTTCGCTACTTTATCCACTAATCGGATTTACAAAAATAACGAAGCAAGGTAACAAAAATGAAAGAACAAGACAAGTAAATTAAAGGAAATGAAATTGCATTAAAATAAAAGAGAGTGTTTACAAGATTTGAAACTAAAAAAAAAATACAAGAAATTAAAGCTACCCTAAAATCTAAGTTTTTAAATACAAAAGGGGTGGGGGGTATTTATAGGATAGGAATTAGGGTTAAGGGGGGTGTTGGGTAAATCCCCACCATACATTTGTGGTGTGTGGTGGTGAAATCCTAGCCATCTATTTGTTTCATTTTCCCTTAAGCTTTGAAGAGTTGATCTTGGCCATACACTTATGTAGTGTGTTGGGATGATCTCCACCTTCCACATGTCCTCCAAGATTCCTTTTCCACCAAGCTCCTAATTCTTTTTCCTCTTTTCTTTTAAGTCCTTTTTCTTCCTCTTTTTCCCTTCATTGCTCTTTATTTCTTTATTTTGCCATTTCTTTATTTATTTACGAATTTCCTGAAATGCAACAAAATAAATTATTAAAATACGAGTTCAAGCAATAAATAGGTAATAAAAATATGCACTTATCATTATCATCTATGTTAATTGGATGTTTGCTACAATTGGATGCTTGGAGGATTACTCAACTAAGGTGGAGAGATATATTGAAGAAGATATATTCCTGATGTTTGGAGGATTCATTCTTCTGAAAGAGGAGAGATATATTGAAGTGGATATATTCAAGCTTAAAAGCTTACCTTATAGTAAGGGAAGTTTAACTAAGGGGGAGAAATATATTCAATAAGCAATATACATTAAAGCTTACCTCATTCTGATTGGGGAGAGATTAGTCAAGATAAGTTTATCTTTACCTCAACCAAAGAGGGAGAGATATTCAAGAACAAGCTTACCTTAGTGAGGGGGAGATTTTCTATCTAAGGGGGAGATATATGTTAGAAAAATGATATACCTCAGAAAGGGGGAGTATTCACCTTGTGAGGGGGAGATAGAAGTATTTGCCTTGTCAGGGGGAGATGAAAAGTATTCACCGTTATAAGGAGGAGACATATCACCTTAGGTAGGGAGACATAAGGAAGGAAAGAAGTATGAAACGACAAAGAAGAATTCTTCAGTATGTGGTTGACAAGTCACATCATTTACCACTGAAGAATTTACAAGTATCAGCTGATAATGTTCAATGTTAGATGTAAAGTGTTATCAGGCAGATATGTCAAGAAATGAAGATGAGTTACTTAATGAAGATCAGTTCAGTGTCAGAGGAACAATCATCTATCATTTCATCTACTGAGATTCTGGAAATGTTATATCTAAACCAGAAATTTTTTTAATGTATTATTTACTATAGTTCTTTAATGCTTTATCTTCTTCTTGTTTTTAGTTGAGTTATCCTCTAGGAATTTGTATGTTAATGTTTAACAAACAAATAGGGGGAGATTGAAAGTCATATGTTTACCCTATTTGTAAACATCAAAGATTCAACTCAACTATAACAAGAATGTAATAGTAAATAGTACATGTACTGTCACAGGGGTCTCAAATTCATAACTGTCAAGAGAAAGAAGACAAAGACAATCTACCGTTTTGAGGTAAACTACACTTGAAGAAGTTCATTCAGTTGATCAAGCGTCAGTGGAGTAATCAAGATAGTGGGTTCTATTTATAGTGACAAGAGGTTCCTACAGTGGCAGAATACAGATTATAAAGGTTTGAATAAAGAGTGAAGAAAAGGATGACAGGAACCACAGCTTTAAAGTCAATATATGAAGAACAGTCATTGCAGTTAGTCACTCATGAACCAGATCGTGCATCGAGTGTCAACATCATGCAGTGGCAGTTTCTTCATTCACTTTAGTGGTTCAAGCTATCAAGACTGGCAAAGGAATAATCTTTGTGGAGGATCAGATTTATCAAGACATGGAAGACCACAAGGGTTATGCTATCAAGGAGGTGTATTAATTTTCTCTTAATTGATTAAATCATTTGGTTGATTTATTTGATAAATTATTCTATCAGAATTAATTTATTTTGTAAATTAATTAAAAGGTTAATTAAGTTGGAATTAATATAATTATCAAAGGATGATCAAAAGTTGAGAAAGGATATAGACCACAGCTTAGAGTCAAAATGAAGAATATAGATTGAAGTTAGTCGTTCTTGAACCAGACCGTGCATTGGGCATCAACAACTATTCAGTGGAAGTTTTTTATTATTTTCAGTGGTTCATAGAGTTAAATTGATTATTTAATGATTTAAGTTAATTCACTTTTAATTAATATAAATCATTTTAGTTGATTTAATTAATAAATTAATTCTAAAAGAATTAATTTATTTATTAAATTAATTATTGTATTAATTAAATCCGAATTAGTTAATTAATCATTAAATAATTAAATGTCTTAAAATGACTTAAACAAAATATATTACAAAGCTGCTTATGCTAAGTCATTCTGATTTAAGTCATGCTGCTAAGTCATACTGATTTAAGTCATGCTGTTAAGTCATTCTGATTTAAGTCATGCTACTAAGTCATTCTGATTTAAGTCATGCTGCTAAGTCATTCTGATTTAAGTCATGCTGCTAAGTCATACTGATTTAAGTCATGCTGCTAAGTCATTCTGATTTAAGACATGTTGTTAAGTCATTCTGATTTAAGTCATGCTAATCTAAGTCATTATGCTAGGTCATACTGATCTAAGTCATTATGCTAGGTCATACTGATCTAAGTCATTCTGCTAGGTCATACTGATCTAAGTCATACCGACCAGCTAAGTCATACCGAACAAAAGCTTGAAGCCACTATGACTTGTTAAGTCATACCAAAGCCATTTGCTTGTTAAGTCATGGGAAGCTTTATGTCATACCGACAGAAAAAATCAAAGAACCAGACATAAGCTTTGGTTTTGTTTAAATAGAAAAGAAGGCGGCTGATCAATACAACAACTTCACAATTTCCTTTCTCCATACACAGAGAGAGAGAGAGGGAGAGAGAGAGAGAGAGAAAGAGAGAGAGAGAGAGAGAGAGAGAGAGAGAGAGACGGACCAAGAGAGATACAGAGGGGAGAAAAAAGAGCACCAGAATTATATTTTCTTCTCCCCTCTAGAGCTTCAACTTAGTTTTAATTACTTGTAAATTCATCTCTAGTATTCATTGTAATATTTTAGCCACTAGAGTTTGATTACTTGTACTATTGAAACTATTTAGCGGATTAAGTTCCCTAGAACTTATATCTCGAATAGCTTTTTAGCATTCGATCTTTTATTACAAATATAGAAAAGTTCATGTCGAAATTTCTATAGAATTTGTAAAATTAGTTTGGTCATCAAACGTTGTAATTTGTACCCGTGTATTTAGACACACCCCTCCAAGTTAATATAAATTTTATATTCAACTTGAATATTGGCTTCGTTTTATTCCGCATCGAATTGTTTAAAAATTAATATACACCCAAAGAACAATTTCGATAAAATGGTATAGTTTGTATTCAACCCCCCTTCTACAAACTATTTTGGACCAAACAATTGGTATCCGAGCCTTTTGATTGACGCACAAATCAAGATCCTTATTTTTGTGGTCCTCCAATTGGTCTTCGAGCTTGTTGACCCATACACAAATTAAATTCGGTATTAGACCAGAAAGTCAACTCCTCTTATTTTCAATTTTTTTTTAACTTACAAAAATTTTCAATTCTTTAGATTTTTGAACTTTAAATAATTTGAACTTATTTATGGATTCTTTAACTTTCAAAATTTTCAATTTTGAGATTTTTGAATTTTAAATAATCTAAATTTATTTTCGAATTCTTTAACCTTCAAAATTCTCAATTTATGATATTTTTGATTTTTAAACAATATGAGTTTATTTTCAATTTTTAATTAACTTGAATTTATTCTTGAATTGTTTAACTTCAAAAATTTAATTTTATGATATTTTCGATTGTTATATAATCTTAACTTATATTCGAATTTTTTAATTCTTGAAATGATTATTTCTTGAAAATTTTGATTTTTAAACAACTTGAGTTAATTTTTCAAATTGTTTAATTCTCAAAATTTTTAATTTTTGATACTTTCGAATTTTAATCAACTTGAATTTATTCTCGGATTCTTTAACTCTCAAAATTTTCATTTCTTGAGATTTTTTGATTCTTAATAAATTTGACTCTAATTTTGAATTTTAATTAATTTGAACTTCCTGTCAGATTTTTTATTTCTCAAAAATTTTCAAGTCCTTGAAGTTTTTGAATTTTAAATATTTTGAATTTATTTTTAGCCAATGGTTCTAAGATGATTGTTAGCTGAAGATTCCTCCGGACGTCAAAGATGATTTTGAATCTTTTGAAGAAGATGTATTTTCCAATGGAATTAATTTCTACCTATTGAAGAAAAATGTGGAATTTCCTCAAAGGCTTACTCCATAGGATCCCACTGGTTTTTCAGAAGCAGCAATGGAAGAGATTTTAGTGGATAGAATTTTTCTTGAAGATTTGAATTAACTCTATTGATTTAGTGATATACAAACACTTAGTGGATTTCCCCAATGCTAAATCTAAAACACTTAGTGATTTGTACCAAAGCAATATTTAATCAAGAATCAATAGAGATCATAAAGAAAGGAATCAAGGAGGTTAGAGAATGGACAAGACTACAAACATCTCAGTCACAAATTAATGATGGAACCTTATAATAGACAGGGAGAGTTACTAATTCAGAAGGAGTACTATTAATGCTACATCCAAGGATCAAGTCTATCTAGTCCAAAACAAAAACTCTTCATGATGTAGTTCAACTTCAAAAGGTGGTTACAAGACTGAGATGGTGGAAAGAAACAAATTTCTTCATAGCTTTATCTTTAAACATACTGCATGAACATTATTGAACTTCTTCCAAGATGATTTATTTAATAGCCTATATACATTCTAGTTACTTTGAATAACCCTAAGCTCATTACATTATTGAGCTGTCTAGATAAAATTATTACAAGATATCAAAACAAAGTACAACGGAAACTTATACTCTATCCTAGTGGTGAAATCCACTACGTCATGTAAAGTGACACAATCACTTGATGTAGACTTGTTATTATAGTATTCAGGCATGCCTCGTGCCTAACATACTGAAACATTACATGGATATTTTCACGAGGTTTTGAATAGAATGATGGAGTTTATCAAAGAAGTCATTACACCAATAATAGTTGACATAAACGTTAATCTTTCAAGAAGACATAAAGAGCTGCTAAAAATATTTCCAGTTAGAACTTATTTAATTATTTATTAATAATATGCTAATAAAAAAATTACTTTCTTAAGTTCATTATATATATATATATATATATATATATATATTACATGGGCAATAGGCGCATTAGATGTCACACTTATTCATGCAATTGTTCCAGTTGGTCAACAAACTTATTATAGAAGACGAGAAAGAGGAGAATGCTACCAAAATGTGTTAGAAATTTGTGATTTTAATATGATATTCACATTCGTGTGGGCTGGATGGGAAAGGATAGCACACGATTCTAGAATATTAAATGAAGTTGTATCAGATGCCGATGTCGATTATGGGTTTCCAGTTCCACCTCCACGTATGTATTATGATGTAGCTTAAATTATAATTTTTTTATTAATTTCACACATTGATTGATTATATATTATTTTTTGTAGATAAATATTATCTTAATGATGCTGCATATGTAAACACTCGTGATTTCTTAACTCCATACAGTAAAACAAAATATTGGCTAACTGGTTTTCATAGACGGCGTACTTTAAGTAAGGAGGAAAAATTTAATCTTGATAATGCTCAATTGAAAAATGTAACAGAACGCGTATATAGAGTACTGAAAGCAAGGTTTCCTATATTGAACATTGAAGCGGATGACACCTTACACTTTTTTCACGCAAAGAGATATTGTGATTGCATGTTTTGGTGTTCACAAATCACAACTTCATAAGAATTGTTATGCCCAAATCTAGCATAATGGCTAAATTGATTTGATTAGCTAAATTGATGGTTCATAATCTATGATGGGCCTAGAAGATGAAGATTGGGTCACTAAAGCCCATTATTGGAATCAGCCCAGCATGCCTTGGCAATAATATTTCTATCACAGGAGCACCTCGTTCGCTTCATAATTTGCGCCTCGCTTTGTGGCGCCTCGTTTTGGTATCACATCTGTCACTTACAACGAGATCATCATCTCTCCTCTGGAAGGCTCATGGCCACACTCAAGGTCGCATGAGTAGCTGAGCACAGGGGTCGCTTCGCATGGCCAGGCCTCTCATGGTCGCATGCAAGGGCCCTGTTGGATCTTTCATTCCGAACCAATCCATTCGAGGACATGGGTTTCTACAACTAGACCATGGATCATGGATAGGATTGATGACTCATTGCCACGTCAGCCCTAGCTACATGGGTTTGGACTTTGGCTTATCTCTTAAAACCCTAGCCCGCCTAGGTAACTTGTGGCCCAAGAACTACGTCAGGCTTGATCCCTATAAATAGGGTACGTAGGCACCTTGATACGGATGAGAAACAGTTTACCTGAAAAACACCTATCAAGCTCAGCCACATTCATACACACAAACCCTAATCCTTTGTTCTTCTTTTGTTAGTAAAATATCCGTATTTTGCTCCGATAATTCAGCAAACCTCAAAAATATTGTTATACAATATTCTCCCTATAACATTTGGCGCTAGAAGGAGGGGCCTAGTCATTGAATTGGGAGAACGATGACTAAATCACACAAAAAGAGGAACGATGGTGAGACCCCGGGATCGCATAAGGTGAACAAGGACGATCCCCTGACGAGAGACCCCTCAGAGGACGAAGCGTCCAAAGACAACTCTAAGACTGGGAACAGGGAGGAGCACACCCCCCCAACACAGAGGGTGACATTGAACAGCGAGGTCATGTCTTTTCTAAAAGGCCTCGGTGAGCAGGTGACCGCTGTGCATGAAAGGGTCGCAAAGGTAGAGAGGCGCTATAGTTCTAGAGGATCGAAGAGGAATGCAAGGACAGGCGGTAGAGCACCTGGGGAAGGAAGCAAACTCCCCCCCTAAGAAACTCGTTGATGACTTCGAGGACGTCCTAACAGATCAAACCAACCCTGACTGGAATGAGGGGGAGGACTCGCTCGGACAGAAAGGGGGATCGCATGACAAGGTCGCCTCATCTGAGGGGAGATCGGTCAGTGTTTTTGACCGTCTCGGAAAGAAGCTGACTGAGCATGACCTTCGTCTAAAATTGGAAAAGGTTAATGCGCCTCGTCATGAGGAATCTAAGAACAGAAGTAAGGGTACACATCGACAATTGTCTCCTCGAGATCGCGAGCGGTCATATCGTCATGATGACAGACCCCCCTCTCCCCGTAGAGTGCGTGAGCGGTCCCATCGTCGCGATGACAGACCCCCGTCTCATCGAGACCAGGAACGATCTCAATATCTTGAAGAGGATCGTAGAAAGAAGGATCGCAGGAATGACCAGGAGGAGTCCAGTGTCCTAAAAAAGACCCAGTCTCATCATGGAAGTACTGGAGGTAAAAAGGAGGCTGAAAAGGAGGTCAAGGTAGGAGACTATAAGCTAGAGGAGTTGAAGAAGGCCCTGGACGCGATGAACAATGAGAAACGAATCTTTAGCACCATGGGCTCGTCATCGCCCTTTACTCATGAAATTCGAACCGCTCCGCTTCCTGCAGTGTTTCGAGGCCATCAGCATGATATGACCTATAATGGCGACACTGATCCAGCGGAGTTCGTGATTCGATTCAACAATGAGATGGATGTTTATCAGGTCTCATTACTAGCGAGGTGCAGACTATTCGCGGCCTCGCTGAGGGGAAGTGCTCAGCAGTGGTTTTCGAAGCTAGGGGCATTGATTGTCATCGATTCTTGGGAACAATTCGTGGACATCTTCATCAAACAGTTCCAGTCCTCGATGCTCTATGCACCCCCTGTGTCCACCTTGGCAAACATAAAACAGAAGGAAGGTGAAACCCTTCATGATTACTTCAAGAGATTCAATGCTGAGGTGCCTCGCGTGCGAGGTGCAAATGACGAAGCTGTGAAAAATTTCCTCATCGCTGGAGTGAGGGAAGGTACGGAATTTTGGAAGAAGCTACAAGAACAGACCCCTAGCACTCTCTCTGAATTGCACAAGGTCGCTGAGCCTTTCAAGCGTGTTGAGAAGTCACTCACGGATCTGAAGAAGAATAATGAAAGGAGTGGCAGTTGGAATAGGAACTGGGGGGTAAAAAGAAAGGACTCCAGGAGTCTGAGGCGAAGACGGGATCGAAGTCGAAGCCCCAGCCCAAAAAGGAGAGACCGCGATCCTTTGAGGCGATCCCCACCGAGATCTCGCCCCGCGAGGGATGAAGACAAGTATATTCCTCTGGTCGCCCCAATTGATCACATTTATGCAGTCAATGAAAACAAGGGAATATTCAGGAAGCCTACACCGATGGGTCTGAAAGGGACCGCAAACACTAGCAGGTATTGTGCCTTTCATGAACAAACAGGGCATGATACATCAACCTGCCGAGAGCTGAAGCAGCAAGTGGATCAGTTAATTCGTGAAGGAAAGTTAACTGAGTGGGCGGTTCGCGAGGTGAAGAAGCATAATCCCAAGTCTGGCCTTGGGTATAATCAAGCCCCCCCACCTGAACAGAACCCAGTCATTAAGGAAAGGGAAGCGCGAGGCGGAAGTATTCATGTGATAATTTGGGGACCCCACATCGGGGGAGACAGCAACAAAGCCAGAGAGAGGTATGCTCGCGAGGCCAGGGAGCGACCCCTCACTAATGTACATCACTTGCAAGAGCGACCCCCAAAGCTCTTTAAGGGGGAAGATACAAACATCATGTTCACTGAAGAGGACGCGAAGTGGGTTCATCACCCTCATTCTGATGCCCTCGTTGTTCGAATTCGTATTGGATCACAGAATGTCTACAGAGTTCTGGTTGATAATGGGAGTGCTGTGAATCTCCTGACATACGAGGTCTACCAAAAGATGGGCTACGTGGACAAAGATCTTATCCCAACTGTGGGACACTTATATGGTTTTACTGGAGCCTCGGTGAGTGTCAAGGGTCTCATACGACTTCCTGTGACTTTAGGAGACGAGCCCTGCATCACTACCCAGATCGCAGACTTCATGGTGGTGGATCAACCTTCAGCATACAATGCTATTGTAGGGAGGCCCATACTTAAGGAAATGAGGGTGGTCACTTCTATCTATCATCTTTCCATGAAGTTTCCTACCCCAAATGGAGTGGGATGTGTCAAGGGGGCGCAACATGAATCACGAGAATGTTACAACAATGCCCTTAAGTCCGCTGAAAAGGGTGGCATATCTATGGTAGACAGGATGGAAAGCGAGGAGGAAGATAGGGCTCGCAAATCGGCCTCACGACCCTCAAATGAATGCAACATTATATCAATTGAGGAACTCCCAGCTGGTTATTTTGATAATTTGGGGATTCAGGTAGAACCAGTACCAGGTGCTTTGATGATGGGAACCTCGCAGCCAGTAATGGTTCTCCAAGAAGGGATTGTTGAAGAGGCTACAGATAGTGATAGCGAGGAGAGCCCAGAGCAGGCCGCTGTGCGAGCCCGAAAGGGAAAATGGGTTCGCAAAGAAACATCTACACTGACAGAACTGCCAAATGGTATCACACAGACAACAACTGTTGTTAAGGAGTATGGGCACGCAGTTATCAACCCCTGCGAGGCAGAATCGAGTCAGGCTCGTGAATATGATCTAGACCTGGATCCCCGCATCCCAGAGCATGTGGAGCGAGCTGGGGCAGCTGAAGACACGATCCCTATTCTTGTTGATGTGCAGGACCCTTCAAAGGTGTTGAAAATAGGGTCGCAACTCAACCCTGATCTGAGAGAGAAATTGGTCACTTTTCTGAAGGCCAACCTTGACGTGTTCGCCTGGTCGCATGAAGACATGATTGGGATCGATCCTAATGTGATGTGTCATAGGCTCAACTTGGATCCAAGCAAAAAAGGTGTTAGGCAGAAAAGGCGACCCATAAGTGGAGAGCGAGCCGAGGCTCTCAAAGAAGAAGTGGATAGACTACTTAAGGTCGGGCTCGTTAGGGAATCATTCTACCCTGACTGGCTCGCGAACCCTGTCCTCGTGAAGAAGCAAAACAGGAAATGGAGAACATGTGTGGATTTCACTGATCTCAATAAGCATTGCCCAAAAGATAGTTTCCCATTGCCAAGGATCGATCAGCTAGTGGATGCAACAGCAGGGCATGCACTTCTCTCCTTCATGGATGCTTATTCTGGGTACAATCAGATACCCATGTACGGTCCTGATCAAGAGCATACCTCGTTTATCACAGATAGAGGTCTCTATTGCTACATAGGGATGCCCTTCGGTCTCCTTAATGCTGGGGCTACCTACCAACGGCTCGTCAATATGATGTTTGAGAAGCAGATTGGGAAGACAATGGAAGTTTATGTAGATGACATGCTGGTAAAATCCAAAGAGGCTGGGGATGACATCGCCCACCTCGCTGAAATGTTTGGCATACTGAGGAAGTACAAAATGAAGCTCAATCCACAGAAGTGTGTCTTTGAAGTTGAGTCTGGAAAGTTCTTGGGGTTCATTGTCAATCACAGGGGAATTGAAGCGAACCCTGCAAAAATAAAAGCCTTGGTGGACATGCGATCCCCAAGAAGTGTGAAGGAAGTTCAGAGTTTAACGGGACGGATCGCAGCCCTTAACCGGTTCGTCTCTAAATCATCAGATAAATGCCATGAATTCTTCAAGGCAATTAAGAAGGTTGGAAAAAACTTTGAGTGGACCCCTCAATGCGAGGAGGCTTTTCAAAACATCAAGGAGCAACTTGGCTCGCCACCAGTATTATCTAAGCCCAAGGACGGGGAGACGCTCATTGTCTACCTCGCAGTGTCAGAACATGCGGTCAGTGCAGTGCTAGTTCGCGAGGAGGGGAAAGTTCAGTATCCTGTGTACTATGTTAGCAAAAGGATGTTAGATGCCGAGACTCGCTACACAAACATGGAGAAGCTAGCCTATGCCCTGGTGCTGGCCTCGCGGAAATTGAGGCCCTACTTTCAGGCCCATAGCATTGAGGTTTGCATAGCCTACCCATTGAGGCAGGTAATGCATAAGCCAGAATCCTCAGGAAGATTGTTGAAGTGGACAGTGGAACTCAGTCAATTTGATATCGAGTTCAAGCCTCGTGGTCCCATTAAAGGTCAGGCACTTGCAGACTTCATTCTGGAATTCCCTCCTCAGTCTGAGGAAGATAAGTTGGCTATCATAGCAATCCCAGAGACCGCATCTAGCGAGGCAAAGAAAGAAAATTCCGCCTCGTGGTGGGAATTATATGTTGATGGAGCATCAAATAAGGAAGGAGCTGGGGCTGGTATCGAGTTGGTAACACCAGAGGGTCGCAAAATAAAAAGTGCAGTGCATTTTGCTTTTGAAGCCTCTAATAATGCAGCAGAGTACGAGGCCCTCATCATTGGTCTTAAACTTGCATTGGAGATGAAGGTGGAGAATCTGACTGCATACAACGATTCTATGTTGGTAGCATATCAGCTATGGTGTGGATGGCAAGCTAGGGGTGAGCAGATTGAGCTGTATCTGCGATGTGCACAAAGATTGGTTAAAAAATTCAACAACATCAAAGTGGTTCACATCAGGAGAGAAAAGAATCAGGGGGCTGATGCACTAGCTAAGTTGGGATCGCGTCGCGAGGCCACCTTACTTGGAATTATTCCATTGGAAATACAAACAAAGCCCAGTGTGCCAGAGGAGTTTGTTATGGAGATAGCAACCCCAGGGTCGACCTGGATGACCCCTATATGGGAGTATGTGAAAAGTGGAGCCCTGCCTAAAGACAAAAAAGAGGCAAGAAAAATCAAATATCAGGCGGCTCGCTATGTCATCTATGACGAGGTCCTGTATAGAAGAGGGTTCAACACCCCGCTCCTAAGATGTGTGGATGGAGAAGAATGCAATTACATTCTCAGAGAAGTTCATGAAGGAATATGTGGCAATCATTCGGGGGGTAGTTCTCTAGCCCAAAAGATTCTTCGCCAAGGGTACTACTGGCCTACTTTGAAAAGAGATGCTTTTGAGTTCGCTAGAAGGTGTGATAACTGCCAAAGGATCGCTAATTATAGCAGCGCTCCTGTCTCGCACCTCACCTCGCTAACGAGCCCATGGCCCTTCGCTATGTGGGGGATTGACTTAATTGGGGAGCTACCTAAGGCCAAGGGAGGTGTCAAGTATGCAGTTGTGGCCGTTGATTATTTCACCAAATGGGCCGAGGCTGAGCCACTTGCCACTATTACTGCAAAGAAACTCAAGGACTTCGTGTACAGGGCAATTGTGTGTCGCTATGGGATTCCTTATCAGCTCATATCAGATAACGGAAAGCAATTTGACAGCAGGGACATGAAAGAATTTTGTGAGAATTTGGGGATCAAAAAGAGTTTTTCAGCTGTGAGTCACCCCCAGACAAATGGTCAAACTGAGGCCATTAACAAAATCATTAAACACACTCTGAAAGCTAAATTGGAGGAAAGCAAAGGCAATTGGCCTGAAGAATTACCAAGGGTCTTGTGGTCATACAACATGACCCCAAGGACCACAACTGGAGAGACTCCTTTTTTCCTAACATATGGCTGCGAGGCCATGGTCCCTGTTGAAGTGGGCTCCGGGTCGTTTAGAAGGGAACACTACGATCCCGAAGCAAACGAGGTGAATCATAGATTGTACCTAGACATGATAGAAGAAACAAGAAGCGAGGCTCAGCTTCGCCTCGCGGCTTACCAACAGAGGACAGCGAGGTACTATAAAGGAAGGGTCAAAGCAAGTTCTTTAAAGACAGGTGACCTCGTGCTTAGGAAAGTCATGCCTAACACTAAGGTCCCGGGCCATGGTGTCTTTGGTGCTAATTGGGAAGGACCTTACAAAGTCTATGCTACTCTCTCAGAGGGAACTTATTACCTCACAGACATGAAGGATAAGGTCATTCCGCGAGCTTGGAATGCGGAACATTTGCGCAAATACTATCAGTGAAGGCATCGCTCCTGGTAGTTTCTATCTATTTCGCATGAATAAATTCATACAAAATGCGGGGGGGTAGTGGTCGTATTGACACCCTCCCTTTATGATGTAATGACATTGGGCCTCGCCCCACTTATCACTTATTGGGCCTCGCCCCACTTATCACTTTTTGGGCCTCGCCCCACTTATCATTTATTGGGCCTCGCCCCATTTTATCATTTATCGGGCTTTGCCCCGCTTGTCAGCTTGTTTGGGCTTCGCCCCGTTTATCAATATAAAAGTTCAATTTCTCTATAAATTACTTTTTATTGTGCACTTTACTTGCTTGTTCGTTAACATTAACATACTAAGGTCCAAGCCATCTCAACGATGCAAGGATCGCATTTGAAGTTACTGCTACAACAATCTAAGGAATCTAAGCAAAGTCATGCAAATCTAGTACTATTCAAGACAATTCAACATGCAAAGATGAAAAGTAAAGGTATAATTTCGAGGCCAAAGTATTAAGGAAGCGAAGCTAAATTACTCAGGCGAACATGTTATGTGCAAAAATAAACAACACAGGGTGGAAAAGTAAAACGCGATTTCAATCCACAATTAGAGGGTCGCTACGCGATCCCAATGCAGTTGGCAGAGTCAAGGCGTTATCAAAGTTAAATAAAATAATATTACACGTTGCGAGACATTCAAGGGGTGTCCGCATCCCCAGTTCGATATTTAGAAACAAAGGAATAATTCAAGGCTTTGCGGCTTCAGCTGCTTGGGCTTGTGTGGCTTCGCTAGCGAGCCTGGCTGCCTCCTTCGCATCCTCTTCTTCGATCTCTTTTCAAAGAGACTCTGCGAACTCAGCATTTCCAGGCCCGAGCTTCTCCCAGTCGAAGTCAGGAACTCTTCGGATAAAGGTCTTCATAAATTCAACCTGGGCAGCCTCCACTACAGCATCGTGGTCAAGCTTGGCAGCCTCGAGCTCCTTCTTCAGCTTGCCGACCTCTTCCCCATGTTCTCTCCGAAGAGTCTCCTCGAGCTCCTCCGCTTCCTTCAGGGATTTGCTGAACATATTCCTCTCATCAGTTATTCTCTTGAGCTCGGATCGCAGAGTAGCAGTTTCTGTTTCGAGGGCGAGTCTGTGAGTCTTCATCAGCGATCTCTTGTCCTCTTCCTTCTGGAACTTGAGGACTGCGACCTCCTTCTCCAGTTTGGTTTTAACGGAAGCAAGGGTCTTCAGCTCCTTAAGATGAGAAGTCTGACGGATGAACGCTTCAGACAAGCATGTGGACAGAGACTCGGCATTATCAATCAGCTCGGCCCCCACCCAGCTCGTACACTCCTCTTCGGTAGCATGATTATACCCATGCTTCGCGAAGAGGTGATGAACAGGGGTAGCAGTGGCTGGGTGTTTAGGAGCAGGAAACACAGATTCATCTTTCCTGGCCTTCTTGGAGATGTGATCCTCAGGGGTACCTTGGGTTCGCTGAACGATCTCGGTGTTCTGCGACAAAGGTGGAGGAGGTGGCAGTTCAGCAGTTTTTGGCTTAGGAGGGATTGGAGCAGTCTTTGCGACGGGAATGGCCCCGCTCTTTTGGAGGAAAGGAGGTCTACGGCCGCTCTTACCCGACATACTTGAAAAATGGAAGTAGAATAACATTAGAAGCCCAATAATACAAGTTATGCAAATGCAAGAGCAGTAAGGATGAATGCAGTGTTAAAGTTAACGAGGACGGAGTAATGATCGTGTTATAACGAGGAGAATACCCTCGCCTGTGGTAACAACAACTCGAGAGGACGAGGCCTCCTCGCGAGCCTTTCTTTTCAAGGAGGTCTTCTTTGCTCCTGAGGGCCTCGTTTTCGAAGGAAGACCAACCCCTTCTTTCAAAAAACCGCACTCAATTAGGTTCTCGAGTGAAAGAAGAGTTCTAATGTTGCGGGCCTCTCGCGGGGTCTTCAGCACGTCATCAGCACGCTGCTTCTCTTCGCCCTTCAGGACGGTTCGCACTTAACCAACTGCGATCTCAGGAAGGACGAGTTAGCGCATGGATCGAATGGAAGGAGGATGAAGTTAAAAGGATAAGTTCAATACCTGGAAGACAGTTAAAAGAAGTCTTGACTCTGGGCACGTCGTGGACATAGAAATAAGGACCTTTCCACGAGCCGGCATTACTTGGGGCACTGTGATATAGTTCTTTTTTGTTAAACTCGGGCCACATGGAGAAATAAACGTAGCCAAAGTCTGATGCTCCGCATCGCTTCAATTGCAAAAAATAGCCCATGGTCCTCGCATCCAACTCAGGATAGCCAAGCTTGTGGTAAAGAATGTAAAGGGCAATCATAGCTCTGTAGCCATTGGGATTTATTTGAATCGGGGCTAGATGGTACGTTTCGCAAACATCCCTAATAAAAGGGTGAAGGGGAGAGGATACGCCTATCTTCATCATTGCCGAAGTTAGAACCATTCGAGGCACTCTGCCACCATTCTCTGGATGATCAAAGCGGTAGCATCGCATCGCAGACTTAGGGAGAATAATTTTTCCTTCTGGCCTGAAAATGTCGACCACCTTAGCCAAAGATTCTGTATCTAGGGTCGTTGACAGATCCCTGCAGCCTAAGACGCGAGGTTGGCCGGGTTTCACTTTCGAACCTGGTTCGATGTCTTCAGGACGAGGACCGCCAACATATATGGTCCCTTCTAGCTCAGGCTGGGGAGTTGGTTCATAAGGCTCTGGAGAAGCTTCTGGTATGTAATTGTAATCAGTGAAATTGACGACTTTGGCTACTTCATCGAGGCCGCCATCATCAGAGGAAGGCTCTTCGTAGTCAGAGTCATCAGAGTCGGCTTCGTTATCAGCACCTCCCTCGATGTCATAATAGGCATCGCCTAATGAATCTGTTGGAGAATCACTTATGTGAATGGGCGACACGGTTTGTGATGGAGGCAGGGTTCGTGGTGGAGGCGCTTTGGAGAGAATTTCTGCTGCCCTAGCGCTGAATTCATCTCCTTTCTTTGTCAAAGTTTCGATGTCATGTTCGATGTCAGTCATGGTGTGAGGCTCGTTCTCAGCTGGGAGTACATCCAGAGATTGATCCCGCGAGCTTGAAGGGTGCTTTGTTCTCCACGAAATCAGGGGCACTTCACGGGTATATTCTTCGTTAGACCATAAAGGATCGAAGTATAGTTTGAACGAGCTTTCGCTGGTGCTCGTAGCTTTTGCGATGTTGGCTGCGACAGCATCGCTGATTTGTATATGAGGCATGGGAGAAGGTGTCCTTGAACTATCGTCTTGAGACATCTGAAAAGGGTGAAATGATTAAGTGTGTGCTCTTACAGAAAACAAATGAAGGAGGAAAGAAACAAACGAACAGAAAGGCTCTATGTGTTCTCGCATCGTTCACAGGGAATATGAGGGGTCGCAATCCTAAGGGGAAGGCTAACGTTCTTAACCTATGTTTCTATCTAAGTAATTACGTATCGCACTCCTACAATAGCGAGGACGGGTCGCATCATAAAATTGACATTTTGGGATCGCAGTTATTTGGGTTCGCATCGCATGCAATTTAAGCTATCTAATCATGCAATTACAATGAAGAATAAGCATTTAAGTGCAAGAAGAGAAAAAAGGCTTACTTTTTCTTGAAGAAGTTGAAGAAATCGAAAGAAACTCGGGATCGCTGGTGAAAGAGCTTGAAAATTCTTTGCGTTTGATCTGGGAGCAAACTGACACCACTTCGACAATGTGTTTGTGAGAATAAAAAAGGAAATGATAGTGACAAAGGTATATATAGCCATCAGGAGAGAGAAAGACATGGGACACGTGTTGAAATCTCGTCCGTTGGACACACATCTCGAGACACCACAGCTGTCAAAACCTTTCAAATTCTTGGGGTCGCGACTACTCCAATGGTTATACCTGCTCTTGGGCTCGCTTCACGGTGACAACTCGTATTCTTTGAGTCCACATCGCATCACCAATGGCAATATGGACTCGGGGGCTAGTTGTTATGCCCAAATCTGGCATAATGGCTAAATTGATTTGATTAGCTAAATTGATGGTTCATAATCTATGATGGGCCTAGAAGATGAAGATTGGGTCACTAAAGCCCATTATTGGAATCAGCCCAGCATGCCTTGGCAATAATATTTCTATCACAGGAGCACCTCGTTCGCTTCATAATTTGCGCCTCGCTTCTTTGCACCTCGTTGGCTCATGGCCAGACTCAAGGTCGCATGAGTAGCTGAGCACAGGGGTCGCTTCGCATGGCCAGGCCTCTCATGGTCGCATGCAAGGGCCCTGTTGGATCTTTCATTCCGAACCAATCCATTCGAGGCCATGGGTTTCTACAGCTAGACCATGGATCATGGATAGGATTGATGACTCATTGCCACGTCAGCCCTAGCTACATGGGTTTGGACTTTGGCTTATCTCTTAAAACCCTAGCCCGCCTAGGTAACTTGTGGCCTAAGAACTACGTCAGGCTTGATCCCTATAAATAGGGTACGTAGGCACCTTGATACGGATGAGAAACAGTTTACCTGAAAAACACCTATCAAGCTCAGCCACATTCATACACACAAACCCTAATCCTTTGTTCTTCTTTTGTTAGCAAAATATCCGTATTTTGCTCCGATAATTCAGCAAACCTCCAAAATATTGTTATACAATATTATCCCTATAACAAGAATGAATAAATTGCAAGATGAATTGTTTGATCAATATGACCAAGATAGTGATGATGATGAAGATGAAAATGAAGAAGAGTTTGATGAACCTGAAAATAAACTACATTCAGGTTTCGAGGGAAAATAATTTATTAATAATTTGCGTGACCGAATTGCTTTGAAACTTCGGTAACTTCTTAGTGTAACTTTTTAGCTTTAGCATGTACTAGTTTGCTAAAACAATATGAATTTTTTTATTAGTTTTTTTTCTAATTTATTTTTTTGTTAATAATATTGTATTTAACAAAAATATAATTCAAATGAAGTATTAAAAGTATTTGTTAAATAACATTATTCACTTATAATGCTAAAATAAATAAATTAGTATCATTCAGATATTTCAGTAATTTATATCAAACAATATTATTCCTTAGAATTCATATTATTATTCATTCATAAATTTTAATCATTAACAAATTTATTATTCAAATATGTCAAATAACCCGTTAGTAACTCATATGTTGTAACTTGTAACTACACAGGCATTTTCTTATATTAAGATGGATATATACACAATGATTGATACATTTTTTTCCATTCTCTCTAGTTTAATGTAATTATTTTTTTCCGATTTATATTAGTTTTGTAATAATTTGATAACAAAATGATTTTTTTTAACAAACGTTTCTGTCGTGTTATTAATTTACTCTAATGTGACATTTTCTTTAACTTTCTAATTTAATAAATAAAAACTGAAAATGTGTAAAATAGAACATTTATACGTTTATTTATTATTCATTATATATATAACCAATATTAAATAAGAACTAGAAATCAATATTATTTAATTATTTATTTATTATTTATGAGTGGGTTTCTATTGAAATGGCGCCACATGACAGTGGACCCTATTGATATAGCATTGACGTGGCAGTAGACCCTACTGATATGGCGTTGACGTGCTAATTACTAAATTACATAAAATTGATCACTAAATTACACTATCACTATAGTCTATAATATCGATCACTAAATTACACTATCATTAATTATAGAGATAATTGTCACTTATTAAATATCACTATAACTATAACTAATTATCACCCGTTTACGTAGTTATAATTTAATATTGGTTTATATCAAAACATGGAACCTATATATATATATAGGCCTTTACTCCATACAGAACACTCTTACATAACAAACAACAAAGAACATCTTAGATCTATTAGATCCTTTGGCCCCGTTAGGGGGACCCAATACAAAAAGTTGTTATTTTTTTACCCTCTATCAAGCCTGCAAAAAAAAAATTTTGAAAATTACTGTTCATTGATGACGTCATTGATGTCGTCATCATGACGTCATCAATGAACAGTAAATTTTCAATTTTTTTTTGCTGGTTTGCTAGAGGGTAAAAAAATAACAACTTTTTGTATTGGGTGCTATGACGGAACTCTTAAATTATATTAGATATGAGGTGTTCTTTATTGTTTGTTATATAAGGTGTTTGCTATGGAGTGCAACTCTCTATATATATATCATAATATAACTAAGAAGTAAAGTCAAGACTCTATATATATATATATATATATATATATATTCTCTTTATAATAGAGTGGTAATAAACCAAACCAAACCAAACATACCCAGTATATCCCGTTTCGAACGGGGTCTGGGAAGGGTAGATTGTACGCAGACCCTACCCCTATGTTGAAAGTAGAGAGGCTGTTTCCGTGCAGACCCCCGACTTAGTGCAACAAAATTGAACAACAAAATGATGTAACAACAAAATGATGTAACAAAAAAATGGAGATAAAAATTGAGACACGTGATTGGACATGCGATAAATTTCTGAAAGTACGTAGTCCATAATTAACGGTAACAATGTGAAACATCCGTATAGAGCATCTCCAAGGTTATTCGTATTTTTCTTTCTTAAATCTATATTATTATATAAAAACCGAAACATTAAAAGTTTGGTTGGTCGGTACGGTACTTGGTTTTACTTATTTACCCTTATTTAACGGTACATAATTATCCTTACCTAATTATTTATATTTACTAATAACTAATAAATTTCTTTTTTCAGAGAAAACATGTTACCTTTACTATTTTTCAATAACTAATCAATTTCCATTTTCACATAAAATATGAGCAATTCTATTTAATAAAATAAAATATTATAATTATAATTACTAATAATTAACCAGCTACCTCTTTTAGCTAAAATACGTTATCTTTTCTATCTTTTTTATTATTTTTCCATTAAAACATGTTCAGGTAGCTTTATTAAGTAAAATGTTTACTTTTTCAGGTAAAACATGTTACCTTTTCTATTTTTCAAAAACTAATCAATTTTCCTTTTTCAAGTAAAATACAATATCTTTTAGATTTTATCAGACAAATTTTTTTTTCTTTTCTTAAAACACTATGAACAATTCTATTTAATAAAATAAATTATTCTAATTAATAATAATTAACCAATTAACTTTTTCAATTAAAATAATTTACCTTTTATATTTTTTTTAATTTTTTTCCAGTAAAACCTATTCGGGTAACTTTATGTAAGTACAGAAAAATAATAAAATAATAATAACTAATAATTAACCAATTATATTTTTCAGCAAAAACATTTCATCTTTTCAATATTTTCAAACTAAAATCTATCATTTTCTAGAAATATCATGAACAATATTTATATAATTATTATCAGATCATATAATTTAAATTGTTTAAGCCAACAAATATCCCATTTTCAAACTTAATTTTTTTACTTAATTATCTTTATTTAATCTATATCTATACTATTATATAAAAGCCGAAACATTAAAGTTTGGTTGGTCGGCACGGTACCTGTTGATTTTACTTATTTACCCTTATTTAACGGTACATAATTATCCTTACTTAATTATTTATACTTACTAATAACTAATAAATTTCCTTTTTCAGAGAAAACATGTTACCTTTACTATTTTTCAATAACTAATCAATTTCCATTTTCACATAAAATATGTGACACCCTCCAAATCCGGGGTCAGAAGATTTGGTCGTCACGAGAAAATCCTCAAAATAAAACATTTGTTTAATAATAATCATTCACTTGTGATTGACCAACATTGGAAATATAACATCTGTGACCCCAAATATACCAAGATCTTTTAAGGTTATAGGGCTAGAAACAAGAATCCAAATTCCATTAAGTAAAAAGTATTCATTCTTTACAACATTCTCTTTGATCAAATCTTAAATCACTGGTGTAACTTCGATAAGAAGTACGCCAGGCCAACTAGGCTAGTACATAATAATAATAAATATTAGAACTCAATCATATAAAATAGTTCTTACACTAAATCCAGACATCCTGAGCCAAGTCATCTTCGAAATAGCATCACGCTTCTTCTCTTTCTGAACTGTGCGGATAAGTCTCGCCAAACTACGTTACTGAAATGTTAGAATTTACAACAGCAAGTATGAGCGAAAGAAATGCTCAGCAAGCGTATAAAAATTTTGATACAAAAACCAAGATAAGTGGGGTATAAAATCAACTGAAATGTAAAACAGTTTATAGAGAAAACTGAATCAACAACTGTGATATAATTCAAACCATAACTGAAATCATTTGGCATGTCATAAAAATGAATCATCTGCCAACTCAAAATATATAATAGCCATTCTGGCGATATGGATTGGATATACATAACTGAAACACCATTGCCCCCTGATCAGGTTCAAAAGCAATGGGACCCTTTATACTCCACTGGTACAGCTATACCCGTGTGTATAATCCGGATTTCATGAGGGTACCAAAATAGGCAAGTAATGTTAGCCTATAGGAAGATGGAATGGTTACCATATCCTCCTTAAATATTGCTGGACCATGAAATCATCATGGCCTCCTACGCTTTACCATTTGCCAATCCAATAGAGCAATTTCCGAATTCAACAGGAAATGCTTAGTTTCACATACAGTTCACATCCCTATTATTTACTACGATAATAAGGATATGAAGAGTTTATCTTAAACAATGCCCCCCATCAAGGGTACCAATATAAAGCAACTTTGTTCGCACAAAAATATTTAAGAACCACAAATAGCTCTGAACAATAACTATTTGTCATGATATGAATAAATGAAACAGAAAATAAAAAGTGTTTAGGATGATCAAGAAAATACTTGCCTCTGGTCCTTAGTTATTGCGTACGCCGAGGTAATACAACTATCTTTTTCTTCTATCTCACGTCATCATGTCCTCTGTTTTAATCATTCGTTGGTTTAACAATTTAGCGATTGCCACGAATCTGATCCGTCAACATCGAGCCCGCGCGTCTACTTCTATAGTCAAACATAAGATAATACCTCAGTCTTCAGACGACAATTCTGATATTCTAATAACGGTTATAAACTCAAAAGTTTTAATCCATGCTTACCAAAATCTCAGCTGAAAGAAAATAATCGAAAATGTCCCCTTTGAACATATACGTTTTCCCGGTGTTAAAACACCTCACAAGTAAACCATCAATTCCACAAACAATACTTTCATCTCCAACCTTCTTTCTTACAATCCACAAACAATACTGCATTCATCTCCAACCTTCTTCATCATCTACTTATCTCCGCTGACAAACCTAAGTCAATATTCAATAATTAATCCTTGTGAAAATAAACGATATCTGACCATCCTGGTCAGTCAATCAAAGAAAACATCGTCTACTCTTAACAGCATCTTATAATATAAATAATATAAACAATTAACACATATTAAATCTATATATCGATCAAAACTCGATTTATATTCTAACCCTCGATACTCAATACCTAAATAATTCATATTGCACGTAAAAAGACTCGATAAGTAAATCACATAATCACATAGCACGTAGATTAGATCATGAAAAGATCTTATCGGGGTGTTTTTAAAACAGAAAACGGGTCAAAACCCTAATCACGGGATATGACCAACTTATCAAAAAGGTTCGGTAAAAAGTCGACCCAAATTTAAAAGTTGAATTTTAAATTAAAATCATTTTTATAATAATCGGGTCATTTTTCTGATTCCAAAAATATTTGTCTCGTTTAAAATCGACGAACGATTGAATTAATATGCAATTAATAAGAATAATTCAATTAATAATTAAATTAATTGAATATTCAAATTAATTATTTATTAATCACTAATAAAAATATAACAAATATTTTAGAATAAAATATTTGAATTCAATTAAGTCAACTATATATTTAAATAATAATTAATTAATATAATTAATCAATTAATGAAATTATTATTTAAAAATAATTAACTAATTTAATTTAATTTTTGGAAATTAAAATAATTATTCATAAAAGAATTCTGAATTTTAGAAATTTTTATAAAAATTTGACCCAAAAACAGTTTTTTTGAAAAGTTTTAGAAATTTTTTGGATCAAACGGCACTATTCATCACCATCTCCACACATTCATCACCAAGAACACCAAGAACACTCAACCACCATTAATGGAGGTTCGCCGGAAATCTGGAAATATTCCGGCGACCATAAACAACTCCGGTGAGACCATTCGAGGCTTCAAAACACCCCAAAATGCATGGGTTTTTGTTGGTTCATGTACCAAATTCACTCCACAATCCAATTAACATGACAACACAAACCCATAATAATCAGAAGTTAAAATCCGGCCAAAAATCAAACTAACTCCGGCCAAAAAAACGTTTTTCTACAATTCGAAACCAAATTGTATGTTTAACATCACAAAATGAAGCTTATAACTCATATAATCTACCCCTAACACCTTACATACAAACAATCAACAAAAGTTTTGCAAAAATGATTTGAAAATCGGGCATAAACTAACAAACTTGAATATCACAATCCGACTATAGAATGATACAATTAATTACATGAATCGACTCTAAATCATCATATAAAGCTATTGGAATCATCAAAACAACCGGAAAATCACTCAATCAAAAAGTCCTAAATTAGGCTCAAGAACCCTAATTTTCGAATTGATTACACTAGCAATAGAACAATGAAATTGAACATATAATTGGACTCCTGGAATCAATATGAAGCTATACAAACCATCAATTAAACCGTAAAATCAAAGAATCAAAAAGCCCCAAATTCTAACATGAACCCTAGTTTTGCAGAATTAAAGAAAAATTGATTTAAAATCGAAAATTTACCCTCTGATGAAATTGATTGTAAATTATGAAACTAGAGATCAAGAGCTTTGATTCGAGTATAAGAAAAACAAAATCCGATATTAGAAACACTTTCAAATTCAGCTTTGATCCTCAAGAACAGGAGAGAGAAAATATTTATTTTTATATTTATCTATATATATAAACTGATTTTTATGAATTTTAATAAATAAAAAAAAATCTGATTGCTATTTATATAATTCAAAAATTAATACCCAAAAAATATTTTTAACCCCTAATTAAAATTATTAAGCCTTAAAAATAATTTTTATGGGATAAAAATGTAAAATTTTTATTTTTAAACAAATATGATAAAAATACCAAAATTTCCCAAAAATTATGAATATTAAAAAAATTACAAAATAATACATTTTTGAATATCCTAATGTTATATAAAAATAATTTTATCAAAAACAAGGCCTCGAATTCAGTATAGGGACTGGGTCCGAAAATTAAAATGCGAAATAACTATATTTTAAAAATATAAAAATTACAGAAAAATAGAATAAAATATTTTATGCTACACAGAAGTCACATAACACATACGAGATAATTTTCCTATTTAATAAAAATCATAACGTGTTTAAATGCATTAAAAATAAACTAACACACAGTAAATTAAACTAAAAATATATTTTAATATAATAAATTACAGATAATTTTCCGTGATTGATCAAAAATATAAAATACAAAATTTTCAAATATTGTCATAATGCACCCAAATATTAATGGGGCACGGATAAGATACCGGGTAAAATTTTAGTATGAGAAAAATATAGTTTTGATCCTTAAAATTCTAAAATAATCTCAAGTTACCAAAAATGTGAAAATACTAAATTTTAAACATTTTAATAATTTATACAAATAAAACTTTTGTACACGGGTAGAATATCGGGTATAAATTTTGTACCAATAAAATACCAACTCGATCCATAAAATTTTAAAACAAACTCAATTTATCACTATTGATAAAAATATAAATTTTTAATAAAATAAACATTTTTACTAACACAGAGAGTACCATATACAGTCTACCCGAATAACCTATTAACAATTAAACACATATCTGCATTCAAATCAAAATTAAATATTCACAATCTTATTATTCCTTTATGGAAAACCAATAAAATATTTAAATAATAATAATAATAAATCCGGAAAAATCGGGGTTGTTACAAAATATGAGCAATTCTATTTAATAAAATAAAATATTATAATTATAATTACTAATAATTAACCAGTTACCTCTTTTAGCTAAAATACGTTATCTTTTCAATCTTTTTTATTTTTTTTCCATTAAAACATGTTCAGGTAGCTTTATTAAGTAAAATGTTTACTTTTTCATGTAAAACATGTTACCTTTTCTATTTTTCAATAACTAATCAATTTTCTTTTTCAAGTAAAATACAATATCTTTTAGATTTTATTTCACTGAAAATTTTTCTTTATTAAAACACTATGAGCAATTCTATTTAATAAAATAAATTATTATAATTACTAATAATTAACCAATTAACTTTTGTAGTTAAAATAAGTTACCTTTTATATTTTTTTTAATTTTTTTCCAGTAAAACTTATTCGGGTAACTTCATATAAGTACAAAAAAAATAATAACATAATAATAACTAATAACTAACCAATTATATTTTTCAGCTAAAACATTTCATCTTTTCAATATTTTCAAACTAAAATATATTATTTTCTAGAAATATCATGAACAAAATTTATATAATTATTATCAGATCATATAATTTAAATTTTTTAATCCAACAAAATTCATGTCTTAAATTTTTTATTCAAATTTAAAAAAAGTTTCAATTATATTAAAGAACATCCGTGCATCGTGCGGGTTAATACGTTACATTTTCTATTTTTTTTTTATTTTTCCCAGTTAAACCTGTTCGGGTAGCTTTATTTAAGTAAATATTTTCTTTTTCAGGTAAAACATGTTATCTTTTCTATTTTTCAATAACTAATCAATTTTTTTTCACGTAAACACAGTTTCTTTTAGATTTTATCTAACTAAAAGTTTTTTCTTTTCTAAAAATACTATGTGCAATTCTATTTAGTAAAATAAAATATTATAATTACAAATAATTAACCAATTACATTTTTCAGTTAAAATACGTTACATTTTCTATTTTTTTAATTTTTCCAGTAAAACCTATTCGGGTAGCTTTTATTTAAGTACAATAAAATAATAATATTGTAATAACTAATAGCCATCTGATTACGTTTTTCAGCTAAAACATTTATTCTTTTCAATATTTTCAAACTAAATCCATCATTTTCTAAAAATATCACGGACAACATATATATAATTATTATCAGATCGTATCATTTAAAATTTTAAGCCAACAAAATTCATGTTTTAAATTTTTTATTTCAAATTAAAAAAAAAGTTTCAATTATATTAAAGGACATCCGTGCATTGCATGGGTTTTAATCTAGTTATAATAAAATAACATTTACTTTGAATATTGATAATCAAAAAATTATTTTACTTCAACGGTATTCCCTATTTTAATTTCCTATGATTAAAAAATTAATATTTAATCATTATTTATAAGAAAGTTTTGATGAGGTGGTATTATATGGGAGAAATTTTAGTTTTTCTCCACTAAAATATATTGGGAATTGGGGAAGAATCATTGAAAGAAAATTTTTTGAAACACAACCCCAATAATTATTTATATGGAAAGGATATTATAGATAAGGGGGACTACGGCCGAAGGTTCATTGTCGATTAATTAGCAAGAGGACATGATAATTATGACAAATTAGTAGCTTAAACTTACAACACTACTTAAAACACAAACAGTTGAAAAGCAAGCGACCCTAATAGTTGGGAGTCGCTTGTCAGATTACAATTAAAATGCCAAACCCAAGGTTTGGTTATTCCTAATTAGTTAATTAGATTATCTAATCTAATTAATCACTTGGCACGATCAGTAATGACATTGAAACCCATCTCGTCTGCGTCTGTTGCCTGAACTTCATAGCTGATTCCATCTAAAGCTCTCCTTAAACCATCTTTCGAGGTTGCATACAACATTTTTGCCCTGATTCTTGATGCCGTTGGAGCCCTGCAAAATACATGTTATTCAACCTTTTTTTGCTAATCAGTTGTACAAAAATAATTGTTTTGTCACACTAAATCCATGTAATTGGTGGAAAAATATACAAAAAATCGGTAGGAATCTATCATACTGTATATATAAATATACGTCCTCTGAAAAATCAATATACCGAATATGTTTGGTTTGTTTTTATTGATAAAATTACACTATAAAATATACCATACCATGCGATGAAGAAAATCTTGCTTTTCCGGCAATTGTCAACAGTAACGAAATCAAAATCAAAAACAGCATAACGGCAGTCATCACCAGGCAAGGAGGCTGCGAGATCATGGTAGCTTTCTCCAGCACCTCCCACCTTATCGACCGTGACCAGCTTGGATTTCTCATCAATTTTGAAAACAATATAACGATGCACTTTCTTCCATTTCATCTCCATGAATGAGTTCTTGCATTCCTCAGTCACCCACATGCCCATTGTTGCCTATAACAAAACAATTGTACATCAACCATGTAACAAAATTTAAATAAATGTACATCAAACATCGAAAAAAATACTAACAAAATGGAGATAAAAAAACAAGTATTGACTAGCTAAAACATTTCAATTGACGAGAGTAGAGTTTATTTTGTATGTGTGTGTGTACCATCTTGAAAGCCATAGCCATGGTGGTGGTTGAAGCTGGTTTTTTTCCCGGCTAGAGAAAAATGAGTAGTGTTTTAGTAGATACAAAATGAAAGTACAGATATGGTAGATTAGCTGAGGTGAAGTGGTGCCTTTATATAGTGGTATGGTTAGTAGTTTACCCCTGGAAATAAGGTTGTTTACAATCTTGTTGCATGTAATCTATGTGCCTATAGAGCCCATAGTTGTCCTTTTCCTTTCATATATGAATATATTTACTCTGTATATCCCGAAAAAGAAGTGGACCCCATATCATTTTGCCTAATTGCTCCTCATTTTACAATTGTATTTTTTGCATGGGCAGGTATTGGGTATGTGTTAGAGAATGTTGGATAACTATGGCTGGTATAAGATCTTACTCCCTTCGTCCCAAATTGTTTGAACCTCTTTGACTTTCACGGAGATTAAGAAAATGTAGTAAAAAAAAGTAAAGTTAATTGAAAAGTAGATAAAGTGGTGGTACCTATCAATATTTAATAATAGATGTGAGATAATGGAGGAAAGTAGTGGGTGTAATAATGTAAAAATGATTATAAAATGGAGTAGTGGGTGTAATAGTGAAAAGTAGTGTTTAAAAATAGTAAGTATAATAGATTCATTAGTTTTGGGACTTCCCAAAAAGGAAAGTGTGTCAATCTTTTTGGGAGAGAGGGAGTAATATTTTTAATTTTATCTGGCCCCATTTGAATATTTTAGATACTTTTTCAATAAATAGATATATATGAACATTTCTTGATAGCTTTTTCTGAATTTATTAATTTTTACTTGCTACCTTCGTATTATATACTCCCTCTTTTTCTTAAAAAAGTAGCGGTTTATAATTTTACAAAACCAAACGTATTTAAGTTTGACTACAAATTATACATTATTAATATATAATTTTATAATTTTCAAAATAAAATCTAATAATTTATCATATATAATTTTTAGAGTAAATTACAGAATGGTGGTCGTATTTTACATCGATTTTCAAAAAAGTGACCAGTCTTTCAATTTCTCAAATTAGTGGCCAACCTTTCACTTTGTCTTTCAAAACAGTGGTCAGTCTTTCAATTTCTCTAATTAGTGGCCAATCTTTCACGCCGCCTTTCAAAAAAGTGGCCAATAGTAGACTAATTATCTCTAAAGTGGCCACTTTTTTAAAACGCGGAATGAAATGTTGGCCATTAATTTGAGAAATTGAAAGACTGATCACTGTTTTGAAAAACAAAGTGAAAGGTTGGCCACTAATTTGAGAAATTGAAAGACTTGTCACTTTTTTGAAAATCGGTATAAAGTACAACCACCACTCTGTAAATTACTCTAATTTTTATGATATTTTTTTCGTAATTTTTATGTCTAACAATATTTATTAATTGTTAGTCAAAGTTAGGTTAGCTTGATTTTAAAATTTTTTAAACCGCCACTTTTTAAGGAACGGAGGGAATATAATGTAAGCATTATGCTTTTTTTAAAAAATTATAAGAATCTCTATGTTAGTATTTAATTTCTATAAAAAAAAACTTTTTTTAAGTAAAAAAAGGAAATAATTAATTAAAAAGAATTATCCGGAAAAAATTGGTATAAGAATGAAAGACACTCAATGGAGTCAATGCCAATAGACTTATTAGAGGATTTTGGTCATATTTCTTACAATCAATAGAATTGTAATTATTTTTATATATTCTCTTTCAGGTTTTTCTATTAATTTATTGAAATACATGCTTTTAGATAGATTTGTAAAACATCATTATTCGACTTAAATTGAAACTGTTATAATGAGTCCTGGGGTTTTAATTTTTAAAATTTAGCACAGAGTTTACAGTTAAACCATTTTAAAGTAATACTTTGCGATAGGAGAAAAATATTATTATATCGAATTTATTATTTTATCGATATAATAATAAAATATTAATTTATCGATAAAGTAATATATTATTACTCTAAAGACATTTATCTATACCATCTATACTATATTATTAAAGCCGAAACATTAAAAGTTTTGGTAGGTCGCTATTGGATCTATTTATACGGGCCTGCTTATTTTAAAATAATATTTTAATTATATAAATAACTAACTTATTAACTTTTCCGCTAAAATAAATTACTTTATTCTTTCCCACTAAATTATCTCATTCTCCATAAATATTACGAGCAACTTGCAATCCTATTAATATAATAATAATATTATAATTACTAATAACTAACCATTTATCTTTTTCAGTTATTTCTTTCTAACTAAAATCCCTCATCCAACTTGACAAAAAAAAAAAAAAAATCCCTCATCCAAAATATCACGGGTGAACTTGCAATTTTATTAATAAAATAATAATATTATAATTATTAATAATTAATCAATTACTTTTTTCAGTTAAACTACGTTACTTTTTTATATGTAATCTTTTTTTTAACAAAATATCTCCATTTCGAACATAATCACAAGCAACTATATATATAATTATCGTCAAATCATATCATTTAAAGATTTTAAGTCTACAAAATTCATGTCTTAAAAATCTAATTCAAATTAAACAAAAAATTCATATAATAAAAAAAAAATTCGTGCATCGCACGGGTTCTAAGCTATTATATTATAATAAGCGGAATAGGGTATAATTTGTAGTTTGCTTACACTTTTCTTTTTCATTAACAATTTGGTTACACCTTTCTTTTTCATTAACAATATTCTTTTTGTGTATCTTTTAATATAAACTTATTTTATTTTATATAAAAAATAAATCTATACTATACTATAAACAACCATTAGATCTTTCAAGTCAAATTAATTATAACCGTTACATATAATAATATCAAAAATTATTTAATACATAGGTCTAATGTTCGAATCACACCAGCAACATTTTATAGTTAACATTTATTATATTAATTTTAAAAACCACACTTATTAGATCTTTCAAGTCAAAATAATCATAATCGTTAGATATAATACTAAAAACTATAAAATACAGAGGTATAAGGTTCACATCTCGCCAGTAACATATTATAATTAATATTTATTATATTAATTTTAAAAATAAAATAATAAAAAGTAACCCGTGCTTTTCACGAATTATAAGCTGGTGTATATAATTTGTCATATATTTTAAAATTAGTAGAGATTTTTGGTGTAACTTATATCATATAAACAAATTTCAATCAATGTTAACCATGAAGGAATATTAGATTCATCATAATCAAAATAATGAGATTATCAAATCATTTTAACTTAATATTTATTCAAAATCAATGATCATAATCATGTTAGAGTTATTTCAAGAGTTATTATCTAATGTTATCAAAGTAAAGAAATTTGATGCAATACGAAAAATATGTAAGGATATAAAAATTGTATATGCTCTAAATAAAATTAAGAATGAGATTTACTTTGATTTTGGTAGGAAGTGAAAAGAAATGAATATAAATATTGATATGGGTTAAAAATAAACCCTAAATACATAATTAATGTCGCATTAGTTAGACCTGATCTGGGCCAAGAGCATGATCAATCAAGGGGACGCCCAGACAAGGCATGTTCTAGAGCCTAGGGCCATAGATATAGAAATCTAGAAGGAACTAATCCCTAAAAGAAGGATCTAGAATTACCATCTCGAGAAGACTTGTCCACCAAGGCGCTGCGTCTCCAAGAAACCTACTCCTATAAGGAATAGTCTTCTAAACAAGGAAGGAGGCCGAATCCAATACAAACAAGGCATATAAAGGGCTATACCCCTCAACCTAGAACTACGTCTGACTTGATTCTTAACAGACTTGAGATACGTAGGCATCTTGTGAAGACCCGGTTTATGTCACGAAACGCAAGCACAACCATTAGAGCTCGAAACTCATCACCCTTTGCATTTATTATGTTAGAAACTTAGGTTTTATTCCACAATATTTGGCGCCGTATATGGGAAGAGGATATTAATCATGGCAAGAACACGAAGCACTCCGGCTGATCAGGTGGTGGAACCACCACCACCTCCTTCAACGGAGGTCCCCACTGTAGGAGTACCGGTCTCAGGTGCTCCCACAACGGGTTTCTCCACCACGGTGATGCCCCCGCTCAATAATCAAGGGACGAATCTCCAAGGCTCGAATGCCCCTTTGATAAACCAAAGGACGGTTCCCCCTCCATCAAGGTTTGTCTCCCCCGTGACTGCAAACGCACCTGCTGGTTTGCAACTCTCCAGCGAGGTGTTTCAGCAACTTATCTATGGGATGCCCTATGCTGGCAATAGGAGCACTCTCCCACCTCCACCTCCTCCTCTAATAGTTTGGAGCCAATTCAAGTAGGACGTAGTTACCGCGACATCTCTGGACCATACACCACGGATGAGGAGGATTCATTTAGTGAGGACCGACCTCCAAGGAGGAGACGTCCCAGTAAGGCGACTGTTGACAACCACTCCGAGTCTCAAAGACCACCAATGGGTCCAGTTAGTGAATGGGAGATGAAAGAATGCGTACGCGCGTATAAGGCTAAGATACAACAACTCAAGAAAGATATGTAGTTCAGAAAAACGCATACCACCACAAGGGGACAACCCCATCATGTGATTAACTTGGATTATACTCCTCAAAGGATACGATCTGATATCACAAGAACTGTGAAACCAAGAGCTGATCCCAAAGACTTGATGTAGCCAGAAGATCCTGATGACCCGACTCCTCCATTCACGGAGGAGGTCATGAGTGTCCACATATCCAGAAAGTTTAAGATGCCCGTGATCAAGCCCTATGATAAGACAGGAGATCCCTCAAACCATGTAAGGGCGTTCTCTAATGCATTGTTGTTGCAATAATTGAGTGACGCTCTCAAGTATAGGGCTCTCACGTCTGCCCCCGAACTCAATTGGCTCCTTCAAGGAGTTAAACACAGCTTTCATTAGCCAATTCATAAGTGGAAGAGTCCATGAGAAGAGCTCTGCATCACTGATGCAAGTAACGCAAGGAAAGAATGAAAACCTGAGGGATTTCCTCCAACGGTTCACCAAGGAGACTCTAAACATCCCTGATTTGGCTAAGCACCCACCGGAGAACATGACTGAGCTCCAATAGAGAGCAAGTAGGTATATAAAGGCTGAAAAAAGCATGAGGAGAACATAAGCCCCGACTACAATCGGTGGAGACAAGAACTCTAAGAACGAAAAATGGAGCAGGAGTACAATGTCAAGGACAAGTATCCTCGTACTGACAGAGACTCTGATTCGGCTCCTAAGAAGGGTCAAGGACCAAAGTTCACTGAATTTGCAAGGTTAAACGCTCCAAGGAGCCAAATCTTGTTGGAGGTCGATAAATTTAGAGACTTTAGATGGCCAAGGCCACTAAAGGGAGACCCCGAGAAGAGGAACAAGGATCGGTACTGTAGATTCCACAAAGACGTGGGTCACAACACTTATGACTGTAGACAAATCAAGAATGAGATTGAATACTTAATCCGAAGAGGAAACCTGAACAAATTCACCAAGGGTGAAGAACGTGGTAACTAGAGAAGGGACTATGAGAGAATGGATAACAATCGAGATCCCAGCAATTAGCCCCGAGGGCCAGTGATAAACATGATCTCCAGAGGCCCAACAGTGGCTGGGCCAACTAGGAACTCTCCGAAAGCTTATGCTCGAGAAGTAATGCATATTATTGGAGAAGCACCCCAAGCGTGTTAGAACAGAAGTAGAAATTTCTTTTGATGATTATGATCTTGAAGGGGTGAAGTTCCCCCACGATGACCCACTGGTCATTACTCTCGTGATCGGGAACTCGGAAGTAAAGCAAGTCTTAATAGATGATGGAGCTTCTGTGGACATCTTGTTCCATGACACATTCATCAAGATGAGGTATAATGACTCCCAGTTGACTCCTTCTAACATACCTATATACGAGTTCAATGGGGTGGAGTCTAGGGTTGAAGGGATGATCTAACTACCAATTGCAATTGGACAAGAGCCAAATGAGGCCACTCAAATGCTTAATTTCTTAGTTATCAAAGCAGCCTCCGCCTATAATGTTATTCTTGGAAGGACTAGACTACATGCTTTTAAGGATGTGGCCTCAACGTATCATTTGAAAATCAAGTTCCCAACTATGAACGGTGTAGGAGAGCAGAAAGATGACCAAAAGATGGATAGATGTTACTATGTAGCAGCTCTAAAGCCTGATGGAGTCGGGGGGCAGGTCATTCCAATTGAGGATATGAATGTCCGAGAGGATGAGGAGCATAGAGGGAAACCATCAGAGGACTTGACTCTTGTTCCCCTCGACCCAGAAAAAACTGATAAGGTTACTTATATTGGAGCCACATTGGAGGAACCCTTGAAGGGACGGCTGATCGAGTTCCTACAAGAGAACAAAGATGTGTTTACTTTGACTGCGGCTAATATACCGGGGATAGATCCCCAAATAATCAATCATAAATTGAATGTGGATCCTATATGAAAGACGGTCAAGCAGAAAAAGATGAACTTTGCTCCAGAAAGGCAAGATCCCATAAATCAATAAGTGGAAGGCTCCTAGAAGCTGGGTTCATCGAAGAAATTCAGTTCCCTGAATGGTTGGCTAACCCAGTCATAGTCAAGAAAGCTAACGAAAAGTGGAGGATGTGCATAGATTTCACCGACTTGAATGATGCATGCCCCAAGGACTGCTTCCCCCTACCAAGAATCGACACTTTGATAGATGCCACTGCTGGGCATGAGATGCTAAGCTTCATGGATGGCTTCAGTGATTACAACCAAATCAAGATGCATAAGGAGGACATCCTTAAGGTATCCTTCATCACTGACTTTAGTGTTTTTTGCTATCTTGTCATGGATTTTGGACTAAAGAATGCAGGAGCTACTTACCAACGACTTGTAAACAAAATTTTCAAACACATCATTGTCAAGACAATGGAGGTGTACGTAGATGACATGTTAGTCAAGAACCTCATGAAGGTAGACCATATAGAACACCTCATAGAGGTATTCAAAGTGCTAAGGCACCACAAGTTGATGTTAAATCCCACCAAGTGTGCCTTTGGTGTGGGGTCAGGAAAGTTTTTGGGTCTCATAGTCTTAAAAAGAGGAATAGAGGCCAACCCCGATAAGATTGAAGCTATCCTAGACATGGAACCACCGTGTTCCATCAAGGACGTTCAAAAGCTGACTGGGAGAATAAAAGCCCTAGGAAGGTTCATCTCCAAATCTGGTGACAAATGTTTACCCTTCTTTAAATTGCTTAAAAAAGTGAAAAAAAAATTAGGTGGACTCAAGAAAGCCAAGAAACCTTTGAGCGACTGAAAAAGTACATGGCTGAAGCCCCGTTGCTGGCTAAAGCAAGCCCGGGAGAAACTCTCTACCTATACTTGGCGGCTTCTGAGCAGGCACTCAGTGTTGTCCTTGTTAGAGAAGAAAGTAAGTTTCAAATACCTATCTACTATGTGAGCAGGATCTTACATGGAGCTGAGTTAAATTACTCCACCATCAAGAAATTCTCCTTGACCTTGGTGACATCTTCAAGAAAGCTAAGTCCTTACTTTCATGTGTACAAAATTGAGATCCTGACGGACCAATCTTTAAGGAGTATACTAGACAGCCTAAGAGCTAGTGGTAGACTGATCAAGTGGCCAATTGAGCTAGGATAATTTGACATCAAGTATAAGCCTCGAACAGCCATCAAGGCTCAGGCATTGGCTGACTTCATGGTTGAATGCACCATTGCCAACCAAGAAGTCGTGGGAGGGGGGCAACAGATGATACCTCAAGAAGAGAGCGAGTTAGCGAACAAGGACGAAGAACATGTGTCTAAGAAGAAAGAGTATTGGGTGCTCTATTTTAACGGGTCGTCAAAAACAAACTCGAGTGGAGCAGGCCTAGTCTTGCAAAACCCTGATGGGTTCATAGTGGAATATGCTCAAAAGTTGGACTTTTAGAACCAATAATGAAGCCTTGAATATGAAGCATTGATAGCCGGATTACTTAAGAGACTAGTAGTCTCTTAACTAAATGGTGAATTCGAGGTAAGAGATGAAACCATGGCAAAATATCTAAGGGTTATGAAAGATGTGATAACTCAATTCGATGAATGTCATGTGGAATACATCCCAAGAGAAGAGAATATTAAGGCCGATGCCCTATCTAAGTTCGCATCTTCGGAGATAGAGAACTATGCAGGGAATGTGTATTTTCAGGTCTTAAAGGCCCCAACCGTCAATTCAAAGATGGTGGAACAAATCAATGTAGGGAGTTATTGGATCGATCCCATCAAAGCTCACCTTGAAACTGGCTGGCTCCTTGATAATGGCTTGGAGGCACTCAAAATGTCAGTGAGTGCACTAAGATACGCTCTAATTGAAGGCCTTCTATATAAGAGGTCCTTTGTTATCTCGTACTTGAAGTGCTTAAGACCTCAAGAAGCTGAGGAGGCACTGAAGGAAGCTCATGAAGGGATCTATGGACAACACTTGGGGGGCAAGGCCCTAGCCCACAAGATCACCAGTCTAGGATTCTATTGGCCAGAGATGCTGGACAATGCAAAAGATTATGTGAAAAAGTGTGATAGGTGTCAGAAACATGCACCCGTGGTCAAGCAACCATCGGAGATACTAACTTCCATCAACTCTCCAATTCTGTTTGCCATGTGGGGAATGGATATACTTGGTTCTTTTCCCGTAGCATTGGTACAAAGGACATTTCTGATAGTAGCGATCGACTACTTTACAAAGTGGATTGAGGCTAAGCCCTTGGCCAAGATAACTACCAAGCAAGTTGCACACATTCTCTGGGAGAGTGTGATATGTAGATATGGAATCCCACTCATCTTTGTCACGGATAATGGGAGACAGTTCAACAACGAGAATTTCAAAGAATATTGTGATAAGAATCCTATTGAGCTCCGCTTCACCTCAGTTGCTCACCCTCAAGCAAATAGGAAGGCAGAAGTAGTCAACCGTATCATCCTTGACGGATTGAAGAAAAGGGTCGAATGCTCAAGAAACACTTGGGTCGATGAGTTGATACCGGTACTATGGGCATATCGCACCACTTAAAAAGTTACAACTGAAGCAACCCCATTTATGATGGCTTATGGAGCCGAGGTAGTGTTCCCCTTGGAGATCACTCATGTGTCCCCTATAGTTGAGGCTTACGAGCCAGAGACTAATGAGAAAGGAATGAGACTTGCTCTAGACTGGATTGATGAAGTCAGAGATGAAGCAAATTCTAAGAACATAGAACATCAAAAACGAGCCTCCCTCTACTACAACCAGAGGGTTAAAAAGAGGTTCTTTCGACAGGGAGACTTGGTGCTCAAAAAAATAGAAGCATCAGGAGTAGGCCAAAAGGGCAAACTAGCCCCGAATTGGAAAGGCCCCTACTGCGTCAGGGATGTGAAAGGCCGAGGAATATACAAGCTGGAGACGGTGGAAGGTGAAGAGATCCCAAAAACCTGGCATGCAATCAACCTAAAAATCTAGTATCAGTAGAGAAAAGTCTAAGGACTTATACCTATTAGGATTATGGAGTAGAAATAAGGTTCGATGAAACCATGACAGGGCATATAGCCTCGAGTAGGAAGATATCTATCTATGTAAGGGTTGAATCCCATTTCAAGATTGTTTATGCAAGTTTGTTTTTACTTCCTACGATTTTATGTACCAAGCACAGTGTGCGAGTCAAGAACGACTAAGTACCAAAAATAAATGGATATGGAAATGAAACAAACTAAATGCATAAATAAGGAGATCCCGAAGGATCAATAAGTTCGGTTACAAACCAACTGAAAGTCTAAGTCCAAAAAGGACCATAAATAAATAACAAGTCAGATAGATAAAGGCCACAAGCCGTCATCTAAGCCATACAAGGCCATGAGAGCTGGAGGCAACTACTCCCCACCAGATGAACTCTCCTCGGAGAAGGTTGGAGGAGCCGCCCCATTTTGAATCCTTTTTCCAGGAAGAGGTTGACGAACGGTTCCCCCACTTCCCGAATCTGAGCTCTCCTCGGAAGAGGATGATGAAGGACTAGCCTCATTCTGAATTCCTTTGCCAGGAAGAGGTTGGCGAATGGTTCCTCTACCGCCTGACCCCGGGTTCGTCAAACGGCCTCGTCCTCTAGAGGTTCAGCCAGAAACTCGACGGGATCCACTAGAACCTTAGGATTGTGATACAACCCTTGCACCGGATCCAGATGCAACAAGAGATCTGCATCCCCTAACAGAAGCCCAATTCCGGCTAGGATATGCTCCTAGAACAATAACTCCGGGATGATATCCACTGATGATGTTTACGGTCTTGTTCCACCCAGTAGTCAGAATATCAGGACGCATCTCATCATCATGCTGGTCGATGAAGCCAAGGAAGGTGTCCGACTTCAATTAATCATTAATGATGGTGCCATGACTCTACGGTCTTGGTCTCTAAAGTTGTGAACTTCCCCTTGTAGGAAGCAGCCTCATCCTCGGCTGAATAAGCTCTAGCCTCCGAGTCATTGGATTTCTTCTCTATCCTTGCTTTGTCCTTCTGTAGTTGCCTTTTCTCTTTCTGCAAGACTTTCCCTTGAATAATGGATGCTTGGAAATAGGCATTAGCCTGAAACAAAAAAAAAATACTAATTCAAAAATAACAAGTCAAGAAAGTATGAAGACACAAAGCTAGATGTAATAAGTTGCTCACCTGGTAGTGTGCCTGAACCCCCAGTTGCTCAGTTTCAAGAGCTTTGGAACCAGTAGTAATATTCACCATGTCCGTTTGAGGAATGCAGCACTTGGACCAATCGATGGCCAAGAGAGAGCTCCCGGAGACATAGTCTTGTTCATAGATGCCCCATTCAGGTATGAAGGCAGTCTTAACATTGCCGCCCGCATCTCTAAATCTCTTTCCCGCATTCTAATAGTGTGATAAGTATGCTGGGACCTTGTCCACGGGAGTAGCAGCCTCCTTCTGGATCTTCTTCACCATTCTCCTGGTGACCTGTTCTACCATCCCCGGCTCACGATCAAGAGCATTAGCAGCTGAAATGAAACAAGGCAAAATATCAGAATAAGAACAAACATAATCCAAGATAATCAAAATACAATAAAAATTACCCTTTATGGAAAGGCCACTAAGGTCAGCCTCAATAAAGGCACGCTCAGTCAAGATAGCCCGATAGTGGGTTCGACCATTATCAGCAATGAGCATGTCTCGGACTAGAAGATCGGAATTAGTAAGCTCAAACAAGTGGCAACCCTATCGACATTATGATTGAATGTAGATCGGAAATGATCACCCCAATCTCCTCCCTTCCAATAGGAAAAAACAAAGTGATGTTGCCAATCGTGGTATGAATAAGGGAAGGATGCCTCGTTCATAATATGTTAAACACCCGTACGGTGCTGGATGCTAACTCATCCCTTATTGATGAAAGAAATGTTCTTGAATTTGAATATGCTCCTGAACAAATTCAAAGAGATGTTCTCTTTGAAGCACCGAATCATGATGAGGAAAATAAACTTCCACGAGTTTGGGTACAACTGGCAAGGATTCACCTTGGCCTCAGCAAGTAGTCTCGAGAAAAAGGGGTGGATCGGGAACCTGAGTCCCGAGTCTAGGGCACTCTTATAGACAAATAGCTTCTCTGGATGCCAGTTACAAGTTCTGTCACCCGGCTCGGGAACAAGAACCTTAACATTGAGGGGAAAACTATACCTCCTCTTAAGAACCTTAACATCAGAAGCAGTCAACATGGAACGATGGAGGAATGAATCGAACTCGGTACTATTGGGGAAGGCATCCCCCATAGCCATGTTCAGCTGTAGCAAAGAAGGTTGAGGATGACTAATGACTGAAAGAGGAATCCAATGTTTACCTTTGGAGGTCCGTGTCTTATTTCGCGCACGCAGCAATTCGGCCAAGGTGACAGGAGGAGCAAGAGCTTTCTCAGCCATATCAACTTCTTGGTTAGTCAACTATGAAAGAAACTTGAGCTTGAGAGAAGAAAACTCACAGAAGAAAACTCAGAGAAGAAAATTGTTATGATTGAATGTGTGAATGAAAATGGTTCCACCCCTCACTCTTTTATAAGGTGAAGATGACTTCCAGTACCAAGTTGTATCCTAAAGAAGCTCACGTTTACAGGTCAAATAATACTGAACATCCGAGAAAAGGCTGAAAAACTCGAAAGAGAAGCAATAAAACTAAGCTATTGTCAAGAACAAAGCAAAAGAGATGGAAGAAAGTAGAACTGAGATAGCTGATAAATAACCAATTCAAGAATTAAGGCTAATCACGCTTAAGGAGCTAATAAATCCAAGGAAATAATCCTACCAAGAATTAAGGTGCTAATGATCATTTAACCAAACTTGGAATTGGACTCCTTGACCATAGGTCAGGGACGATGGATTCATTGACTGGAGATCGTGGAAGAGGATACCTTGATCAGATATCAAGAGTGATGGATTCCTTGCCTAAGAGCAAGACGATGGATACCTTGATCAGAGATCGAGAGTGATAAATTCCTTGACCAGGGGTTAGGAACGATGGATTCCTTGATTGGAAATCAAAGACAATGGGATACTTGGCCAGAGATCAAAGAATCGAAAGCTTATCCCGAAGAGGCCAACTTGAACTCATGACCAAGGGAAGAAAAAATAAATATTTTTAAAAAAATTTCATTTTTCAAAAAATAAAAAATAAAATCCGCCCGAGCATCGCCGGAGCCGACCAGCCGGCCATGGGGCCTTAAACGACCAGAAAAATTAAAAAAGGAGAAGAAGAGAAAAAATCTCTGTCCTATAGAAGAAACAGAGAAAATTCATAAAATGAGTTGTTCCCGGGAGAAGGTGGAAATCTTACTCTAGATAAGCCTGCTCTGGAAGAACCCTTGATGGGAATTCTGCCTTGGAGAATTGTATTTTTAAATCCTTGCCCCGAATCTTTAATTCTTGTCTGACTGAACCCAAAATTTCGGGTTAACATCTCGGCAAGTTTTACTTACAGATTCTTGTTTCGAATTAAACCTAATTAGGGCCGATTAGCCCCGTTTAGTGCCGTTTAGCCTCGATTGGGGTAGTTTAGCAACATTCGCTCATAATTAACCTAAGTTAGGGGTGATTAACGATGTTCGCCCGTATATTAAGCCCCGATTAGGGCCGATAAGTCCCGTTTAGGGCCGAATAAACCCGTTTAGGACTTTTGAGCCTCGATTACGGTCGTTTAGCAACGTTCGCTTAAAGTTAACCTAAGTTAGGACTAACTAGCAACGTTTTCTATTAAAATTTGCCGTAAACATGTAGTTCGCTCCACACTTTACAATAAGACTATACTCAAGAAGGGACGTTAAAGACCATGAGTCGCAAAAAGACCTTTATAGCTCCCACAAAAATCCGAAAGTTTTCATGAGAACTGGGGGGCATAATATATGGGTTAAAAATAAACCCTAAAGACATAATTAATCCCGCATTAATTAGACCTGATTTGGTCCTAAAACAAAGCCTAATTAATGAGGCCCGAGTTTGTAGCTGGATATTTATTCCATGGTTCGTGGGCCAAGAACATGGCTCATCAAGGGGATGCCCAGACAATGCCTGTTCTAGAGCCCACAGCCAGAGATATAGAAATCAAGAAGGAAACTAATCCCTAAAAAAAGGATCTAGAATTACCATCTTGAGAAGACTTATCCTCCAAGGCCCCGCGTATCCAAGAAACCTACTCCTATAACGAATAGTCTTCAAAACAAGGAAGGAGTTCGACTCCAATACAAGCAAGGCAACATGTCATTCAAGGTTCCTCAACCTACCATAACTCTAAGACTCATACATGTATATAAATGGCTCTACCCCTCATCCTAGAACTACGTCTGGCTTGATAAAAAATGTTATTTACTATAAAGTGAATTTCGCAAATGCTTTTAGAACAAAACAACACAAATAAATACTGAATTAGTCGCCGATAATTATGGTTCGATGACTAATCAAACTCAATTAACCATAATCAGATTAAAAACAATTTTTTTGAGAAATTGGACAAAAATAAGTCACTTTAGTAAAAAAAAAAATTGGTAATTAATCAGTTAAAAATTTAAAACTATACATTTAGAATTATTTTAATAATAAATTCACTTATTTAACTTGGACCTTTGTAGTCTTTATTATAAAGTTATTATTGTAGATTTAATTCTTTAAATAATTACCTATATATAGACTATGTATAAAATATAATTATATATATAATAATATTAAATTAATTCCGATTAATGATCTGATTAATCATTTCGAATAATTTTCCATTATTCTATTAATCCATATTCCGTACTTTCACCGTTTCAAAATTATTCTTACAACACTGTTTATGAATAAGGTTGTACATTGATTTAAAAGGCTCCTCGTGGTGATATATGCACACCTTAAACTTATTTATACACATTCTTTTTTTGTTTTGGACTCAATTACCCTTATCCTACTTCTATCGATATATTTTCTTAATCACATAATTTATTATGCTAGAGAGGGTAATTTCGTCCAAAACAAAATAAGGGTGTGCATAAATAATTTTAGGATGTGCATATATCACCAGCCTTTATATATAGGTCTTGCATTTGTATTAAATATCCGTGCAAATTGAAAACAATTATATTAATATCAATATTATATGTTATTCATGATATTAATTTTAATCATCATAAAGATAAAAAAAAAGTACGATATAAACTCACGAGAAGTTTAACGGGGATGAACAAGCATATATAAATATACATTATATTTAAATCGGATTGAAATCTCACTATTTAAATAGCATCCGACTCTTTTTTTTTATAAATATATGGTCAAGTTGTACAAATATAATTTTAATCAAAACCGGTTGCAAGTTTTTTTATTTTACTTAAATAAATTGCAAGACATTAGTTTTTGCAGATAATACAACCCCACATGCAACACGAAATAAGACTTACGCTGCAATGTACATTAGTCGTGTTTTATAGATCGAGAGGTAAGAGATTTTACAAGTGAAATTAATTGAAACAAAATAAATTAGAAAGTAATTAATAAGTATAAGAGTAGGAGAAATACAAAGAAGCAGGACTAAAGTGGTCCCTTATCGGGATCCATATATATCAGTCGGATCCATGCACAATTTTTATCTACTTTTGATATGGATTTCAGATGTGCAAATTTGTCTTTGCGTATAAGCAAAGTCACAATAAGATGAATGAAAATTGAAAGCGGGGTAAACGAAAAAATCCTCATTTTCTTATGGTTAAATGGTCGACCAAATAACTTATTTGCTTTAGTTGACTACACTACATGTATATGCAAAATGATATTAAATCTATGTTATATTTTTAAGAGAAAAAGGAGCCTGAGATATATCTCAGGGAACTTTTCCTAAGATACATATAAAATAATCATTAAATCTTGCTGCGCCTGCAGGGCTAATTAAAAATCTTTAAAATTACTAAAATACCCACCCTATTTTTATATATAAAAAACAGTTATCTCAGGGAACTTACCTGAGATATATCTCAGGCTCCCTACTCTCTATTTTTAATAGTACATTTTTGCTAGTATTAGAGTACCTATCTCGAGCTCGAATGGATTTTTTTATCACTCAATTACTTATCCTTTTAGAGACATACACTGAACTATAAATTTATTTGTTTTTATCACTAACGTTAGCTTAACATTTGAATTTAAGCGTTTCGTTAAAAATTATTAATGACTGTTAAGTTTTTTGTCCACGAATGAAAAGTGCACCACGTGGATGCTGACATGGCTGGTGAGTAATTAAAAAAAATTGATGAATGCTACAAAACGAAACAAGATCAAAGCAAAAAATCTAAAAACAAAATACGATCAAAACAAAACACGATAAAAACTGTTCCACTCCCAAATCCTCAATCAACAAATTTAGAATTCTAGATAAAACACGATCACGATCAAAACACGATTTCATCGGTGAATTATAAGTCACTGTTCCTCTAGTTTTAGGTTTATAAGATGTCCAAATCGGTGTTTGAACTACACAAAAGTATCGTATCACTTCACTCGGTTTAACTTGAGAATCGATCGAAGATGATGCATTGTTGGAATTCAACAATTAGAGAAGCTTAATTGATTGGAGATTGGTGCTTTAACCCTAGTTTATTTTAGAATCAGGTTATATATATATATAGATGTAGAGATACATCACGTCAGCAAGTCACCTTAACAAAATATTACACGCTGACCAATCAATTAACGAAATACTTAAATTCAAATGCTAAGGTAACGTTAGTGATAAAAATAAATAAGTTTATAGTTCGGTGGTAAGTTTCTAAACATGTAAATAATTGAGTGATAAAAAAATTCATTTTTCCTTAATCAAAATGTTAGGAATGTCTTAATAATTAAAGCGAATATTAATCGGGTTTATATTGGATTTCATGCTGTTGATATGATTGAGCGATTCCTCAAATAATTTTATATTATGTGAGAAGATCTTCAACTGCTCCAAGTCCCTATGCTTGAGTTTCTCCACGAACATGTCTAACCAATGTGGTGGTGACGGTGGATAAGAGCATGTACTTGGACTAAAATTGAGAGATGAACTTGAGTACATACGTAGTTGGTAGGCAAGTAGAAGAATCAAGAAAACACAGAAATTTTACAAACACTAAAATTTAACCATTTCAATCACCACCATATGGTGACCCCCTTTTCATTACCAATAAAAACAAACACATACATAAAAATAACCAAATGCAACAACAGGAAAATGGTAATGCTGTAAGTTTCCTGCAAAATCAAGTCTCATCGGTTGTCACCACAGTCCACATATATAATGTTGTGGCTCTGAGTTGCTATTTCTTACCTACTTTGGGTCCATCAATCGCACCTGATGAATCGATATGTGGCTAACCGGAATAGCCACGTGCATAATCCGACTAAAAGTTGATCAGATCAGTAGAACGAGGAAATACAGGTGGATTATTGACAAGTAGTCTGTAGTCATGACCCTACTTGATAGGAATTGTTATGGAAACATAAGGTGAACATATACCTCGTGAACAATGCTGCATACAAACCTCCCCCTTGTCCCTGTCGATCGCATATAATGAATTAAAATTAGTTATCAGAACACATGCACAAGTATAGAACTTGTGTACAATGATCAAGTTCATTAGCAACATTACACACTAGTAATTCAGGATAAAGTGGTTAACAACATTACAAATTCATTAGCTAATAACATCACTTTACACTGTGAATCAAAGTCAAAGCCTCTGGAGTTTAGAAGTTAGTTTTCAGATATAACACTGGTCACTGGGAGCCAGCTGGGAAATTGAAATTGCGCAGGACAAAATTTATATGTTAACAGGATTAATAATGAATACATGATCTATTCTAGACTGCAAGATGATCAGAATAACTCTGATAACTGGATGTTTGTGAAAGTCACAGAATAACATAACCTTATTTTTGCAACAGTACTTCTTCTCTCTTTTTTTGCATACATTAATTTTTTTTAACCAAGGCTACTTTTATATTTGGATGCATTAGATTTTAATGTATAATAAAAGAAGATGCAGAGGGAGAAGGGGATAAGTGTTGACACTAGGCTATCAACGATGGAGACTATTATCTTTTTCCTGAGCAAAACTAAGTGGGTGTTTAGCGTATCTTAAAAAAAGTAACTTTTATCTTAAAAGTTTAGGTCCTGTTTGGCGTGACTTTTTTTGTCCGGCTTATGACTTATAAGTCATAAGCAGCTTATCGAGATTGTTTGCCTACCCAACTTATTAGCTAAACTTATAAATTATAAGTCATAAGTTTCTAAGTTGGTAATGGTTAACTTTTATCCAACTTATTTTGTATTGCTTGACTTTTTTGTTTGTTTAATAATTTATATTTTAATATTTGTGTTTAAAATGCATGTATTAAGATTATTGTATTAAATAATTATTTTTTTAATTTAATTTAATAAATATTTCAATGACATATAAGTAAATTTATCCAAACAACTACGTAACTTATAAGTATTCATCTACTTATCACTTAAAAGACACTTATTACTTTTAATATAAAAGTTACTTTTTTTAAGATATCCTAAACACCCACTAAGTGACTTTTAAGTGATAAGTAGATGAATACTTATAAGTTACGTAGGTGTTTGGATAAATTTACTTATAAATTATTGAAATATTTATTAAATTAAATAATAAAAATAATTATATAATACAATGATCTTAATCTATATATTTTAAACATATAAATTATTAAACAAACAAAAAAATCATAATACAAAAAATAAGTTAGAATAAAAATTATACATTACCAACTTAGAAACTTACAACTTATAAGTTATAAGTTGAGTCAATAAGTTGAGTACACAAACAGGCTACATAAGTCAAAACCGACTTATAAGCTATAAGTCGGGTATGTCAAACATGGTCTAAGTAAATCCTTTATAATTAAGGGAAATGTGAGCATAATCCTGTTATAACACCTTAGAGCAACTCCAACAATCTCCTTACCTCTTCTTTAAATTTAATATAATTAAATTAGCTCTTACTTATTTAGGAGGTAAAATCAATCACTTTCTCCAACTATCCTCCTCAAACTCAACCTCGGTTCATTTTTTATTAGTAAACTACATATACACATAAACAAAATGATTCATGTTGAATACATGGGGAAGAGGGAAAATCATATAAAAATGATTTAGGAGGGAGTATCTCCTCCTCATTGTTGAGGAAACAAATGGAGCTCCTAAAATTTTGAAAAGTGACTAGGAGCTTGGTGGAGGCAATTTTGTTTTCTTTTTCTTCAAAAAAATGACTAAAAAATTTAGATAGAGATGTTGTTGGAGTTGTTCTTAGGGAACTCCTTGTATCATTATCACGTTATCGGTTATTGTTGAGTATAGTAGCACAGATATAAATTGTAAATAATATATTAGATTTATTATTTTTAATTTTGTATTAGTTAGAGTTCCATAACTACTTTTTGCGTCGTATATAAGGCTTGTATATAACAGATTATAATCAACAATTACACAATTATTCAATACAATTTTACATCTTTCTTCCCAGTTTATCATGGTATCAGACCTTGCTCAACAAGTTTTAATGGCGATCCATTTCGAAGTCGATTGAAACTCAGGTTTCATTGTTTAATCTTTACGTTCTTGATAATTCACTGCTTAGTATCGATAAATAAACGTAGCTTTGTTTGTAATTATCTTATTAATCTTTGAATCATTATGATTTTCTGAATCATAGTTATAGTTCTAACATTTATTTTATTTCTTGTGTTTTTTAGTCAATTCTTATGGTTCTTGAGAAATTGTCTCATGAATTGATCAGTTTGTCACAGTAGTGTTCAATTTTGTGTATCTGTGACGTGATTATATTCTGATTCCTGATCTATTTTGATCATATTTGTTGTGATATTGTAATCTCTGGTTGTTCTCCGTAGTGAACACTCTTCTTTGTCTTTTGTTGATCAACAATATTTCATTACAATATTTACTCAAATAGTTGTTACTCTACGTTAGAACTGTTGTAATTATATGGCTTTACAAGACAATCAAGATTCGTCTAGTGTTTTTTATATACATCCTTCTGATGCATCCACTACGCATCTCGTTTCTGTTAAATTCAACGGTGTTGGATTTCATAACTTGAAAAGTTACATGGTTTTGACATTGTATGCAAAAAATAAGCTCGGTTTTGTGGATGGTACGGTTGTGACACCTGATATTACTACTGTTGAGTACAAGTATTGAGAAGGTTGCAATAATCTGATTAATTCTTGCTCATTGGTTAATCTTGATGAAAATATAGTCAAAAGTGTCATGTTTCTTCAGACATGCTAGAGAGTGAAGGTAGTGTTTTTCGTAGTTCGTTCACAGAAAAGGACTATCAATATTGATTTCAAGTAGATTATCTCTTATAATCTACAATTATGGAAAATGGGGGGTTTTGAGTTTGGTTGAGGTGTTTTATCAAACACCTTACATACAATAAATAAATTGCTACAAAAATACAACTAAGTTAATGACAACTATCCAAATTTACCAACACAATGAGTAAATGAGCAAGATAAGAGATATACTTGACCCAAGGATATAGCAAATCAAGCACTTCAACCCAACAAGCAAAATATATCCAATTCTACCTAACCAAGATAAATGGTGAAGCACACAATCACTTATTTCTCTTCTAAAAACACTAATTTAGTGAAACACATAAATTAGCTCTCTTGATAATAGCTACCAATAATGAAGCACTACTAGTATAACCAAATCAAGAATTAAACAAAGAGAGGCTATGACAAACCAAAAGATGAGAAGCTCAACCTAGGTATTTGTACTTGAATCTTGAAGTTTAGGCACGCCAAACCTTGTGCTACTATAATGAATGTACTAACAATTACGGATTAGCACAAACAATTAGCAATTGAAATTAAAAGAAGAGCAAGATGAAGCAACTTATAAATCTCCAAGAAAATCATAAACAATACAACACAAGTATTCAAGATAGAGTGAAATAGATCTTACTTAAAATGGAGTGGGTTTAGTACAAGAAATGCTTCCTTGAGCCAAATAAATGGAGTTAGTTACTCATAATCAATGCTAGATTACAAGTAATGAATGTCTCCTCTCTAATTCCTACTAACCCTAATTGTGTTCTTGAAGAGGCCAAGAAGAGATGAAGTTAGATGTAGGTTGTTAGATGTGAAGATAAGATGTTGTTTTTGTTGGGTTTTACTTCTTTTAGTACACAACAAGTGCTGCACAGCCTGTTGCACGGTCGTGCAGCAGCCCGTGAGAAAAACTGCCCAAACTGCACTACTTGTAACACTCTACACAGCCTGTTACACGGCCGTGCAGTAGCCCGTGCGAGACAAAATCTTCAAGATTATACAATAAAAACCTCCCGGAAACGCGAGCTTGAATCTTCTAACTTCCCTCTTGAATAATCTTTGCTTTCAAGCCCAAAATAATCCATCTCTTCAACCATTAAGCATGAGGCACTGAAAGATGAAAAACATAATTAATATCGATAAAACAACATTCGAAACGAACAAAAATGCAAGAGAATAAAAGATAAAACGTGTATAAAATACACATTATCAAATCTTCTCCCAATTAAACTTTGCTAGTCCCGAGCAAACTAAAATTAACATAACCATATACTCCTAACTAGTACCACTTCCGTAGGTGATCACGGTTGCATTTGGCATATGCAACAAGCCCTTGGAACCCCTAGGTAGCCCTAGTGGACGAGTGAGGTCTCGTGAGGGTTTATAGATGATGTACCCACAAAATCACAAAAGCCACTAACAAATAAGAAACTAACAATACCTATTAATTAAACTAACTACTACATTCAAATGTCCGAGTCGTCTACTTGTAACTAAAATCAAACATATAGAGCTATTCACCTTGTCATCCACTAAAACGAGCTAACAACCAATTCAAGAATCAAGATAACACACCTTGTGCAAAATGTAACCAAGACATTAAAGATAGAATGAATGCACTTCAATCGCGAACACTAGACAAGATTATCACAAAGCATACATGGCTTCGCATTAAGAAGATGAAATTTGCATGGTGAAAAATCTCACATCTCTCAATTATGCATCACACAAGTATGGGCTAGAGATTTCACTCAACTCCAAGTCTAAATGCAAGCGCTCTACCTGACCTTGCATGTTCACCTAAATTCCGGATTGCACCAAAAACAAGGAATTCATAAAATGGGTTGTAATGAGGCTTGGGTGAAGGTGTGAAAATTTAAGTTCAAGGAAGGTGTAAAATTTCGCTAGTTGAGTCAAAATGACGCTTTCTCTCTTCATCCACCAAATTATCAAACTAAAGTAGAACTCCGCTCATTTACAATTACAAAACACAACCACATTTATCAAGAAAGTTGAATCAAAATAATGTACAAAGATTTATTGTTTTTTTTAGCATCCCCTTTATTATTTTTTTTCTTTTTTTTTTTAACAAAGGGGATGCATTACACATATAAGGACTACAAAGAACTTTGAACCATATCTAAACATGCATATCACCCTAGTTCCCACTTACAAAAATTAGAATTCTTCCTCTTCACAACTTCTCCAAATTCTCATGCTCATCAATCAATTCTTTTCCAAGACTCAACTAGCTCAACTAGGTCGAGAGTGAAGTATTTGGCTATGACTCATGTATAAAAGGGGAGAGTGACGAAGAAAAATATGGATATACGATTTAAAGGGGGTAACTAGGGATTATTTTCATGGATCATAAGCTAAAAAAAAAGCCAAAAAAAAAGGTTATCCTAAATAGAATTTCCTTATTATGGTGCATCCATGAATGAAGGTGTAATGCAAGCCCTAGAGCAGAAACACACATAAAGAATGAGCAACACACAAGCCAAAAGAATCATCGTTCAAGGTCTCACAAGGTTTAAGGTTTAATAACATCTTCTCGATTTGACTTCATGCATGTTAAGAGATAATCGTCATGCTCACAATTTAATTACAAACATCTAGACTTTTCATACCATTTAAGTGTGTGTGTGCAATAAGGTGCATCAAACTTATAGATTATCATCAAATTGGTAATGTTATGCACGAAATAGGAGAAAACAAGGCTACAAGCTCACAATGTCATAAATTTTTACAAACAAGTAAACAAGCTTTCTTTATGACTAAACTTGTTTCCCAAATGTAAACAAAACGAACATCAAAATCAACAATCCTTCCCCCACTTAAAACATGGCATGTCCTCATGCATGACAAAGAAAAACGAAGTAGAGAAAAGTGAAAGAGAACTCCCCTGAAAATAGGCAACAAGGATCGGGAGCACCACTCATACTTGTCAAAATCCAACTTCGAAATTGCACATCAAGAATTTAATAAATGCCACCAATCACAATCATCCCAACGAAAATAACCGACAAGCCAAAATCCAACACCCTACAAAGCCCTGCAATACACTAATTAAAGAAATAGAAATAATAAAAAAAAATTGTTTTTGTTTTGTTTTTTTTAAATAAAATAAATTAATTAACCAATTAATAATAAAATGAAAAATCAAATTCTAAAGTGAAATAAAATTGATTCTTGAATTTATATACATTACTTAGTTTTAGAAAATGAAAAACTAAAATCAAAATTAAAAAGAATTAAAATTTTGGTTTTTGATTTTTTTTTTTAAAAAATAAAATAAAATAAAATAACTCACTAACCAATTAATAATAAAATCCAAAAATCAAATCTAAAACTAAAATAAGAAATCAAATTTAAAACTTAAATAAAATAAAATAAAATAAAATAACTAAGCAATTAATAATAAAATCAAAAATCAACTTTAAAATAAAATAAAATCTTGAATTTATATTAATTATCTAGTAAAAAAATATTAAAACTGAAAATCAAAATTAAAAAAAAAAATAAAACAAATAGATAAAAAGAGAAATAAAATAAATTAAATCAAAAGAAAATAAAATCAAACTAAAACAACAAAATAAAAGAAAATAAAGTAAGGGGGAGGGGTAAGACTGCGTAAACAGAGGGGAGGGGGGGAATTGTTGTGGGCCGAAGTGAAAAACGGGTGGTGGGGGGAGGGAAAGGTTCGCTGGTGGGATTGCTTTCCTTTGTAATGTTTTCCCCTTTTTTTTTTTAAAGATTTGCATTGGCAAAGAGGGAAAGGGGTAAGTTTATGCAAAATGCTTCTAGAATCTGACGGTCTGTCGCACGGTTCTTTGAACGGTCGTGTAGTTCCAAAATTGTAGCAATTATTTATACAATCTTTTTTTTCCAAACAACACTCACATAAATCCTTGAATGCTTGAATAAATTAGTAAATCCTGAAAACATGAACAAACACATCAAGGCAAGTGTGGAATAAATATAAAAATTAGAATTAATGACACTAAATATTATTGAGCGGGGCATTATTATTACAATTTTTTTTGAAAACGTATTATAAAATCCATTAGTCACACCACAAAAACATATAATAATTAATTATTATAATATTTTTTTGGGTTATTTTCTATGAATTAAAATAGATGAAAAATGGAATCCCCACTCACTAATATTTAGATCAATATGCAAAACACCATACACATAACATCCTACATAAATGCAAGCGAGGAACAAAATCTAACACACGCATAAAAATATATAAATACATGCGTACCTTGGGTTGCCTCCCAAAAAGCGCTTTGTTTATTGTCGCTGGCTCGACTTATTTTACAAGTATTATAACTAGTGAGGTGAAAAAGCAAATAAATGCACATACCTACGAATCAATAATAAAATTAAAGTGTGCAAATATACCTTTGATCCATAAAAATATAAAAATATTTTTATGATCTTCAGATCTTCAAGAGACTTTGAAAAACCAAAATGGCTAGAAAAATCGTCAGAATAATCATTATAAATACGACTCAAAAATTTCTCCCAAATTGGATCCCTATATACCCAAGTAAAAATTTCAACCTCATCAATCTTAAGCTCAAATTCCTTCTTAATTTTAATTGGACATTCATCAATTTTTATCTCATCTACCAATTCATTAAGCTCGAAAGAATTTTCTAAATTTGGTAGATCCTCAACTACATCCAATTTATCATTGTCAAGCTTAGGGCAATCGTCAACTAAACAAGAAAATTCATCATGCACAACATTTTCATCAATTACAAAACAAGAATCATGATTAGTAGGAGAATTGACCTCCTCTAATCGACTCACGGTTCCGGCTAGTTGACTCATTTGCTCTTCCAAGGTGGATATGCTTTGAGAAGTGATGTTTTGAAATTGGAGGTTGTTTGGCCCCATTTGTTTTATCATCTTCTCTAATGATGATAAGGAAGATGAAGAAGGCCCTTGATGGTCTTGGGAATTATATTGCGGATCATAACATTGATTTTCAAAAGCATATGAATAATCGATGCTAGGAGGGTAAGGAGCATAGCATGAGTTCGTAGAATAGAAAGAATTCACCTGATACGCATTTAAATTCTGAAAAGAATTAAAATCTTGATATCGTTCTTGATCGTGGGTGAAATCTTGAGCGTTATTCCAACCAAAATAACTATCCATCGTCTCGTGAAAGAGTTAGTTCATGTCTATATCCAATAAACATGAAGACACACCAATAACAAAAAAGAAAGAAAGAAAAAAAACTATATAAAAGATAAAATATAAAATATAAAAAACAATTAACTCAAAATTAACATTGTTGCCTTCCCCGGCAGCGGCGCCAATTTGAAGGTAGTGTTTTTCGTAGTTCGTTCACAGGGAAGGACTATCAATATTGATTTCAAGTAGATTATCTCTTACAATCTACAATTATGGAAAATGGGGGGTTTTGAGTTTGGTTGAGGTGTTTTATCAAACACCTTGCATACAATAAATAAATTGCTACAAAAATACAACTAAGTTAATGACAACTATCCAAATTTACCAACACAATGAGTAAATGAGCAAGATAAGAGATATACTTGACCCAAGGATATAGCAAATCAAGCACTTCAACCCAACAAGCAAAATATATCCAATTCTACCTAACCAAGATAATTGGTGAATCACACAATCACTTATTTCTCTTCTAAAAACACTAATTTAGTGAAGCATATAAATTAGCTCTCTTGATAATAGCTAACAATAATGAAGCACTACTAGTATAACCAAATCAAGGAATTAAACAAAGAGAGACTAGGACAAACCCAAAGATAAGAAGCTCAACCTTGGTATTTGTACTTGAATCTTGAAGTTTAGGCACGCCAAACCTTGTGCTACTATAATGAATGTACTAACAATTACGGATTAGCACAAACAATTAGCAGCTGAAATTATAAGAAGAACAAGATGAAGCAACTTATAAATCTCCAAGAAAAATCATAAACAATACAACACAAGTATTCAAGATAGAGTGAAATAGATCTTACTTAAAATGGAGTGGGTTTAGTACAAGAAATGCTTCCTTGAGCCAAATAAATAGAGTTAGTTACTCATAATCAATTGTAGATTACAAGTAATTAATGTCTCCTCTCTAATTCCCACTAACCCTAATTGTGTTCTTAAAAAGGCCAAGAAGAGATGAAGTTAGATGTAGGTTGTTAGATGTGAAGATAAGATGTTATTTTTGTTGGGTTTTACTTCTTTTAGTACACAGCAAGTGCTGCACAGCCTGTTGCCACTACTAAAAAAACTGGATTAGACATCGCACTTAAGACAGCGGTTTCAAATTCCACCGATGTTAAAAGCCTTTATTACATCGACAATTTTAAAACCGATGTCTTTCATAAATCAGACATAAGTTTTCATTTAAAGCGATGTCTAAAACTCTTTAAAAAAATTCTAGCAACGACTCAGACATAAGTTTTCATTATAAAGTGATGTCTACAAAATTCTAACAACGACTCACTTTTAAAGCGATGTCTAGAACTATTTTTCCTCGCTTTAGAATATTTTCTACAATTAACTTTCCCTCCTTTACAAATATTTCCCCCTAAAACTAAATTTTTCTCCCGCCCATCAGCCAGCTGTCCCCAAACCAACACACTCTCCTAAAACTAAACATTAAAATTTTAAAACAAAATTCATAAAAATTAAATCAAACAAAACATAACCAAACAACACATTCTCATTTTCTACTATCCCCAAATCAAAACCAACTGAGTTTTCCTACTTTCTTCCCCAAACGTAACCCTAGCTTTCCTATTTTCAATTAAAACTCCGATTAAACTTTCAATCAACTTTATTGAAAGGCAGAGTGTATAAACTTGTAACACTCTAACTAATGTAACTCAAACTAAAGGAAAAGATACTTAACCAGAAGACAATCAAGAACATGAAGTCACAAGAAATCAACACTAAATGAAGACAAGGTAATTGATACAATTAAACATGCTAACTATGATCAAGCCAAGAAGAAATCATTGAGAGAAGTTCAAGTTAAAGTTGTTCATGCCTCAGTGATTTGATAAATCAAGAATCAAGATCATAACTATCAGTATCAACAAGACCAATTGATTTCAAGTGAAGAAGAAGGAAAGCAAATATTGGAAAGCCAAGTTATTCAGTGAATATGGTAATTTATTCAAGAAGCAGAAACACTATCAAGACTAGTCACTTATGAACCAGACCAATGCATCAAGTGTCAGGACATTGATAGCAAGTTTATGTCAGTAATAAAGAACCATGTTCAAGAGTTTGTTGAAGAATAAAGAAGACATGAAGATATCACAAGTTCAAGATGTGCATTGAAGTTTCAAGTTGAAGACCAGAATATTTTTTAAGTACTAAATGTTCTGGATGGCTAAGTAGAAATTCTCAAGTAGAAGTTCTACTTAGGAATTTCGAGATAGCCAAGTAGAAGTTCCACTTAGGAATTTCGAGATAGCCAAGTAGAAATTCTCAAGTAGAAGTTCTACTTAGGTGCAGCTTCAACATGACACATGGCATCTTCTGATTGGCAGATTTCCAAGCTTTCAAGATAAGGCAAGAATTATGTGGACATCATTGGGCCACGTACATCTTAGTCTTTGAAGACTACAGGACATAGATTACATGTAGTATAAATAGAAGTACTTGTGTAATGTTTTAGTTAGTGAGCAATTCTAGAGAAAAACACAAGAGAAAAAGAGAGAGTGCATTCACAGAGCTTAGTATCTTTCACTTCTCTCTCAACTTCTGTTATACTTTGTAATGAATGTTGTAGCAACCCTTTCAAGTTATATATAAAGAAATATATTCCTTGAATCTGTGTGTTCATTTATTGCATCGTTTTTATTGCCTCTCATATTCGAAAAGTTGTATTCACCCCCCCCTCTACAACACATTTGGACCTAACAATTGGTATCAGAGCGATATGTTTAACATACAAAACATAGATCCTTGTGTTGAGTAGAAGAATCGTGAGTTTTTCATTTTTCAGATCTACTTTTCATTTTCTCGAAAAGTGTGTTTTAATTCGTTTGTATTGAAAAACTCATCTGAAAAATTATTTAAATACTCCAGGTGTGATTATTTAGCTTGGGTGTATTTTAATTAATTTTTGTGAATTTATCTGGGTTAGTTCATATTTGGTGTTCTTGAGTGTTCATCATCTGCTCTTATCAAAGAATACAACCCAACAACTTTTTGATCTCCTTTTCAATAGTAAAAGAATAAAAAGGTGGTTTTTGGACTTTTTGATTTACTTTATTCGGCCGAAAGTAAAAGACATACTCAGTACCTAGCAAGTGGGTTAGGTGGGTTTGGTGAGTAAAGCATTCAAAGTCAAAAAGTGTTAAAGTGATAATATTGTTTATTCAATATTTAAAGAAATCTGCAGAAAAATTATTCTAAGGCAAAAATTTCTACATAGAATTTCTACTTGAGAATTTCTACATAGAATTTCGACTTGGACAATTTCTACTTGGTGATTTCGACTTGAGCAAAATTTCTACTTAGAGAAATTTCGACTTAGGCAAAAGTTCTACATAAATATTCTACATAGCCTAGTCTTGGGTACTTAGAAACTTTTAGTGACCAGAATTGAGATGGCTCCTAAAAATGCATTCAAGATCCCAATGTTCAACAAAGATCACTATGAAGAATGGGTTTTCAGAATGAGACTATATCTAGAGACTGTTAACCCTGAATATCTGGAAGTCCTTGACAAGGGTAAATTTGTCCCAATGGTAGTTATTCCTTCACATACGGAAGGAGGAGTGGTTATACCACCCCGGTCTGAGCCCAAAAAGGCAGCGGACTTTTCGGATGCTGATAAAGAGCAAATAGCATGTGATACTGCCGTTCGACAAACCTTGATGGAATCTCTTGATCATGAAATGTTCAACATAGTCAAAGGTTTGACTACAGCGAAGAAGATTTGGGACAAGATAGAAGTTGTCATGGAAGGATCTGCAGAGGTCAGAAGCAACAAAACACTCATACTCAAGATGGAGTATGACACCTTTAGAATAAGGAAAGGAGAAGGCATAACAGACGTCTACCTACGATTCAGTCAGTTGGTATTGGATTTGAATCTGAGAGGTGTGACTCTCCCCATGGTTGAAACAAATACGAGATATCTGAGGAACCAGCCAAAAAGCATTGAGCATAGGGTCTACGCAATCAGAGAAACCAGAGATTTGCATACAACTTCTCTGGAAGAGTATTATGGAATATTAAAGACCTATGAGCTGGAAACGCTTCAAGATCAAGCATGGGACAATGATTCAAAGTCAAAAGAAAGTGCATCAGGATTAGTTGCTGATGAGGAAGAGTCTAAGAAGGCAATGGTTGCAGCAAAGCCTAAATCATCACTTGCACCACATCAAGTTGATAATGATGACGAGTGCGCATCTGACAGTGATGATGACTACTACACCCAAGAAGAGCTGGACAACATGGACGATAGTGTCGTGGCATACATGGCAAGGAAGTTCAGCAACATGAGATTTAGAAAGAGCAACCGACCACAGAGAAAATCTTCATCTTATTATCGGGCTGCTAAGGGTGGTGGTAGTTCGTCAGGCTATAAAGGAAAAGGCAAGAATACCAGCTACAAATCTCCTTTGGATTTCAAAATGAAGTTCAAATGCTATAATTGTGGTGAAGCTGGACACTTTGCCTCGGACTGCAAAAAGCCTAAACAGACTTATCCAAAAGAAACATTTGAAGCTCTCAAAAGCAACTATGAAGCACTGTTGAAGGAAAGACATGGAAAACGAGCTTTATTGGTGACAGAAGGAAGAGCTTGGGATGATTCAGATGAGGAAGATGTTACTCATGTAGCGAACTTTGCGCTCATGGCTGAGACATCAGAGGAACCAGAGGTACCAGTTCTGACTCTTAAAGTAGAAATGTCTATTGATGATTATAAAGAACAGAACGGGGCTCTTAGTGAAGAGATCTATATGTTGTGCAAAAGCCTAGACTCTTCTCAAAAGGAACAGAAAACACTTGTTGCCAAATGCAGAATGCTTGAGGCAAAAGTGGAAGAGCTAGAGGCTGCTTGCACTGTAGATACTTCTCTAAGAGACTTTATTAAATCTCTGGAACACAAGCTCGTCCTTAAGGAAGAAGTAGAAGCATGTCTTAGGAACAATCTAGCTGAGTTAGAAACTAAATGCGAAGCATACAAACTAGCTGCTAGTAAAGTGTATGTAGATAATGACACATTTAAGAAAATAACTGGAGTAGGTATAGGACTTGATTATTCTGACCTTCCTAAGAAAGAAGGAAAGAGACCTATTGACCCTAGTTCCAGTGACCTTAAACAGGAAACACCTAGTATTCTTAAATCGGCTGTCAAACCTATCTACAAACATCTTGTTCCTAGAATAGAAGAAGAAGAGACTGAATTGATAGCTAGATATGAGATTGAGATGGAAGATCGCCAGAAAGAACAACCTGTAACTCCTATCAAACAAGTTAAAATCAATTTCCCTAGAGATGAATCTAGACTGGGATTAGGAGCTAAGGCTGTTAAACAACAAGGAAAGAAAGAAAAAGGCATAAAAGAGGTTAAGGCTGAACGAATAAAGAAAGCATGTTATCATTGTAAATCTACTGAACATCTTTCTTATGCATGCAAAGCTAACATGAATGTTCCTGCTGCACATGCCATGCCTACCACACATACAATGAATAATCTGCATCAGAATCATGCACAGTGTGGTCAACCTAACTATATGCCATGCACTTTTAATATCATGCAAACTTTTGTGCATTTAATGAATGCATCTAGCCAGTCATGCTCAAATACTGTTGCTAGTTCAAATATCAAGAAAAAGTATGGTAGAGCCAAGACTGTCAGTCCTCCTAAAGTTAGGAGTGACAAACCTTCTCCTAAGACTGACAAATCTGTCAAGTCTGAGAAAGGAAAGGAGATAGTCGAAAGCTCTAGTAATGTGAAGAAAAGTGCATCTCCTGTTGTTAAATCTATTGATTCTCGATCTTATCGAAAAGCCGGGCCCAATCAAAGTTGGGTTCCGAAGAATGTCTAACCAATCTGTCATTGCAGGGCATTAAGCAGAATAGAAATAAAGTTATATGGGTGCTAGACAGCGGAGCATCTAGGCATATGACTGGAAACAAGTCCCTGCTTACAGAGTTGGTTATGAAGGCTGGCCCTTATGTTACCTTTGGAGATGACAGCATAGGTGTGACTAAGGGATATGGCAAACTGAAAACTGGCAATGTCATCATTGAAGATATTTCCTATGTTGAGGGACTAAAGCACAATCTGTTGAGTATAAGTCAATTCTGTGACAAAGGTTACGAAATTGTCTTCAACAAGAAAGGTGTCTCAATCACTCACATCAAGGAAGGCTCACTAGCTTTAAGAGGAGTTCGAAAGGCAGATCTTTTTGTTGCAGATATGGATTCAGCAAATCAGGATGAGGTCACCTGTTTCTACAGCAAAGCCTCGGATGATGAAAGCTGGTTATGGCACAAAAAGCTATCTCACTTAAACTTCAAAACGATGAATGCTCTCGCGATGCGAGAATTGGTGAGAGATCTACCTCAAATGGAGTTCGCTCCGAAAGGACTCTGTGAAGCTTGTGAAATGGGAAAGTCGAAGCGAGCATCGCATAAAAGCAAAGAAATTTCTAGTATTACTGAGCCTCTGCAACTTCTTCATATGGATTTGTTTGGCCCAGTGAATGTCCTATCTTTGTCTAGGAAAAGGTATGCTTTGGTAATCGTGGATGACTTCTCCAAGTATACATGGGTATTGTTCGCAATGACGAAAGACGAAGTACCTTTCTTAATCATTGATCACATCACTCAAATTGAGAATGTTTCAACACTTACTGTGAAGACGATTAGATCAGACAATGGCACTGAATTCAAAAACGCAGTGCTAAATGACTTCTGTGTATCTAAGGGAATACGTCGTCAGTATTCAGCCCCGAGAACTCCACAGCAAAATGGAGTAGTTGAAAGGAAGAATAGAACTTTGGTTGAAGCAGCAAGAACTTTGTTGTATGATTCAAAACTTCCTTTGTATTTCTGGGCCGAAGCAGTGAGTACCGCTTGTTACACTCAAAATAGAACCTTGATCATAAAAGATAAAGAAAAGACACCATGTGAGCTAATGAACAACAGAAGACCAACAATCAAATACTTTCATGTCTTCGGAGCAAAATGCTATGTGCTTATAGATGATGAAAATCTAGGCAAGTTTGCAGCAAAAGCTCGTGAAGGAATCTTTGTTGGTTACTCTACAGACGTGGTGGCAGCTTATAGAGTGTTCTTGGTGAATGATCGAAAAGTGACTGAAAGTTACAACGTCAGATTCGACGATACCAAACTCTCATCAATTTCAAGAGATTCTAGTGAACCTGAGTCCCTAAAATTTCAGAATCTGGACTTAGAAGATCTTGAAGATGAACCTGAGTTGGTTGTTCCATTAAATGTTCCAAGCGTACATGAAGAACCTGAGTCTAGTGAACAAGCTAATTCTACAAGATCAGGAGAGACTTCTTCAGTACCAACCGGCAACAACTCAGGGGGAGTAAATAGCAGCTCAAGGACTACTGTTCAAGGCTCGAGTCGAGTTGACTCTAGTTCTGTAAGAGCTGGCACTAACTCAGGGGGAGTTAGTGAAAATATTCAAAGTAGTCAGCACCCCAACTCAGAAAGTCAAGCTGAATCATCTAGACAATTTCCAGGTGAACGGGTATGGAATAGAGACCATCCGTTTGAGTTAATTATTGGTGATCCAGATGCTGGTGTGACTACTAGAAGAACTGCAAGAGCTGACATGGCTAATATCTCCTTATATTCTGGGTTCTTATCCAAGCTTGAACCTAAAGAAATAGAAGAAGCTCTTGGCGATGCTGATTGGGTGATTGCAATGCAAGAGGAACTCAATCAGTTTGAAAGGCAGAAAGTTTGGAAACTGGTACCCCGACCAAAGAACAAATCCGTAATTGGAGCTAGGTGGGTATTCAGAAATAAACTGGATGAAAACGGACTTGTAACACGAAACAAGGCTCGTTTGGTTGCAAAAGGTTATTCTCAGCGAGAAGGAATTGATTATGATGAAACCTATGCACCAGTTGCAAGACTTGAGGCAGTCAGGATGTTCTTGGCATTTGCAGCACATAAGAACTTCAAGGTATTCCAGATGGACGTGAAAAGTGCCTTCCTGAACGGAGAGTTAGAAGAAGAAGTGTATCTGGAACAGCCGCCCGGCTTCGTTGATCCAGAACATGCAGATTTTGTGTATCTACTCTTCAAATCTGTCTATGGCCTCAGACAATCCCCAAGGCGATGGTATGAAACCATATCCTTATTCTTAATTGAAAATGGTTTTGTTAGGGGAGTAATTGATAAAACATTGTTCTATAAAGTTGTGAGAAATGACTTAATACTTGTTCAAGTATATGTGGACGATATTATTTTTGGGTCATCAAATGAGCGCTTGTGCGAGAAATTTGCCAAGCTAATGCAGGAAAAATATGAGATGAGCATGATGGGAGAGCTGTCCTTCTTCCTTGGATTACAGATCAGTCAGAGAAAAGATGGTATCTTTATCTGTCAATCCAAGTACGTCAGAGATTTACTCAAGAAGTATAATCTAGAAGATGCATCAGCAGCTAAGACTCCCATGGCAACAGCCACGAAGCTTGATGAAGACAAATCAGGTAAATCAGTTGACATCACAAGCTATCGAGGTATGATTGGCTCACTCCTCTATTTAACTGCAAGTAGACCAGATATAATGTTCGCAACTTGTTTATGTGCAAGGTTCCAAGCGGATCCTAGAGAATCACATCTCGTAGCCGTCAAAAGAATTTTTAGGTATCTCAAGGGCACACCAAATCTAGGGATTTGGTACCCAAGAGATACAGGTTTTAATCTTATTGGCTATTCGGATTCAGACTATGCAGGTTGCAGGATTGATAGGAAAAGCACATCTGGTGCTTGCCAATTTCTTGGCAGAAGATTGGTGTCCTGGCAAAGTAAAAAGCAACATACAGTATCTACTTCTACTGCTGAAGCTGAGTACATTGCTGCTGGAAGCTGTGTAGCTCAAATACTGTGGATGAGGAACCAATTGAAGGATTATGGCATGGAGCACAAGAAAATTCCAATCATGTGTGACAACACAAGTGCCATTGCCATAACCAACAATCCTGTAGATCACTCAAGAACCAAGCATATTGACATCAGGTATCATTTCATAAGAGAACATGTCGAGGAGGGGACTGTGGAGCTACATTTTGTGTCCACAATGCAACAAATTGCAGATATATTCACCAAACCTCTTGATGAAGTAACATTCAATAGGTTGGTTGGTGAATTGGGAATGCTTAACACAAGTTAGTAAAGCCTTCTATCTGTAAAATCCATGTTTATGTTTGTATGTGCAAGCTAATCAATCATTATGTGCTTAGACTTTAATATGCCTAATTAATGATTGTTATAGGTTGCATATAGTGTGATTTTGCATGAATTCACTGTGTTTTAAGTGTCTTTTATAGCACAAATCTGTGAATTTATGCTTGTTAGATTGCATGATCATAGGGGGAGTTAAATTCATAATAGTCTAAATATTGCATGATTTTTAGATGAATTTACCTGTGTTATTCATGTAATTAGAGGCCTTAGAATTATCAAGGAATGTTTTAATTATGTCACATATTAAAATCCTTGAATTGATATTTATATTAATTTGGCAAAATTAATTGTTGAGTTTTTCAAAGAAAAATTGTCAAATTATTCTAAGTATCTTCAAAATTTCGAGTTAGTCTCTATCTCGAAACTCATGTAGAAATTCGACTTGAATTTCGACTTGAGCTTCCAGGGTGAAGTTTTGAAAATTCTAAGTCTGGGAAGAATTTCGAGTTAGTACCTATCTCGAAATTCATCTCGAAATTCGACTTAGAGTTCGAGTTCGAGTTACCAGTGTGCCTAGTTCTATCTTCAAAATATTCGAGATAAAGTCTATCTCGAATTTTATCTCTAAGGTTGAGATGAAGTTTCCATAAAGGGAATATTTTGAAAAGAACTGAGAATTAACTTCGAGTTAGTCTATCTCGAAATCTATCTCGAAGTTCGACTTGATGTTCGAGATAGAGCTCTTAGTCTATCTCGAAACTCAACTCGAATTTCGACTTGGTGTTCGAGATAGAGTTCTCAGTTAAGCTAAAGGGAATTTTTCGAGTTACACTCCTAACTCGAAACATATCTTGAATTACCCTGGACTTTTTGATTCAAGGAAATATTTTGGAAAGAATTTGAGATTAACTTCGAGTTAGTCTATCTCGAACTTTATCTCGAAGTTCGACTTGATGTTCGAGATAGAGTTCTTAGTCTATCTCGAAACTCAACTCGAATTTCGACTTGATGTTCGAGATAGACTCTAACTCGAAAAGTATCTTGAATTTTCTGTTTTTCCAAGTTTAATACAAATCAATAATGTTCAAGATAGTATTTCCCTATAGTTTCTGCTGTAATTTTGGTTAAAGTGCTTCTTTGTGCATAATTGTTCGAGTTAACCTCTATCTCGAACTTTATCTCGAAGTTCGACTTGATGTTCGAGATAGAAAAGTTCGAGATAGAAAAGTTCGAGATAGAGTTCGACTTAGATGTCCCCTGTATGGACTTAGTACTTTTCACATTTTTTTAACAGGGACATTTTTGTCATTTCTCATTCACCTATATATATACATCTCTAACTCGATGCCCAATTCACTTTACCTAATTTCTTTTTCACAGCAGCCGTTTCACAAGAACAGTGCGATTTTACTAATTACATACCTTTGATCCGTGTTTTTGTGATTTAACTCGTACTAATCACGAATTACTGCCGATTTGTTGACTAATATTGTCTGTGTTAACCTTAATCCTTGTGTTAGTGTGTTTTGTGAACATCCATACACGCGCATATACATACACACGAACACATATTGTTTGTGTACTGTTCATAAACGCGATTCCTTTTTCTCCATCTATAAACACACACGATTCCACTGGTATACACAAGAAATAGTAATTGGTTGTTGAATTGAATCCCGTAGTTTGATTTTTCAGATTCCGTTTGGTGTTCTTGAAAAATTAAAAGGGTTACAATTCTCTTTTGTAATTCGGAAAATTAATTGTTTTTCTAAATTAAAATAAAAATTCACATCTTCTTAAAGAAAAACATTTAATCAAAATGGCTCACCAATTTTCCCTTGCTAAAAACAATTTTTACAATATTTCTACGGAAATTGGTGATCAACTCCCGCGGTTTAAGTTCTGGATACGATTTCTCAATTTGTATTCCAAAGCTAGCCAAGCTTTTACTGCTAAACCTACACTAGTACATGATGCTTTACAGCAATTATGGACTAGTGCGGTTACTTTTGGGAGTAAATCAACCCCCTACGGTTTCATGTTTACCTTAGCGGGTCAGGAATATGAGGTGACAGAACAAATTGTCAACAAAGTTCTAGGATTCCCAATTAAAGATGCATATGATCCAGAACCTACTGCTGCAGAACGCCTCAGATTCTTTGAAGAAATTGGATGTTATCCTACAAAAGGCCCAATCACGGGAAATATCCAAAAGCAATTCTTCCATGCGGAATGGAATTACTTTTTCGAGGCCATCACAAGATGTTTTCGGGCACGCGAAAAAGACTTTCATCAAATTCCGATTCCCATGCAAACCTTTGCAGTAGCCCTAGCAAGAGAACTGGATATAAACTATGGACGCATAGTTCTCTCTGAGATAGTGGCCTCAATGGGATCCCTTGCAAGCAGAGACCTCTCTACCACTGATGTCGTCTGCTGGTTTCCTCGGTTTCTTCAAATGCTAATCAATGACTTAATACCGAAGGATGCTCTTGCTATTAGACAGGGATTTGCCAGAAGCCCCACATCTGAATCGCTGGGGATGGGCACTAAGTCACTTGCAACCATTGCAAATCAGGATAAACATCAAGGTAAGCCTATGTCTACTCCTGAAAATATTCAAATGTGGCTTAGATATGATGCAGGAGTTACCAATTTGGAGGCATCATCACAAGTCTCATCACATGCTCAAAATCCATCTGTTCATGCTGAGGCATTTGATGAGATTCCGGATGAGGAAAGCGATGATGCACAAGGTAATCAATCAGGTAATCTCTCTATGCATACTATTCATTCCTCCTCCTATGTTTCTGATTCCGCGACCCGAGAGACTGCTAACCCGCAGGATCTATCCCAGGGTAAGAGCCATATTTCTGACTCTGAGTCTGATACACATTCCTATTCTTTATCACCCCTGTTAACGGAAGTCAGAAAACCAGCACGTATATTTATTCAAGATGATGAGGAGAATGAACCCGAAGAGCAGCAACTTATTCGCAAGAAAGCCAAACTTTTCCACGCTGCTACTTCACAACCACAGTCAAACCCTAGCGTGTCACACGCAACCACTCCACCTCACGCGAGTGGTTCACCCCTTGAACATTCTGCACATAGGGATTTTGATTTTGGTCAAGATGATGTGCCTCTTGATGATACTGTTGCTTCAAGAGGACATGAAGTATTAAGAACTTCAGCCGTACCTTCACCGGTACGTACTGATGCTGCAAAGAGGATCGGTTCTGATGTCGTACAAGGACACTTTGCAGCCTCTCAGACTGAGATTCCAACTCAGGAACAAACAGAATTTGATCCCATAACTGTCAACAACATTTCTTATCAAGTTTCTGCAGGTACTGCTTCACTTTTTGGATCAGTCATTGAAGACATACACGAGCGTGAGACAGGGAGTGTGTGTGAGAGGTTAGGGAGAGAGGGACCTTCATTTTTAAGGCCCGAAACCGAGCGCCAAATACCAACAGAACGCGTATTAGAGCGAGGTCACCTAAACCAAACACCGTCCCTTAATACTGAAAATTTTGATACTCGTATGACTTCAATGGAAAATCAGATGAGGCAGTTCGGGCAGACAATGGGGCAGTTCGGGATCAATATTGGAAACAACCAAAGGGCTCTAGACGACTACGCAGCAAGAATGGCAAGTCAAGCTACAGCTTTTGATGATTTGACAAATAAGGTCAATGACTTGGGCCATGCTGGTGGTGTCTTGGGAAGCACTATCAATGAGAGGATGGGGGCATTGGAGTCTACAATGCATACAATGACTGTGGAGATCAGTAGAATGATGTTCGCAGTCAGGAGTTTTGTGCCCCCGGAGTGCTTCGAGTCGGAACAACCTCCCCCCAATGCTGGAGCAGGTGGTGCAGGTGGTGCTAGTGGAGCGGGAGCCTCTGGTTCTGGTTTTGGAGGTTCCTATGCAGCTGGTGGATCTGAAGACCATGGTGGCGCTCAGGATAACTCACCTAAGGGGGAGAGTGGAAAGGAGACGAGACAGCAGGCAGTTCACATCGAAGAAATTGAAGAACCCGCTGATCTTGTTAAGGAACCAGAAATTGAGCCTGCTGTTGCTGAAGAGGCTCTGAGGAGGAGAAAGGGTAAGGCAATAATGGTTGAAGAAGATGAACCAGTTATTGACCTGAGTCATCAGGACACAGTACAGGAGATACTAGACTCAGATTCTGATATGGAAGACGTACCTTTCGCACATGCTGTAAAGCGATCTTTGAAGGAACAAGGTGGAGGTGCTGGTATGTCTTTCGGAATGCCTGAAGAAGATCCTGTTGATGAAGAAACCCTGCAGTCTCAACAGTTAGCCTTGGAACAAGCTCAGTTCCATAAAATGAAGATGATGCAAGAACATGCTGCGTTCCTAGAACAGAAGGTGGAGCTACAAGGGAAGCAGTATGAGTATGAGCTTGCAAGGCTAGCCAATCCTCAAGTTGATCTGGACAAAAGAAGGATAGGGCAGAAATGGGATGAAGCAAGGAAGATAATGATGGGACCATGTGCAAAAGGAGTTCATAACAAGGATGCAGATGATCTGTTCTACAACTTGAATTTGCAGAATCCAATGACTGGGGACTATATAAATGCTTTGAAGAGATTAATTTCTAAAGTCAGGGTTGGATACAATGCAAATCTTAAGGAGTGGCAGGTTATTTTGTCTTTGGTAGAAGGAGTCCCAACATCTTTCCTATTTGTGGATGACCAATTTATAATGAGAAGATCTGCGTCAGAGTTGTTCTTGCTAGCGACTAAAATTCAGTACTCTCAATCTGAGGAGCTAAGCATTCTGTACAGGGATCAGTTAATGCAGCTAGCAGAGGACAAGGGTCCAGAATTCTCAGCTTATCCAAATTTTGTCCGGATGGTGGTTCAAGGAAAGATGAAGAGGGTGAGCATGGAGGAAAAGGACTTAATGGAACTTTCAGTGGAATCTCTTAAAGCTGTATGTAGACAAATGATGGGTAAGGGATTCGCCTCTGAGCTTAAAGATAAATCCGTGAGGATCATTGAAAGAGTCATATTCTTGAAGAGCAATGAGGTGTGGAAGTGTGATGTCATTGCTCCAAACCCTCTCGACAACGTGAAGATTGAGCCGGAGCTGATAGAAAAGAAATGGAATATTCTTCAAGCAATGAAGAATGTAGATGAAGCTTTGACTCTTCCTTCTGGAGAACTGGAACAAGGAGAAACAAGGGAGGCAGTTGGCGTTCCAGGGAAAGATAGTGTATACTGGATACACTCTTATGCTGATGATACAGCTGATGCCTTAGCATACATAAATGCAGACCAGAAACAAACACTCTTGCATATGAGTAGACAATGGCTGCTACAGACTCAAGATGCTGCATTTCTAGAGAAAGTGTTATATGTGTTCAAATGGGGCGAAGTGGAAGACAAGTTTGTTGAAGAAAAGCAGAGACTCGTGAGTTACCTGTCTGAAGTAATTGTGGAGAAGAAGCGAATGGAGCGAGATGCGGCTAGTGTCTATAATACTGACCGTGTCAAGGGCTACCCCAAGATGATATATCGTTATCTCAAAGCCACTAAATCTCATTGGAAACCTCAGCTCATAATGAAGAACTTTGAGGAAATTCCAAAGATCAGGACTACTCAGGAGGTTGATAAACTCAGAAGGCTTTTCAAACATCCTAACCCAGAGCCCAGGAACCTTCTAGAAATGGAAGCTGTAAGTCTGTTGAATGCTAGGTGGAAGCAGCTTCACGATCCAGTGTACAAGAAAGAACAGCAGCAGAAGGAGAAGCGCAAAAGGCAGAAAGAAGAGAGAGACCAAGCTGCTGAAGCTAGAAAGAGGAAACGGAATTAGGGTTAAAGGTCAGAGTGGTGTGAACTTGAAGTTGGAAAAACTTCATGTCTTTCGGTTGCTTTAACTCACTTGAGGAAATTCACCTTAGAGTGAATCCAATAAGGTGATATAAGTTTGACTAGAAGGTATGAAATAATCCAGGTGATAGGAATCATTCAAATGATCTTTAATTCGAGGTTCGAATTCTGTTTCTAGTTTTTATGTTCATTGTATTGTTTTCAAGTTCTTTTCAATTGTATATTATTCAAGAATGTAATGTTAATTATCTTTTCTCGTCTCATTGTTTAGTTAAGTTATCCTTCATTAATTTGAATGTCATTGTTAGACAATCAAATTGGGGGAGATTGAAAGGCAGAGTGTATAAACTTGTAACACTATAACTAATGTAACTCAAACTAAAGGAAAAGATACTTAACCAGAAGACAATCAAGAACATGAAGTCACAAGAAATCAACACTAAATGAAGACAAGGTAATTGATACAATTAAACATGCTAACTATGATCAAGCCAAGAAGAAATCATTGAGAGAAGTTCAAGTTAAAGTTGTTCATGCCTCAGTGATTTGATAAATCAAGAATCAAGATCATAACTATCAGTATCAACAAGACCAATTGATTTCAAGTGAAGAAGAAGGAAAGCAAATATTGGAAAGCCAAGTTATTCAATGAATATGGTAATTTATTCAAGAAGCAGAAACACTATCAAGACTAGTCACTTATGAACCAGACCAATGCATCAAGTGTCAGGACATTGATAGCAAGTTTATGTCAGTAATAAAGAACCATGTTCAAGAGTTTGTTGAAGAATAAAGAAGACATGAAGATATCACAAGTTCAAGATGTGCATTGAAGTTTCAAGTTGAAGACCAGAATATTTTTTAAGTACTAAATGTTCTGGATGGCTAAGTAGAAATTCTCAAGTAGAAGTTCTACTTAGGAATTTCGAGATAGCCAAGTAGAAGTTCCACTTAGGAATTTCGAGATAGCCAAGTAGAAATTCTCAAGTAGAAGTTCTACTTAGGTGCAGCTTCAACATGACACATGGCATCTTCTGATTGGCAGATTTCCAAGCTTTCAAGATAAGGCAAGAATTATGTGGACATCATTGGGCCACGTACATCTTAGTCTTTGAAGACTACAGGACATAGATTACATGTAGTATAAATAGAAGTACTTGTGTAATGTTTTAGTTAGTGAGCAATTCTAGAGAAAAACACAAGAGAAAAAGAGAGAGTGCATTCACAGAGCTTAGTATCATTCACTTCTCTCTCAACTTCTGTTATACTTTGTAATGAATGTTGTAGCAACCCTTTCAAGTTATATATAAAGAAATATATTCCTTGAATCTGTGTGTTCATTTATTGCATCGTTTTTATTGCCTCTCATATTCGAAAAGTTGTATTCACCCCCCCTCTACAACACATTTGGACCTAACATTTATTTTCTTCGTTTGTTTCTTTTTTTTTTTTTGCTTCGTTTGTATCTCGATTACATCATTTTCTTTGTTTCTTTTACAGATCCGGAGCTTTGGGATGCGAGTTTAGAGCTTTGGAGCTGTAGGTTTGCGAGTTTGGAGCTTTGGGTTTGCAAGTTTATAAGTTATTTTCTTTGTTTTTTGGAGTTTGTGAGTTTGGAGTTTTGGGTTCTTTATTTTCTGTTCTTTGTGGCTGATAATCATCTATTTATAGTTACGGGCGAAGAAACAAGGAACACTAATCAAAGATACAGTGTTTTTGTTTTTTTTTGCTTTAAAGAAGAATGGGTTCCATTGAGATGGACGAAAAGTACTCTTTGTTGAAAGATCTTAACTTTCGAGTCAATGTTGATGAACAAGATGAAAGCAAGAGGAGGGGTTTCTCTATCTCCTTTTTGGTTTTTATCTCTTGATTCTCCTCTTCATTTCCCTCTGTAATTCTTTACAAGGTATTTTTTTTACAATCTTTTCTTTTTTATATACATAACTCATTTTCAGTTAAAAGTGTAATGATTCTTTGCCTGTTTTTTGATATTGGGTTGTAGCATTTTCTTGTTTCCAGGGGTTTTCTTGATCTTTTGTTGTGTATATCAGTTTGTGTTTGGCTGAAACTTTAGAAAGATTGAAGCTTTATGACTTTTCGTAATTAGGTTTTGAGTTATTCAAGAGCTTTTGGTTTCTGATCGTGTGATGTTTTCTTCTAAAGTGCAATCTTTTGTTTAGATGTAATTTCATTTTTTCCTTTTTTGTAATGTTGTTATTGTTGTTTTCAGTTATATGTTGTTTTTTGTCACATTAATTTTCCTGATTTTGGCCCCAAGTTATATGTTATAGCGTATGCTTGTTCCTCTGCATTTTAGCATTGTGAATCCATTTGTGGGAGGCCATGACTCATATTTTGACACTATTAATCAGTTCCAGTCTAGTGTACATTGCAGAGAATCTATATAAGCTTCTACGAAGTTTTTTAATTTATTGACAATGCTCAATGAAAACTAGTGAAAACAACTTTATCCCTTCACATGAGTCACTCCTATCTTTTTTACTAATAGTGGAAAGATTATGTTCATTATGTTTTTGTAATTACGCAGGTTGATTCTGATAAAGCTTGCAATGTTCCCTTCCTTGGGCTGAGTGCGAAGAAGAAGTTGATGTTGTTTCCCTTGTGTTTTCTACACCAAGAAGCACCTAGCCCTGGAGATCCGGTATCGTGGATAGAAAACACATGTGCTTCCTCATTATGTTTTCTTCTTGTTATAATTTTAGACAGAGCTATTGATTCTGAAGAGTCTCAGCACAAGGACTTTTCCATGCTGGTAATAAAGCAGAGGCAAATTCATTATGTTTTCTTCTCGTTATCATTTGAAACTGGTAACTTACTAAAGTTTGATGATTTAATCAGTATTGCCCAACTTATCTTTGTTTTATGTTCGATCTGTAGGTGTTTTCGCTGCAACTCTTGCCCGATATCGGTCGAAGCCTAGAGTATACATGGGGTGTATGAAATCTAGACTTGTTCTTGCTCAAAAGTAATTTTAATAAATTGTATACTGACGGCAAGTTAACATTCAGATAAATTAGCACTAGTATTTAAATACTATCTTTCTTCTAACCGTTGTTCTGTGTTACATAGGAATGTCAAGTACCATGAACCAGAATTCTGAATGTTTGGAGAAGATGGAAGTAAATACTTCAGGCATGCAACTGGGTAGATATATGCTATCTCAAAGGATTTGGCTACATACATCTCAATCAACCAGTAAGTTCAATTTCTATTGTCAGTCAAAGTCAAGCCTAGCTTTGGATTCTTGGTCAATCTTGTGCAATATAGATGCGGATATGTGCATAACAAGTTATCGATCTTCTGTTTTGTCATCGAAATAGGAATCTCGTGCCTTTGTTCTCCAGCCAGCAATAACTAAACTTTGTCGATGAAAAAAATATAAATCCTAAAAAATTATGACATATCATGGTCATATGTCCAAGGCGCTAGTTAATTTTTTTAGCACAAAACATAACAAGTTACTTCAATTTCCTGAATGCTCCTAAACTATTGGAGATGTTAATTTTGATGCAGGCCCATATTGCATAAATATTCCAATGAAGATGTGTCCCTTGGTTCATGGTTTATCGGTCATGAAGTTGAGCACATTGATGACCGCAATATGTGCTGCGGAACTCCACCAGGTATGATACTTTGAATGCATATTTCAGTAGACATGATTGTTAAATTTCTTCAAGTGTCTGCCAAACTAGGGATTGTTTGCTTTGCACTTCAAAGACACTTATGGTTACTATAGTAGTCTAAACCGGTTGCCTAGAACTAGCGACTGACTAGGTATTCTTCATTGCTAAATTAGAGAAGCTTCCAGAATCAGTGGATTTCTCTATAGTTAGCTGCATGGAAGTGTTTTTATTTTTATTTTCAACATAGAAAATAAGTGAGGGTTTCTCCTTTTTCCTTTTTCCAGAAAATATGTGTTTACTGAATACTATAAATTCAATTTGTGATATTAAGACACAATATGTATTGTGTATTTCTGATATATGTTGATTTTATTTGTTGAATATAATGAGTGGCGTGTGATTGGGGTACAGCAGAGTAAAGGCTGGGTTCATTATGCAATTCATCGACCTGAGCCACACATTATGCTCTTTAGGAGGCCCCTCAACTACCAGCAACAGCAGGATGCTGCTGCTCAGCAAGCTGCCATGTTCAAGTGAAATTCTTGAATTTTATTGCAGTGCTTTAAATTTAATCATTTCATTTCTCCTAGAAATGAAGATTAAGTTATATGGAGAACTTATGTTTAAGATTCATGTTCTTTGAGGAACTTTTGGATAGTTGGAAATGCTTGGGGATGTTAAAGATCTATGTTTATCATTTCATTTCTTTTGGTCATATGTTTGCTGCACTTTAATGTCACAAATACTGAATGTGATTATGTGAATATTAAAGTTAATTTAAAGCTAGGAACAATAGTTAGAATTTACCTGAATGTGATTATATCATTGAAAACTTAAAAATGATGTCTTAAACAAGCTATAGCTTACTTAAAACCGATGTGGAAATTTGATTAAACTAATGTTTATAGCAAAAAAGACATCAGATAACAAGGGAATACAACATTGCTTAATTTTAAAATCGATGTTAATACAAAATTCAACAGCAGATATTGCTAAAACACCGATGTGAAAAGTATCATTCGTAAAAAATTAACTGGTGAAATCGATGTCTTTAAAGTATCTTACATCGGATTTTTTAATAGTGTGATGTCTTAGAGTCTCTTTAACATCGGTTCTATAATTGAACTGGTGATAATTAACATCTTAGACATCGTTTAGAATTTAGTTATCGATGTCAATGTCTATTTCTAACTTGTGTGTTACATGCTTAAGTGGCTCTAACCTTGATAATGCAACAATACTGAAGTTAACAATATTACAAAATTATTATAAACTAGTAATAAATTCAGGGCAAAGACATCAGAAATACTCTTAAAAGCGATGTGTAAATATGTATTAGACATCGGTGAAAAACCGATGTCTAAACTTCAGACCTTTAACATCACACGCGAAGACATCGGTTCATTTTTAAAAAAGACATCGGTTTTTACCCGATGTCTATTGCCATATTTCTAGTAGTGTGCACGGTCGTACAGCAGCCCGTGAGAAAAACTGCCCAATCTGCACTATTTGTAACACTCTGCACAGCCTGTTGCACGGCCGTGCAGTAGCCCGTGCGAGACAAAATCTTCAAGATTATACAATAAAAACCTCCCGGAAACGCGAGCTTGCATCTTCTAACTTCCCTCTTGAATAATCTTTGCTTTCAAGCCCAAAATAATCTATCTTTTCAACCATTAAGCACGAGGCACTGAAAGATGAAAAACATAATTAATATCGATAAAACAACATTCGAAACGATGCAAGAGAATAAAAGACAAAACGTGTATAAAATACACATTATCAGAGAGATATGGCAAGACATGGTGGACATGTTTGGCTATACTTCCATGGCTGAAGTCTACTCTCTTGAAAAACAACTGTTAGAAATCAATCAAGGAAATGATTCTATTTCTGATTTCTTCACTAAGATTAAGACACTTTGGGATGGTCTTAATGATTCTAATCCCCTATCATATTGTATTTGTAATAAGTGCACCTGTAATATGTCACAAAGGTTGGTTCAGAAATAGCAAGAGCACGACATTTTGCAGTTCATGATGAAGTTGTCTAAGCAATTTGCTTTAGTAAGAGGAAATGTTTTGATGATGCATCATCTCCCTAATATTTCTCAAATTTATAAGTTATTTGCATAAGAGGAGCGGCATAAGAAGATCTCATTTGTTATTTCTAACATTGAATCTATGATTTTTTATGCTGATAAGAGGAGATTCAATTCTCAGACTCAAGAAAATAAGTACAATTCTAATAACTCTATGCAGAATCAGAAAGGTGAAGGGTTTCGAGCATCAAACGCAGCGGAAAAATTAAAACAAAACCAATAATTATCGAAACCCTACCGTAGGATCCATGCAAAAACATGATATTTAATTCGGAGATTGATGATTTACCTTAAAGAAGCTTTAATAACGGATGAACATCAGAGATCCTAACTACTTGAATCACCACGCATCCCGCTCTCACGATCTACGCTCTACCGGTATCCACACGAATGCTTGATCTTCGAAGGAGCGATGTACTAGCATCCGGAAACTGATTTCTCTCCATCTCCATCTTCTCTCTCAAACGGCTAGGGTTTTCTCTAAAAAGTCTAACCCTAATTTGAGACTTTAAGATGTTTATATAGAGAGATAAATCAGTATTCCATGGCCCAATCATATTAGCCTTTTACTCAAATTCGAATTCTTAATTAAATAATTAATTAAGTCACACTTAATTAATATTCTAATATAATTCGAATTCTAATAATTAGTAAATTCGAATATCTATTTAATTAATTAATTAAGTCTAACTTAATTAATATCATAAATAAATTCAAATTAATATTTATTTAAATTCATAATTTAAATCAATTCTCCTTCCAGCATTCTTAGTGTGTGACCCTGTAGGTTATCATGGCAATAATTTTATTATTCAATATAAAATTATAAACAATGAGCGGCATCTAGTAATACATCATTGCTACCCAAGTAATAATAATAATTGGTGATCCAATTAAACCTTTCGTGATTAATGTTTCCATGTAATATAATCCCTTTAACCATATATTATAGATTAAACTCGAGGCATGTCATTAGTCATCCTCTTCAACGTTTAATCCGGATTTCCTTGATCAATGAGTAGACTATTAAAACAAATCAATATTTGAGCATGGCCATGCATTTTCATAGTCTCACTCAATCAAGAGGCCAATAATATCTCTCCTAATAATAGGAGGGTTAAATCCTTTATCTATCATTCATATTTCTCATACGACTCATAATATACCCGATCTCCACTTTTATCATCACCCGGTCAAAGGTAACTTTTAATGTAGTCAAAGTATATTAATCCTCATATAGAAATATAATGATGTCAAGTCTAAGGATCATTACACCATTATCACTGTGAGTCTTTCTAATGACCTTATTAACATGTAGAATCTCACAACGGGTTAATCCAGTGCCATGTATAATATTACATGCACCTATGTTATTGACTTTAGTATCACTATACCTATGACCAATGAGATGTGGTCATCTATCAATAAACATACTAATCTTTATGTATTATAATTGTCCCTTAATAATAATGCTCGATTAGGGATATTTTAGGAATATACACTATTCATATAATCTCATTTTTTAAGTCATATACTTAAAGATATAGAATACGTATTATATATTCCAAGGACATTTATTATTCTAACATTTATATCGCAGTAAATTAAGACATAATAAATTAACATATAATAATCAATAGAACACAATTATTAATTAACAAAAGTATTTCCTAGAAGCACAATCACATTGTCTCTAGGGCACTAACACTATCAATCTCCCACTTGCACTAGAGCCAATCGGCCATGTATCTAATACCCATGGAACTAGTGTGAACTTCGTGCTTCTGCTACAACAAAGCCTTAGTCAGTGGGTCCGCAACATTATCATTAGTATGTACTTTACATATATCTATATCTCCTCTCTCATTTTGTCTGTAAAAGAAGGTGATATCTCCTAAGTATATGCTTTGCCTTGGAATGGGACCTTGGTTCATTAGCCTGCACAATGGCTCCATTGTTATCGCAATACAGATCAACTGGATCTGCAATCGATGGAACCACACCAAGTCATGTAACAAACTTCCAAATCCAAACAGCCTCTTTGGCTGCTTCACTGGCAGTAATATACTTAGCTTCCATTGTAGAATCAGCTACTGTCTCTTGCTTAGAACTTTCTAGCTTACAGCACCTCCATTTAGACAAAACACGAATCTAGACTGGGACACAGAATCATCCCTATCTGTCTGGAAACTAGCATTAGTGTAACCTTTTACAGCTAGATTCTCATCTCCTCCGTATATTAAGAACGAATCTTTAGTCCGTTTAAGGTACTTAAGAATATTCTTGATAGCTATCCAGTGACCCTCACCTGGATTAGACTGGTATCTGCTCGTTATGCTCAAAGCATACGAGACATCAGGACGAGCACATATCATTGCATACATTATCGAAACAATTGCCGAAGCATGTGGTACTTTACTCATATAGTCCTTATCATTTGATGATTTAGGACCGTTTTCCTTTGAGATCACTATCCCATGAGACACTGGGACATATCCGCTATTTGCCTCTTGCATCCCAAAATGATGCAACACCTTGTCAATGTATGTACTCTGACTTAAGCCGATTAATCTTTTAGATCTATCTCTATAGATCATGATCCCTACGATATAGGTAGCATCGCCTAAGTCTATCATCGAGAAACCTTTTCCCAACCAAGTCTTCACAGCCTGTAGAGAAGGAATATCATTCCCTATTAGTAATATGTCATCTACATATAATACTAGGAATGCCACATGGCTCCCACTAACCTTCTTGTAAACACACGGCTCGTCCTCATTTTGTATGAAGCCAAATTCTTTGACTGTTTCATCAAAATGGATGTTCCATCTCCTAGAGGCCTGCTTTAATCCATAAATGGATCGTCGCAACTTACAAACCATTCTAGCAAACCTTGAATCGACAAAACCCTCAGGTTGTGTCATCTACACATCCTTTTATAAGCTCCCATTTAAGAAAGCGGTCTTGACATCCATTTGCCAGATCTCATAGTCATAATAAGCTGTTATCGCAAGAAAAATCCTGATGGATTTGACCATAGCTACTGGTGAGAAATTTTCATCATAGTCAATACCATGAATTTGCTTGAAACCTTTCGTCACTAGTCTTGCTTTGTAGTCCCGTAAATTACCATCCATGTCAGTTTTCTTCCTGAAAACCCACTTTAAGTGGTTCAACCAAAATCCATACTTGGTTTTTCATACATGGAATCCATCTTAGATTTCATGGCTTCCAGCCATCTCTCAGAATCTAGACTATTCATAGCATCTTTGTAGGTGAGAGGCTCATCATCATCTATGATCATCACATCGCCACTTTGAGTCAGAATAAATACATAATATCTATCTGGCTCATGGCGTATCCTACTAGATCTACGAATAACCTGTGTTTCTTGGACAGTATTGTTCTCAACATTTTGAGTTACATTCTGCTCATATTCCAACTCTGGTTCAACGTTATCTTGTGGTTCTCGATCATCATCGAGATCTATTATCCTCCCACTATTTTTCCTAGAAAGCAGTTCTCTCTCTAGAAACACAGCAGTTCGAGCAACAAACACTTTGTTCTCTGAAGGTTTATAGAAATAATACCCTTTTTTGTTTCTATTGGGTATCCCACAAAATCTTATTTTGGTCCTAGCTTGTCTGAGATCAGACATTTCATAAAAGCTTCATATCCCCAAATTTTCATAAATGACACACGCTGTGACGTTTCTCAATTCATATCTCATATATGGTGTCTTTTGAACCAATTTAGAAGGAACTCGGTTTAGTGTTTGTGTAACCGTTTCTAGGGTATAACCCCGGAAAATAATTGGAAGATCCCCTTGACTCAACATCAATCGTACCATGTCCAACAAAGTACGATCTTTCCTCTCAGACACCCTATTCCACAGTAGTGTTCTATGAGGAATGAGTTGTGATACAATATCACACTCCTTTAAGAAATTCTTATATTCCATGCTTAAGTATTCTCCTTCACGATCAGATCGTAGAGTTTTATACTTTCGCCTATTTGCTTCTCTACTTCAGCCTTATACTCCTTGAATTTTCAAATGATTCAGATTTGTTCTTCAAAAGATACACATATCCGTATCACTAAAATCATCAGTAAAGGTTATGAAATAATAAAAGCCACCTCTTGCCATCGTACGCATTGGACCACATACATCACTATGTACCAGTTCCAATCGCTTGGTGGCCCTCTCACCTTGTCCGGTAAAAGGAGCTTTAGTCATTTTTCCCAATGAGACACGGTTCACATTCTTCGTATGATTCAAAATCAAACTTATCCAAGTATCCATCTTTATGTAACTTAGAAATGCGATTCTCACTTATATGGCCTAAACGACAGTGCCAGAGGTATGTATGATTTGAGTCATTTGTCTTAAGACGTTTATTATTTACATTATAGACAGGAGTATCAAGAACATATAAACCATTAAACAAACGTGCAACCCCATAGGTAACATTATTCAATGAAAACGAACAACCATTGTTCTGAATCAAAAATGAAAAACCAATCTTGTCCAAACAAGAAATGAAAATAATGTTTCTACAAATCGCAGGCACATAATAACAGTCCTCAAGTTCTAAAATAAACTTGGTGGGCAACGATAAATAATAAGTCCCTACAGCTAAAGCAGCAACCTTTGCTCCATTGCCAACATGCAGGTCGACTTCTCCTTTCGCCAAAGTTCAACTTCTTCGAAGTTCTTGCACATTTATACAAATGTGGGAATCACATCCAGTATCTAATACCCATGATGAAGAAGTAGACAAATTGACTTCTATAACATAAATACCTGAATCAGAAATCTGAACAACATTCAGTTTCCTTAGATCCTCCAAATAATTTTGACAGTTTCTCTTCCTTTTCACCCTGTTTACACACATACAAGGCCTTGCTTGTATCAAATCTCTCTTGACGAGCATGTCCTTCAAACATACATTTAAGGTGCTCGATCATCATTTAAGAATCAAAATTCTCATGTTGTTTCTGGAGCTCAGGACTCATAGTCGCAAGCATCAAACAGGTGACATCGGTGTCAACATCCAAATGCTTCTGATAAGCATTTCGTTGAGCCTCCGTTGCACTTTCAGAGAGAGATCCAGGGCGTGGAATATATATGACATAGAGCTTTCGCTCTTGCTTGAGGACAATCCTCAAATTCCTTTGCTAATCTAGGAAGTTAGTTCCTGTCAACTTGTCCTTCTCAAGGACTGATCGTACAGAGAAGTTTATTTGAGTTGTTTGCCATTTGAATATCCACAATGTTAAAATGCATAAAATAATTAGTCTACAGTATTATTAAGTTATGTTCAAGTGATTATTCATATATATTCAAAATATATATCTCCCACTATTTTTATCAAATTAATAGCCCTTACTATTAATTCGGAAAGTATATCCCATAAATCTTTCTAGTGAGCCAAGATCCATATTTCGTCATGTCCTAAGTCAACCACTGGTAGTCCTTAAAACATGATTATTTAGGTTGACAAAATTTGTCAATTATATCATATATAACTCTTAGATAGTTTGGTAGAACAATATTTGTTCACATAAAAACATTTGTTCCTATTTATCCAATAAATCTTACCAAACTCCATGCTTCTAAGTTCATAATAGTTGAATATAACCGTTTATTTTCACCTTATTATGATGACTCAGTTAAGTTATACCCAATGATACAACGGCCGAATATAACCGTTTATATTCGTCGCATCTCAGCACGATAGATAGGAGTCCCTTGCCACTGACAGCCCTTACCCTTATCGATCTAGGATTCGATGAGTGTTCATTCATTGGAAAGCATCTGATTAAAACTTAATATTTTGTTAAGGGGTGTAGAAAATTTATAACGATCATGATCACATCATAAAAGGATTCCCAATTTTTTCTTGAATTAAATACATCAAATCAATATTCATCAATGGTTTGATTTCCAGGTAGTTGGAGGAGTCACAAACGGCCTCTCTTAATAACCAACTTTCTTACAGGTACATCCCGTGTTTGACAAAATCTCCCCATATCAAAATTATCGAAAATTTGTATTTAATTCCGTGTTTCATAAACACAGAAATCTCATATCGTTATGTTTAAGTTAAAATCTCAAGTCGTTATAGATTTTATCTTGTTTAAGCAGGAATGGCATGGGTGATGCATCTAATACATACATACATGATTAATCTAATTAAAGCATGCATCATCTATGTTATTCTACACATACATCCATACATATATGTAAAGTGCGATAAAATAAACGTGGTTGGTTATGGCCCAATCCTATGTGATCTTTATCAAGCTCATGATAAAGATCAAGGTCAGTCTATAGTGGTAAAATAAATACAAACTATTACAAACGTTCTTCCTTGTGAATCGCCTCATGTATTGTTTCATTAGATCACCTCCATTAGATAGCCTTCTTTAGTCTTCAAATACATAACATAATTCAAAATAAAAACTAATCTAACGAACTTACAAGAGAACTCGAGTTACATTCGAGATAATAAATTACATGGAATAACGACATGCAAGTCGTATTTAGAAACCAAACCATAATACAAAACCACTAACCTATGGGTCATAAGGCCATAACCAATCACCATGCTCATATAACAATTAAGAACATCTCAGATTTCATAAACACATCATACCATATCATACTTCTCATGATCCAATCATAGAAATCATATAACGCAAAAAGCAGAAAATCAGAATCAAATTCTGAAAAGAATAAATTGCCATTTTGAGGCACTAAACGGCGTCAAACGCCTTACAGATGCATCGGTGATAGTTATGCTATCAGTTTTGTTCATTGGCCCGGTTCCAGTCAGAAAACATATATCGTTTGCGAAAATCAGACACTGGATACAGATTTCAGCAAATCTGCGACAACTGTTTCAGAATTCATATCGAATACGATTCTTGTAATAAGAACAAACATGTATCATATACATACAACAATATATACAATCATCTCATGATGATTATACAATCCACATAAATATCATATATTCATCATGATCAAATCATAGAACATATAAGGCATAATCAAAATTGAAAATTAAATCAGAAACACTTGAATCGCTGTTTACAGGTAGTAAACGACCTTAAACGCCATATAAACGCACGAGTGACAAAGTCAGTTTTGTTCAGACGCCCATTTCCCTTTCCGAAAAGGTGATTTGGGCGAAAATCGGACATAGTATACAGATTTCACCAAATCTGCACATCGTATATAGAAATCGTATCGTATACCATTCCCATATCAAGAACAAACATAAATCATATATATATCAGTATATATACATATTATATAATCATCATATGATCATCTCAATCATCATCAACATACAGTTTATACATATATATATCAAAATCAATGCATCATACATGACAATCATCAAACATGCTCGTATATACATCAAAACTGTAACATATAACCGAATTAAAACATTTTTGCAAGTAGCTCTGATGCCATTGAAGGGTTTCGAGCATCAAACGCAGCGGAAAAAATTAAAACAAAACCAATAATTATCGAAACCCTACCGTAGGATCCATGCAAAAACATGATATTTAATTCGGAGATTGATGATTTACCTTAAAGAAGCTTTAATAACGGATGAACATCAGAGATCCTAGCTACTTGAATCACCACGCATCCCGCTCTCAAGATCTACGCTCTACCGGTATCCACACGAATGCTTGATCTTCGAAGGAGCGATGTACTAGCATCCGGAAACTGATTTCTCTCCATCTCCATCTTCTCTCTCAAACGGCTAGGGTTTTCTCTAAAAAGTCTAACCCTAATTTGAGACTTTAAGATGTTTATATAGAGAGATAAATCAGTATTCCATGGCCCAATCATATTGGCCTTTTACTCAAATTCGAATTCTTAATTAAATAATTAATTAAGTCACACTTAATTAATATTCTAATATAATTCGAATTCTAATAATTAGTAAATTCGAATATCTATTTAATTAATTAATTAAGTCTAACTTAATTAATATCATAAATAAATTCAAATTAATATTTATTTAAATTCATAATTTAAATCAATTCTCCTTCAAGCATTCTTAGTGTGTGACCCTGTAGGTTATCATTACGTTGGCAATAATTTTATTATTCAATATAAAATTATAAACAATGAGCGGCATCTAGTAATACATCATTGCTACCCAAGTAATAATAATAATTGGTGATCCAATTAAACCTTTCGTGATTAATGTTTCCATGTAATATAATCCCTTTAACCATATAATATAGATTAAACTCGAGGCATGTCATTAGTCATCCTCTTCAACGTTTAATCCGGATTTCCTTGATCAATGAGTAGACTATTAAAACAAATCAATATTTGAGCATGGCCATGCATTTTAATAGTCTCACTCAATCAAGAGGCCAATAATATCCCTCCTAATAATAGGAGGGTTAAATTCTATATCTATCATTCATATTTCTCATACGACTCATAATATACCCGATCTCCACTTTTATCATCACCCGGTCAAAGGTAACTTTTAATGTAGTCAAAGTATATTAATCCTCATATAGAAATATAATGATGTCAAGTCTAAGGATCATTACACCATTATCACTGTGAGTCTTTCTAATGACCTTATTAACATGTAGAATCTCACAAAGGGTTAATCCAGTGCCTTGTATAATATTACATGCACCTATGTTATGGACTTTAGTATCACTATACCTATGACCAATGAGATGTGGTCATCTGTCAATAAACATACTAATCTTTATGCATTATAATTGTCCCTTAATAATAATGCTCGATTAGGGATATTTTAGGAATATACACTATTCATATAATCTCATTTTTTAAGTCACATAATTAAATATATAGAATACGTATTATATATTCCAAGGACATTTATTATTCTAACATTTATATCGCAGTAAATTAAGACATAATAAATTAACATATAATAATCAATAGAACACAATTATTAATTAACAAAAGTATTTTCTAGAAGCACAATCACATTGTCTCTAGGGCACTAACACTATCAAAAGGTGCATATAGAAAGATGAATAAACCTGCATATTTCTGCAATCATTGTAAAGTTCTTGGTCACAACATTGAAAGGTATTTCAAGTTGAACGGGTACCCACCAGATTTTCAGGATAGAGAGAACAGGAAGGTTGTAGCTCTTGCACAACATGAATCATCTTCTTCTGTAGGTCTATCTGGTGAAGAATTTTATAAAACAACTTATGACACAGGGAGCTTGGAACAATACAATAAGTTGTTGGATTTATTTCATTGGAAAACTAATGATACTCAAGGTTCCGACAATGACAAGCATGCATTACTGGAAGGTAAATTTTGTATGTGGTCAAATATTGAAGGTAATTGGATAATTGACAATGATTCAATTGACCACATATGTCCTAATATTGCAAGTTTTACAGATATCTATCCGTCAAAAAATGTGATATTTATATTACTATTCCAGATGGAAAGAAAGTCAAAGTACTCCATGCTGGCATTGTTAAGTTGAATGATGATATTGTTTTGCACAATGTTCTTCATGTGCCTGAATTTCATTTCAAACTACTCTCAGTGACAAAGTTATGTACAGATTTATCATGTCATATAATCTTTACTAACAACAAATGTTTTATTCATGGCCATTCCTTGAAAAGGGCTCAGATTCTACTTGGTAGCATTGCAAATGGTTTTACTGTGTGCAGCCTTCTTTGTTCTCTACAGACTCAAGCTCAGGTTCAGGAAATTCAAAATGATGCAGCATTGTTAACTCCAAAATAATAGATGAAGCCAAAATCTGGCATCTCAGAATGAGGCATTTACCTTTTAATAAACTCAAGTTTGTTGTTCCTATTCCTATACAGCGATGTTTGGATTCTACTTTGTGTCAAATATGTTCAGCTGATAAGCAAGTAAGGAAGTCTTTTCCTATTAGTCATATTAAGTCTGACAGAGTATTTCATATATTACACATTGACATATATATGTTACACATTGACATATGGGGTTCTTATAAGACAAAATATATCACAGGATGTACTTAATTTGTCACTATTATGGATGATTTTTCTAGATTTACTTGGGCACATTTAATCAAGTACAAATATGAGGTACATTTTGTTCTTGAAAACTTTCTCAATTTTGTGAAAAATCATTTTCATACCACTGTTTTGTATATAAGATCTGATAATATTCTGGAACTATCTCTTGGAGCATGTGCTAAGTTATATAAAGATAGAGAAATTGTGCATTAAACTAGTTGTGCTTGCACTCCACAACAAAATGGAGTTGTGGAGAGAAAACACAAACATTTATTAGAGACCGCTAGGACTATCTTTCTTCGAGCACAATTACCTCCTAAATTTTTGGAAGATTCAATCTTATGTGCTACATATCTTGTTAATAGAATGTCTCTGCAATCTATTGATCATGCTACTTTTTACTACAAACTGTATAATTTGCAACCTTATTTTGATCACTTGAAAGTATTTGGTTGCTTATGCTATGTATCAATTGCCAAAGTTCATAGAAGCAAGTTTGATCAAAGAGCAGTGACATCTATTTTCTTAGGATATTCCAATATAACTAAAGGTTATAGAGTTTTTTATCTCAAAAATAACCAACTACTCATTTCTAGAGATGTGATGTTTCATGAATTCATTTTTCCTTTCCAATTCATCTCTCCTTCTTTCACTATGCAATTTCTGAATGAAACATTTCTCCCTAAGTTTGTTACACCCCTGAACGCACTAAAGTTAATATCCCTGAGATTTCTTTTCCTTTCTCACCTACACAATCTAATTCATTGATTCATACCAATAATACTACACCAGCTTCTCACATTGATAGTTCTATCAGTGTTCCTCAGACATCTATTCATTAGACAAAAGCAAATTCCAACTTATTTACAGGATTATTACTATAATATGTCTTATGTTAGTTTCATTACACCTTCTAATTGGTGTAAACTGATTTCTAGTAGCTCCTTACCTCCATCTCATTTTATTTTTTATCTCAGTAATCTGCTATTTCTGAGCCTAATACCTATGTTGAGGCTTCTCTTAATTCACTACGGGTTGCAGCCATGAATAAAGAGATTAAAGCTTTACAGAATAACATAACTTGGGATTTAGTTCCTTTACCTAAGGGTAAGAAATGTATAGGTTCTAAGTGAGTATACAAGGTTAAACTACATGCAGATGGATTCCTTGAGAGATGTAAGGCAATATTAGTAGCTAAAGTATTCAGTTAAAAGTTTGGAATAGACTACCATGATACTTTTTTCCCAGTTATGAAAATGAATACTGTAAGATGTATACTCTCTTTAGCAGCAAGTAAAAAGTGGAAGATTTTTCAACTAGATGTTAATAATGCTTTCTTGCATGGTGATCAGGTAGAAGAAATTTATATGACAGTCCCAGATGGTATTCCAAATCATTTGAACTTGGTTTGCAGACTCATAAAGTCATTATATGGGCTTAGACATGCTTTAAGACAGTGGTCAGAAAAACTGTCACATGAATTGATTTCTCAGGGTTTTTTATAGTCAAAAAGTGACTATAGTTTGTTTGTTCACAAACATGGATCATATATAACTATCCTGGTAGTGTATGTAGATGATATTATCATCACAGGAAGTGATGTTCAGCATATTGAAGCAATTAAAAGTCATCTTCACAACACATTCAATATTAAAGATCTTGGTATTCTCCATTATTTTTTTAGAATTGAGATTTCTTATGTAGATGATGGCATTGTCGCGAGTCAGAATAACTTCACTAAGGAACTAGTTCATGATTACAACTTGAATTTATCTAAACCTGATGTGACTCTTGCCTCTGAATCTCAAGTTGCACGCTAGTGTAGGTGATCTCTTGTCTGATCCTGAAGTCTATAGATCTCTCATTGGGAAGTTAAACTTTCTCACAAACACACGGCCTGATCTTAGTTATACTGTATAGTTGATCAGTAAATTTATGCAAACTCCAAGGTCTTCTCACTATGAAGCATTGCATCATACTTTAAAGTATATTGCTGCTACAGCATGACAGAGAATAAAGCTACAGAATTCAGATCACTTAACCTTAAAAGCATTTTCTTATTCTGACTGGGCATCATGCCCTAATTCAAGACGATCGGTCACAGGGTATGTGTTGTTATTGGGAGGTTCTCCTATAATTTAGAAGTCTAAGAAATAACTTACATTATCAAGGTCTAGTTCTGAGGTAGAATATAGAGCCATGGAATCAGCTGCCTCAGAAGTCACATGGACAGTACAGTTGTTACATGAGTTAGGTGTTTCAAATTTATAGCCAGTCACATTATTTTGTGACAATCAGTCTGCATTACATATTGCTAAAAATCTCATTTTTCAAAACACATTGAGGTCGATTGTCACTTCACACGTGACAAGGTTCTTGAAGGCCTTTTACAGTTGACATATCTTCTTATAAAGAACCAACTAGCTGATTGATGTTCTTATCAAGGTGCTACCTTCACATTAAAATGCAGGAGTTGTGTTTCAAGTTAGGACTCATCTCATCATCATGCTGGTCGATGAAGCCAAGGAAGGTGTCCGACTTCAAGTAATCATCAATGATGGTGCCATGACTCTACGGTCTTGGTCTCTAAAGTTGGGAACTTCCCCTTGTAGGAAGCAGCCTCATCCTTGGCTGAATAAGCTCTAGCCTCCTAGTCATTGGATTCCTTCTCTATCCTTGCTTTGTCCTTCTCCAGTTGCCTTTTCTCTTCTTGCAAGACTTTCCCTTGAATTATGGATGCTTGGAAATAGGCATTAGCCTGAAACACAAAAAAAAATACTAATTCAAAAATAACAAGTCAAGAAAGTATGAAGACACAAAGCTAGAAGTAATAAGTTGTTCACCTGGTAGTGTGCCTGAACCCCCAGTTGCTCAGTTTCAAGAGCTTTGGAACCAGTAGTAATATTCACCATGTCCGTTTGAGTAATGCATCACTTGGACCAATCGATGGCCAAGAGAGAGCTCCCGGAGACATAGTCTTGTTCACAGATGCCCCATTCAGGTATGAAGGCAGTCTTAACATTGCCGCCCGCATCTCTAAATCTCTTTCCCGCATTCTAACAGTGTGATAATTATGTCGGGACCTTGTCCACGGGAGTAGCAGCCTCCTTCTGGATCTTCTTCACCATTCTCCTAGTGACCTGTTCTACCATCCCCGGCTCACGATCAAGAGCATCAGCAGCTGAAATGAAACAAGGCAAAATATCAGAATAAGAACAAACATAATCCAAGATAATCAAAATACAATAAAAATTACTCTCGATGGAAAGGCCACTAAGGTCAGCCTCAATAAAGGCACGCTCAGTCAAGATATCCCGATAGTGGGTTCGACTGTAACACCCCCAGATCCGGGGTCCGGGATCCGATCGTTACGGTCTCCAATTCTGTCCACAATACTTGAACTTACTTCTACTCAAAATTAATTACATCTTTATGACCCAACACAATAATATTAGACACACCCGTTATAGTCCCAGAGATGAAATCAGAGTAACAACCAAATTTTATTAAACACATTATGAGTTCTTACAACCCAAAAGGGTTACAATATGAATACATGCTCTTTGCCATCCATTTACATAAGTCATACTAGACCATATACTTGGTATTGAAAGAATAAATCTATCCTACCAATAGCTTTCTCTTCGGCTCTGGTAGTCTCATCGTCCTCGCCAGCGTCGAGTGCGCCTTGTGCGAGTCATCTGGTCTAGCTGTTGTTGTGATATAATAATAAAGCAAGGGTGAGCAATAGCCCACCAACAATAATATATAACTGCATGATAATATATCACAATTCAAAAGTATCTTTCAAACCATATGCCATGCATTTACGGAAATGATGCCAGTATAATATAAAGGATGAAGTTACAAGGTAACTTAAAGTATTTATTTTGTGGAAATATCTGCTAAGTCAAAATAAGCAAGATATTATCATTATCATATAAAGAGGAGAGTTAATTGCATTTTGCATCCCCCAGCTTTAGTCCAATTTCAATTATGTATATGTAGTTTCATAAATTGCACTTTGTATCCCCAAACTTTAAATCATAAGTCAAATCACAATCCCTTATACATTTTCTATCCAAAATAATATTGCTTTTAACGAATACATTAACAAATGCGATATAAAATGATTGCAATGATGATATAAATTATATATTTTAAACATGTAACTAATTTTACACTTTAAAATTCTTTAAATTATAATTTAATATTATTTTTGACCATTAATCAATTATATTATATTTGTAAAAAATTAATCTAATATGTTTCCATTAAATAAAGTTGTGACTATTATGATATATGATACGTATAAAATCATTAAAATATATTTGTACCTTATTAAAATATAAATTATATAATCACTACACAATTCTATATCGCATTTGTCAATAAAATCGTTAAAAGAAATATTATTTTGATAGAAAACGTATAAGGGATTGTGATTTGACCTATAATTTAAAGTTGGGGATGCAAAGTGCAAATTATTAAACTACATATACATAATTAAAATTGGAGTAATGGTAGGGGATGCAAAGTGCATTTAACTCTAAAGAGGAACTTGCAAGGAAAATACTGCAATTCCAGTTATTAACATTTTTCGAAGTCCTACAACCTGAAAGAAGTCTCTTCGATACGTGTTGCGGAAGACACCGTCAACCTGAAAGAAGTCTCTTCGATACGTGTTGCAGGGAATTCCCAATTTGGGAGATGAACCAATACTAGAGTTATCACGCGCCAGCTGTCCCACTCCCTGATGATCAGTCGGGGATTGTATAGCCCAATATGGTATACTACCGGTAGAAGGAAGAACTGACGGCTCCACTTGTCGATTGCCTTTAATAGTAACTCCCTGGCCAATGGTTAGGCCTTGTGATGGACCGCGCGACTAGGCCTCTTACACACGATTCCTAGTTCGAATAAATCCACAGCATTGAAACGTAGAGTTTGTCCTCCCTTCCCCAAGTGAAATACTTGTTGATAAGACTCCACAAAGTAGTCGTATCTAGTTGGAAAGGAAAATTCACCAACATTTCCCAAGCTTTTGCTTGTTAATGGATATCAACTTGTTCCAACAATCTTACCCCTCGAATGATAGGAAGGTACACACAGACTTAATGAGTCCATAGCAACCAAGTTGCGAGTGAAAAGGATAAATTATGACCGGGAAGTCAACAAGATAAATAACATTGCTCAAGTAGGTTCCCGTATAATATAGAAGTTTGAGCGAGCATTTAAATCCTTTTTAAGATAGATTTAAATGAAAAATAAAAAGAGTTGGGAACCTATCCTTGATAAAATAGTCGTAAAATGACTCCGAAATATTTTACATAATATTTGGAGGTGAGAGATAATCTCCAAATAATATAATTCATTTTAAAAAGAATTTAAAAGAATTAAATAAATATTCCAAGAATATTTATTAACTCGATAATAATTACGGAATATTATTAAATCATAATATTGCTCGTAAGTAATCCTCGAATGAATATATAGAATTATTTACTAAATAAATCACTCCTTAAATGAATATTCAAAATAATATTCATTAAATAATTAAACTCCAATAATTATTTAAAATAATATTCAATAAATAAGTCAAACCTTAAATGAATATTTGAAAATAATATTCATTTAATAAATAATCTTCTAAATGAATATCCAAATAATATTCATTTAGTAATAAAAACTTTAAAGGAATAATCGAAATAATATTCCTTAAGTAAATAGAACTTCCAATGAATATTTTAAAATAATATTCATCAAGTACATAAAACTTTAAATGAAGATTCGAAAGTAATATTCATTTAATAAATAACATTCTAATGAATATCAAAATAATATTCATTAAATAATCAACTCTAAATGAATATTTAAACTAACATTCATTTAATATCTCTCGACTGAGATAATACTCGAATAACATTCCTCGAAATATTTCCAAGTAATTGATACTTTATGGAAATATAAATAACGTTTAATAATAACATTTCTTATAATAAATAATAATCTGCCGTTGGAATCCCTCCGGGTTTCCACGACTATCTATACCTCAAAATACCGACTCCCAGTCTATATTTAAGAATGAATATTATATGCCCTTCGCTAAGGGTCTTACCGAAACCATCCGGCTTATAACTGATAATTCGTATCTAGTCTATAAGCCAATTATCAATTCAAGGAACAAGTATCATAATATAATTTGACAATAGGCATGCATGCTATGGCATATGTATCAGAAACAACAGATATACATATTATCACAACAACAGTTCCAAGGTATTAGAAACTTGCCTGGTACTCAGGTGTGGGTGGAGATAGCGTGTCCTGGGTCTGCTCGATGATCTATAAACAATCAGAACATTTGAGATTAACCGCTTAACACCTTTTAAGAGTCTAAGTATAAACTTCACTTAAGTCGAAACACGTTTTCGAATTATCTCGTTATACACTTTTTAGTGTAACTCTTTTTATTACTGATACGATCCGACATTTGTTCGTTATTACAACGTGTCATCATACCCACACTCGGTATATACTTAAGTCGTATAAGTTCTAAAGTCGATCAATTATGAACCGAGATTAAACCTCGAGTTTTATCGTTCGTTTTCTAAGTGTTTTACCAAAGTTATATAGCGGGTTTTTAGCGGTTCATTCGCGTTTAACTTCGATTCAAACATTTCTATAAAATCGGAAAACGATCCGTTTGACATGTGGTTTTCTTTCATACCTTCCTTATGACCTCTAGTATTTAATTACCAAGATTTGTCACTGACTTACGTATTTTACGAGGGTTCAATTTCAGTTACAAACTTTTGTTTACGGTTTCGAACTACTTTTAGTAAATCGGCCGTAAATTCTAAACCGTAAGTCCATTTCACACGTTCTTTATATCAAAACGAAGCTTGGAACATTATCTATCTCATCATGGCAAAATACAACACTGGACAGTGAGTTCATGCTACTGTGATGCATGGTTTTTAAAGATTATCGAAAATTCAGCATTACGACGGCTATGTTTACACAATTTCCAAAGTTTTCACATCACCGTGAATCAATCAAGCACTACACCCCATCCATTCTAACACATGATAACATCATGACTAGTCTAACAACATCTCATCTCAACCATCTCATGGATCACAATCCAAACAACAACCATAATCAACTAATAACATAGATCTAAGCATAACATAGCATACTAACACTAAATCATCCATTAAACCCATAAAATCTCAAAAGGGTACCAAGGATTTTTGGAGCTTGTTACCTTCCCTAGAGAGTGATATAGCCTTATCAAGCCTTGATCTATCCTTATGTGACCTTAAGCTAGCTAGATCAATCAAAAGAAACATAAAAATCAAAGGTTAGTTCATAAGAACACTATTCACCCTCATCTTTGTTGATTTTTTTGAAAATGGAAACAAAGGAATTTGGGATTGAAATTTCTAGGAAATTAGTTTTATGAAATATAGGACTCACCATAAAAATTACAAGATCAAATGATGGTTGGAAGTGGGATTTCCCCCTTGGAATTTATGCAAAATTAGAATGGAAGCAAAAAGAGAGAGAGAAGTGTTTTTCTTGGTTTGTTTTGTTCAATTATGCATCAAGTGGATGAGCCTTGGATAATATCTCATCTCTTTTTACTTTAATAAAGTGATGATGCACTAGATGATGTATTTTTGCAAGACATGTGTTGTGTTTTGGATGGTTATAAGCTAACTAAATGGTTTGCTTTCTAAGTACTAGTTTCTTTGCTAAGTATGCTAGTTGCATGAGTCATCACTTGGTTTGCTAGATATTTTCCACCACTACATGCATGTATCTTGATTCCCTGCTTGTTTCTTTGTCCGTTTATTGCTCGTTTCGATTGATCGTTCGTGGGAATATCTCGCGGATTTCTAATTAGGGTTTACCTGAAATCTTCTTAATATTAATACTATCATTCTCCATCTTTCTTAATAACTTTCGAATTCAAATTCCTTAAATCCCTTCGTTAAATCCTTAAGTCTATCAGTGTCCAGGGAACTCTCGAAGAAAATAAAAATGCGATATTTCAGAATCCGACAGCTTTTACATACACTTATTTTCTCTCTGGATTACTAATACGAACTCGGAAATCCGTTCCGAATACTTCTATATAGTGTTGTCTCATAATATTCTCCTTTCCACCAAAAACACTATTCATTTTATATTCTTCCTTTATTCCCTAAATTTGTGACAATGTCCTTGTTATTTCCACTGGACTAATTTTGATCCGGATGACACGAGAATATTCTCCGGCTTGGAATTGCCATATCTTATTCCCCTAGGAGATAGATTATTCTTACCTAAGTTGTCAACCCATAGTATTCTTCATGGCATATAAACATTTGAATCCAAATCTATTCCTTTCATTCATTATCTCAATCGTTACATCATAGTCGTAATCACTATTCACCATTACCTCAGTACAAAATAAAAAGTTTTAATTATATCCAAAATTTGGGGTTCTTACAGTCTCCCCTCCTTAAAAGGATTCCTTCCCCGAATTAGGTAGAAAACAAGAGTCGTTTATCTGTCGTTTCACCTTTTCTCAGCACATCTACTGGTGCTCCACTACGTACTTTATCCTTTTTCCATCAACTTTGCTACTTTTCGTACAACACGTTATCTTGTTTATGCTCTTACTCAGTCTTATCCTTATTGATACCTGCAGTAACATTGGTATCACTATCCCACTGCGAATTTGGAGGTAACCTCGCTCGCACTGTGCATTTCCTGATCGCTTTAATCTTCGCAATCTCGATCAATATAGAGAAGTGGAAAGATTTATTGAGAGATCACTATGATCAATTGAACATTTGTTATATTGCATAGCTAGTACAGAAGGGGGCCAGCCTTTAGTACTTGACAAGCAATTAAATAAGTTATGGTATTCCACTTAGACTTCTATCACATAGACAGATAGTCACGTAGCAGTACCTCCCCTCCTTAAAGGGTTGTTCGTCTCAATTCATAAAGAAGATGAATAAGAGAGAAGAAAAGAAAAGAGTTCTAGAGGATTATAGAAAGTTTTCATGATTGTAAAATATCATACTCAGAATTTACCTCTGAACTATAGAGGTTCATCAAAGAAGAAATTAATCATAATTATATCCATTACTATTTGATCGCAACCTCACGTGTCAACATATCTTGCTGCTTTGTCCACGATTCTATGGACCTATACTCTAGTTCAACTTTAGCAACACTTACTTTTGGAAAATCTTTCAACCTCTCAGGTTAAATCTTAGTTTCTCGCTTGACATCGTTGTTACTGACATTCCATGTCACGCTACTAGCTTTTTCATATCTATAATATTAACACTATCATGTTGTCATCCCGAGAACTCATTAGAAAGCCCATTTATTAATCCATTCATAATATTCCATGCTCCACATTCCCTAGTTGCTTTCCCAGTCTTTTCTTTATCAATCACATCCTTCTTATTATCTGATTCTTATTTACTTCTGTTATTTACTTCCACCTTCATCTCTTTATTGAGATACCTTTTGCACTTGGTACCTCCTTATCGGTATCCCGTCACATTTACTCTATAATCATCACGTTATTCCAATTTAAACTCTCCGAAATGAATCTGGCCGATCCCTTTAACTTAGAACCAATATAATCTTCTTCTGCCAAACTTGTTTCTCATCACTTGTTCTTTTCTATCCGTGATTTTTCACAGGTTGTCTTTCGTAAGTCAGACCAGGTCGTATATCTATCTGCTCGTACTCTTATCATCTATCGAGCATCTGCATTTTACTGGCGTAGCCTTGCCACATGAAACACGTTACGATCATGCTATAAGTTTTGGGGGTAGAGCTGGCTCGAATGCCACCTTCCGAACACTTTTAAACTCTCAGATGGCCCAACAAATCTCGGGCTCAACTGCCCTTCTCTCTAAGTCTCATTAATTCTTTCTACAGGAATACATTTAGCATCATGAATCATCAACCTCATATTCTCTATCTTATTTGCGCAGAAGTACACAAACTTGCTTGTCATTCATCAACATGCCATTTAGCTTATCAATAACAGCACTTTCTTTATCTTTACGTTGTCATCTACTTTCTTAGAAGAATCACCATCGTTTGTTGTTTACGTAGTGCGTTAATAGCTAACCATACGGGTTTCAATCCTTTAGGGAGACAAAGTAATCACTATTCCTTATCCATAAGGAACACTTCCTGAACTTGATGTAGATATTACATGAAGTATATAAAATTGCAGAAGGATTTCAAGCATCGCAGCTATGTCAGGTTGATGAAACTATCACTCATACAGCTTCCACAAAAGACTGGAAACTTAACGGTTTACTTCGTCAATTTTGTATCATGGTCCTGGTTTGCCTCAAAATGGGACCGTCTAAGGTATGTAATATGCTTAAGACTCCATCAGGAATCGAAACTTTACTTAAACTATTATTACCTTCGATTCTTGCACAATCATCAAAAGGAATGTAAATTCCTCCACTCCGATATGACCTTCAAGGTCTTTCCAAATATCATTTTGTTTCTTCGGTATGAACATTTGTAATTATTCCTTTATACTTAGACTGTCGGCCACCTCATTGGCCTTTTCTGATAATAATAATTTCTTGTAATCAATGTTATCTGGATACGTTCCAACTCAAATTTTTCTACCTCATTCCCATCACTGTCGAGTTAAAGCATTCTCCCTTAAGCTCTGCTGAAGGAGAAAATATAACTATCAGTCTTTTTCCATAAGTCATTGCTTCCACCTACCCATGGGAACTTTATCACGTTTATTCCAAATCCTACTTAGGATACTTCTTTTCTTAGTTCTTTCCTTATCTTAGGATAATCTCAGCCTTTATAGGTTCAATCCATACTTCCTCAGGGTTTCATACATGCCTCATCTGGTCCTCAGGGTTTCATACATGCCTCATCTGGCATTATTGTTACTATGTCATACATTCCTTACCAAACTTCCATTTTGAAGTTCGGAATATTACCTTTTTCCTTGTAAGGTTTCTTAGGTCATCCTTATCGTTCCTCTTGTATTTTCTAGGTACAGGGTATATCAAAAACGTCATTGATCAATACTTTAATAATTCTGTCTATGTTCTTTCCAGAACTCTTTTTAATAATCCTTACCGGTCATTGTTGCCTTAGCAAGTCCAACTCATATCATCTGAATTCATAATATCGTTATTAGGGTTAATGCCATCCCTTGTGCATTCCCTAGGGTTTGTCTTAATTTATGGATATCATATCCTTAATTCAACTGCCAAGGAATTCCTGCATCCTATAATTGGCAATCAGATCATGTATCCTTCATAAGGGTCTCTTTTCAACTGTTCTCATTTGATAATCGATTGGTAACTTAATGCCACCCTCTTCTTTCAGATAGTTGTCAGCCTATTTGGCCTTCCAAAAGGCAACGTATGCCTATCTGCTCTCTTATAGAACTTGGTAATGGTAGCAAGGATGTTTTGGAAGATATTGGTCGAGTTCAACGTGAATCTCTTAGTACTTATCGTTCTTCTCAAAGGTACTTGCCTCATACAAAATTTCTACAGCATACTGATCAATCTCTGACTATTTCTATACTCTCTTCATAAACCTTCGTTGTTTACTTTCCTCCGTCATAATACATTCATGGTATTCATGATACCCTAACATCATACATCTCAAGTCATTATACTTCCATTTTTACTCGTAATCTTGGGCAATCATATACACATGAATCACTTTAGTACGGGTGACCCCATTCCAAAAAGTCTAGTAAATTCTCAAATCAAACATGGGTTGCAAAGGGTTCAGTAGAAGATTCCTACGATCTCATTAATATTTCCTTTAGATCAGAAGCCCTTGCAGTCAGTGCTTACTTAGAAGCAACCCTACTTTGTCCTTTCATTGCTGGTCTAGTCACTTGATAATCCTTTGTGACTTGGCCTCAACTGACCACACTAAAATAAAAATATATGATTTTAGGGGTTGGCTAATTAGCATTACTTTTCTAGCAATTGCTGGCATAGTGCCTTCTTTGATACCTTTCAACCTTTCCACAACTTTACTTCATATAAGTCTTAATCGACCATTCGGCACCATCTCTGGTCACCTTTCCTCTACTCTTATCTTTTCAACTATTCTTATCAATCCTACGTGCCACGCAAGTTTACCATTCCTGGCATAACATCCTTTTCACTTAAGTCAATCCCGGAGTTTCTTAGTCCGGCTAGTTTCTTACTTACATTTCCTGTTTCCGTCCAATATCACTTCATCATTTTATCTCTACCATCGATTGTAATACTCAGGGTCCGTCTCCTAACCCATTTTACAGCATCCTTTCCCAAATCACAGGGTTCGCTCCAGTTTCTACTCTCTTCCACGACGTTCTCTGATAATCAGAAAGACAAGGTTTGCCAAAATTCGTTGAAGTTCTTTCCAGAATCAGGGAAATTTTGGTCAATCTATCCACCTACTGGTAACATTAAGGAGACCAGTTTAGAAACCTGAAGAGTAATTCTATGAACCCCCAAGCAGGTAGAACCATAAGAAGTCATAATTAACGAAATAATCGTCATCAGATTGGAAGTTTAACCACTGGAGAGGAACAAATTATATACATCCCTTAGAAGGGAATCAACAGTTTCAAACTGGAACCTGTCACAACGTCCTGATACTTATATGTCCTGATATTCAATATTACCAAATGTCAGTCTACCTAACCACTAGTCTCAGAAGGAACATTACCATCGGAGTTGGTTGCTCCACAAAATTGGCACTACTAAGGCCATCCGAACCTGGTGAACTGTGTTGTCCGAATGCATCCGCAAGTACTTTGTCGTGTTGCGCAAGCACACATCCTAATCCTTTATGTGAAGCATCGTTGGAAGCACAAAGTCTCCTTTTTCCATTAAGTAATGCCAACTCTTGGTCATTACCAATTCCACCTTTTAGCTCCAGGAAGATTTTCTCATATTTTTCTCTTTAACTGCTGATCGTATTACTTGATCCGTTATAATTCCGTGTCGGAATAAACTTAAGGTAACTACTATAATACATTCAAAGAAAGAATTTAATATTCCTCTGAATCACATGCATCTAACATTTCTGGTTCATCATTTCACTAAGTTGAAATAACTCTATACTCAGTCTCTGACAGTAGTCTCATTATGAGTTTATCCTGGCTCACTGGTCTTATCTTCCGGTAGGTTTTAAGATCATTGTCTTGCTTACTACTTCCTTATATAACTTTATCCAATCATGCTGTCACTTCCCAATATCTTTACTTTCTAACTGATTCATTCATAACATGAACATTTCCTTGAATAAAACCACCTCATAAACCTCAATTTGGTTCCAGAAGTTACAACCTATGACATCTGCCTTCTCATGGTGAATTATTACTGACAATATGCATACTAATTAATTTATCAAATGATATGCCACTTACTTCCTCCTTCTCAACTATTCCTAGGGACTCTGCTCCTCGTCTTATATCGATGCCTTTGATAATCATACATCCCTCTAGCACTCTTTTCGTTAATATAAAAGTATCTAATGATTCTCATCTATTCCCGTATAGGATCTCAAGTATTTCTTCCAATCCGTCTTACTTACTGGTACTACCTCTAGTAGTCCGGCTACGAATCCAACATGAATCTTCAGTTCTCTTACTAATAACTCAGTTCTTTATGCTCCCTTTTTGAGCACTATACCTTAATCATCACAATATTTCTAGCTGCAGCCCTCATTCCTCAAGGGTAAGCTCCTTATCCTAACAGGATTTTCCTTATCTGCTGGAACCTCTTCCGGGTCTCCAGTAGGGTACTCCATCGAATTTACCCGCTGATCTTCAGCATATAATAAAGCATCATCGTGCTGCTGCCCGTATGCCTCAAGGTCTATTGCCTTACTCGTCAATACGATATCGAGCTAAGTTACTATCATGATACTTAAGAGTTCCCATAAGGGTTTTATATGTCATCACTACATTAAATAGTCCGACTATGAACTTGGCAAGAGTTCTTATTATCTTAGTGAATTTATTGTTTTAACGTCGCCTCATCTCTAGGGTTTATAACGTACGCTCTGATACCACTTCTGTAACACCCCCAGATCCGGGGTCCGGGATCCGGTCGTTACGGTCTCCAATTCTGTCCACAATACTTGAACTTACTTCTACTCAAAATAAATTACATCTTTATGACCCAACACAACAATATAAGACACACCCGTTATAGTCCCAGAGATGAAATCAGAGTAAAAACCAAATTTTATTAAACACATTATGAGTTCTTACAACCCAAAAGAGTTACAATATGAATACATGCTCTTTGCCATCCATTTACATAAGTCATACTAGACCATATACTTGGTATTGAAAGAATAAATCTATCCTACCAATAGCTTTCTCTTCAGCTCTGGTAGTCTCATCGTCCTCGCCAGCGTCGAGTGCACCTTGTGCGAGTCATCTGGTCTAGCTGTTGTTGTGATATAATAATAAAGCAAGGGTGAACAATAGCCCACCAACAATAATATATAACTGCATGATAATATATCACAATTCAAAAGTATCTTTCAAACCATATGCCATGCATTTACGGAAATGATGCCAGTATAATATAAAGGATGAAGTTACAAGGTAACTTAAAGTATTTATTTTGTGGAAATATCTGCTAAGTCAAAATAAACAAGATATTATCACTATCATATAAAGAGGAACTTGCAAGGAAAATATTTCAATTCCAGTTATTAACATTTTTCGAAGTCCTACAACCTGAAAGAAGTCTATTCGATACGTGTTGCGGAAGACACCGTCAACCTGAAAGAAGTCTCTTCGATACGTGTTGCAGGGAATTCTCAATTTGAGAGATGAACCAATACTGGAGTTATCACGCGCCAGCTGTCCCACTCCCTGATGATCAGTCGGGGATGGTACAACCCAATATGGTTTACTACCGGTAGAAGGAAGAACTGACGGCTCCACTTGTCGATTGCCTTTAATAGTAACTCCCTGGCCAATGGTTAGGCCTTGTGATGGACCGCGCGACTCGGCCTCTTACACACGACTCCTAGTTCAAATAAATCCACAGCATTGAAACGTAGAGTTTGTCCTCCCTTCCCCAAGTGAAATACTTATTGATAAGACTCCACAAAGTAGTCGTATCTAGTTGGAAAGGAAAATTCACCAACATTTCCCAAGCTTTTTCTTGTTAATGGATATCAACTTGTTCCAACAATCTTACCCCTCGAATGATGAGAAGGTACACACAGACTTAATGAGTCCATAGCAACCAAGTTGCGAGTGAAAAGGATAAATTATGACCGGGAAGTCAACAAGATAAATAACATTGCTCAAGTAGGTTCCCCTATAATATGGAAGTTTGAGCGAGCATTTAAATCCTTTTTAAGATAGATTTAAATGAAAAATAAAAAGAGTTGGGAACCTTTCCTTGATAAAATAGTCGTAAAAAGACTCCGAAATATTTTACATAATATTTGGAGGTGAAAGATAATCTCCAAATAATATAATTCATTTATAGAATTAAATAAATATTCCAAGAATATTTATTAACTCGATAATAATTACGGAATATTATTAAATCATAATATTGCTCGTAAGTAATCCTCGAATGAATATATAGAATTATTTACTAAATAAATCACTCCTTAAATGAATATTCAAAATAATATTCATTAAATAATTAAACTCCAATAATTATTTAAAATAATATTCAATAAATAAGTCAAACCTTAAATGAATATTTGAAAATAATATTCATTTATAAAATAATCTTCTAAATGAATATCCAAATAATATTTATTTAGTAATCAAAACTTTAAAGGAATAATCAAAATAATATTCCTTAAGTAAATAGAACTTCCAATGAATATTTTAAAATAATATTCATCAAGTACATAAAACCTTAAATGAAGATTCGAAAGTAATATTCATTTAATAAATAACATTCTAATGAATATCAAAATAATATTCATTAAATAATCAACTCTAAATGAATATTTTAAACTAACATTCATTTAATATCTCTCGACTGAGATAATACTCGAATAACATTCCTCGAAATATTTCCAAGTAATTGATACTTTATGGAAATATAAATAACGTTTAATAATAACATTCCTTATAATAAATAATAATCTACCGTTGGAATCCCTCCGGGTTTCCACGACTATCTATACCTCAAAATACCGACTCCCGGTCTATATTTAAGAATGAATATCATATGCCCTTCGCTAAGGGTCTTACCGAAACCATCCGGCTTATAACTGATAATTCGTATCTAGTCTATAAGCCAATTATCAATTCAGGGAACAAGTATCATAATATAATTTGACAATAGGCATGCATGCTATGGCATATGTATCAGAAACAACTGATATACATATTATCACAACAACAGTTCCAAGGTATTAGAAACTTGCCTGGTACTCAGGTGTGGGTGGAGATAGCGTGTCCTGGGTCTGCTCGATGATCTATAAACAATCAGAACATTCGAGATTAACCACTTAACACCTTTTAAGAGTCTAAGTATAAACTTCACCTAAGTCGAAACACGTTTTCGAATTATCTCGTTATACACTTTTTAGTGTAACTCTTTTTATTACTGATACGATCCGACATTTGTTCGTTATTACAACGTGTCATCATACCCACACTCGGTATATACTTAAGTCGTATAAGTTCTAAAGTCGATCAATTATGAACCGAGATTAAACCTCGAGTTTTATCGTTCGTTTTCTAAGTGTTTTACCAAAGTTATATAGCGGGTTTTTAGCGGTTCGTTCGCGTTTAACTTCGATTCAAACATTTCTATAAAATCGGAAAACGATCCGTTTGACATGTGGTTTTCTTTCATACCTTCCTTATGACCTCTAGTATTTAATTACCAAGATTCGTCACTGACGTACGTATTTTACGAGGGTTCAATTTCAGTTACAAACTTTTGTTTACGGTTTCGAAGTACTTTTAGTAAATCGACCGTAAATTCTAAACCTTAAGTCCATTTCACACGTTCTTTATATCAAAACGAAGCTTGGAACATTATCTATCTCATCATGGCAAAATACAACACTGGACAGTGAGTTCATGCTACTGTGTTGCATGGTTTTTAAAGATTATCGAAAATTCGGCATTACGACGGCTATGTTTACACGATTTCCAAAGTTTTCACATCACCGTGAATCAATCAAGCACTACACCCCATCCATTCTAACACATGATAACATCATGACTAGTCTAACAACATCTCATCTCAACCATCTCATGGATCACAATCCAAACAACAACCATAATCAACTAATAACATAGATCTAAGCATAACATAGCATACTAACACTAAAGCATCCATAAAACTCATAAAATCTCAAAAGGGTACCAAGGGTTTTTGGAGCTTGTTACCTTCCTTAGAGAGTGATATATCCTTATCAAGCCTTGATCTATCCTTATGTGACCTTAAGCTAGCTAGATCAATCAAAAGAAACATAAAAATCGAAGGTTAGTTCATAAGAACACTATTCACCCTCATCTTTGTTGATTTTTTTGAAAATGGAAACAAAGGAATTTCGGCTTGAAATTTCTAGGAGATTAGTTTTATGAAATATAGGACTCACCATAAAAATTACAAGATCAAACGATGGTTGGAAGTGGGATTTCTCCCTTGGAATTTATGCAAAATTCGAATGGAAGCAAAAAAGAGAGAGAGAGAGAGAGAGAGAAGTGTTTTTCTTGGTTTGTTTTGTTCAATTATGCATCAAGTGGATGAGCCTTGGATAATATCTCATCTCTTTTTACTTTAATAAAGTGATGATGCACTAGATGATGTATTTTTGCAAGACATGTGTTGTGTTTTGGATGGTTATAAGCTAACTAAATGGTTTGCTTTCTAAGTACTAGTTTCTTTGCTAAGTATGCTAGTTGCATGAGTCATCACTTGGTTTGCTAGATATTTTCCACCACTACATGCATGTATCTTGATTCCCTGCTTGTTTCTTTGTCCGTTTATTGCTCGTTTCGATTGATCGTTCGTGGGAATATCTCACGGATTTCTAATTAGGGTTTACCGGAAATCTTCTTAATATTAATACTATCATTCTCCATCTTTCTTACTAACTTTCGAATTCAAATTCCTTAAATCCCTTCGTTAAATCCTTCAGTCTATCAGTGTCCAGGGAACTCTCGGAGAAAATAAAAGTGCCATTTTTCAGAATCCGACAGCTTTTACACACACTTATTTTTCCCCTGGATTAATAATACGAACTCGGAAATCCGTTCCGAATACTTCTATATAGTGTTGTCTCATAATATTCTCATTTCCACCAAAAACACTATTCATTTTATATTCTTCCTTTATTCCCTATATTTGTGACAATGTCCTTGTTATTTCTCGGGCGTTCCTTAACCCTTTCACGGAACCGCTGGACTAATTTCGATCTGGATGACACGAGAATATTCTCTGGCTTGGAATTGCCATATCTTATTCCCCTAGGAGATAGATTATTCTTACCTAAGTTGTCAACCCATAGTATTCTTCTTGGCATATAAACATTTGAATCCAAATCTATTCCTTTCATTCATTATCTCAATCGTTACATCATAGTCGTAATCACTATTCACCATTACCTCAGTACAAAATAAAAAGTTTTAAGTATATCCAAAATTTGGGGTTCTTACATCGACCATTATCAACAATGAGCATGTCTCGGACTAGAAGTTCGAAATTAGTGAGCTCAAACAAGTGGCAAACCCTATCAACATCATGATTGAATTTCGATCCGAAATGATCACCCCAATCTCCTCCCTTCCAATAGAAAAAAACAAAGTGATGTTTCCAATCGTGGTATGAATAAGGGAAGGATGCCTCATTCACAATATGTTAAACACCCGTACGGTGCTGGATGCTAACTCATCCCTTATTGATGAAAGGACTGTTCTTGAATTTGAATATGCTCCTGAACAAATTCAAAGAGATGTTCTCTTTGAAGCACCGAATCATGAAGAGGAAAATAAACTTCCACGAGTTTGGGTACAACTGGCAAGGATTCACCTTGGCCTCAGCAAGTAGTCTCGAGAAAAAGGGGTGGATCGGGAACCTGAGTCCCGAGTCTAGGGCACTCTTTATAGACAAATAGCTTGTCTGGATGCCAATTACAAGTTCTATCACCCAGCTCGAGAACAAGAACCTTAACATTGAGGGGAAAACTATACCTCCTCTTATGAACCTTAACATCAGAAGCAGTCAACATGGAACGATGGAGGAATGAATTGAACTCGGCACTATTGGGGAAGGCATCCCCCATAGCCATGTTCAGCAGCAACAAAGAAGGTTGAGGATGACTAATGACTGAAAGAGGAATCAAATGTTTACCTTTGGAGGTCCGTTATTTCGCGCACGCAGCAATTCGGCCAAAGTGATAGGAGGAGCAGGAGCTTTCTTAGCCATATAAACTTCTTGGTTAGTCAACTATGAAAGAAACTTGAGCTTGAGAGAAGAAAACTCACAGAAGAAAACTCAGAGAAGAAAATTGTTATGATTGAAGGTGTGAATGAAAATGGTTCCACCCCTCACTCTTTTATAAGGTGAAGATGACTTCCAGTACCAAGCTGTATCCTAAAGAAGCTCGCATTTACAGGTCAAATAATACTGAACATCCGAGAAAAGGCTGAAAAACTCGAAAGAGAAGCAATAAAACTAAGCTATTATCAAGAACAAAGTGAAAGAGATGGAAGAAAGTAGAACTAAGATAGCTGATAAATAACCAATTCAAGAATTAAGGCTAATCACGCTTAAAGAGCTAATAAATCCAAGGAAATAATCCTACCAAGAATTAAGGTGCAAATGATCATTTAACCAAACTTGGAATTGGACTCTTGACCATAGGTCAGGGACGATGGATTCATTGACTGGAGATCGTGGAAGTGGATACCTTGATCAGATATCAAGAGTGATGGATTCCTTGCCTAAGAGCAAGACGATGGATACCTTGATCAGAGATCGAGAGTGATAAATTCCTTGAACAAGGGTCAAGAACGATGGATTCATTGCCTAAGAGCAAGACAATGGATACCTTGATCAAAGATCGAGAGTGATAAATTCCTTGACCAGGGGTTAGGAACGATGGATTCCTTGACCAGAAATCAAAGACAATGGGATACTTGGCCAGAGATCAAAGAATCGAAAGCTTATCCCGAATAGGCCAACTTGAACTCATGACCAAGGGAAGAAAAAATAAATATTTTTAAAAAAATTTCATTTTTCAAAAAAAAAAAAAAAAAATCCGCCCCAGCATCGCCGGAGCCGACCAGCCGGCTATGGGGCCTTAAGCGACCAGCCGGCGCTGACCAGCTGGCCAGGGGCTCTCGACCGAGCTGCATGCGCCGAGCAGCTTGCCCGGGAGACCCCTGTCTCGGAGGTCCCGTCCAAAAACAAATTTCAAAAGGAGAAGAGAAAAAAAAATCTCTGTCCTATAGAAGAAATAGAGAAAATCCATAAAATGAGTTGTTCCCGGGAGAAGGTGGAAATCTTACTCTAGATAAGCCTGCTCTGGAAGAACCCTTGATGGGAATTCTGCCTTGGAGAATTGTATTTTTAAATCCTTGCCCCGAATCTTTAATTCTTGTCCGATTGAACCCAAAATTTTGGGTTAACATCTCGGCAAGTTTTACTTACAGATTCTTGTTTCGAATTAAACCCAATTAGGGCTGATTAGCCCCGTTTAGGGACGTTTAGCCCTGATTAGGGTAGTTTATCAACATTCGCTCATAATTAACCTAAGTTAGGGGTGATTAACGATGTTCGCCCGTATATTAATCCCCGATTAAGGCCGATAAGTCCCGTTTAGGGCCGAATAGACCCGTTTAGGACTTTTGAGCCTCGATTACGGTCGTTTAGCAACGTTCGCTTAAAGTTAACCTAAGTTAGGACTAACTAGCAATGTTTTCTATTAAAATTTGACGTAAACATGTAGTTCGCTCCATACTTTACAATAAGACTATACCCAAGAAGGGACGTTAAAGACCATGAGTCACAAAAAGACCTTTATAGCTCCCACAAAAATCCGAAAGTTTTCCTGAGAACTGGGGGGCAAATTATATGGGTTAAAAATAAACCCTAAAGACATAATTAATCCCGCATTAATTAGACCTGATCTGGTTCTAAAACAAAGCCCAATTAATGAGGCCCGAGTTTGTATCTGAATATTTATTCCATGGTTCGTGGGCCAAGAACATGGCTCATCAAGGGGACGCCCAGACAATGCCTGTTGTAGAGCCCACGGCCAGAGATATAGAAATCAAGAAGGAAACTAATCCCTAAACGAAGGATCTAGAATTACCATCTCGAGAAGACTTATCCTCCAAGGCCCCGCGTATCCAAAAAACCTACTCCTATAAGGAATAGTCTTCAAAACAAGGAAGGAGTTCGACTCCAATACAAACAAGGCAACATGTCACTCAAGGTTCCTCAACCTACCATAACTCTAAGACTCATACGTCTATATAAAGGGCTCTACCCCTCAACCTAGAACTACGTCTGGCTTGATAAAAAATGTTATTTACTCTAAAGTGAATTTAGCAAATGCTTTTAGAACAAAACAACACAAATAAATACTGTATCATTGGCCTACAATTAATTCTCGATTTGTTCCATGTTAACACTATTTTAAAAGGCGGTGATTAATCGGAATTAGTCATCGATAATTATGGTTCGATGACTAATCAAACTGAATTTACCATAATCAGATTAAAAAACATTTTTTTTGAGAAATTGGACAAAAATAAGTCAATTTAGTAAAAAAAAAATTGGTAATTAATCAGTTAAAATTTTACAACTATACATTTAGAATTTTTTTAATAATAAATTTACTTATTTAACTTGGAAATTTGTACTCTTTATTATAAAGTTATTATTGTAGATTTAATTCATTAAATAATTACTTATATATAGACTATGTATAAAATATAATTATATATATATAATAATATTAAATTAATTCCGATTAATGATTTGGTTAATCATTCCGAATAATTTTCCATTATTCTATTAATCCATATTCCGTACTTTCACCGTTTCAAACTTATTCTTACAACACTGTATATGGATAAGGTTGTACATTGGATTTAAAAGGCTCCTCGTGGTGATATATGCACACCCTAAACTTATTTATACACATCCTTTTTTTGTTTTGGACTCAATTATCCTTATCCTACTTCTATCGATATATTTTCTTAAATCACATAATTTATTATGCTAGAGAGGGTAATTTCGTCCAAAACGAAATAAGAGTGTGCATAAATAACTTTAGGATGTGCATATATCACCACCCTTTATATATAGGTCTTGCATTTATATTAAATATCCGTGCAAATTGAAAACAATTATATTAATTTCAATATTATATGTTCTTCATGATATTAATTTTAATCATCATAAAGATAAAAAAAAAAGTACGATATAACTCACGAGAAGTTTAACGGGGATGAACAAGCATATATAAATATAAATTATATTTAAATCGGATTGAAATCTCACTATTTAAATGACATCCGACTCTTTTTTTTTTAAATATATATATGGTCAAGTTGTACAGATATAATTTTTATCAAAACCGGTTGCAAGTTTTTTTATTTTACTTAAATAAATTGCAAGACATTAATTTTTGCAGATAATAACCCCACATGCAACACGAAATAAGACTTACGCTGCAATGTACATTAGTCGTGTTTTATAGATCGAGAGGCAAGAGATTTTACAAGTGAAATTAATTGAAACAAAATAAATTAGAAAGTAATTAATAAGTATAAGAGTAGGAGAAATACAAAGAAGCAGGACTAAAGTGGTCCCTTATCGGGATCCATATATATCAGTCGGATCCATGCACAATTTTTATCTACTTTTGATATGGATTTCAGATGTGCAAATTTGTCTTTGCGTATAAGCAAAGTCACAATAAGATGAATGAAAATTGAAAGCGGGGTAAACGAAAAAATCCTCATTTTCTTATGGTTAAATGGTCGACCTAATAACTTATTTGCTTTAGTTGACTACACTACACGTATATGCAAAATGAAATTAAATCTATGTTATATTTTTAATAGTACATTTTTGGTAGTATTAGAGTACCTATCTCGAGCTCGAATGAATTTTATTATCACAATTACTTATCCTTTTAGAGACATACCACTAAACTATAAATTTATTTGTTTTTATCACTAACGCTAGCTTAACATTTGAATTTAAGCATTCCGTTAAAAATTATTAATGACTGTTAAGTTTTTTGTCCACGAATGAAAAGTGCACCACGTGGATGCTGACATGGCTGGTGAGTAATTAAAAAAAATTGATGAATGCTACAAAACGAAACAAGATCAAAGCAAAAAATCTAAAAACAAAGTACGATCATTTTCAAAAAAAAAAAAAAAAAACAAAGTACGATCAAAACAAAACACGATAAAAACTGTTCCACTCCCAAATCCTCAATCAACAAATCTAGAGTTCTTGATAAAACAGGATCACGATCAAAACACGATTTCATCGGTGAATTATAAGTCACTGTTCCTCTAGTTTTAGGTTTATAAGATGTCCAAATCGGTGTTTGAACTCCACAAAAGTATCGTATCACTTCACTCGGTTTAGCTTGAGAATCGATCGAAGATGATGCATTGTTGGAATTCAACAATTAGAGAAACTTAATTGATTGGAGATTGGTGTTTTAACCCTAGTTAATTTTAGAATCAGGTTATATATATATAGATGTAGAGATACACCACGTCAGCAAGTCACCTTAACAAAATATTACACGCTGACCAATCAATTAACGAAATACTTAAATTCAAATGCTAAGGTAACGTTAGTGATAAAAATAAATAAGTTTATAGTTCAGTGGTAAGTTTCTAAACATGTAAATAATTGAGTGATAAAAAAATTCATTTTCCCTTAATCAAAATGTTAGGAATGTCTTAATAATTAAAGCGAATATTAATCGGATTTATATTGGATTTCATGCTGTTGATGTGATTGAGATTCCTGAAATAATTTTATATTATGTGAGAAGATCTTCAACTGCTCCAAATCCCTATGCTTGAGTTTCTCCACGAACATGTCTAACCAATGTGGTGGTGACGGTGGATAAGAGCAACTACTTGGACTAAAATTGAGAGATGAACTTGAGTACATACGTAGTTGGTAGGCAAGTTGAAGAATCAAGAAAAAACAGAAATTTTACAAACACTAAAATCTAACCATTTCAATCACCACCATATGGTGACCCCCTTTTCATTACCAATAAAAACAAACACATACATAAAAATAACCAAATGCAACAACAGGAAAATGGTAATGCTGTAAGTTTCCTGCAAAATCAAGTCTCATCGGTTGTCACCACAATCCACATATATAATGTTGTGGCTCTGAGTTGCTATTTCTTACCTACTTTGGGTCCATCAATCGCACCTGATGAATCGATATGTGGCTAACCGGAATAGCCACGTGCATAATCCGACTAAAAGTTGATCAGATCAGTAGAACGAGGAAATACGAGAAAAAGTCCATTAATAGTAATGATCAGAACAGTTGGGTAGGGTAACAAATCGACAAGTAAAAATGTTATTTACAGGTGGATTATTGACAAGTAGTCTGTAGTCATGACCCTACTTGATAGGAATTGTTATGGAAACATAAGGTGAACATATACCTCGTGAACAATGCTGCATACAAACCTCCCCCTTGTCCCTGTCGATCGCATATAATGAATTAAAATTAGTTATCAGAACACATGCACAAGTATAGAACTTGTGTACAATGATCAGCATGCCCATGAATGCCAGAACAGATATGAAGAAACACACACTAGTAATTAAGGATAAAGTGGTTAACAACATTACAAATTCATTAGCTAATAACATCACTTTACACTGTGAATCAAAGTCAAAGCCTCTGGAGTTTAGAAGTTAGTTTACAGATATAACACTGGTCACTGGGAGCCAGCTGGGAAATTGAAATTGCGCAGGACAAAATTTATATGTTAACAGGATTAATAATGAATACATGATCTATTCTAGACTGCAAGATGATCAGAATAACATAACCTTATTTTTGCAACATGACTTCTTCTCTCTTTTTTTGCATACATTAATTTTTTTAACCAAGGCTACTTTTATATTTGGATGCATTAGATTTTAATGTACAATAAAAGAAGATGCAGAGGGAGAAGGGGATACGTGTTGACACTAGGCTATCAACGATCAAGACTATTCTCTTTTTCCTTTGCAAAACTAAGTGGGTGTTTGGCGTATCTTAAAAAAAGTAACTTTTATCTTAAAAGTTTAGGTCCGGTTTGGCGTGACTTTTTTTGTCCGGCCGGCTTACGACTTACAGCTTATCGAGATTGTTTGCCTACCTAACTTATTAGCTCAACTTATAAATTATAAGTCATAAGTTTTTAAGTTGGTAATGGTTAACTTTTATCCAACTTATTTTGTATTGCTTGACTTTTTTGTTTGTTTAATAATTTATATTTTATTATTTGTTTAAAATGCATGTATTAAGATTATTGTATTAAATAATTATTTTTTTAATTTAATTTAATAAATATTTCAATAACTTATAAGTAAATTTATCCAAACATCTACATAACTTATAAGTATTCATCTACTTATCACTTAAAAGACACTTATTACTTTTAATATAAAAGTTACTTTTTTTAAGATATCCTAAACACCCACTAAGTGACTTTTAAGTGATAAGTAGATGAATACTTATAAGTTACGTAGGTGTTTGGATAAATTTACTTATAAATTATTGAAATATTTATTAAATTAAATAATAAAAATAATTATTTAATACAATGATCTTAATCTATATATTTTAAACATATAAATTAATAAACAAACAAAAAAATCATAATACAAAAAATAAGTTAGAATAAAAATTATACATTACCAACTTAGAAACTTACAACTTATAAGTTATAAGTTGAGTCAATAAGTTGAGTACACAAACAGGCTACATAAGTCGAAACCGACTTATAAGTTATAAGTCAGATATGTCAAACAGGGCCTAAGTAAATCCTTTATAATTAAGGGAAATGTGAGCATAATCCTGTTATAACACCTTAGAGCAACTCCAACAATCTTCTTACCTCTTCTTTAAATTCAATATAATTAAATTAGCTCTTAGTTATTTAGGAGGTAAAATCAATCACTTTCTCCAACTATCCTCCTCAAACTCAACCTCGGTTCATTTTTTATTAGTAAACTACATATACACATAAACAAAATGATTCATGTTGAATACATGGGGAAGAGGGAAAATCATATAAAAATGATTTAGGAGGGAGTATCTCCTCCTCATTGTTGAGGAAACAAATGGAGCTCCTAAAATTTTGAAAAGTGACTAGGAGCTTGGTGGAGGCAATTTTGTTTTCTTTTTCTTCAAAAAAATGACTAAAAAATTTAGATATAGATGTTATTGGAGTTGTTCTTAGGGAACTCCTTGTATCATTATCACGTTATCGATTAGTGTTGAGTATAGTAGTACAGATATAAATTGTAAATAATATATTAGATTTATTATTTTTAATTTTGTATTAGTTAGAGTTCCATAACTACTTTTGGCGTCGTATATAAGGCTCGTATATAACATATTATAATCAACAATTACACAATTATTCAATAAAATTTTACATCTCTCTTCCCAGTTTATCATGGTATCAGAGCTTGCTCAACAAGTTTTAATGGCGATCCATTTCGAAGTCGATTGAAACTCAGGTTTCATTGTTTAATCTTTACGTTCTTCATAATTCACTGCTTAGTATCGATAAATAAACGTAGCTTTGTTTGTAATTATCTTGTTAATCTTTGAATAATTCTGATTTTCTGAATCATAGTTATAGTTCTAACATTTATTTGATTTCTTGTGTTTTTTAGTCAATTCTTCTGGTTCTTGAGCAATTGTCTCATGAATTGATCAGTTTGTCATAGTAGTGTTCAATTTTGTGTATCTGTGACGTGATTATATTCTGATTCTTGATCTATTTTGATCATATTTGTTGTGATATTGTAATCTCTGGTTGTTCTCCGTAGTGAACACTCTTCTTTGTCTTTTGTTGATCAATAATATTTCATTACGATATTTACTCAAATAGTTGTTACTCTACGTTAGAATTGTTGTAATTATATGGCTTTACAAGACAATCAAGATTCGTCTAGTGTTTTTTATATACATCCTTCTGATGCATCCACTACGCATCTCGTTTCTGTTAAATTCAACGGTGTTGGATTTCATAACTTGAAAAGTTACATGGTTTTGACATTGTCTGCTAAAAATAAGCTCGGTTTTGTGGATGGTACTGTTGTGACACCTGATATTTCTACTGTTGAGTACAAGTATTGAGAACGTTGCAATAATCTGATTATTTCTTGCTTTTTGGTTAATCTTGATGAAAATATAGTCAAAAGTGTCATGTTTCTTCAGACTGCTAGAGATTGAAGGTAGTGTTTTTCGTAGTTCGTTCACAGGGAAGGACTATCAATATTGATTTCAAGTAGATTATCTCTTACAACCTACAATTATGGAAAATGGGGGGTTTTGAGTTTGGTTGAGTTGTTTAATCAAACACCTTGCATACAATAAATAAATTGCTATAAAAATACAACTAATTTAATGGCAACTATCAAAATTTACCAACACAATGAGTAAATGAGCAAGATAAGAGATATACTTGACACAAGGATATAGCAAATCAAGCACTTCAACCCAACAAGCAAAATATATCCAATTCTACCTAACCAAGATAATTGGTGAAGCACACAATCACTTATTTCTCTTCTAAAAATACTAATTTAGTGAATCAAATAAATTAGCTCTCTTGATAAAAGCTACCAATAATGTAGCACTACTAGTATAACCAAATCAAGAAATTAAACAAAGAGAGGCTAGGACAAACCCAAAGATGAGAAGCTCAACCTAGGTATTTGTACTTGAATTTTGAAGTTTAGGCACGCCAAACCTTGTGCTACTATAATGAATGTACTAACAATTACGGATTAGCACAAACAATTAGCAATTGAAATTACAAGAAGATCAAGATGAAGCAACTTATAAATCTCCAAGCAAAATCATAAACAATACAACACAAGTATTCAAGATAGAATGAAATAGATCTTACTTAAAATGGAGTGGGTTTAGTACAAGAAATGCTTCCTTGAGCCAAATAAATGGAGTTAGTCACTCATAATCAATGCTAGATTACAAGTAATTAATGTCTCCTCTCTAATTCCTACTAACCCTAATTGTGTTCTTGAAGAGGCCAAGAAGAGATGAAGTTAGATGTAGGTTGTTAGATGTGAAGATAAGATGTTGTTTTTGTTGGGTTTTACATCTTTTAGTACACAGCAAGTGCTGCACAGCCTGTTGCACGGTCGTGCAGCAGCCCGTGAGAAAAACTGCCAAATCTGCACTACTTGTAACACTCTGCACAGCCTGTTGCACGGCCGTGCAGTAGCCCGTGCGAGACAAAATCTTCAAGATTATACAATAAAAACCTCCCGGAAACGCGAGCTTGCATCTTCTAACTTCCCTCTTGAATAATCTTTGCTTTCAAGCCCAAAATAATCCATCTTTTCAACCATTAAGCATGAGGCACTGAAAGATAAAAACATAATTAATATCGATAAAACAACATTCGAAACGAACAAAAATGCAAGAGAATAAAAGACAAAACGTGTATAAAATACACATTATCAAATCTTCCCCCACTTAAACTTTGCTAGTCCCGAGCAAACTAAAATTGACATAACCATATACTCCTAACTAGTACCACTTTCGTAGGTGATCACGGTTGCATTTGGCATATGCAACAAGCCCTTGGAACCCCTAGGTAGCTCTAGTGGACGAGTGAGGTCTCGTGAGGGTTCATAGATGATGTACCCACAAAATCACAAAAGCCACTAACAAATAAGAAACTAACAACACCTATTAATTAAACTAACTACTACATTCACATGTCCGAGTCGTCTACTTGTAACTAAAATCAAACATATAGAGCTATTCACCTTGTCATCCACTAAAACGAGCTAACAACCAATTCAAGAATCAAGATAACACACCTTGTGCAAAATGTAACCAAGACATTAAAGATAGAATGAATGCACTTCAATCGCGAACACTAGACAAGATTATCACAAAGCATACATGGCTTCGCATTAAGAAAATGAAATTTGTATGGTGAAAAATCTCACATCTCTCAATTATATCCCACCAGCAGACCTTTCCCTCCCCCCAACCACCCGTTTTTCACTTCGGCCCACAACCATTCCCCCCCCCCTCACCCCTCTGTTTACGCAGTCTTACCCCTCCCCCTTACTTTATTTTCTTTTATTTTGTTGTTTTAGTTTGATTTTATTTTCTTTTGATTTAATTTAATTTATTTTTCTTTTTATCTATTTGTTTTATTTTTTTTAATTTTGATTTTCAGTTTTAATATTTTTTTACTAGATAATTAATATAAATTCAAGATTTTATTTTATTTTTATTTTAAATTTGATTTTTGATTTTATTATTAATTGCTTAGTTATTTTATTTTATTTTATTTTAGTTTTAAATTTGATTTCTTATTTCAGTTTTAAATTTGATTTTTGGATTTTATTATTAATTGGTTAGTGAGTTATTTTATTTTATTTTTTAAAAAAAATCAAAAACCAAAATTTTAATTCTTTTTAATTTTGATTTTAGTTTTTCATTTTCTAAAACTAAGTAATGTATATAAATTCAAGAATCAATTTTATTTCACTTTAGAATTTGATTTTTCATTTTATTATTAATTGGTTAATTAATTTATTTTATTTTATTTAAAAAAAACAAAACAAAAACAATTTTTTTATTATTTCTATTTCCTTAATTATTGTATTGCAGGGTTTTGTAGGGTGTTGGATTTTGGCTTGTCGGTTATTTTCGTTGGGATGATTGTGATTGGTGGCATTTATTAAATTCTTGACTTGCAATTTCGAAGTTGGATTTTGACAAGTATGAGTGGTGCTCCCGATCCTTGTTGCCTATTTTCAGGGTAGTTCTCTTTCACTTTTCTCTACTTTGTTTTTCTTTGTCATGCATGAGGACATGCCATGTTTTAAGTGGGGGAAGGATTGTTGATTTTGATGTTCGTTTTGTTTGCATTTGGGAAACAAGTTTAGTCATATCTATACTATTATATTAAAGCCGAAACATTGAAAGTTTTGGTTTTCGGTTTGGTTATCCTATTTATTTTGGTTTTCAGTTTGGTTAATTTAATTTTTAATTAATTTTAAATATAATATAAATCAATTTTAATCCGTTATTGGCTATAGTCCTAAAGACACAATAGTATTTTGGGTCTGATCCATAAAAATATTAATCTACAAACAATCCATCCAACTCCAATTCGCAGCCCATCCAAACCCTGTAATCAAAACTATCACATTTAACAAAATAATTTAATTATATCCTTTATATCCTTATTATATCTATCTATCTATCTATAATATTATATTAAAGCCGAAACATTGAAAGTTTTGGTTTTCGATTTGGTTATCCTATTTATTAAAGCAAATAATAATATAATATAATTAATGGTAAGTAACCGATTGCCTTTTTCACATTACTTTTAGTTGAATATATTAACATTGAAAGTTTTGGTTTTCGGTTTGGTTATCCTATTTATTAAAACAAATAATAATATAATATAATTAATGGTAAGTAACCGATTGCCTTTTTCACATTTACTTTTAGTTGAATATATTGCCTTTTATATACACCTAAAAAATCAATCGTATCATATCTTTTAATCATAATTAAAATTAAAGCCGAAACATTGAAAGTTTTGGTTTTCGGTTTGGTTATCCTATTTATTATTGATAAGTGGATTTTATATCCACTTATTATGCACTATTTTGGCCTAGATTGGTGGTTTATCCTTAAGTATATTGTGTCTTTTAATTTATTTTTGTTGTGTTTCAGCATTTGTTGTGCAGAACTCGCAACTTTAGGTATCGTGGCGATAAAAGGCTAAAAACGGTGAAATTTTGCACCTATTCGGAATTAAGAGTTGCCAAAAGATTTATCATAAAGAAATTCTGAGTGATATATTCTTAAAGCAGAAATCCCGGTTGGAATTGATATATTTTCTGTTAAGCAAAAGGAATCCAGTTTCAGATCCTCAGCAGGCCGTAATTTGCACCTGGACGAGCAATAAGAAAATAGAATTATCACAAAAAGATGGGAAGTGATATATTCTTAAAAAGAAAACCCCGGTTGGAATTGATATATTTTTTGTTAAGCAAAAGGAGTCCGGTTTCAGATCCTCAAGAGACCGTAATTTACACCTGGACGAGCAATGAGAAAATAGAATTATCACAAAAAGATGGAAAGTGATATATTCTTAAAGAGAAAACCCCGGTTGGAATTGATATATTTTTCTATATGCAAAAGGAGTCCAGTTCCAGGCCCGCAATAGACCGCAGCTTAGGACTTACGGATTTATTTATATTAATAAATATTTTATTTAATTAGAAAATTATATTTTTAAATATCTAATAATATTAGATATTTATTTTTATAATTTTTGGATTAAAATAATTATTTATTAATTAAAGATTATAAGCTGTGCGGGTTAAAATTCATTTTTAAGAGCCATGTATAATAAGACAAATTAGGCCATGATTTGAAAAAAAATAATGTTGCAGGTCGCCATTTGTGGGAAAAGGGACTAAACAAACATAAAAAAAAAAAAAAGAGAAAAAAGAAGGCATTAAGTGTAGTTGCTGTGTGTCGGCTTAATTTGATAGACAAGTACACGCGCAGAGTGGCCGAGCAGTTGTGGAAATGGTTGGTGTTATTTACTTTCGGCTAGCTTTTAATTATTTTGTGTTGTGTTATTTCTTTTGCTTTCTTTTTAATTCTTTTTAGTTTTATTTTATTATTTGGTGTGCTAAAATTTTGCTATAAATAGCCTAGTTCTCAAGCTTGTAACACACAACAATTTGGAGAGAAAAATCCTCTCTTGTTTTCTCTCTAGTTCCTTTGTAATTTTAAGTTTCATTTTTATACACTTTTAATTTTTGCAAATTTAGTGTAAGTGTTATTTTGGTTGAAGAATTTACGGGGATTATTTGGAGTGCTCTTTTCTTTCATTGGAAGCTATTTCGGTTCTACATTCTAAACTCTTGCAATTTCATATTTAATTTATCACAATTTTTAATTTAGTTTTTATTTTTATTATTATTATTATTATTATTATTATTATTATTATTATTATTATCATGTTTTCATTTAATCCCATGATGACGATTCGTTCGATTATGAACTAATCGCCGTCATGAATTCTAATGGATTTATTTACGTAATTTAGTAATTCGATGCCTTAATAATTTGTATTATGATAAAAATTCAGATTGCCTAATGTGGTTGCGCTTAATTTATTAGATGCGTAGCTAACGTCTAAATTATTAATTCCTAATGAATGCGAAAGTGGATTTAGGAATTTAGAATTTGTCATGTTAGCATAGGTTCGTAATTGTCATGTACATTTACGATAAGTGATAGGATTTTTTCACATCACCCTATGTAGTCATAATAAAGGAATTTATTCGTAAACCAATTATGTTTTCAAATCTTATAGACATATAGGGTCTAAGCATAAAAGGTGTCCTCGCGACTTCTATCTTTTTAAGTGGATGTTTGTGTGGTTTGATATGAGTTAAGGCTGAAAGGCGCTTATGTTAGTTTCGTGTTCCCGACTAGCTTTCGTAATTATCAAAATTACTTTGAAATTAAGGCATCAATTCTAAATGAAATAAATAATGAAATTAGAATCCCATGTTTTTCTCACATATAAATTTTCATTTAATTAAATTAATTAGTTCGAATTATTTAATATTACTAATTTAATTAATCAATTAGAAAAATACAAAAATACCCCCCTTTTTGATATTTATTCAAGCAGTTTGTTGTTTAATCATACGTCGTTGCTTAAATATTATTTCTGAACAAACACCAAGTCTCTGTGGGAACGAATTTATTATATTACTTGTGACCACGTACACTTGCGCAGTTAGTTTTCGAGCGAACAATTATGACAAATAGTAATATAATATAATTAATGGTAAGTAACCGATTGTCTTTTTCACATTTACTTTTAGTTAAATATATTACCTTTTATATACACCTAAAAAATCAATCGTATCATATCTTTTAATCATAATTAATATTTCTTTCTAATTAAAACATGCTACCATTTTGATTTAAAACTAATCTTATAATCATTAATATATACCTGTTGTGGAATAAAAAGTAGGCTTATCGAATGGCGGCTAGGGTTCGTGAGCTTCTTGCTTTAATGGCTGCACTTGTGTTATCGTGACCTAATTCGGGTCCTCACAAGATGCCTACGTATCTCAGAATTGAGAATCAAGCCAAGACGTAGTTCTAGGATGAGGGGTCTGGCCCTTTATATAGGCTGTGGAAGCCTTAGAATTATAGTAGGTTTTGGAGACTTGGTGGATAAGTCACCGTAATTGAGGAAGGTTCTGACTCCTTCCTTTTAGGAATTAGTTTCCATGTCGAATTTGGTGCCTTGGAGGCTACACAATATCCTGGGGATATTCTAGGACGTTTTTGGTTTCTAGAACGTTCCTGGTTTGTGGATCAGACTCATGTTAGAGATAGGATTTTACCGGGCTTCCCCAGTTTGGGCCGTTCTTTTGGGCCTGACCATTAATTACGAATTTAGTGCCCAACTAGGGTTTCGGGCCATATTTACGGGCCAATAAATGTCACAATAATTATGTCTTTAAGGGTTATTTTTTACCCATATCATTTGCCCCCCAACTTCTAGGAAAACTTGATTTCGTAGAAGTTTAAGGTCATATCAGCCCTGCAAGGGTATCGTCTTATAGTAAAGTGTGGAGCGACCTACACATTTACCACGACTAAAATCCTTTCCCAAGTTAATACTTAAGAAAGTTAAACGTTCCTTGGCCTCTCGAATCTTTCTCTCAAGATTTCCGAGCCTTTCGGGAATAGGATTAGTGCCGTTTTGAGCTCATAGACACTAATCCGAGTGCAATTCGTGCATAGGATCCTTTATCATCAATTCATTAATGATTCATTCCCCTCAACGTATCTAAGTTGGGGTTAATGCCGGGTGGTCGCTGCTCATAAGCCTTGATAAGGGCTAATTTTTGAGCAGAAGACGCTATTTTGGCCCTAATCGGGGCTAAACAACCCTAAACGGGGTTATAAAGGTCTTGATTTAGGCCAACAAGTTCACACTTGATGTAGTCACTATTAGGATATCCATCTTTAACCTTTGGATAGGTTAATTCTTGAGTGGAAGTCCTTAAACGTTGATAATTGAGGCTAATCACCCCCTAATTGCGATTAGCGAAGTCCTAACCCCAAATTTTGGAGTCAAGTTAGTCAAGTAGAGCTTCTTATATTCTCCTGGTTGCAAAAAGAATCATGTGAAAATTCTCATTTTTGAGTTGTCTAGGGCAGAAATACTATCCCCTAGAAGGTGTTTCAGGGTCTTTCAATATCCTTGGTTTTCTGAACACCCCTGGCATCTCCAAACTCAAACTTTGAAGTTGAGCTTATATGATGGGGATTCTTATAATCTCCTGGTATGAAGAAGGATCACATGAAAACATGCATTTTTTAACATTCTGGAGGCGAAATACCCCATTTTCAACTGATTTTCAGACCAGATCTCGCACATGATCATAACACCTTTCCAATTTCATGGAAACACTTGGCCACCTGTATAGGCTTGTAGAGGACCTCACAAGGTTCTTGAATCTCAAATTTGAGCTCAAACGGAGCGTTTTTGAGCGTTCTGGAGGGTCATGAAAACACCCTAAAAAATAGGTCTTCCGAAAGCCCTCCAAACACCCTACCAAGGTGGCCTGGTCGGCCATTCGGCCTAGGGTGCCTGGTCGGCTAGGGCTGGTCGGCTGGGTCCCCCCCCCCCCCCCAATTTTATTTTTTTTTTTTAATTTTGGCCATTTTTTGGCTAGTTGACTTTGACTTTTGACTTTGACTTTTGACTTTGACTTTTGACTTTGATCAAAATCAAAACTTGTCTTAAACTCCCTTCCTTGTTCTTAGAAAGGATTTAGTGATACCTTGGTTGGTTTGATGACCCTTGGCCTCAAACAACCTACTTCTTGGTTTTCAGGACCTTCCGGGTCTAAACCTTTCTTGAACTCTTGATATCAAATAACCTTTGGTTAAACTATTTCCCTTGGCTTCCAGGCATTCTCATATACCTATAATAGAGTGTTTTAAACAACCTTAGCCTTGCCCCCCTTGTGTTGAGGGTCTTTACTTCTTTATTTAAAGATGTGGGGACTTCCCTTGTTTTCAACACCTGACTTCGAGTCTAGGATATCGTAGTTAGTTTCTCATCCTAGGTTTTAAGCTTAAGGTCTTCACATCTCCTTCCTTGTTTGTAGGATCTTGTCCTATCTTAAGCTAACCATCCTTAGGCTAGCCTCAGGCCTTAGGCTTAAGCAATCAGCTTGATTCAGGACAATCAACCTCATTGGCCATCTAGGCTTATATCTTGTGCTGGGATTCAAAACCCACACTCCATATTCTAGAGTAGGTCTTCTCATATCCTTAAAGATGTTAGCCTTTTAGCTAATCATCCTGCTTAGTGGCTTTAATCGTGGTTTTTAGCTTAATCCCCTGTTTAGGCTTGATAAGCATATATTAATCAACCTGGGAGGTTGTTAATTATATTGTTGCTCTTGCCTGTATTTCCATTCGTTTCTTTCACATATTTTTACGAATTAGATCGTTTATCTGACCCAATTTCGAGTTCACAGAGCCATTTTCCTGCTATCTTCGGCTATTTAACCTGTAAACGCGGGTCGTTGGAAAGACGACCTGCTATTGAGGGTCATCATTTTTCTTATAAAAGAGTGTGGATTGAAGTCATTCTTCACATTTCCTTCTTCTTTCAAAGAAAATTTCTCTCTGAGGAGCTCCCAAGTTTCAAGCACTTCTTTCAGTTTCAGACAAGGTTGTAATGGCAAGTGAGGGTGGTCAGAACGCCTTAGTCCCTTCCAAGGGCCTTCTTCAGGCGATTAACAGGAGAACCAAAGACAAGAACAGAAAAGGTAAGGTCTTTCCTCCTCGTTATCAATTATCTTTATCTGAGCTCTTAGATGAGCCCGGGGATGTGTTTCCGAACAACGCGGAATTCGACTCTTTTATGTTCCCTAGTACTTTGGATGCGGGAGATATCAGAAACTTACTCAAATATGAATTCCCTGCTGAGATGAAGCTTAGAATTCCCACACCAGGGGACAGAACTTGTAACTGGCATCCTGAGAACTTGTTTGTGTGCAAAGGTGCCATTGATGCTGGCCTTAGGTTTCCAGTTCACCCTTGGCTTGTTAGGTTATTAGCTGAGGTTAAAATCAACCCTTGTCAACTATATCCCAACTCCTGGAAATTCATCTTCATTTTCATGGTTGAGTGCATCAGAGGAGGCATCCGCCTTAGCATCCCGTTGTTTAGGCATCTATTTGCTTTTAAGAATAGCCCTATCACTAGGAAAGGATGGGTGAGCATCCAACACCGCATAAAATCTAGGATGATTATTGATGCTTCTTCTGTGCCTGATTCTTGCCACAACTGGAGGCACGAGTTTTTCATCCTTAGATGGAAAGGAGGAGACTGGGGTAACTTTTTCAGGTCTAAATTCAATCACGTGACTGATGAGGGTGTTAGTGAGCTTCAACTCACAACTGAAGAAATATCCCAACGGGATTGGCTTATTTCAGTCTTTCAGAAAACCCACTATCGTGAAGTTGTGACTGAACGTGCCTTGTTGGAGGCCAGGCTTAGTTATATCCCTCTCGAGGGTAATTCTTACTTTAACTTCTTTTCTTTCATCGTACTTGTTCTTATTCCAACATCGTTTCCTCTGCTTTGTTTGCAGTTGCTGAGGAAATTGACAACCATCCGAGCCGACTTCCCCATATCACCAAAAGGATGATTAAGAAAGCTGAGAAAGAAGCTAATCCTGAAGACGTACCGGCCCCTGAGTTCCTTCAACATTGTTCGAAGGTGGGGAAGAGAATTAGGAGTTCGGATGGGAGCATGAAAACAGCATTCATGCCTGATTGGGGGATATGTGAGCAGGATGCTATCAAGGACAGCCACCTCCTTGCTCGAGAGTGGTCTCGGAACGCCATAGCCCCGGCCGACAAGGTCCATTTTGCAACAGCAACAGATTTAGAGGAAAATGAAAGCATGGGGGCATATCATGCCTATAACGTAAGTCGATCTCCTCTTCCTTTTCATTGTTATGGTTGTATATTGGTCGTCGTGGCTTAACACATTTTCTTATGGCGTTTTTGTTTTGGTAGCTAAATGCTCACTTCCAGAATGCTATCCAACTTGGGAGGTCCTACAAGGACAAGGAGAGAACTGCCCTCAAGGTTGTAGAGAAGCTTCAGAAGGAGTCTGAAGAATGGGAGGCTAAGTATTTCACCTCGGAGGACCAACTCTCATCCCTTAGGGGAAAGTATACGGCTCTGGAAAATAGGACCCAGAATAATGAGAATTCCATCATTCAGAACTACTTAGGTTCAGACACTTTTCTTGCCTTCATTGATGAGCATGACAGGGAGGTCCAGCCGGACAGCATGACCATAGGTTGGGAGAAGGCTGTGAACAGGATTAGCCAAGATCATAAGGGAGTTGTCTTTCCTTCCTTTTATCCGAGTCCCTGGAAGGTGACAGAAGACGACGACCTTGTTGAAGGTGTTGGGACTTCCCTTGTGAGCAAACGTGCTTCTGGTTCTGGGACAAAGGGCATTCCTCAACAATCAGGGTCTAGTTCTGGGAAATGTCCCTCAAGATCCCATCAGTGCGGGAGTTCAGAATGCCCCTTAGCGGGACGAATCCGTGAACCCAAGTCGGTTAGTATCAGTAGCTCCTCAACCTCAACTTCCAGGAGCGAAGAAGAAGGTGAAGAAGAAGTCCCTGCTCAGACTGCTCCTCCAAAAACCAAGAAGCAGTTGGTGAAGACTGCTTTTATCAAGAAGTGATTGAGCCTTGCATGGCCTGTGTTAGCCTCGTGTGGCTTTAGTTCTTTTAATATCCCGTCTTTGATTATGGTCCTTCATGAACTTGTACTTTTATTCGTATGTGTGTAACTTAAACCTTGATTGTTCCCTCCTGGGTATTTTATCTACGTGCTTGTTTTCTATGTTTCATATGTTCTTTTATTTTCGGTACTTGGTCATCTTAGACTTACACATATCTGGTGCTCGGTACATCACAAGGATTTACAGAATCATAGAACAGAAAACAAGCTTGTATTGATAACGCAAAATGGGCTCAGCCCTTACATAGAATATTATGTCCTAATAGGAGCAACATGCTCTGCAATGGTTTCATATGAACCTTATTTCTACTTCTATTAGATAGGCTAAAAGCTAAGTCCTTAATTGGAGAGCTTTAAACATAGTAAATCTTGAGATTCGAGGCGTGCCAGGAGCGGGGTACCTCGTTTCCATCCACGGTTTCCAGCATATAAGAGCCTCTTCCCAACGTCTTTCTCACTCTATACGGTCCTTCCCAATTAGGGGCCAACTTTCCTGTCTGTCCAACTCCAGAGGCTTCAATTTTTCTCAAAACCAAGTCGCCTTGTTTGAAGAACCTTCCTTTAACCCTATGGTTGTAGTGAAAGGCTGCTCTTTTTTGGTGCTCAATATTACGGGCATTTGCTTCATCTCTGACCTCATCGATTAAATCAAGAGCAAGTCTCATGCCTTCCTCATTGGTTTCTTGCTCATATGTTCCACCCTTGGAGACACGTGCGAAATTTCCAAAGGGACAACTGCTTCTGCCCCATAGGCTAGCAAAAATGGAGTAGCTTCTGTTGTTACCTTGCAGGTAGTACGATACGCCCACAGTATAGGCAGTAATTCATCAACCCACGTGTTTCGAGATCGTTCGACCCTCTTCTTAAGTCCATCAAGGATAATTCGATTTGCTACCTCAGCTTGGCCATTAGCCTGGGGGTGAGCTACTGAGGTAAAACGAAGTTCAATGGAGTTCTCCTCACAGTATTTCTTAAACTCCTCATTGTTGAATTGGCGTCCGTTGTCCGTCACTAGGATTCGTGGGATCCCATATCTACAAATTATGTTCTCCTAGAAGAACTGGGCAACTTGTTGGGTGGTTATTTTTGCTAGCGGCTTGGCTTCAATCCACTTGGTAAAATAATCGATAGCCACTATTAGGAACTTCCTTTGTGCTGAGGCCACGGGAAAAGGACCAAGTATGTCCATCCCCCACATGGCAAACGGAATGGGAGAGTTAATTGACGTTAACATCTCTGGTGGCTGCCTAACAATTGGAGCGTGTTTCTGGCATCTGTCACACTTTTTAACATAGCTTTTGGCGTCAGCCAACATTCCTGGCCAATAAAATCCCAGGCGGGTGATCTTATGAGCTAGGGCCCTGCCCCCCAGGTGCTGCCCACAGATCCCTTCATGAACTTCCCTTAATGCCTCTTCTGCCTCTTGAGGCCTCAAGCATTTCAAGTATGGGATAACAAAAGACCTCTTATAAAGGATGCCTTCAATCAAAGCATATCTCAATGCCCTCACCGATAGTTTTCGTGCCTCCGAGGCATCTTTGGGGAGCCAACCAGTTTCCAGATGAGCCTTGATAGGGTCAATCCAACAGCTTCCTACTTCAATAGGTGCCACCAATTTTGAGTTGATGGTAGGGGCCTTCAGGACCTGGTAATAGACGTTCCCTGCATAATTCTCTATTTCAGAAGAGGCAAACTTTGATAAGGCATCGGCCTTGACGTTCTCCTCCCTTGGGATATGCTCTATACAGCATTCATCAAACTGAGTCATAACAGCTTTCACAACCCTTAGGTATTTTGCCATAGTTTCATCCTTGGCTTCAAATTCACCATTCACTTGTGATACTACGAGTCTCGAATCCCCGCAGACTTTAAGGTTCTTGACTCTCAGTATTCTGGCCAAGCCTAATCCGGCTATCAAGGCTTCATATTCAGCTTCATTGTTGGTCGTCGGAAAATCCAACTTCAGAGCATATTCTACTAAGAACCCATCAGGGCTTTGCAAGACTAAGCCTGCACCACTAGACTTTGTTTTTGATGCTCCATCAAAATAGAGCACCCAATATTCCTTCTGATCAAGTTCAAGCTCCTTAGCTTTATCTTCATCTTCCTTGTTTAATACTACCTCTTGCCCCCCGACTTCTTGGTTGATGGTACATTCAACCACGAAGTCAGCTAAAACCTGAGCCTTAATGGCTGTCCTAGGCTTATACGTGATATCAAACTCCCCGAGTTCGATTGCCCACTTGATTAGCCTTCTACTGGCCTTCGGGCTATGCAATATGCTTCGTAACTGTTGGTCCGTCAGGACTTCAATCTTGTGTGCCTGGAAATAAGGTCGTAGTTTCCTTGAGGCTGTCACTAGTGCGAGAGCAAATTTTTCAATGGTCGAGTAATTCAACTCAGCTCCATGCAGCACCTTGCTCACGTAGTAGATGGGTTTCTGAACCTTGTTCTCCTCTCGAATGAGGACGGCACTCAGTGCTTGTTCAGATACCGCCAGATACAGGTATAGGGTCTCTCCAGAACTAGGTTTGGCCAACAACGGGGCCTTGGTCATGTATTTCTTCAATTGTTCAAAGGCCTCTTGGCTTTCTGATGTCCACTCAAAAATTTTTACTTTCTTCAAGGCCTGAAAGAAAGGTAAACATTTATCGCCAGACTTTGAGATGAATCTTCCCAAGGCAGCTATTCTACCAGTTAATTTCTGCACGTCTTTCACGGAACGTGGTGGTTCCATGTCGAGAATTGCTTTGATTTTATCTGGGTTGGCTTCAATGCCTCGTTTTGAGACCATCAGGCCCAAGAACTTCCCTGACCCAACGCCAAAAGCACATTTGGATGGGTTCAGCATCATCTTATGGTGCCTCAGCACTTCAAACGCCTCCCTTAGGTGTTCAATATGGTCAGCTGCAAGCAAGCTCTTGACCAACATATCATCAACATATACCTCCATGGTTTTCCCAATCAGGTGGGCAAATATCTTATTTACCAGTCGTTGATAAGTAGCTCCTGCATTCTTTAGTCCAAAAGCCATGACAAGGTAACAAAAAACACCAAAGTCAGTTATGAAAGATACCTTTGGGATGTCATCCTTGTGCATCTTAATCTGGTTGTAGCCACTGAAACCATCCATGAAGCTTAGCATCTCATGTCCTGCCGTAGCGTCTATTAGCGTGTCGATCCTTGGTAGAGGGAAGCAGTCCTTAGGGCACGCATCATTTAAATCAGTGAAGTCTATGCACATCCTCCATTTACCGTTGGCTTTCTTGACCATCACAGGGTTAGCCAACCATTCAGGAAACTGAATCTCCTCAACAAAACCAGCCTCCAAGAGTTTGTCCACCTCTTGTTTAATGGCCTCTTGCCTTTCTGGAGCAAAATTCCTCTTCTTCTGCTTAATGGTCTTCCGCTTAGGGTCGACATTCAACCTGTGAGTTATGAGTTGGGGATCAATCCCTGGCATATCAGCTGCTGTCCAAGCGAACACATCCTTATTTTCTTGTAGGAATTCAATTAACCTGCCCTTCATGGGCTCTTTCAGTGACGCTCCTATGTACGTGACCTTTTCAGGGTCCCTACTGTCCAGGGGTACAGGAACCAAATCCTCTGCTGGTTTCCCCCGGTATTCATCATCCCGAATATCCATGTCCTCAATCGGGAGGACCTGCCCCCCGACTCCATCAGCTCTTAACGCGGACACATAACAACTTCGGGCCATCCTTTGATCACCCTTCTGTTCTCCAACACCATTCCTGGTTGGAAACTTGACTTTCATGTGATAACTAGAGGCAACAGCCTTAAACGCGTGGAGTCCGGTCCTTCCAAGGATCGCGTTATATGTGGAGGCCGCCTTAATTACCAAGAAGTTCAACATCTGTGTGGCCTCCTTGGACTCCTCTCCAATAGTAACCGGCAGTTGAATAGTCCCTTCAACGCTAGATTCGACTCCATTGAACCCATATATGGGCATGTTAGTTGGGGTCAGCTGGGAATCATTGTATCCCATCTTTACAAACGCATCATGAAACAGGATGTCAACAGAAGCACCATTGTCTATCAAGACTCGCTTCACCTCCGAATTTCCAATTATAGGAGTTATGACCAACGGGTCGTCATGGGGGAACTTTACCCCCTCTAAGTCCGAGTCATCAAATCCGATCACTACTTCAGTCTTTGCCCTCTTCGGGGCTTCTCCCACGATATGCATCACCTCCCTGGCATATGCCTTTCGAGAATTCCTTGTTGTTCCGGCCGCAGTAGGACCTCCCCAAATCATGTTGATGACAGGCCCTCGTGGCTGGGGGTTACGATCACGATCGTTATCCCTTCTATCATTATAATCTCTTCTTTGGTTTCCACGACCTTCACCCTTTGTGAATTTGCTCAGCTTTCCTTTTCGGATCAAGAATTCAATCTCGTCCTTGAGCTGTCTACAGTCATCAGTGTCATGTCCAACGTCCTTATGGAACCTGCAGTATTGATCTTTGTTTCTCCTTGCGGGATCACCCCTAAGTGGCTTCGGCCATCGGAAATCCGCATCTTTTTCAATATCCATCAGGATTTGACTTCTAGGAGCATTCAACCTTGCATATTCAGAGAACCTTGGCCCCAAATTCTTCTTGGAAGCAGAATCGGAGTCCTTGCTTGTCCGGGGGTATTTGTCCCTTGTGTCATACTCCTGCTCTTGCCTTCGCTTCCGGGAGTTTCCGTTTCCTCCATTAGTGCTGGGAGCTTCCGTCTTCTTCATGCTTTCTTCTGCTTTTATGTATTTACTTGCCCTCCTTTGGAGCTCAGTCATGCTCTCAGGGGGATGTTTTGCTAACGACATCTGAAAGTAGGGGTTCGTCGTTCCATTCTCCAAGGCTATCATAGCTACTTTGTTCTCCAGATCCGGGATATTCAACGTCTCCTTAGTGAAACGCTTGAGGTAATCCCTCAGGTTCTCGTTCTTTCCTTGTTTTACTTGCATGAGAGAAGCAGAGCTTTTTTCGTGGACCTTTCCACTAACAAATTGATTGATAAATGCAGTACTCAACTCCTTAAAAGAACCAATCGAGTTTGCGGGCAATCGGCTGTACCATCTTTGAGCCATGCCTGCCAAGGTTTGAGGAAACGCCCTACACTTAAGAGCGTCACTAGCGGGTTGTAACAGCAGAGCGTTCGAGAATGTCCTGACGTGATTCGAAGGATCGCCCGTCCCATCATATGCTTTTATCGTGGGCATCTTGAATTTTCGGGAAACATGAGCGTTCATCACTTCGTCCGTGAATGGAGGTGTGGGGTCGTCAGGGTCCCCAAGCGGCATCAGGTCTTTGGGATCACTCCTAGGGGTTTCTACCCTCGTAATTCCTCCAGTTGGGGCATCAGCCCTTCTCAGTCTTCTTGAGGACCCTTCCAAATCAATGAAGGGGATCTCCCTTGGGATTGGAGGAGGCCTATTCAGATTTTGCCTTGCTTGTTCTCTGGTTATATCATCCTTCAGCTTTTGGATCTCAGCTTCAAAAGCCTTGATTCTCTCAGCAGCTGTTTGAACGGGTCTATCATTGATCCTTTGAGTCCTCCTCATGGGTTCTTTGCTTGTACGTCGCCTCCTCGGGGCTATATCATGTTCATCATCCTCGGATGATGAATCATCGGAGTAAGGTCCAGAGTAATCGTAATATCCTTGCTCAGGGGGGGCTAGACCCCTAATATAGGGTGGCTGATACGACTCGGGTATCCGTAAAGCGTGTCCACTTGGTCCAAGATCCCTTCGATTTGGGGGATAGTTTTGCAACCCGTATAACGGATCGGTATTCACGGGGAGTGTAGTGGTGGAGATCTGAACTCCTGAGAGCGGGGGATGGCTAGTCAATGGAGCAACCACCATCTGAAGTTGATTAGTCTCTTGTCCCGGGTGATCAATCACCGGTAAGGTTCTCTCAGCATGGGGATTCGTCCCTGTGGTCTGAGAAACTTGAGGTTGTGTAATAGTCTCAGTCGATGGGGGCACAAGCCCTTGCTCCGTAACAACGGGCGGTGTGGAGGAGACGATTGGTGGGTCAGATGTAACAGGAACGTTCTCGGTTGATGTTCTTCGTGTGTTAACCATGGTTGATATCCTCGTCCCACAGACGGCGCCAAATGTTGTGGAATAAAAAGTAGGGTTATCGAATGGCGGCTAGGGTTCGTGAGCTTCTTGCTTTAATGGCTGCGCTTGTGTTATCGTGACCTAATTCGGGTCCTCACAAGATGCCTACGTATCTCAGAATTGAGAATCAAGCCAAGACGTAGTTCTAGGATGAGGGGTCTGGCCCTTTATATAAGCTGTGGAAGCCTTAGAATTATAGTAGGTTTTGGAGACTTGGTGGATAAGTCACCGTAATTGAGGAAGGTTCTGACTCCTTCCTTTTAGGAATTAGTTTCCATGTCGAATTTGGTGCCTTGGAGGCTACACAATATCCTGGGGATATTCTAGGACGTTTTTGGTTTCTAGAACGTTCCTGGTTTGTGGATCAGACCCATGTTAGAGATAGGCTTTTACCGGGCGTCCCCAGTTTGGGCCGTTCTTTTGGGTCTGACCATTAATTACGAATTTAGTGCCCAACTAGGGTTTCGGGCCATATTTACGGGCCAATAAATGTCACATTAATTATGTCTTTAAGGGTTATTTTTTACCCATATCATTACCCAAAAATATCACACCATATTTTTTAATTATTAATAAAATATATTAAAAATCAGTATACATAGTTTATAATAGGGAAATATTAGTATAATCCGTAAACATGAGTATATTAAATTATATTACATTAAAATTAAAACAATATTAAAAATAATGAATATATCAAAACATAATTGTAATATTAAATAAAATTTATAACATAATAAAAGAAACTTATGCATCGCATGGGCATTGAAAGTTTGTCGGTTCAATTTTCAACACGATCATCCCAATTATTAAAATAAATAGTAAAATATTATAATTAGTGATAATTAGCCGATTTCTTTTTTTTTAATTAAAATATATTTATTTTTAATTGATTGATGATATTACATTTTATAAACACCTAAAATATCGTATCTTCCAATCAATAATATTTCTTTCTAAATAAAACACGTTAACTTTTATTTTAATATATAATCTTTCAAAAATTAATATATACCCAAAAATATAACATTATACGTCTAATCACTAATAAAATATAATAAAAATCTTTATACGAATAATGACCGTTAGATTTTTAGTAAAAAAATCAGAACCGTTAGATCTAATGATTAGATATATTATATGTTTGAATTAATTTACTAAAATTTCAAAGTTCGAATTCTATCAATGACATATTTTTTTAAAAAAATTTATAATATAAGTTTTAAACCACATAATTTTGCAACCACTAATGTATATCCAAAAATATTACATCATTTTACTATTAAATTTTTATTAATTAATAATAACTGTTAGATATAATTATAAGATATATTTTATGATTAAAGTACCTGACTTAAAATTCAAGTTTTGAAACCCGTCAACGACATATTTAACTTAAAATTCTAATATAAATTTTAAACCATACATATCATTAACTAAATTTATATTAAAATAATTTTTAAAAAATAATTATTATATAAAAACATAATTATAGCATAAAATAAAATTTATAACATATTAAAAGAAACCCGTGCATTGCACGGGTTATAAGCTAGTATAAATAAAGCTTGTTTACTTGTTTGTAAAAATTTATGACATTGTGAGCTTGTAGCCTTGTTTTCTCCTATTTCATGCCCAACATTACCAATTTGATGCGAATCTATAAGTTTGATGCACCTTATTGCTTTCCTTTGTAATGTTTTCCCCTTTTTTTTTTAAAGATTTGCACTGGCAAAGAGGGAAAGGGGTAAGTTTATGCAGAATGCTTCTAGAATCTCACTGTCTGTCGCACGGTTCTTTGAACGGCCGTGCAGTTCCAAAATTGTAGCAATTATTTAAACACTCTTTTTTTTTTCAAATAACACTCACATAAATCCTTGAATGCTTGAATAAATTAGGAAATCCTGAAAACATGAACAAACACATCAAGGCAAGTGTGGAATAAATATAAAAATTAGAATTAATGACACTAATTATTATCGAGCGGGGCATTATTATTACAATTTTTTTTTTTTGAAAATTATTATAAAATCCATTAGTCACACCACAAAAACATATAATAATTAATTATTATAATATTTTTTTGGGTTATTTTCTATGAATTAAAATAGATGAAAAATGGAATTCCCACTCACTAATATTTAGATCAATATGCAAAACACCATACACATAACATCCTACATAAATGCAAGCGAGGAACAAAATCTAACACACGCATAAAAATATATAAATACATGCGTACCTTGGGTTGCCTCCCAAAAAGCGCTTTGTTTATTGTCGTTGGCTCGACTTATTATACAAGTATTATAACTAGTAAGGTGAAAAAACAAATAAATGCACATACCTACGAATCAATAATAAAAATAAGGTGGGCAAATATACCTTTGATCCATAAAAATATAAAAATATTTTTATGATCTTCACATCTTCAAGAGACTTTGAAAAACCAAAATGGCTAGAAAAATTGTCAGAATAATCATTATAAATACGACTCAAAAATTGCTCCCAAATTGGATCCCTATATACCCAAGCAAAAATTTCAACCTCATCAATCTTAAGCTCAAATTCCTTCTTAATTTTAATTGGACATTCATCAATTTTTATCGCATCTACCAATTCATTAAGCTCAAAGGAATTTTCTAAATTTGGTAGATCCTCAACTACATCCAATTTATCATTGTCAAGCTTAGGGCAATCGTCAACTAAACAAGTAAATTCATCATGCACAACAATTTCATCAATTACAAAACAAGAATCATGATTAGTAGGAGAATTGACCTCCTCTAATCGACTCACGGTTCCGGCTAGTTGACTCATTTGCTCTTCCAAGCTGGATATGCTTTGAGAAGTGATGTTTTGAAATTGGAGGTTGTTTGCCGCCATTTGTTTTATCATCTCCTCTAATGATGATAAGGAAGATGAAGAAGACCCTTGATGGTCTTGGGAATTATATTGCGGATCATAACATTGATTTTCAAAAGCATATGAATAATCGATGCTAGGAGGGTAAGGAGCATAGGATGAGTTCTTAGAATAGAAAGAATTCACCTGATACGCATTTAAATTCTGAAAAGAATTAAAATCTTGATATCGTTCTTGATCGTAGGTGAAATCTTGAGCATTATTCCAACCAAAATAACTATCCAACGTCTCCTGAAAGAGTTAGTTCATGTCTATATCCAATAAACATGAAGACACACCAATAACAAAAAAGAAAAAAAAAACTATATACAAAGATAAAATCTAAAATATAAGAAACAATTAACTCAAAATTAACATTGTTGCCTTCCCCGGCAGCGGCGCCAATTTGAAGGTAGTGTTTTTCATAGTTCATTCACAGGGAAGGACTATCAATATTGATTTCAAGTAGATTATCTCTTACAATCTACAATTATGGAAAATGGGGGGTTTTGAGTTTGGTTGAGGTGTTTTATCAAACACCTTGCATACAATAAATAATTGATACAAAAATACAACTAAGTTAATGGCAACTATCCAAATTTACCAACACAATGAGTAAATGAGCAAGATAAGAGATATACTTGACCCAAGGATATAGCAAATCAAGCACTTCAACCCAACAAGCAAAATATATCCAATTCTACCTAACCAAGATAATTGGTGAATCACACAATCATTTATTTCTCTTCTAAAAACACTAATTTAGTGAAGCACATAAATTAACCCTCTTGATATTAGCTACCAATAATGAAGCACTACTAGTATAACCAAATCAAGGAATTAAACAAAGAGAGGCTAGGACAAACCCAAAGATGAGAAGCTCAACCTAGGTATATGTACTTGAATCTTGAAGTTTAGGCACGCCAAACCTTGTGCTACTATAATGAATGTACTAACAATTACGGATTAGCACAAACAATTAGCAATTGAAATTACAAGAAGATCAAGATGAAGCAACTTATAAATCTCCAAGCAAAATAATAAACAATACAACACAAGTATTCAAGATAGAGTGAAATAGATCTTACTTAAAATGGAGTGGGTTTAGTACAAGAAATGCTTCCTTGAGCCAAATAAATGGAGTTAGTCACTCATAATCAATGCTAGATTACAAGTAATTAATGTCTCCTCTCTAATTCCTACTAACCCTAATTGTATTCTTGAAGAGGCCAAGAAGAGATGAAGTTAGATGTAGGTTGTTAGATGTGAAGATAAGATGTTGTTTTTGTTGGGTTTTACTTCTTTTAATACATAGCAAGTGTTACACAGCCTGTTGTACGGTCGTGCAGCAGCCCGTGAGAAAAATTGCCCAATCTGCACTACTTGTAACACTCTGCACATCCTGTTGCACGACCGTGCAGTAGCCCGTGCGAGACAAAATCTTCAAGATTATACAATAAAAACCTCCCGGAAACGCGAGCTTGCATCTTCTAACTTCCCTCTTGAATAATCTTTGCTTTCAAGCCCAAAATAATCCATCTTTTCAACCATTAAGCATGAGGCACTGAAAGATGAAAAACATAATTAATATCGATAAAACAACATTCAAAACGAACAAAAATGTAAGAGAATAAAAGACAAAACGTGTATAAAATACACATTATCAGAGAGATATGGCAAGACATGGAGGACATGTTTGGCTATACTTCCATGGCTCCATTCTACTCTCTTGAAAAACAACTGTTAGAAATCAATCAAGGAAATGATTCTATTTCTGATTTCTTCACTAAGATTAAGACACTTTGGTATGGTCTTAATGATTCTAATCCCCTATCATATTGTATTTGTAATAAGTGCACCTGTAATATGTCACAAAGGTTGGTTCAGAAACAGCAAGAGCACGGCATTTTGCAGTTCATGATGAAGTTGTCTAAGCAATTTGCTTTAGTAAGAGGAAATGTTTTGATGATGCATCATCTCCCTAATATTTCTCAAATTTATAGGCTGTTTACATAAGAGGAGCGGCATAAGAAGATCTCATTTGTTATTTCTAACATTGAATCTATGACTTTTTATGCTGATAAGAGGAGATTCAATTCTCAGACTCAAGAAATAAGTACAATTAAGTTTCTCAGTTGCATCTGCAAGTTCTTTTTCAAGTTCAGTACATCTAAATTCCATTTCTAGTTTCATGTGTTTGGCATTATCACATTCTATTTGTACTTTTTGCATAAAGAGTAACTCAGCTTCTAGATGATCATTTCTTTTAATCAGTTCTGACATTTCAGATTTGATAGCATTCTCAAGAGATTGACTTCTAAAGCTAATATGCAGAGACTTTAGAAATGATCTTAACTCAGAGACACTATTAGTATCAAAATCAAACAATGTTTCAAGTACCTTATTATCAGCAGCAGCAGTCTCATCAGCATTAGCCATCAATGCATAATTCACCTTCTCTTCTTCAGAATCTGAGGAAGAGTCCATCCAATCCTTGCTTGAGGAGATGAGGCTTTAGTTTTGGCCTTCTTGCATTCTATTGCAAAATGACCCATTCCATCACAATTGTAGCATTTGACCTTTGACTTGTCAAACTTGTTGCTTTTGCCTTCATTCTTCTTGTACCTATTCTTATTAGCATTGAAAGGTTTCTTTTGAAAGTTGCCTTGCTTCCTAGCCTTTCTGAACTTCATCTTCTTGAAGCCATTGACTATCATAGCAACCATTTCCATCATGTCAGAATCAGTAGAGTCACCGTCAGTATCAGTATCAGGATTTTCATCAGGATCTGATGATGAGTCATCAGTATCTGACTCAACAACTCTGCTTCTTCTTTTAGAAACCTCGACAGCTTTTCCCTTTGATTTTGATTCAGCATTTAATGCAACAGCCTTTGCTTTGTTGCACTTCTTGTTCTTCCTTTGTTGAACCTCAAGATCATAGGTTCTTAACATTCCATACACCTCATTAAGTGACACAGCATTCAGATCATACTGGTGTCTGATAATTGAAGCTTGAGTATCCCATTCCTCAGGCAGTGCTCTTAAGAACTTTGTATTTGAATCCTCTGGATCATACTCTTTGCCAACCAGAGACAGATTGTTTAGCAAAGTGAGGAATCTATCATAGGCATCAGTAAGACTTTCATCAGATCTAGCATCAAACTGTTCATATTCCTGAATCAACAGAGCCCTTCTGTTTCTTTTGATAGATTCAGTGCTGACATTGAGTCTCCAAGGTATCCCAAATTTCCTTAGCAAGTTTTGCATGCTATTACCCTGTTTGACATGACAACATCAAGACTGTTATGCAGAATATTCTTTACCTTTGCATCTTTGAGTACTTGAATCTTTTCTTCAGGAGTCTATTGAGTCCTTTCCTTGATGATATAGTGTTCTGGAACCATCTCAGTGCATTCAACCAAAGTCTTTGGTATGTATGTACCATCATTGATCCGATCAAGGTAGTCAGGATCAGTTGCTTCCAGATACATCAACATTTTCACCTTCCATGTTGGATACTCAGTTTTCTTTAGAGTAGGAATTTTAATGCTTTTATACTTGCTTGTCGACATCTTAAGATCGTTTCTGATTGTAATTAATCAATTTGCTCTGATACCAATTGTTACCCAGTAATTAACAATTATAGAAGGGGGGTTGAATACAATTGTATTAGATTCTCGACTTTTAATGAATAACACAAGTATGAATGAATAACAGCTTTATTAATTCTGATATAAAACTGTTACAAACTCTCTCAAGAAATTCTGATGTTCTTGAGAGCTGCTAGGTTACAAGCGTTCTCATGTAAGCGATTACAATTAAGTAAAACCTAAACTGTGTTTATATAGATTACACAGTTACTCTATCAATTACAAGATACGTTCTATCAATTTATAACTATTTACAATACATATCTTGACTGATAGTTGCGTTCCTATAAATCAGGAACCGACAAATCAATCTTCCTTGATCTCTGGACTGATGCGAATCTTCACGTAATCCTGACCAGCTTCCAATCCTGATGACAAGCTAATACTGACGTTGTATTACTGATGACGTCAGCATCAGTATCGGATCAGTAGTCCAGGTCCTGACCATCACTTGAATCAATATCTAACAACCTGATTGCTTGATGAACTTGCTTCATTTTCATTGTCTGCAATTGCCAACAGGGCAAGGTTGACATACTCGGTTTCTTCTTCAGAATCATCATCAGCCCAGCCCTTTTTCTTTGGTGATGAAAGCCATTTCCTTTTGATCTTTACTCCTTGTATGTATGGAGCTCGGCTCTGATACCAATTGTTATCCTTGTAGAAGGGGGGTTGAATACAATCTAGAAACTTTTTAGGTTTCTTGAAAATAGATTGCAAACAAAAAACAACACTCAAACATATAATGAAATGAAAATAAAGAAGTAAAAACAGTACTCAACAATATTTAAAATTTCAGGTGGATTGATTGATCCACCTGAGGTATATTGAAGAAATACTCTGAGTCTTGCAGCTGAGTTTTCAACTCAGAGTATTTCTTCAATATACCTCAGGTGGATCAATCAATCTACCTGAAATTTTAAATTATGTTGAATACTGTTTTACTTCTTTATTTTCATTTCATTATTTTGTTTGAGTGTTGTTTTCTGTTTGCAATCTATTTTCAAGAAACCTAAAAAGTTTCTAGATTGTATTCAACCCCCTTCTACAATCAAGGTTGAGTTATTGTATATCTGGGATAACAATTGGTATCAGAGCCGAGCTCCATACATACAAGAAGTAAATATCAAAGTTCAAATCAACCATGGGTAGAAAGGATACATGGATTAAGATTCCTATTCTGGACAGAGAAAATTACTTTCACTGGAAAGTAAAGATGCATCTGCACTTGATGTCTCTTGATGAGGGCTATGCAAGGTGCATAACATGGACCTTATGTTCCAATGAAGGCTAGAACCACTATGGCTACTGAAACAGAAGGCACAAGTGGATCTACAGGGACTGGTGGTGGAAGAGATAGAGGTGTCATACCAAAGCCTGTTCATGAGTATTCACCTGAAGACATAGAAGAAGTGCACAAGGATAAAAAGACTATGAATATTTTGTTCAATGGTCTTGATAATGATATGTTTGATAATGTCGTTAACTGTGCTACTGCAAAGGATGTTTGGGACACAATACAAACATTATGTGAAGGCACTGAACATGTGAGGGAGAACAAGATGCAACTCCTCATACAACAATATGAGCATTTTCACTTTAAAAGTGAAGAAACCCTAAATGACACATTTAATAGATTTCAAAAGCTATTAAATGGGTTGAAGTTGTATGGAAAAATCTATCAAACCATAGACTCTAATCTGAAGTTTTTGAGAGCCTTGCCAAAGGAATGGAAGCCTATGACAGTCTCTCTAAGAAACACACAGGAGTATAAAGGGTATACTCTTGAGAGGAAAGGTGGTTCTTTTGTGTTTGGTGAATTGAATCAGTTTTATATTTAGCCTTTCTTGCTAATAAATAGATATGATATAGAGTATGTAGACAATAATTTTATATGTAAATTATGTAAAAATAAATGATATCAACCATTTATGGAACTAATCTCAACAAAATTAAAAAAAATTAATCAAATTGTTATTAATGAGCTTACATTAAAGATATATTACATTATTGATATTTAAAATTTTGTTGTAATTAATTTGCTATAATTAAAAATAGATCAAATATTAACATGAAGATTATTTTATTGAAAAGTAAGACAATTCATTAATCAAAAGTCACATAACATCTACAATAATAATAATATTTTCACGATTTCATTACAAAAATCAAATTCAGATTTCGTTCATTAAACTATCATCATCGAGTACAACTTCCATTGTCTCTTGCTGGTGAGATATACAAATTTTTGAATAAATAATCAAACGTTTTTATGCAGTCATGAGAATTTTGGTTAACTGATTTGTCAAAATATATTTGATAAATCAATCAAAATTGCAATATCATACAAATCTTTATAAATGAATATTAAAATTTATTATTTTTGATATAAAAACACAACCAAACCCTAATAAAAAGATATAACTATATTCAAAATATAATTAAACTCTTACAAAAAGAGATAAACAACCCATAATATTATGAGTAAAAAAAAACCCAATTGCTATGTAGAAATATTCTCAATGACAGAAAATTTTATTTAGAAAAATGAAAATTGAATGAAACAACAACAAAATTTGAATTAACATTATCAAAAAATGTTGATAATAGCTAGGACTGCACATGGGTAGGGTTAGGTCGAATTTTCGTCAAACCCCGACCCAACCCAATTAGTTCGGTTTTATAAAAAATCAACCCATTAACTGAAAAATAATTATGTAACCCAATCTCGACCCAACCCAATTAATTCGGTTTGGTTCGGTTAGGTCTGGTTAAATTTGCTAATCGGAAGAACTTCGCAGAAAATCCCGTACATCGCAGAAAATTTTGCACTTCGTAGAAAATGTTGCAGAAGCCAGAAAGCATTGTAGAAAGTGTTGCAAACTGTTGCAAAAAGTGTTGGAGAATGTTACATAAACCAGAAAGTGTTGCAGAATGTTGCCGAAAGTATTGCAGAAAATTTATAAAGTGTAGAAATTTGTAGAAAATATTTAAAAAAATATAAAGGATATGCAAAAAATTCTGCATATAATGTAAACAGGTTAGGTTGGGTTGGGTTAGGTTGGGTTGGGTAAGGGTTAAAATTTGTTAAACCCTTACCCAACCCAATTAATTCATGTTTTTAAAAAATTAAACCATTTAACCCACAGTTTTGGATGATTCGGTTTGATCGGTTAAAAAAAAAAAGTTGGTTTGGATTGATTTGATCGGTTTTCGAAACTTATGTGCAGCCCTAATAGTACCCTAATAGTAGCTCCTAAATTGAATACAATTTTTAGAAATAGGAACCTTGTAAAATAGGCGGCTCTTAGTCAAAAGTTAATTACGTTGATGCCTTTTAACATGAACTTGAACCTTGTAACTAATCAAAAATTGGTTAATTTGATTGCTAAAAATTTAAAATGAACATGTAAAATGTGATGCAGGAAATGTAAATCGAGAAATGATAAAAATCGTAATTGAAGTTTAACTTGTTTGTTTCCCTCAAAAGTTAAGATAAAAATTGACATCATTAACTAAAATATATTACTAAAAAAATTTAAGATTCATTTTGAGATCTATCAATATTGCACATTCACATGTACAATCATGTTTCACTTTTTTCTTTTGCTAAGCTACAACTAACTTTCACTTTGTAATGGTCAAAATGTAACAAAATATTTAATTAAGATACATAATTAATGTAAGACGTAGAGTGTTTGATAGGAGTGCCAAAGTGTTATGCCAATTCGTCCACATGCCGCACTTTTTTCCCGGAACGGTGATAGGTTATTCGAAACATCATTGATGACTTTTATATTGATTACAAAATTATTTGATGCCATTTTATTTTGACTAAAATTTGCAATTTTTAAATATAAAAGAAAAAAACTAGCATGTTACGACAAGTAGCATCGCCCGGATATTAAGCAAAAGGACAACTTGTGACCAAAAAAAAAAAAAAAACAAAACAAAAGGACAATTTTTTTTTTTGACAACTAAACAAAACGACAACTACAACAAATTAATGAGACTTTCGTACGAAAAGAATATATTTATAGGTGGTTAATTGCGTTAGAGGATGAGTGGCTCAATCGGTGGCAGTCTCATTTGCATATAAGCTTATCATTTAGAGTAAATCTTGGCGTACATACAAAAACACTACAAATACATTATCGATCGATTTAATAGGAAATAGTTGAGTATTCTGAGTTTGCTAACTTTCTAGTCTTTACTACTTATTTATAGATATCTATCTTCTTACGAGTATATAATACGTGCTTATCAATAATTAAATTAGTTAATTTAATTTTTATGTGTTGTTTATAAATCTTACAATTTTTATTTTAATATTCTATTCAATTAGAATATAAATATGAGGAAACATATGATTATTAATGTTGTATTTTTATAAGAAAATATAAAGAAACAAAAAAAATTGTGATTAAATTAAAAAATTGCTATTCTAAGAAAAATAAAAATAAAATCATGTAAAAATATTATACGAATTCCCGAAAATAAATTATTGCATAGATATAATTTATATCGTTAACATATGTTAGTTTATGTACTTATTAATAATTTTTTTATAAATTATGAAAATCTTTTAAAATGGGTAAATTAGTGTAAAGTTACAAGAATAAAAGCAGGTTTATAAAAAAGTAAAATCGTTTAGGAATCCTAAAATTTAGGTAGTGACTTTGTAGTGTTTAAGGGAGTATGTTAAAATATAAAAAGTGGGGTCATTAATCATTCTAAGATTTATTGTATCATTTATACACGGCCTTATCAGTTATCACCAAGTTGTTTGTTTGGCTTTTCTTTTCTTTTTGTTTTTTTTTTTTGTGAAGTAGTCTTTCAGTTTTTCTCTAAACAAATTAATTTTTTGGTTTTTTTGCTAAGGAAGACTTTTAAATTTATTCCAAACATGAACTTCTTGAATCAATTTAATTTGAAAAGTACGATTTTGCTTGGACAAAAGGCTAAAAATTATATAATGTAAATTAACCTAATAAAATGAAGTGCAGAAAGAGGTCAGAGTTTATTACTTTCGCAAAATAAAAAGAAAATGTAACAATAAATAGCTGTGCACATGGTTTTTCTTTTTTTCACGTTAAAAGAGAACGGAGAAATCAACCACACAGAAGCAATCTCTACTATTTATTTATCAACTGGGTAACAAAGTCGTGCTACGCGCGGTACTAAAATATTTTTAAAATTTATATACATAATATTGTTGTTTGTTAAATTTTATTATTTGAAAGTTGATGTGACAAATTAAAAATAGTGTGAAATGTAATTAAATTTGAATGTTTGAAAATTATAGAGAAAAGAATTAGGTGAAAAAAACATGTTTCGGTTTAACTCTTGAATATTAATAATAATAATTTCGAAGTATGGACGACACCTATTTTGTCGCATAAAAAATACTTTTGAAATCCAATATTGACATACATTTGCAGAGTTTGACATTGAATAAGTAAAAATAACATTTGTGAATCTTTTCTATTGTCGATGATATTATGAAAGACGTGATCGCTTAATTTGTTAGTAAATTTGATTGTATGATGAAAAGAAGTAGAATACAAATGTGAATGTAAATGTGATGAGAGGTGTGATATTGACTTTACTTGTCGATATATTTGGTTTTATGACGAAAAAAGCAGAATTCAAATGCATATTGTAAGTCATGCTTCATGTTTATGTTTTTTGGAGTGATCCGACACCCGTATCTCTACATTTAATTAATTTTTCTAAGCATTTTATAAGGAATTTTTTTTAATATTAAAATTAAATTCATTGACACACGTTCAAAGTGATACTCACATATTCTAATATTCTTTTATTAAATTTATAATAAATATGTACATTTAATTGTTTATAAAGCCGATGCCCGTTTTATAACACCCTTACTCAATGCTCAGAAAGTGAGAATTTGTTTAAAATAACAAAAATCAACTCCTTAAAGACCTGTTACTTTTTCCCATATCAAACTACAATGTCAACATAATTCCTATAATTTGTAAATATTAAATATAACTAATTAACTTTTTTAAACACCGTCTCCCATCTCATAACATACATGCATGATTAATTGATTAGTAATAGTATAAGAATGTGTTTAGTTAAAATATTAATTTTTCCAACTCAAAATAATCAAACAACGAATGGGTAATTTTTTTATTGATTTAATCGACGAAAAAATGGGTCGACTTGATTCAATTTAATCGAGTTGGTCATACCCCGTGTGTAATTTGTTCATGTATAAAAGTAAATTCTACGATATTACTTTTATTTAAACTATGGATGTTAATCAAAAAATATTTATAGTATGTATCTTATCATGATTATTACGATTATTGATTACAAATTTATCGAAAAGTTAAAATCGTTTATTAATTGTTGCCTAAAATAATTACAATGATTTTGAATAAGGATTAGAAATGACACGATAAAAATAATTTTATTTTATTGTTTTACCTTAAAATAATGGTACTTTTATATAAATTATCAATATTTTATAACAAAATAATAATATTATTAATGAAATTGTTAAACTTTTATATTAAATATGAAATAAAGTGTATTTAATATATATTTAATAGGTATAATTAATGATTAATTAAATGCAAGAAAATTGTTTTAATAAAAAAATCAAAAATGTCAAAATTCAGGAAAAGTATTTTGAAGCTTCTGAGTGCAAGCCTCTCCAGTCTCCTGCTATTATAATATATATAGATAGATAGATCTATACTATAATAAGTAGATTAAGGAATAATTTGGTTCATTTTGATTTAATATGTTTAACCATAAAAAAAATGATCGTTAAATTTTTAATGAATGAATGAAAATCGTTACATTTATTACTAAGAAATATTCTCTTTTAAAGTATGTACTAAATGACCAAGTCTCGAATCCTGTTAATAAAAAATTTAAATAAATTTTTATATTTTTAGTTCTAAACAGTTATCATTATCATTACTAATATATAATTAACATTATAATCTCATAAATAAACTATTTTAACCAATACTAATTATTTAAATCAATTTCATTGCGGAAGCTAGATATATTAAATTACAATTATAATAACTATTAGAAAAATAAATTGATTAATTAAAAAAGCAATTATAAAATGTTAAAAGAACCCGTGAAAAATAAAATAATTATATAAAAAAGTACTTATAATATGTTAAAAGAATCCATGCATCACATAGTTAGTTATATTAAAACATATCACACCTCAATTGTAAAACATGTGTACCTCAACAAAGAGGAAAGCTCACAATAAGGATTTTGACGAAGAAATTTGTTAACAACAAATTTAAAAGTTTGTTACCGGAATCAAAATTTATGACGATGTTTTTTTCGAAAAAATTGTTGAAATACAGCGGTTGTGATGAATTGGTGTTGAGATTACAAGATTTTTTTGTGGTGGTTCGTAGAAGTTTTTGCTTCCAACAATGTGCAACGTATCTCTATTTATATTATTTATATGAAATCAAACCCACGCAATTTTTGGAGAACAAAAAATCCAAGTGGGTTAGGCTTCTTAGCCTAAAGACCTAGTTTTGGGAATACCCAATGATGAGGTCTAGTCACAAATGCCCAAATCTCAATTCTAGTCTACGGACTTCACGGCTAAAATACACATGCTACATTTTGGACATAAAAGAGGACAACAAGTCTAATTTAAATGAAGCACAAAAGAATTAATTTTTTTAGGTATCCAATGTGCTGGGCATATCACATAATCTAGGAATAAAGTGAAATTTCATTTTAAGCATAACTGCAAAAACTGTATATCATGAACAATTGCACTAACATGTCATGGTGGAGTTTTGTCCGTAAAAGCAAACAAAATAGCTGTGCGCGAGTTTGATTCAATGAAATTCGAATAAAATTTTCTTTGACAAGCAAGGCTACAAGCTCAGTGAATAGCAAGAAGCTCGGCATGTAGAGGAAAGGAGGTTTTGACTAAGCTACCATGATCATTAATCAAGGTTCCAAGATTATTCCAACCTAAATACCTATGGAAGCTTTTCTATGCTTGAAACTCCCATCAAAATTATACTTCACATATTGTGAAGGAGGGGGACCACTGTTGTGAGTTTGTTGTGGGATTCGAAGGATCAATCCATGGCACAGTGGTTAAGTGCTCAATCCATGAACCGAGAGGTCATGGGTTCGATTCCTGCCGGGTGTCAAAAAAAAAAACCGGAAACAGCCTCTCTACCCTTGGGTAGAGGCATGGTTGCGTACAACCTACCCCCTCAGACCCTGCTCATGCGGGATATACTGAGTACGTTGAGTTGAGTTTGATTCGAAGGATCAATAAAAGAATGGCATCACAATTAGACTACCATTTCAGCTGACCCAATTAGACTATAGAATAGCATCACAAGTTGCAATATTGGACGAACAAACCAAGAAGACAAAATTCATGGCATGACCAGTTATTGGTCTAACCTTTATATTTCTCTGTTTAAACTTTTTTGGACGATGCCCTTAATATGTTATCATGCCATTACTTGTCAAGGTTATTGGTCTAACCTTTATATTTCTCTCTTTAAACTTTACTCCTTAATATGTTATCATTTTCTATGAACTAAAAGTTTTTGACTCTGTCCCTATGCTCTTATGCTCTGTAATATTTGAACTTACTCATCAGGATTGTTTGTCTAAAAATTATCCATATTTTCTATAAAATCATAAGATTTACCAAAAAAGTGGGATTAATAAATTTAATAAATAAATTAAATTAACCAATAAATTAATAGTTTGTATGTAAAGTGATATTTTTAATAATCTCAAATAGATCAATTAATATATATAGCTTGGGTTCAATTAGGAAGGTAATCAAGTAACTCATACTGATTGTTGAATTTGAAATAGATATCACGTAATGTCAATTACATGTTTAAACACTGACCTAACCACATAACTACCTCATTATTAATATTATTTTGCTTTTAGACAATCATTCTCAACTAATATTTTTTCTCCTTCTGTTAAAATTGTTATTGTAACAATTCAACACATATATGCAACATTTAAAAAAATATAAAACAAAAAAGTAATTAACAGAAATTACAGAACACAAACAAAAATAATTTAAAAAAATACAGAACATGCATAAAAGTCTAAATACACACATACAAAATTTTAATATAAAATAAACCCTAGTATTCAAATTTTTTATAATATTTAAATGACAATATGAGACAAAATAATACAAATCAAGATTCTAGAAAATACCAAATAAGAACCTCTCTGTTCCTTTTTCATAATTCTACTTTATGCAAATTAATGTTAAGAGAATTTACGATACCCATTTTTTATATAAAAAATTATAGAACACACCATTTATAACATACAAAAGATACAAAACAAATATACAGGATCATGGGAAAATATTAAGTGTTGCATTGGTTCCGTATTTCTAAAACTAATGTACAAAAAGTTTGTTATGTGCTTTTAACTAAATTAAATTACATATTCTCAATTTTACCTTTTCAATTTTTAAGTTCTCTATTTTATGATTTGATTATAAGAACATAAAAAATAATATTTAAAAATTAAACATTATACTTTTAAAATAAATAAGCAAAAATAATTTGATTAATATTTTAACTAAATTAATATTTTATGTTTCCAATTTTTAAATTTTAATTTTTACGTTTTGTATTTTATTATCAATATTCTATCAAAAATACAAAACAAATAAAATGATTTCTTTCACCGAAAAATTATAGAACACACTAAAAGACAATTTCTTGTCCTTCAATTTTTTTAATGATATTTTTATGTCATATTCTATAATAAATTAAAATAAAACAAATTCTCTTTGTTTAAAATTAATTTTTATGAAATAATGTTTTACTCATGTTCTGTATTCTAAAAACACTTACAAACTTTATGTGTAAAATACAGAACTCAAAAAATACACATTTCTGGTTAGTTAATATATTGAACAAAAGAAATTTCATGAATAAAATTTATGGTCAATTAATATACATAACAAAAAAAATTCAAGAATAAAATTTATAAATACAGAACGCACTTATAAAAGAGTGTATTATGCATTGACTTTGTGATAGTTAGATGATAATGATATAAAATGAAGTGGATACATGTATTTATTAAAAAAAAAAAAAAAAGTGGAAACATGTATCGTGGTTATAGTTACAGGATCAGTTACAAGATCACGTGTTTAGGTTGAAACAGTTTCTTTTTTATTATAATCTAATGGTTAGGATTGAAAGTTAGTTAGTTACTCATATAACTGAGTTAGTATTATACTATTATTTTTTAAACCATTTCTTCTTGTAGAAGTTTTAGATATTAATAGACCCAGCTCTCTCCTCTTTCTCTTTTTAACAAAAAAAAACCCTTACTTTTTCCATTCATTTTCGAGATATCATCCTGATGTGGAATAAAAACTAGGTTACGGTTTGTAATTAATGCTATGGTGGTTGAGCTTCGAGCTTTAATGGCTGTTTCCGTGTTACGAGACTGATCGGTCCTCACAGAGTGCCTACGTATCTCGTTATTGAGAATCAAGCCAAGACGTAGTTCTAGGTGATGGTGCCCTCGAGGCTATAGAGGCGAGAGCTCACCTAGGACGCAGTGGCTTGCATGTCCTTATTCGAGGATTAAGCCAAAACGTAGTGGGTGACGTATGGAGCTGTGTCCAAAACGTTGTTCTGAGATGAGGGGTTAGACCCTTCATATAGGCTGAGAAGCCCTAGAATTATGGTAGGAGTCAGAGACTTGGTGGACAAGTCTTCCTTGAGGAAGGTTCTAGATCTCTTCCTTATAGGAATCAGTTTCCATGTTGAAATATGTATCTTGGAGGCTAAGTCAGGCAAGAGTAATATCCTTGTTTGACTCTTATTTGCTGAGCTGTTTATTACCTTTAATATTAATTACGAAATTAATATTATAAATAGGCTTTGGGCCCATCTAGTGGGCCCCACGTTTGGACCATTCCGGGTCTAATTAATGCCACATTAAATGTGTCTTTAAGGCTTACTTTTAGCCCATATCATTTGCCCCCCAACTTCTAGGAAAACTGATCAGGTTTTCCTTGAAGTTTTAACGGTCCTTTCCAAGACTCGGGTCAGGGTTCATCTTTATACACTAGTGTTTCGCGAGTATTGTCTTTATGTAAAGCGTGGAGCGACCGACGCGTTTACGACAATGTTAATTCGATGCTAATCGGCAATAATCAGCCTTAACGACATTTAAACAATGTTTAAACGACGTTGAACGGCATAAAACGGCACTAAACGATACTAACTAGCCTTAAACGACACTTAAACAACGTTTAAGTGACGCCAACCGGCATTAAACGACACTGAACGGTGCTAGAAGACACTGTCGGTGCTAACGACATTACTGGTGCTATCGGCACTAACGGTGCTTATCGGCACTTATTCGGTGCTTATCGGCACTAACGGTGCTAATCGGCACTTAATCGGTGCTTATCGGCACTGACGGTGCTATCGGCACTAACGGTGCTAATCGGCACTTAATCGGTGCTTATCGGCACTAACGGTGCTATCGGCACTAACGGTGCTAATCGGTACTTAAACGATGTTTAAACGATGTTAAACGACGATAAACGGTGCTAAACGGCACTAAACGGTGCTAAACGGCACTAAACGACACTAATCAGTGCTAAACAGCCTTAAACGACGTTTAAACGATGTTAAACGACGCTAAACGGCGATAAACGGTGCTAAACGGAGGAGATTCGGGACAATTGTGACCTCTTCCGGGCAGCGAGTCAGCCGACAAGGGTCCTGGCCAGCTGCCAGGTGCTCCTGGTCGGCTGCTAGAAGATCCTGGTCGGCTGCCAGGAGATCCTGGTCGGCTGCCAGGAGATCCTGGTCGGCCGGGGACTTTCCAAGGTTGTAAAAAACTCCATGACCTTCGCGTGGACTGTAACATCGCCCAAATCTGATACCCGGAGCTCAAGATATGGCCCAAACAGCGTGAGGTCAGCTGACAAGAGAGCTTCTGGTCGGCCAGACCCCTTCCTGGGCAGCTGGTCGGCTGCCAGGAGATCCTGGTCGGCTGGGGACCTTCCAAGGTTGTAGAAAACTCCATTACCTTCGCGTGACTGTAAGATCGCCCAAATCTGATACCCGGAGCTCAAGATATGGCCCAAACAGCGCGAGGACCTCTCTTCGTGGCACCAGGTCGGCTGGAGGATGCTCCACGTCGCCTAGGGATTCTCCTGGTCGGCCAGACCTCCTCCGTGGCACCTGGTCGGCTGCCAGGAGATCCTGGTTGCCTGCCAGGAGATCCTGGTTGCCTGCCAGGAGATCCTGGTCGGCTACCAGGAGATCCTGGTCGGCCAGACCCTCTCTATGGCACCTGGTCGGCTGCCAGAAGATCGTGGTTACCTGCCAGGTGCTCCTTGTTCGCTTGCCAGGTGTTCCAAGTTTCCTGGGAGTACTTAAACGACCTTTCAATCTATGTTAAATGACGTTGAATGGCATTTGACGGCACTACACGGTGCTAATCGATGCTTGAACGATGTCTAGTTGGAGGTCGATGTTCGTTTTAGAAAGTAAGAAACCTTCGACACAACCATCAAACTATCCAACCAACTGACGGGAGGTGCCAGGAGATCCTGGTCGGCCAGACCCTCTCCATGGCACCTGGTCGGCTGCCAGGAGATCCTGGTCGACCAGACCTTCTTCATGGCACCTGGTCGGCTGCCAGGAGATCCTGGTTGCCTGCCAGGTGCTCCTGGTTGGCTGACAGGTGCTCCATGGTCGCTTTGTCGTGCCTCTCGGAGCTTTTCGCAATTCCTGGAGTCTCGTTCTTGAATCACGTCCTTGACATTTGTATGTTGTATATATCCTTTCAAGGCATAATTAATCTCCCTTTCTTGTTCTAAGATGTGGAGCTTGTGATGAAGCTTTTTAGTTCTTGCCCCCCTTGTTTCATATGGTGGAGGTCTTGCTTCTCGTTTGATCGTTCAAGAAGTTTCTTTTCCACTGAGCACTTGACTTCAAGTCTGGTTTGCATTGTTATCTGGTTGTCAACCCTTTATCTTGATTCTAGGTTTCCAACCTTCCTTTGGTTTGAATTCGATTGACGACTCTTGATTCAAGTCCTTAAACTCAAACGACGAACTCGATTGGAGGCACACAACCTTTTTAGCCATCTCGATTGGAGACAGACAGCTTTTTTGGTCAGCAAGGCTAAACATTTGTATCGGAATTTGAGATTTCAGATTAAGTAAGGAATGACAAAGGACCTCTTATCTCAACATTCTCACTAACAGTTTCTGTGCCTTCAAGGCATTATCAGGGAGCCAACCAGTCTCAGGGTGAGCTTTTATAAGGGTCTATCCTTCAGCTTACATCAACTTGTGCTATCAATTTGAAATAATAGACGGGGCCTTCAAGACCTGAAAGTAAACTCTTCCGGCGTAGTTCTCTATCTCAGAAGAAGTAAACTTAGATTGGGCATCAGCCTTAACGTTCTGTTCTCTCGTAATGTGCTTCTCATACCATTCACTCAAACTCAGTCATCACGGCCTTCACGACTCTCAAGTACTTTGCCGTAGTTTGAGATTCTTGACTCTCATTATTCTAGCCAAGCCTAAACCGGCTATCAAGGCTTAATACTCAGCTTCGTTGTTAGTTGTCGGAAAGTCCAATTTTAAATCATACTCGACTGTAAACCAATCGGGGCTTTGCAATACTAAACCTGCATCACTAGATTTTGTTTTTGATGCTCCATCAAAATAGAGCACCCAATGTTCATTCTGATCAGGTACAGGCTCTTCATCTTTTTCTTTATTTCCAGGGGTGGTTACTATATCCTGCCCCCCGACATCTTGGTTGCCAATGGTACATTCAACCACGAAGTCAGCCAATGCCTGGGCCTTAATGGCTATTCGAGGCTCATACGTGATGTCAAATTCTCCAAGTTCAATCGACCACTTGATTAGACTTCCACTAGCCTTCGGGCTATGCAATATGTTTCTCAACTGTTGGTCCGTCAGGACTTTAATCTTATGTGCCTGGAAGTACGGGCGTAACTTCCTCGAGGCTGTTATCAATGCCAAGGTGAACTTCTCAAAGGGAGAGTAATTCAACTCGGCTCAGTGGAGCACCTTGCTTACATAGTAGATAGGCCTCTGAACCTTGTTCTCTTTCTTAACGAGGACGGCACTCAATGCTTGTTCAGACATTGCTAGATACAGATAAAGAGTCTCTCCGGGACTTGGTGTGGCCAACAACGGGGCTTTGGCCATGTACTTCTTCAACTGTTCAAAGGCCTCTTGGCTTTTATCAGTCCATTCAAAATTTTTCACCTTCTTCAATGCTTGAAAGAAAGGCAAGCACTTCTGTACGTCCCTCACAGAACGGGGTGGTTCCATGTCTAAGATTGCTTTGATCTTGTCGGGATTGGCCTCTATGCCTCTTTTCGAAACCATCAAACCCAAGAAGTTTCCAGACCCAACGCCAAAAGCACACTTGACTGGATTCAACATCATCTTGTGGTGCCTCAGCACTTCGAATGCCTCTTTGAGGTGCTTAATTTGATCTGCCTTGAGTAGGCTCTTGACTAACATGTCATCAACATAGACCTCCATGGTTTTTCCAATCAGATGGGCCAAATATTTTATTCACCAATCGTTGGTAAGTAACTCCTACATTCTTTAGACCAAAAGCCATAACAATATAGCAGAAAACACCAAAGTCAGTTATGAAAGATACCTTAGGGATGTCATACTTATGCATCTTAATCTGATTGTAGCCGTTGAACCCATCCATGAAGCTCAACATCTCATGTCCAGCTGTGGCGTATATCAACATGTCTATCATTGGCAGGGGAAAACATTCCTTTGGACATGCATCATTCAAATCAGTGAAGTCTATACACATCCTCCACTTTCCATTCGCTTTCTTGACCATCACCGGGTTAGCTAACCATTCGGGAAACTGAAGCTCTTCAACAAACCCAGCCTCTAAGAGCTTGTCAACTTCTTGTTTAATGGCCTCCTGCCTTTCAGGAGCAAAATTTCTCTTTTCTGTTTTATTATCTTCCACCCCGGAACAACATTCAACTTGTGAGTTATGAGTTGGGGATCAATCCCTGGCATATCAGCTACAGTCCAAGCAAACACATCGCTATTTTCTTGCAAGAATGCTATCAACTTGCCCTTCAGGGGCTCTTTCAAAGATGCTCCCATATAAGTAACTTCTCAGTTCGCTTGGCCGTCATGGCTTCAATGTCTGTCTTGGTCTTGGGTGTCGAACGTCGATGTTCAAAGGTTGAACGCCAAAGTTTGAAATCAAGGGTTTTCAATCTCAATGGTGTTTTAAATCACCGAAATATCTATCAGAGCTGCTGGTCCAAGGCCAAGGGGTTTCTGGTTAGCCCCACGAGGTCTTGAACCTTCTCTAGGAGGTTTTCAAAATTACATATTGGTTTTCAAGTCAACATGAAGTTTCAACCTTTGGATCTTAATTGGAGGTTCATGACCCCCCCTCAAGTTTGGCCTTCATAACTAACCTTGGCCTTCATGGCTAACAGCTTCTGTTCTTCAACCTAGGATTCGGGGTTGATTCCTCGATATAGATTTCGATAAATACAATCCCGTTGGCTTCTTGCCTTTTAAACTTCTGAGACGAGAGCTTGCTTGATCTTCTTAATCCTTGCTTAAGGTTATCTATTGGCCTTCATTCTTGGATCCTTAATCCATGTACTTTATAAGTATTAAAGAGTAGCTAGTCCTTAACATCCTCGGCCTTTCATGGCTTTGACTGTTGCATGTGGCTTTTAGCTTCTTGTCTTTTATCCAGGGTCCTTTACAGACTTAAACTCTTACTTGGTTGCGTTGTAACCTAACTCTTGACCCTTCGGGATTTTCACTTATGCATTTGTTTGATTTCCATTCGTGTATTCTTTTATTTTCGGTACTCGGTCATCCTTGACTTGTACTCATCGGGTGATAGAGTACTATTGTCCTACTCGGAGCAACATGCTCTGCAATGGTTTCCATGAACCTTATTTCTGCTTCTACTAGATGAAGCTAAGTCCTACTAGGATAACTTGAGCCCATCGGGGCATTGCAAGACTAGGCCTGCATCACTTGATTTTGTTTTTGATGCTCCATCAAAATAGAGCGTCCACCATTCCTTCTGGTATCATCATTCTTATTCTGAAGTTCACTTCCTGCTTGGGGTACTACCTCCTGCCCCCCGACTTCTTGGTTGCCAATGGTACATTCAACCACGAAGTCAGTTAACGCCTTAGCCTCAATGGTTATCCAAGGCTTCTGTGTGATGTCCTCTGCTGGTCTTTTTGGTGTTCCTTTCTTCTGCGGACATCCATGTCTTCAATTGGAAGGACTTGCCCCCCGACTCTATTAGGCCTTAACGAGGCTACATAATAGCTTTGTGCCATCTTTTGATCACCTTTATTTTCCCTAACGCCATTCCTGGTTGGGAACTTGATCTTCATATGATATGTTGAGGCAATATCCTTGAATGCATGAAGCTCAGTCCTTCCGAGAATAGCGTTATACGTTGAAACCGCCTTGATTACCAAGAAGTTCAACATCTGAATGGTTTCCTTGGGCTCCTGTCCAATAGTTATAGGCAACTGAATAGTCCCTTCAACTTTGGATTCTACTCCATTAAATCCATATATAGGCATGTTATTAGGGGTCAATTAAAAATCATTGTACCACATCTTCATAAATGTATCGTGAAACAGAATGTCAACGGAAGCTCCATTGTCCATCAAGACTCGCTTCACTTCCGAGTTCCCAATCACAGGGGTTATGACCAACGGGTCGTCATGGGGAAACTTCACCCCTTCGAGGTCTGAGTCATCGAAACCAGTCCTGGCACACTTCGGGGCTTCTCCCACGATGTGCATCACTTCTCTGGCATACGCCTTTCGAGAGTTTCGGGTTGTACCGGCCGCTGTCGGGCCTCCCCAAATCATGTTAATAACTGGCCCTCGGGGCTGTGGGTTACGATCCCGACCTCGATCATCATCCCTTCTATTATTGTCTCTTCTATCATATTCCTTCCTTTGAGTTCCACGATCATCACCCTTAGTGAATTTGTTCAGCTTTCCTTTTCGGATCAAGAATTCAATCTCATCCTTCAACTGCCTACAATCATCTATATCATGCCCCACATCGCGGTGGAATCTACAGTACTGATCCTTGTTTCTCTTTGCGGGATCACCCCTAAGTGGCTTCGGCCATCGAAAATCTTTGTCTTTCTCAATATCTAACAAGATCTGACTCCTAGGAGCATTCAGTCTTGCATAGTCGTTGAATCTTGGTCCCAAACTCTTCTTCGGTGGTGATTCAGAATCCTTGCTAGTCCGGGGATACTTGTCCCTAGCATCATACTCTTGTTCTTTCTTCCGTTTCTTAAAGTCATTGGAGCCCTTGCCATTGCCTCCAACAGCTTCTTTTTTCATGCTATCCTCTGCCTTGATATACTTGTCGGCCCTTCGTTGGAGCTCGGCCATGTTCTCATGAGGATGCTTTGCCAAAGACCTCTTGAAGAAAGGATCAGTGGTTCCGTGTTCCAAGGCTACCATGGCCACTTTATTCTCCAGATCTGTAATATTCAATGTCTCCTTGGTGATTCGCTTGAGATAATCCCTTAGATTCTCGTTCTTCCCCTGCACCACATACATGAGGGATGCAGAAATTTTTTCATGAACTCTTCCACTAATGAATTGGCTAACAATGGCATTCTTCAACTCCTTGAAAGAGCCAATCGAATTTACAGGTAGCCTGCTATACCACCTTTGAGCCATACCTGACAGGGTTTAAGGGAACGCCCTACACTTTAAGGCATCACTAGCAGGTTGCAGCAGTAGTGCAGCTGTGAACGTCCTAACATGAGTTTCAGGATCGCCTGTTCCATCATAGGCCTTGATCGTCGGCATCTGGAATTTCTTTGAGATGCGGGCATTCATCACCTCCTCAATGAACGGAGGTGTTGGATCATCAAGATCTAGCGGCATCAGATCCTTGGGGTTGTTTCTGGGGCTTTCCGCCCTCGTTACTCCTTCAGTTGAGGTATCGGCCCTTCTTCGTCTCCTAGACGACCTCTCTAGATCTATGACGGGAACCCTTCCTGAGATTGGAGGAGGTCGATGCAGACTTTGATTCTGCCTTGCTTGCTCTCTGGCGGCGTCATCTTTCAGCCTCTGGATCTCAGCCTCATGAGCCTTGATCCTTTCCTCAGTCGTTTGTGGAGGTCCATCATGGATTCTTCGGGCCCTCCTTCGGGGCTCTCTACTAGCACGTCGCCTCCTTGAGGCTTCGTCACGGTCATCATCGTCATCCTTAGATGTCGAATCAGTAATATAGGGGCCGGAGTAGTCCAGATACTCGCGATCTCGGATCTGCAAAGCATGATGAATCGGTCCAGGTTCTCGAACAGGGGGGGTAGTTGGGCAACCCATACATTGGGTTGGTATTTATGGGGAGATCCGTAGTATGGATCTGTACCCCAGCTGAAGGGTGGTTAGGATCAACCAGGGGAGAGATTACCATCTGAAGAGAGTTGGTTCCCTGTTCTGGATGGACAACCATAGGCAGCGTACTCCCAGCAGGGGGATTCGTCCCTGGAGGCTGAGAAACTTAAGTTTGGGGGATCGTCCCTTGTTCAAACGTGGTTGTCCCAGAGGTAAGAGGCAGAGCGGAGCTGATTGATAAAGCTTCGGTAGAGCCTAGTGCAGTTCTTCGTGTGCTAACCATGGTTGATGTTGTCTTCCCACAGACGGCGCCAAATGTTGTGGAATAAAAACTAGGTTACGGTTTGTAATTAATGCTATGGTGGTTGAGCTTCGAGCTTTAATGGTTGTTTCCGTGTTACGAGACTGATCGGTCCTCACAGAGTGCCTACGTATCTCGTTATTGAGAATCAAGCCAAGACGTAGTTCTAGGTGATGGTGCCCTCGAGGCTATAGAGGCGAGAGCTCACCTAGGACGCAGTGGCTTGCATGTCCTTATTCGAGGATTAAGCCAAAACGTAGTGGGTGACGTATGGAGCTGTGTCCAAAACGTTGTTCTGAGATGAGGGGTTAGACCCTTTATATAGGCTGAGAAGCCCTAGAATTATGGTAGGAGTCAGAGACTTGGTGGACAAGTCTTCCTTGAGGAAGGTTCTAGATCTCTTCCTTATAGGAATCAGTTTCCATGTTGAAATATGTATCTTGGAGGCTAAGTCAGGCAAGAGTAATATCCTTGTTTGACTCTTATTTGCTGAGCTGTTTATTACCCTTAATATTAATTACGAAATTAATATTATAAATAGGGTTTGGGCCCATCTAGTGGGCCCCACGTTTGGACCGTTCCGGGTCTAATTAATGCCACATTAAATGTGTCTTTAAGGCTTACTTTTAGCCCATATCACATCCTTTTGTTTTATTTTTAATAAATTTCTTTCTTTATTAAGAGTCATTCGACCCATTTACTAAATTTTCTCTATTCAAATTTTGTTAAAAAATTGTTATTTAATATTCGTATTAAATAACAAAATTAATTTATATACTTTCAATATTCGTTATTTAATTTAAGAATTTTGTTTTAGTAATTTCGGCAACCTTTTAAAACACCGTAAATAGTTCGCTACGTTAGGTGATCATATATATCATCTACATTATTTAAAAGGTTACATTACATACAAAATAATGGAGACTGTGGGACTTAATTCCTAATTAATTCCCTCACTCAGTTAGATTTTTTTAAAAATTGAGGAATTTTAAAAATTAAATGGGGCCTATGTCATTACAATTATGTCTAACCTGCATTCAAAATACGCACATAATTTAACAACATATAAAATTTAATTAAAGCAATAAATAAAAAATGTATATCTATGTCGTCCTAATTATGTTAAACATGTAATTAAAAATTACACACATAATTAATAACATACATAATAATTACTTAAAGCAAAATTAAAAAATTTAATAGGGAATTAAAATTAATACAATAAATAAATTCACTATTATGACCCCAAAATAATTTATTGCAGCCCTGTTCGTCAAAATTGTTGCGGCCACTAAGACCCGCGCGTGCAGCGTAGCAGCCAGTGAATTCTTTTCTTCGATTTTAAGTGGCCACCACTTAATCAAAAACAAACAAAGAAATATTCCTTTTGTTTTGTTAGCCTTCCACTAACGAAATTACTAAAACAAAATTCTTAAATTAAATAACGAATATTGAATTGAAAGGTATATAAAACAAAATTCTTAAATTAAATAACGAATATTGAAAGGTTATTTCTCTATTAAATAACAAAATTCTTAAATTAAATAACGAAAATTCTAAACTCTTGTTAAAAATTTAGTGTATTTTATTGTCACGTATATATCGTAGATATGCAGCATTTTTGTAATATTGATTTAGGGAGCTGATATATGCACACCATATACTTATAGGTGCACACCAAAATATCATTAACTATCTTTTGTGTTTATTCCCTTTTTCACAACTACATTAGACGTTTTATTAACTAACTAAATCATAATCACTACAAAAAAACAAGGCTAAATGTGACCAAATAAATTCGACCGCGGCTAAATAAGACCGAATTCGGTCAACCAATTTCGACCCGGCTAAATATGACCGAATTCGGTCGAATTTAGCCGCGGTCGAATTTAGTACCAAATTTGATCGATTTTTTCGGTCAAATTTAGTAGCTACTAAATTTGACCGAATTTTTTTTGGTCGAATTTAGTAGCTACTAAATTTGACCGAATTTTTTTTCTGATTTCGAACAAATATTTGGAGTTTAATTTAATTCGAACAAATATTTAATCCGATTTTGGTCGAATTTAGTACCCTAAATTCGACCGAAACTAGTCGAATTTATATGCTAAATTCGACCGATTAATTCGGTCGAATTTATAAATTTGACCAAATTAATCGGTCGAATTTTGTATAAATTTGATCGAATTACTAAATTTGATCAGCTTAAATATGACCAGCAGAAATTCGGTCATATTTAGCTAAATTCGACCGAATTCAGTCGAATTTGGCTAAATATGACCGAATTTTTTCGGTCATATTTAACCGTTTTTCTTGTAGTGTAATTCTTGTTTATACGAAACTTCTGCAAATGTAATTAAGCATCAAAGAAGACTTGCAAGATAATAATGTAGATGAAGAATTGCAAGAATGAGCAAATTATCAATCTAGTTAATTCAAATAATTACTAAGAAATTTTTGAATATTTTCAATCACTTTAACGTTTGTAATTCTATTCGTGGAAGCTATTTTTTGAATGATTTAATAATAGAAAACAAACTTGAAAAATAGAAGATTATGAAAAAGAAAAAATATCAATTAAGTATAAGGGTAATTTGGGAACATGATCACAATGGATGTGCATCTATAAGAGGAGAGTGTGCACATATCACCTCCCTTATTTATTGATAAGATTTTATATAGGATCGAACATAGTTGTGTTATTGCATAAAATTTGATGTTGAAATATATAAAAATAATAAATACGAGACAATACATTAATGACCAGTGTCATCGAATAAGCACGATCACCACGTCGTAAATACAATGGGTTGAGAACTCAAGGTCCTATTTCTTTTATGTTATTAAGTATTGGATAGAAGTATAATCTTTTAGGCCATGTTTGTTTCAAGGGATTATAATCCCCAAATTATTACCTTATAAATCCCAAATATAAGGGATTATAATCCCATGAATTCACATTTTGATCATTGTTTTAGTTCACTCCCATGGGATTATAATACCTTGTGAAAGAAGGTATTATAATTCCATAGAAATAAATCAAAAAGATGATAGCAATATACCTCCATGGGATTATAATCCTTTAAATTTAAGAAAGATAGTGTAATTTTTCAAGGATTATAATCCCCTAAAACAAACATGGCCTTAGATTTCAAATGATTATAATTTTTGAAATGAAACAGTGTAAAACGTAAATCTCATTTTTTATGTGTCGAAGTGATACGGTTATAGTCCCATCTAATACATAGTTGAAGGATATAATATTTCATCCTCCGTAATAAATCACATTTCAAATGATTATAATCAAATTTGCACCTGGCAATTCATATTATTGAATCAATGTCGGAAGTGATCGATTTTGAATCAAATCAACTTTTGATTAGATGGTATATTTATATATAGTTCGAATCGTATCATATATTTGTGTAATTACTATCAATTTTAGTTTGAATCGATTTGATTTCGGTTCGGATTAATTTTAAGTTAAAATTGAATAAATTTGGATTAAAATCAAATTTGATTTAGATTTCGTAATTTCTATTTTTTTTATCAAGTTTTGTGTGTATCAAAAAGTAAGGTTGGAATCAATGTTCGACTAAAATTAAATGATCGTTAAATTTGTCAAATTAATTCTCTTTTGATAACTAATTCCTTTTTCACTTTTTGAAACTTTAAAAAGAATATCTTATTCTCATACAAAAACAGTTTTATATAAAATACTTTTGTCGTTCCTATTTAAATGTTCTTTTTAACTTTGACGCAATCAAATTGCCCAAATTTTGACGGTAATGTTTTGTAAATTTTTGAAATAATTAACCAATAAATTTACGTAAATAGAAAGCTACATGTCATACATTATCATGCTCAAGTTTCTAAAGTATCAAAACGTTAATAAACACTTGTAAAATTAAGAACAAAATTATTTGGTCAATTTGAATAAACCAAAGTCAATAAGGACATTTGAATAGAAATAGAGGAAATATTGAAATATGAGATTTTTTTTTACAAATATTAGAGTGCAGAAAGTATTTTGCAAAAATACTTTTTAAACAAAAATATTTTGCGAAAATAGCAAATTTTACAAAATATTTGGAAAAAACGTTCTGCAACCAAATCAATCAAATGTAACTATTTGCAACAAGATATGTAGCTCATGCAAGCTGTTGCACAATCACATATGCAAATTTAACTAAAATCAACCTTCTTTTTACTCTTCCTTCGGTTTGCCTCCACGAACGCAGGCTTTCTCGATCCGGTGTTCTTCGACTTGCTCCATCAGTTCCAGCTCGGCGACCGTATACTTAGTGTAAGAGAGCTCTAAGATCACATCTTTTGAATAAAATCCAATTGGAAATGGAAATCCAATTAGTGGTTGTAGAACGTATTTTTGCAAATATTTTATGAAATTTGGCATTTTCGTATAATGTTTTTTTTAAGTATTTTTACAAATATTTTCAGAATATGGTAAAATCGCAAGAAAACTTAGAAAAAGTGGTATTTTTGATTAATTATGTTAATTTTTTAATTTAAAATTATTAAATATGAATTTTTCTTGTAAACGGACTAATTTGGTTAATAAAAAGTACGTTAATGTGTATGGATTATGCAATACATTCCAGTAAAATTATAATATTAGACTAAAATTCAATTCACGACTTCTCTTATTCGGATTTGTGTCTATTTCATTACTTTAGGTTATATTTTATTTAGATTTTTTTTTTTTTGGGTTGATTGATTTTAGATTTTGTTGATGAGTGGATTTCGTAACAACTTTTGAAAGATTTACGGTGAGCTGTCTATCTGTAAAGAATGGAGGTGTTTGTGGGGGTTGAATTAAACTCGATAGCGTTTACAAGAATCGTCGCATGTTCCCTTGATGCTTGTGTCTAGGGGTGGCAATTTCGGATTCTGGGTCGGGTTCGTGTCGGGTCAGATTGTACCTGATTGTTTCAGGTTGATTTTTTCGTAATCCTAACCCGTACCTACCGGGTTCGTGTCGGGTTTCGGGTCATTTCGGGTTTCACCACCTCAACTTTTTTTTTTTAGAGTGATTGAAAATATACTCTTATATTATATACTCCCTCTAATTGATGTACCTATTTATATGGACTGATTGCCTTTGCAGAAATTTTAAGAAAAAATAGTTCATGTCTCTTTCATTGCACGTGAAATTTACAATTTAAATGTATAATATGTACTGTACTAACTTTGTGAGGTGTAAAAAAGGGCATGACATATAGAAAATATTGTTAATACTAATAAATAATTATAAATCAACTAGCGAGTTTCTATCATTCCACGTGAAAGTTACTTTATTATATTTAAATTTAGTTATTTTAAACATAAAGTATTCCAAAAACAGGGTTATAAAAAGAGAATTCATTAATTTACGGGTTATTTCCGGGTTTCGGATTCGTGTCTGATTGTACCTGGTTGTTTCGGATTGAATAATTATTGACCCAAATTCGTATTTTCTCGGATTGGATTCGTTTCGGGTTTCGGGTTTGGTCGGAAATTGCCAACCCTACTTGTGTCGCGTGTTCTCAAGAATCTTGTACGTTTCTATTGTGAGGCTTGTAACTGTGTTCTCAAGGTGCCTACGTACCCGTTTAACTAAAGATAAAGTTCACATAGTTCTTTTTAGATTAGAAGTCTATTTAGGCGACAATACCCTAGATTTCTAATTTGTGGGGAACTACTTTTCCCCAAAATTAGTCGCGAATAGGTGACCTAAGCCGAGTATAACTTGAGTTCTAGTCCGGCTAGGAATATCTTTACTAGTTCTATTAAAAGTATCCAAGGATCATTTGCGTCCAAATAATACATTTCAACAAAGAGTTGACGTTCATAACTTGATCTTAAAAGAATAGGAGACTTAATTATACTATAATTTTGTTGGCATAAGTCTACATGAACCTGTTTATCATGAACCTATCTCCAGGTGTTTATCAGGAACGTGAACATGTTCTGTATTCCTGAACCTGTCCAGATGTATTTCACATATTATTCGATCCCATTTATCTTAAAAGAACTCAATCATAATCCATATTAACCATATTAATCTTGTGGATTGGATCTTTAAGCCCAATGGACCTAAATTTAGTCCATGAAAATTTTGGACACAACAGGTCATAATCGAGTTTAATTTTTAGAATTAATTTTGGTTAAAATTTTAATTTAGATAATTTTTAGATGGGATCAAATTAATCATTATCAAATTTACCTATAACTAATCGATTTCGGTTTGAATTTTGTATTGTTTCAAATTCAGTGTATAGTTAAAGTTATATAATTCAGATTCAAGATCGAATCTCGATTTCATGTTTTCGATTTTTCAAATTTGAACCTATTTTGCTATGTCTAATCCCATATTATATATCTCATGTAAAACAAATTTGGATTAAAACATTTAGAGGATAATAGGCTATTATCATATATTCTCCCTCAAAATAAACATAAGAAAATATGAGTTAAAAGGTTAAAATAAAATTAAAAAAAATAGTTCAATCTTAAACTTATATTTTACTTGAAATAAACATAGAATAGAATGATTTACAGAATTATATAATATATTAAATTATTATACGTACTTAGATAATTATCTTGGAATTTTGATACCTAAAACAAAAATAGCTAGCTCAAGTGGTAAATGCACTACAAGAAACAGAGCTATTTCCGATCGTTATATTTCCGACCGTTTTAAAATCGACCATTAAACCGATGTTGTCATTTACAGGAGATAAAACTGACCGTTTTGAAAAAATGGTCGGTTTTATAATAAACCCGACCAGTGTGGGCCCCACGGATACTAGATAAATAACTGATGGGCCACGTCATCCTAAACCGACCAATAAAACCGACCATTATAATTGGTGGAGCCCACATTCATTCTAAATCACTAAACCGACCATTAAATCCGACCATATGTTTCTGGCCTTACCACGTCATCCTAAACCGACCAAATAAATCCGACCATTTGGTTTTGGTCGGATTAAACCTGCATTCTAATAAATCCGACCATTTGGTTTTGGTCGGATTAAACCTGCATTAAATGCTACCACCAACCTCTGCACCATTGCTTGAATTGGTTTATTATTATTTTAATAAAACCGACCGTAATGGTCGGATATATGACTGGCCTGATTCTATCTACAAATCTCTTTTTCTTTACTTCTTCCTCTTCATTTATTGTATATCAATTTCTCTTCATTTATTGTATGGTTGGGGAGAAAATTTTTGTAAGGTGAAGATCTTGAAGAATATTGAAAGATCATTAATGGTATGTCATTAATTCATGTTTATATTTGTTTTTGTTTTAATATTTGTTCAATTTGTGAATATAATATACATGTTTATACATACTATATTTGTGAATATATACATACAATATGTTCTTTATTCTTTGTTTGTGAAGAGAAATTGATTTTTGTAGTAACATGAGCTTGCATTTTTATTTAATTTATCTTAATTGTGTGAAATGTGAATATGTATTTTTGTTGATTTGTAGTTATGTGAAAAATGCATTATGAAATTGACATAAATATATATATATATATATATATATATATGTATGTATATATGTAGATGTTGAATCGGGATTGGATGAACCGACGTGTGGAAAATAATTTACTTTCATCGAATAATGAATATTGGGATGGTGTGAAAGAATTTTTGGAGCTCGCGTGTAAAAATGGGATGAGGGGCGAAAAAATATTATGTCCGTGTAACAAATGTAAAAATGCGTTGTGGGCGAAAGTTGAAAGTGTTGAACTTCACTTATATAAAAATGGTATTATGGAACATTATAAAGTATGGACTTTGCATGGTGAAAAAAGAAAAGTTATCAAAAACAACAAACGTAAGCGTACCTCGGAAAAGATTGTTGAAGAAGAGGTTGTTGAAGAACCTTTTGATTTGAACGCATTATTACGAGATATGAGTGGTGAAAATCATGGTGATGCGAGTAATAGTAACGTTGAAGAACCACCAAATGCATATGCTTCTCAATTTTACAAGGATGTTAAAGATTCGGGAGCTCCAATTTATCCGGGTAACACAACTTTTACAAGAATGTCAATGACCACTCGATTGTTGCATTTTAAAAATATGGCACAATGCTCTGAAAAGGTCTTTGATTCTTTACTTGCATTGCTTGGTGAAGTTCTTCCTAAGGACCATACTTTACCGAATTCTTATTACATTATGAAAACAATGATGAAGAAGTTAACTTTGGGAAATGAGAATATTGATGTATGTGAGAATGATTGTATGTTGTACTACGGTGATGATGAGAACAAGATTGTTTCTGACATTTGTGGTAAAAGTCGTTACAAAGGTAAAAGAAAAAAGAAAAACGGAAGAGGGATACCGAACAAGGTCTTGAGATATTTTCCACTTATCCCTCGTCTACAGAGATTGTATATGTCGGAGCATACCGCTAAACACATGACATGGTACAAAAAAAGGGAAACAAAGTCGGGGGAACTTAGTCACCCTGCAGACGGAGACGAGTGGAAAGAATTTGATCATCGTTATCCAAGATTTGCAAGGGAGAGTAGGAATATCCGTCTTGGACTTGCAACCGATGGCTTTTGCCCTTTTAGCAATTCCGGCAAAAAGGTGTACTCGGTGTGGCCGGTTATAGTGGTGGTCTACAATCTTCCTCCCTCTATGGGAATGAAAAAACCGTACACTTTTATGCCTCTTTTAATTCCCGGAGAAAAGAGTCCGGCCAAGAATTTAAATGTGTACCTTAGACCTCTTATAAATGAATTAAAGGAATTGTGGGATGTAGGGAAAGCAAAATTTTACCTTGAGGGCGGCAGTTATGTGGACAATAACCGATTTTCCTGGGTTAGGTATGGTTAGCGGATGGTCAACACATGGAAAACTCTCATGTCCGGTTTGTGGTGGAAAAATTCAAGGAATTCAATTGAAAACATGTGGAAAATGTAGCTTTTTTGGTACAAATCGTTGTTTCTTACCCGAAGATGATCCTCTCCGTCTTCCAAGTACTAAGTTTCCAAGTGAAGAAAAAAGGGTGTTTGTTGGTCGCTCAAGTGGTGAGTCTTTGAAGAATTTTTGTGAAAATTTAGAATTTCCTCCACCCGGAAGAGAAAACAAAAATAAGAAAATTCTCGGTTTCGGAGTTGATCACAATTGGACGCACTTTTCAATATATTGTTGATGCACTATCTTCGCTTTCAAATTTCTTTCATGACATTTGCTCTTCTACCTTAATCCGAGATGATTTAAAAATTTTGGAAAAGTCTATAGTCCGAACGATGCTCGTGCTAGAAACATTTTTTCAACCAAGTTTTTTTGATTCAATGGAGCACTTGGTACTACACTTGGCCGAAGAATGTAGGTTAGGAGGCCCCGTTAATTATCGTTGGATGTATTTTGTTGAGAGAATGATGGGATATATGAAGCATAAGGTTCGTAATAAGGCAAGGGTTGAAGGTTCAATTGCAGAACGTTATATAGAAGAGGAGATGTTGAATTTCTTCTCATTCTACTTTGATTCTAAATCCGTCACAGTTCATAATCAATTACGGCATAACGAGGTTGTGTGTGGCACAAATGACAAAAATGAACTCGAAGTGTTCATATATCCTATTAGTACCACGGAAAAGCACAAAAATGCATATTTGACGGATGAAGAACGATTACTTGCGGACGAATATGTTTTCATGAACTCACCCGAAGTTCAACCTTACATACTAGAGTATGAAACTCACGTGAAAGAAGAACAACCAAACACAACACTGGAAGAATTGGAGAGATTGTTAAAAACCAAATTTAAATCATGGTTTCGCACAAAGGTTGAGAACGATGATGTGAACGGTCCGCGTTTTAGATCCTTACTTTTGGGACCAGCAAAATTGGCAATGTTTTATGAAATTTGTACCGTTAATGGCTACAAATTTCATACTAAATCTTCTTCAAGTGGTAGTTCGGGAGTTATGGTCAAATGTAGTTCACATAATAATGTCTTAAATGATTATTATGGTCAATTTCAGAAAATCATCAAACTTATTTATCAAGGTGGAAAACAAGTTTACTTATTCAAATGTGATTGGTTCGATAGTGCCTGATCCGGTGTGCGGATTGACCGCAATCGTGTTATTATAGTTAATGTAAATTCACGATTACAATCAAATGAGACATTTATCTTGGCTAGTCAAGTGTATTATGCTCCTAGTGTGTTGTATCCACCAGGTAACATATATACGGTTATTACAAGTAAAAGTCGTCCCTTTGATGTATCGATAAATTCATGTAGAGAAGAAGAAGCCTTTCAAGTAAATCAATCGAGACCTTCATTTTCTTTATTTGTTGATTTTGCTCAATATGCGCCAATGACACAAAATCACCAACAAGAAGAAGACGAGGAAGAGGAGGAGGATGAAGAAGAAGAAGAAGAAGAAGAAGAAGAAGAAGAAGAAGAAGAAGAAGAAGAAGAAGAAGAAGAAGAAGAAAGAAGAAGAAGAAGAAGAAGAAGAAGAAGAAGAAGAAGAAGAAGAAGAAGAAGAAGAAGAGAATAACGAAGAAGGAGAAGAAGAAGAAGAAGAAGAAGAAGAAGAAGAAGAAGAAGAAGAAGAAGAAGAAGAAGAAGAAGAAGAAGGTGATGATGATGATGATGATGATTCCGATTACGATTAAGTGTAAATTATTTTAATTAAGTATGATCGAGACGATGTTTGCAATTACAACTTAATATTTTGTTGGATTCATTTTATGTATGAATTGGTGATTCATTTTATGTTGGTTTTATCTTATTCTTGGATTGGTTTTATTTTGTTTTTGGATTGGATTGTTATTGTGGGAACAAGGGAACCAGAACTGCAGACCAAAAAAAAAAAAATTGCAGACTAAAACCGACCGTTTCAACCGACCGAAGTATCAAAACCGACCGTTTTTGACCATTTACTCCCAGTAAAACCGACCACATTCATACTATATTGGTCGGTTTTATTTGGTCGGTTTCCAAAAAGGCAAAAAATCCAATAAAAGCTTCTGGAATAAATCCGACCATAATGGTCGGTTAGTTATAAATCCGACCGTGATGGTCAGTTATTAAACCGACCAATAAAACCGACCGTTTGTAATAAAAATAAAAACAATTAACAATTAAAACCCTAATGGTCGGTTTTAAACCCTAGCGGTCGGTATATAACCGACCACAATGGTCGGTTTTATGCTGATGTCATAAATGCAAAAACAACCATGCTTCATTTAAAGATTTGCACACACTTTTTTATTATTTATTTTTCTACATATTGTTAGTACTAAGTTTTATGAATTAATTAAAAACATTCTATTTTTTTTTAATCATGTTACATAATTTTCAATAATTATATATTATTTTAGGCAAAAAAAATTAATAAAAATAACAAACAATTAAATTTACCAACTTAAATAAAATTAGAATTTTCTAATTTCATAGTGTTGACTTTCTTCATAAGAAAAAACATCAACAAATGTTTTCATATTTTTTTAAATTAATATAATACTATAATTTTGACCAATTCTCGAACTATTTATATTATAGTGTATATAAAGTCAATTTATGTCTTAAAAAATATTATCTTACAAAATTTCAGTTACGGTTACGTGAAAATTCGGAATATCAGGAGTATAAAGTATTACAATTCATAGCCATGCATATATCAAAAAACTTTGGTGAAAATTTGGTCTTTTCATATTTTTAAGTCAATCAGGGTAACATTCATCACACAAATAGTGAGTATGATTACTTGGGTGTGTATAAATTTATGTTCAAAACTTGGTTTTTTTCCTATATTTATTTAATTTTTTAATTTATTTTACAAACTAGTTAAAAATGGGAGAAAAATCAAAAAATATGGCAAATTATTGAATTTAGGGTAACATTCATCACACAAATAGTGAGTATGATTACTTGGGTGTAGGGCTGAGCAAAACCGAACCGAAACCGAACCGAACCGAACCGTGCAAATTCAGTTCGGTTCGGTTCTAATTTTTTGAAAATTCGGTTTATTCGGTCCGGACCGAATAGACCGAAATAAAAATCGGTTCGGTTCGGTTCTTTGAAAAATATTTCGGTCCGGACCGAATAGACCGAATAGTCCGAATAATATATACTTTAATTTTTATATTTATGTTATATACATTTTATATATATCTTATAAAATACAATTATATTATCTAATTTGTAAATTCTAATTATATCTATGTTGGTGAAATAGTGGTGATAATTGATTATTATTTTTGTGATAAATCATGAATTTTTAGCTTTATTTATAATATAGGTTTTTTTTCAAAAAAAAAATTCGGTTTTTTCGGTCCGGACCGAACCGAACCGAATTATTTCGGTTCGGTCCGGTTCGGTCCATGATTAAACTTCGGTCCGGTTCGGTCCAGAAAAAAATGACATTTGGGTTTTCGGTTTATTCGGTTCGGTTCGGTTCTGGAACGAACCGACCGAATGCTCAGCCCTACTTGGGTGTGTATGAATTTATGTTCAAAACTTGGTTTTTTTCCTATTTTTATTTAAATTTTTAATTTATTTTACACACTAGTTAAAAATGGGAGAAAAATCAAAAAATATGGCAAATTATTCAATTTAGGGTAACATTCATCACACAAATAGTGAGTATGATTACTTGGGTGTGTATGAATTTATGTTTAAAACTTGGTTTTTTTCCTATTTTTATTTAATTTTTTAATTTATTTTACAAACTAGTTAAAAATTGGAGAAAAATCAAAAAATATGGAAAATTATTGAATTTAGGGTAACATTCATCACACAAATAGTGAGTATGATTACTTGGATGTGTATGAATTTATGTTCAAAACTTGGTTTTTTTCCTATTTTTATTTAAATTTTTAATTTATTTTACAAACTAGTTAAAAATGGGAGAAAAATCAAAAAATATGGCAAATTATTGAACATAACCGACCACTATGGTCGGTTTTAATTTGGAGGGAAATGAAAATATTAAAAGTGCCAGTAAAATTTAATTTGGGGGAACACAACCGACCACTATGGTCAGTTTTAATTTGGAGGGAAACGAAAATATTAAAAGTGCCAGTAAAATTTTAATACCGCGCCAATTGTAAATCGACCGCCCAAAACCGACCAAATGTTAAAAGTGAACGGTCGGTTTTATTCCGGGTTAGGGTAAAAATAACGCCAGTTTCCCCCTTTCTCTTTATTCTCTAATTCTCATATATAAAATCTCTCTTTCTCCCTTTTCACTCTTTTCTCTCCGTCAAAACTCAAAACATGGGTATTAATGCTTTGATTCTACTAATTGCACTTATGTTGCTGCTTAACTACTCATCCACTACCGAAAATCCCAGAAAATTGAGGAATCTTCGAGCTCCAACTGGGTTTGCAAGTGGGTTTCGAAAATGGGGTTCCATGGAGGTATATATCTACTTGTTTTCAAGCATGGTTGTTTCGATTTTACAACTTGTTTGATTATATTCTGTTTTTTAGATTAAATTGGTAAATGTTATATATGAATTGAATTGGTAATTAATACATGTGAAAATTGTGTGTATATATATACGTGCATGCATAAGATTGTGTAATTGGTCGGATATATATTTTTGTTGAATAGTTGATAATTTACTTCACCATTAAACTTGCGAGAAGAAATTTTGAACATGAAGCGTGATTAGTTTTGAACATGAAGCGTGATTAGTATTGTTTTGCTCAATGAAGTTCAACCATGCTCCAAACTTTCTTTTTGGTCCGCAATTTGTATGAAGTACTGAGTTGCACATTTGTTCAAACATTAATTTAGTTATCTACACTTGTATATTTCCCCAAAATGATGGGCTTCGATCCACTCTAATCTGAAAATGTGGAATTTCAAGTGAGAGGGAGTGTTAATATATGATTTAATTAAGCCTTTCTACTAACACATTTATTTTTTGGTTTGTAATGTGATGGTAAATAGTTGAGTCAGAGATAAGATTGAAACAACAAGGTTGAAACAAATAGAACTCTGTTTTGGTAGTATATAATTAAGAGCTGATTGAGCTACACTGGGTATTGAGTGTCTATCTAGTAGAGAGATTTTTTTTTTTGCTAAAGAATGATAAAATAGAGTGGAAGAGGACGAGGTAGGATAGTACATTTAAAGTGTTGAGTATTGAATACAGTAAAAGAATACAGAGGGGGGGGGGGGTGAATGGATTCTTGAGTTTTTCTTCGGTTTTGAATCTTTGCAGCAAGATAAGTGATGAGTGTGTGAGATATGAAGATGCGGATAATTAAACACAAACACAACACAATATCACTTTAATCTAATATTTTATTAGATTAAGATGTTGCTACAATCTGTGAATACAAATGATAGTATTCTCAGCTTCGTTTTTCTCAGAGAGATATTTTCTGGATATATTTGAGAAACTTCAAAACCTTAACAGCTAAGGAAGTGAGGCTGTATCCTTATAGACATGGATACACCCACTTGCTACAAATGAGGTAGGTAAAACAAAAGCACTTTCCAGTCTGTCTATCTCATTTTAGTAAGAGTCCAAACGGCTACAGATTTGACTTTGAAAAGCCTGTTTAGATCCACTTCTTCAGCTCCTTGTCCCTTGTCTTATCTCTCCAAGCTTCTTTGTAGGCTTTCCAGCATGCTTTATAGGACAGAGTCAAATAAAGTGTGCTGGCTTGTTGCAGGTTTCTGACTTGTACAAATCTTCAGTATTTTGTCCTCAAGAATGTATTCGAGAAGTGACTAAGTGAGTGATTCGAGAACTGGAGTTGACTTGATCGATAACTCTGAGTTCTCGAATAGTGTTATCTTGACATATCGAATCACTTCTCGAATAGCTCTTTTCTCTGGGACTCCTTGAGATATCGAATAGAGCATTTTGACATATCGAATCCCTGAGATATCGAATAGAACATTTTGACATATCGAATCCCTGAGATATCGAATAGAACATTTTGACATATCGAATCCCTGAGATATCGAATAGCATATTGAGAGATATCGAATAGTGTCTTCTGAGATATCGAACTCCAGACTTCTCGAATGCTAGACTTCTCGAATAGACAAATGTACTTCTCGAATTGGTACTTAGGCAAATTCTTCATTTCTTCAAATCCCAACTGTGATTATTTGACAGTCTCCATTTCCTTGCTTGAGGCATGAACCTTAGAACTTCTTTCAAGCTTTATTCTTGACTTAGTAGGTACAGTTACACAGATAGAATTTGATGCCTATTACAAGTACAGAACAAATAGAAACTCTACAACTAGAGGTTCCCTCAGTTAAGAGGTCATGTAGGTAATGCATAGCATTACACATACTTAGGCTTGTTATTAGATGTATTCAGGCATGCCTCTGTGACTAACAATCTCCCCCAAATTGTGAGTAAGACCCTTAGTCACAATTTCATGTCTGATAACAAGCCTATCATACATAAAGATAAAACTTGACAGTACAGGTATGAATTTCCATCAGCAATTTGGATAGAACTACAGAGTGAGTAATCTTACAGCCTATGATGAAGAACTAGCCATTGTCTTTTGATTCCCTTTCCATAGCTTTGGCTTGAAATTCATCATATTCTTTCTCTCTTCTTTCTTTCTCCTTCCTTGTATTCTCATCCATAGCTTTTATTATTTCTGCCATAGCATCCAATTCTTCAAGCAAAATTGAGTCTTTGAAATCTTCAAGTACTGGTTCCAGAATATTTGCAGGATAGTGGTTGAGTAGATTCATTCTGATGTTGACTTGATTTCCATTCCTCCTCCTATACTTTACCATGTAGGGGTTGAACTGAACTCTACACAAACCCTTTTTCCTCAGCTTTTCTGCTTCACTTTCCAGTCTCTCAATTTCTTTCTCCCTTGCCAGCCATTTCTCAAAACACTCTTTTCTGACTTTTTCTTCATGATCTCTCTTCATTTTCACAAAATCAATTAGCTCCAGTTTCCATACTCTCTCCACTTTATCTTCTGAGCTCAACAGTGCAATGATTCTCTCTATGTCATATAGCTTGCCCCAGTGTTGACATCCTCCTTGTTTGAATTTCTCCTCCCTTCCATCCGAATATTTAATCTCAAGGCAATTATCAACAATGGCAACATGATAGATTCTTTGAGCTTGCAAAAATTGCAGTTGGTCTACATCATAATCTTCATCTAGTGGTTGGAGTTTTAGGCCTGGATAGATTGTCAGGGTTTTTGATATGGTTGGCTTTGATTTCCTTGCAGCTTGCTTGAACTTGATTCTTTTTACATGATTACTTGGCAGCAGTATGTGACCTTTGTTTGTAGACCATTGTAGTATTCCATTAGCAGTTTGCTTTTTGAAACATACAGATGGTTTCTTGACTTGAATCTTCTTCTCTTCTTGAGGTGGCAAGACAGTTGCAGAAGCCATAGATGCAAATTTTGAAAGGTCACTACTGGCAGCATTCACCCTAGACTTAGAGTCTTGTGTTGTGGTGAGGTTACTGTCAGCAATGCCTGAGGCTTGCTGTCTTCCACTTTTCCTCTCAGAGCCTTTACCTTGATCATCATCATTCTTCCTCTTCTCATCATCCTTCTTCTTCTTCTTGTCTTCATCACCCTTATTACTCCTGTGATATCTTCTCCTTCCATCACTTTTATCTTCATCCTTGTCTTGATCTTTGCTTGGGTTGAACTTAGCAGTCTCAGATACAATGCCAGTTGCAATATATGACCTGAGATAAGATATAGCTTCTAATTCTTCTGCTGTTCTAGATCCCTTCTTCTTGATCAGTTTCTCAATGATGGCTATGATGAGATTTTTATTTTGAGGAGTTAGATGCTTAGGAATGACCAGCTGCTTGATATCTTCAATTCTTGTTCCAGCCTGGTAGATAATAGTTCTAGGATCTGTGAAAACTTCAGGTAGCCTTGAAGGTTGACCATTCCTCAATTCATCATGAAGACTCTTGTTGTTCTCATTTCCCTTCTCAATTAGTCCAAGGAGCACATTCACTTCTGAGTGCTTTAGACTCTGTAGAGTATTGATGGTTAAGTGCCATATCTTGTTCTTTCCTACCATCAATATCTCCTTGAGCCATAGATCATTAAGCCTCCTTGGTACTACAGTGAGACAGTCAATCTGACTCTTCAAACTCTCATGATATAGCAGAGCATCACCAGCCTGTTCTCTAGAGACTTTCAGAAGCTCCAAGAATGCATCATCATGATAGACATTTGAGTTTGCAATTTCTTGTAGCTTGGCCTCAGTGACCACCTTCACTTCTACTGGCTTGGCACTCTTAGATATTGAGATTTGAGGCTTGTCAGATGGCATACTCCCTGCAACCACTGTGGTTGTAATAGACTGCCTTTGACCATCAGGAGTAGTGATGTGCACAGTTGGTAGAGTGACAACTGGCAGAGAAGTGGGAGGCACATCAACTTTGTCCTTTCCTTTTCCAGGCACATGAGTAGTAGATTTCAAAGTTCTCTGATGGCCACCCTCAGTGATCTTGATGCCCTTTTCTAGTGATCTCTCCCCCTTTGGATTTGAGTTCTTTGATATCCTCTTCTCCCCCTTAGGCTTGTTGACAGACACAGGGACTGTAGGATGCACCTTTGGAGTTGAAGATTCATCAGGTAGGGGAAGACCCATGTGCTTCATCATTGCAGACAACATTGATTGTTGATGCAGAAGGACATCAGCTGTGGTGGTGGCTTGAGTGTTCAACTGCTCAGTCAGAGTTGTCACAGTGTCTGTAAGATGAGCATTGGACTTGTGAAGAGAGACTACCTCCTTTTCAAGAGTATCCACTTTAGTGAAGAGTTCATTGGCCTTAAAACCAGATAGGGATTGATCCTTCAGTCTCTGCACTTCGAACCTTGACATCTCATGCACAGGAACCTCAGTGACCAGCTTGTCTCCATATTGATTTGCAAAGAGGGTCCTGAGCATGGCATTGGCATCAGTTGTCTGATCTGATAAGGATTGAAATTTGTGCCCCAGACCTGTGACAGCATCCTTGAGAATAGCTAAACCATTGTCCATCCTGGTGCAAGTAGCATTGCAGGTTCGAATGTCCTTGAGCACAGTCTCCAATTGAGGGAATTTAGCATCAAAAGTCCTCTTGATCTCATGCACCTCCTTGGTTGTAGCTGAACACACTTCATTAATTTCTGTCTTTAAGCCTTTACCAAGATAGTGTGCAGCCTTGAGAATGCCTTTATAGCTGTCATTCACTGCTTCAAACACATCAGTAGGGTTGAGAGATTTGGCATTGGACCCTAGTGAAGTGATGTACTCTTCTCTGAGATACTGGAGACCTTCTGAGAGAGGGATTGAATTGGTTCCTTGCAGCCAAGCATCGATATTCCCATCTCTCTCAGTTTCATCTATGATTTTCTCCTTCTGTAGCTCTACATCCTCTTTGTGACATAGGAGAATAGCTTCATAGTCTGGATTGGGCATGTTTGCAGTGAGAAGGTGCTGAGCAATTTTTGTGAACTCAGGGATCTGATCCACAACTAAGCTTTGAAGTGCTTCAACCGTCAATTGTGGTGGAACAGACCCTGATCCTGAAGCACTGTCATGTTGCACAGGCTTCAGCCATTGAGACAAAAAGTTAGAGCTAGAGCTAGGCTTGCTAGGCTCCTCAGTTACAGATGCAACTTCTGCAACCGGATGAACAGACTCTACTACTGTTGTCTCCACAGAAGTGGGATGAGTTACAACAGTAGTTGACACAGGCACAGAGTCTCTAGTAAGAACTAGTGAATCCTCTGTGTTTGTGATGGTGTCATTAGGATATGCCCCAGCATGCATTCCCTGACCATCCAAATGTGGTACCTGGGTGGTGAGCAAGGTGTCATGCACCAAGTCACTTGAATTCATTGGCTCATCAAAGGAAAAGAATTCTTGATGATCAATGCCTTGCTCCTCAATTGCTTGAGTTGCAGGCTTCAAAGAAATATGAGTGGTAGATTCCGAAAGAGAAGTGTGTTGTAGACAAGATTTTGGCAACTCCCCCTGAGAAATAGAGGGAGTTTCAGTTATGATGTGCTCTCCACTCAGTGTTGTGCCAGCCTTATCACTCCCTTGTGCTGACTCTTTACAGATAGGTGCATTGGGGAGGATGCTTGATTCTATAGATGCATCCTGTTGAGAGGATACATCTAGTGAGCTGTGTGCCCCTGATTTTACAACTTCAGCCATTTGAGTGACTGAAGAGGTGGTTTTAGACTTCTTCTTCTTCTTTAGGCTTATGATAGGTAACTCAGGTTTCTCACTTTCTAACCCTAGTTCTACAGCCAAGGCTGCTTCAGTTAAGATTTCTAAAGGTTCAGAAGCAACCTGTTTTCTCTTTTTTTTACTAACATCACCCTTTTGAGAGGATGATGCAGTTGGCTCTTTGCTGGATAGAGTGTTTGGCTGGGGGGGTTGGTTAGCAGGCCTTGGGTTAGCACTTTGTTCTCCTTGCTTAGGCTGTGCTAACTGAGATTTAGAATCAAATATTGGCATGTTGTGGGGGTAAGACCTAAACAAACCCTCCATGTGGGGAGTTATGCTAAGTCTTACATCCACATCATTCCTAGTCTCCAAATTACCAAAAATGAGTTTGGTCATGGACCTAGGATAGCCTATTTTACTCTTATCTACTCCAGGCAATTCAATCAAAGAAGCATTTTTAAAGTTAAGCACTGATTGAATAAAGCGAGGAAAGAAAATTTCATTACCTCTCTTGGCTGTGGTCTGACCAAGTCTCCCATAGAGTTCCTGTAGGATGAGAAGTCCAACATCTATCTTTCTCCCATGAGCCAAGGCATAGGCAAGCTGCTGCACGGGTGTACTAATCTGATCAAAGCTTGATTTCCGTGCAGTGAATACATGAAGGAGTGTAGCAAATACAAAGCTCCATTCTTTCCTTAAGAACTTCCTATTCAACTTTCCCAGCTTGATAGTATCAGAGTAGTTGATGAAGTCAAAGAATTCTTCCAACTCATCATTGGAGGCCAGAGCATCATACGTCTCTTGCTGCATATCCAAGGCTTGATTCATGTCTGCAGTGGTGATAGTGATATCCTCTCCTTGAATCTTGCAGTGAACAATATAAGAAGTGATAGCATTCTCAAGAGCGATGACCTCCACAGTAGCAGTCCTCCAGAATTGTTCCAATAGATCTATGTACAGAGTTGGGTTGGCTGAGAGCGCACTCTTGATGTATGATTCAGACAACCACCGAACAAAGCACTTGAAATTGGCATTCGGTGCTTCCACATCACTGGTGATTGCGATGAAATTAGTTTGGAATGATATGGTGAGTTTAGGGTTTGCCATTTGGGTAGAGAAGAAAAGAGAATTAGGATTGAAGAAGAAATTCGCAGTTAGGGTTTTTCAGAGGTTTCAGGAGTTGAGGTGCTTGAGAAATCGAACGAAAAGAATTGAATAGTTGTGAAGTTGAATGTATATGTATGAATGTCTTGAGTTGTCGATAGATAAGTGTTCTGTAGCGACAAGTCATTCGAGAAGTATGAAACAACTATTCGAGAAGTCAAGAAAGGCTTATTCGATATCTCAGACAGTTTTTAACTCACAGCTGGCAGTGATTTAACTCAGAAGAAAATTCAAAGTTAAGAATATATTTTTATGAGTGAAATGAAGTTTTGAATATAAATCCAAAAAGCGATTAAGTGTCAGCGAAAGATCAGCCTTTTCAAATGATTCGATAACTCAAATGCAGTATTCGAGAACTCTATCATTAGAGAACTAAAATACTCTATTCGAGAACTCAAGCCAAGACATAACAATGAACCATTCGAGAAGTCTGACTTATCGAACTATACTTTTCACTCATAAAATTCAATTTTCACTATCTTTTAAAATTTACCAGAAATATTCACTGAAGAATATTCTACTAAATTAAATAGTGATTTTCTCAAAATTTCACAGAAATTTCAAGCTAAAGATGTATGATTTTCAACATGTGCAGCATTGGAATATTTATACATCATACTCCAGCCAATACTTACTTTTAAAAATATTGAGCATTTGATAAGATAAGTATTTACTGCTGCAACAATCTAGTTGATATATTCACTTAGCCAGAATTCGAAGAATTCAGCATTCCAATCTCACTGACCAGCCTAGTGAAGGTGGCTTCATCTAATGGCTTAGTGAATATGTCAGCTAGTTGTTTTTCTGTGGGAACATAATGTAACTCAATGGTTCCATTAGTTGCATGCTCCCTTATGAAATGATATCTGATGTCAATGTGCTTTGTTCTAGAATGATTGACAGGATTGGCAACTATAGAGATTGCACTTGTGTTGTCACACATGATAGGAATTCTTTCCAACACAAGTCCATAATCTCTAAGTTGGTTTCTAATCCAAAGCACTTGAGCACAGCAACTTCCAGCAGCTATGTATTCAGCTTCAGCTGTGGAAGTTGACACAGATTGTTGTTTCTTGCTGTACCAAGAGACTAACCTTTGGCCAAGAAACTGGCAGCTACCTGATGTGCTTTTCCTATCCACTCTGCATCCAGCATAATCAGCATCAGAATAACCAACCAGATTGAACCCTGTGTCCTTAGGATACCATAACCCCAAGTTTGGTGTGCCTTTCAGATATTTGAAGATCCTTTTTATAGCTATCATGTGTGATTCCTTTGGGTTTGATTGAAACCTTGCACATAAGCATGTAGCAAACATGATATCTGGCCTACTAGCAGTGAGGTAGAGTAGAGAACCGACCATGCCTCTGTAGATTGAGATATCTACCTTTTTGCCCTTAGCATCATCATCTAACTTGGTGACAGTGGCCATGGGTGTCTTGTCCAGTGTGCCTCTAGTGAATTGATTCTCCAGTAGAAATTGTGATAGTGTGTCATACCATGCCCTAGGAGCTTGCTTGAGTCCATACAATGCTTTAAGTAATCTGTAGACAAAGTGGGGAAACTGTGGATCCTCAAAGCCAGGTGGTTGTTGCACATATACTTCTTCTTCCAACTCCCCATTCAGGAATGCACTCTTGACATCCATTTGATAGACCTTGAAATTAGAATGTGCAGCAAATGCCAAGAAAATTCTGATGGCTTCTAGTCTAGCAACAGGGGCAAAGGTCTCATCATAGTCAATACCTTCCTGTTGAGAGTATCCTTTTGCAACCAACCTTGCTTTGTTTCTTATGACTACACCATTTTCATCCATCTTATTCCTTAGAACCCATTTAGTTCCAACAACGGTTCTATCCTTTGGTGCAGGCACTAGTTCCCATACTTTGCTCCTTTCAAATTGATTCAGCTCCTCTTGCATAGCAATTATCCAGTCAGGATCCAACAATGCATCATCAAGTTTCTTAGGCTCAACTTGGGATAGAAAGCAGCCATAGAGACATTCATTTATAGTTGCTCTTCTTGTCCTTACTCCTGCATTTGGATTTCCAATTATTTGATCTGCAGTGTGTGATCTATCCCATTTCCTTGTATGTTCAGATTGATTTCTCATCCTTGATGTTGCTTCATCATTTAGATCATGATCATCTACATTTCCTCCCCCTGTGAAGTTGTCACTCCTCACAGGTGTATCTTGGATGCTTGTTTCTTCATTGTTGGTTGACACAGGTTCTTCATTCACTTGAGTTTGTTGGATTATGAGTTCAGATTCACTTTCAATCTCCTCATCAGAATCATCTAGATTGTCAAACTTCAAGGGATCTTTATCTTCATTGTTGGCTTCTTCTAATCCAGGTAGTTTGCTGTCATCAAATGTTACATCTGTGCTCTCCATTACTTTCTTTTGACAAATGACATAAACTTTGTATGCAATTCTTTCCATAGAATAGCCAAGAAAGATTCCTTCAAATGCCTTTGCATCAAACTTTCCAACATATTCTGAATTATCTTTTAGCACAAAGCACTTGCTTCCAAAAGTATGAACATACTTTAGAGTAGGCTTCTTTCCAGTCATCAAGTTGTAAGGTGTCTTTCCAGTGTTTTTGTTGATGAGGGTTCTGTTTTGGATGTAGCATGCAGTGCTCACAGCCTCAGCCCAAAAACATGTAGGCATCTTTGCATCAAGTAGCATTGTTCTAGCAGCCTCTATCAGAGTCCTATTCTTTCTCTCAACAACTCCATTTTGTTGTGGAGTCCTTGGAGCTGAGAATTGTTGAGAAATACCATTTTCTTTGCAGAATGCTCCAAGCATGGCATTTCTGAATTCTGTCCCATTATCACTTCTTAATGCAATCACACTTGCATTTATGGCCTTTGCTTCTTTGTCAACTTTCTTTATGTGCTCAATGATTACTTGTGGAGCCTCATCCTTTGATGCCAGAAATTCTACCCATGTATACCTTGTAAAATCATCAACCATCACTAGAGCATACTTCTTCCTTCCTAGTGACATAATATTGACAGGCCCAAACAAATCCATATGAATCAGTTGCAGGGGCTTGGTTATAGATGTCACTGTTTTTGACTTGTGGCTTGATCTTTTCATTTTTCCCTTTTGACACGCCTCACACACTCCTTCTTGACAGAATTCAAGTGTGGGCATGCCTCTCACTAACTCCCTTTTGACTAGGGAATTAATGGCTTTGAAGTTCAGGTGTGATAGCTTCTTGTGCCACAGCCAACTGTCTTCATTTGATGCTTTTGAGTAGAAGCAACAAATTGTGTCCTTGCTTGCAGAGTCCAAGTTGGCTACAAACAGGCTTCCCTTCCTTACTCCAGACAGAGCAAAATCACCAGTCTTCTTGTGGGTGATCAAACATTCATCTTTGTCAAAGTTCACTTTGAAGCCTCTGTCAGTGAATTGACCAACACTCAGTAGATTATGCTTGAGCCCCTTGACCAGTGCTACATTCTCAATGATGACATTTCCAATTTCCAACTTGCCATATCCCAGTGTGTTGCCGATGCTGTCATCTCCAAAAGCAACCATTGGGCCAGCCTTTTCCTCATACTGTGATAGCAGGGCCATATCACCAGTCATATGATTTGAGCATCCACTGTCCAAAATCCACATGACCTTCTTTTTACTTTCTTTGCCCTGCAAACACAAAAGTATTACTTCTCCTTTGGTACCCAAACGAGTTTGGGTCCATGTGACTTAGTGACAGTTTTATCAAAATCAGCATGCTTATCAGTTTTCTTGATGTTGGTCTTCTTGTCACTGTTGGGAGTCTTAGAATCAGGGTTCTTAGACTTAGGTGACAGAGGTACCTTCCTAACTTTAGGAGGACTTGAAGACTTTGTCCTTGTGTAGTGTGTGTGAACATTATGATTGATACAGCCCTCCATGAATTGTCTTCTCAAATTAAAACAACTAGTCATCACATTCATGTTACATGGCATACAATCAAGTTTATCACAGAAAGGAGAGTCTCTATGTCTTAAAGGCACAGAGCAATCATAGAATGGTTTAGCAACACTACCAGATGGTTTCTTGCAAGCATGAGTCAAATGATTAGAGCTAAAACAGTTTTGACAAACTTTCCTAGGGGCATTTGGCACATAAGCATAGTTGTTATCTTTGTTAATCCCTAATTTGCCATTCCTGTTTGGTCTCTTATTAGTCACTTTCTTCTTAGTCTCATAATTTCCAGCTGAAACAAACTTTACAGGTTTCTCAAGTCTAGGTCTACCTCCTACTGGCTCCTTGGCTTTGGTTTTGACATTCTTACTCTCAGAGGATGCTTGTTGTTCATTTGATTGTGCCTCATCTTCATCCTCCAACATTTGCTTGATGAGTAAGGCATCCTCATCAATCTCAAGTGTTGGTGTTTTAAATATTGGATTCTCAGTCTTTTTCAAAACCTGAGGCACCTCCTCTTGAACAACAATGTCATCTTCAATGACTGCATAGCCTTTCCTCTGTTTAAGAGTGTCATAATCAAGTCCAATGGCAGCCTTAGGTCTAGCTAGATTTTTCTCATGATAAGACTGCAATAGACTAGAGGAATTCTTAAATGTTTTCAACTTAAATTCATTTTCAGCTAATTCATCCCTAAGAGCTTTCTCAACTTGACTAGCACATAGAACTTTGTTCTTTAGATACTCAATCTCTTGTTTAAGATTTTCTATTTGCACAGTAGTTAGCTCTAGTTCCTCATTTCTCTTATTTAACAGTTCATTCCTGGTAGACAGTTTAGCAATCTCTTCATTAGCAGCAGTCATACTAGTATGAATGTTAAACATCTCAACGGATAGTTGTTCAACCAAAGATTTATATTCAGAAACAGACATGTCTATGGTAGTGAGAGATGGTACCTGTGAGTCTGATGCAGATGGTTCTTCCTTGGAATTGGCCATCAAGGCATAGTTGCAGAATTCTTGTTCTTCCCCATCACTGTCAGAATCATCCCAACACTTCCCTTCAGCTATGTAAGCCTTACCTGGTGTCTGCTTCTTTAGAAGGGCCTCATACTTAGCTTCAAGCTCAAGAAACTCCTTATCCTTCTTTTTAGGCTTCTTGCATTCACTGGCAAAATGCCCTAGGTCATTGCATCTATAACATCTTACAGATGACCTATCCACATAGCTGGTTTTGAATCTGTTCTTGTTTGTTTTCATAGGTGCCTTGCCCTTGTTGAATGAATGATTTTGAGGTCTAGGCTTGAAGGGCTGATTCCTCTTGAATCTGATGTTTGGAAATTTTCTAGCCATAAAAGCATATGATGTATTTTCCATGCCATCCAGCTCTTCAAGAGTGTAGAACTCATCTTCTTCCTTGTCATCAGAAGGTTCAGTCACTACTTCCTCAGTTTCTTCATCATCTACTATCTCTTCTATTCTCAGCTGACTTGCAGATGCTTCCAGGTCTTGAATAGATTTGTTGACAATCAAGGCACAGGATGTGTTTATCATTCTGCCTTGGTTAGCTTGGATAGCCCTCTTTTGAAGCAACTCAAGCTCGTGTGTCTTTAAAACCCCATAGAGCACATCATACGTGACTTTGTTCAAATCTCTTTCTCTTAGAGATATGACCCTTTGCTCTAGATGGTTTGGTGACGATAGTAGAAACTTCATATTTAATTCCTTAGTGCTGTAAACCTTCCCATTCATTTGGAGCTCAGTCACCAGCTTGTGAAATCTTTCAAACACATCAGTGATACTTTCCTTGGGCTGTGCCATGAACGCCTCATACTGTGTGACCAGTATCTGTTTCTTATTTTCTCTTACCTCCTCTGTCCCTTCACATAACACCTCGATGTGATTCCACATGTCCTTGGCTGATCTGCATGATGCTACGTTGGCAAACATCGACATATCCAAGGAGTCTATGATTAACAACATGAGGTGGCTGTCTAGGGCAATCTTTTCCTTCTCTGAGTCCGTCCATTTGGATGGCTCTTTTGGAACATATGATCTAGGAATGACTACTGCGCCCACTGTGGATTCAGCAACTTCTTGTTGTGGTATGAATGGACCATTCTTGAGAATGTCAGGGTAGAGAGGATTGGCAGCTTTGATGAACAACAGCATTTTTATTTTCCAGAGGTTGTAATTTTCTTTGTCGAATTTAGGGACCTTTACCGTACCTGTAGTCTTTGGTGTATTCGAACTCATGATCGTTTTCTGTTTAGATTAAACAGCCTGCTCTGATACCACTTGTTGAGTATTGAATACAGTAAAAGAATACAGAGGGGGGGGTGAATGGATTCTTGAGTTTTTCTTCGGTTTTGAATCTTTGCAGCAAGATAAGTGATGAGTGTGTGAGATATGAAGATGCGGATAATTAAACACAAACACAACACAATATCACTTTAATCTAATATTTTATTAGATTAAGATGTTGCTACAATCTGTGAATACAAATGATAGTATTCTCAGCTTCGTTTTTCTCAGAGAGATATTTTCTGGATATATTTGAGAAACTTCAAAACCTTAACAGCTAAGGAAGTGAGGCTGTATCCTTATAGACATGGATACACCCACTTGCTACAAATGAGGTAGGTAAAACAAAAGCACTTTCCAGTCTGTCTATCTCATTTTAGTAAGAGTCCAAACGGCTACAGATTTGACTTTGAAAAGCCTGTTTAGATCCACTTCTTCAGCTCCTTGTCCCTTGTCTTATCTCTCCAAGCTTCTTTGTAGGCTTTCCAGCATGCTTTATAGGACAGAGTCAAATAAAGTGTGCTGGCTTGTTGCAGGTTTCTGACTTGTACAAATCTTCAGTATTTTGTCCTCAAGAATGTATTCGAGAAGTGACTAAGTGAGTGATTCGAGAACTGGAGTTGACTTGATCGATAACTCTGAGTTCTCGAATAGTGTTATCTTGACATATCGAATCACTTCTCGAATAGCTCTTTTCTCTGGGACTCCTTGAGATATCGAATAGAGCATTTTGACATATCGAATCCCTGAGATATCGAATAGAACATTTTGACATATCGAATCCCTGAGATATCGAATAGAACATTTTGACATATCGAATCCCTGAGATATCGAATAGCATATTGAGAGATATCGAATAGTGTCTTCTGAGATATCGAACTCCAGACTTCTCGAATGCTAGACTTCTCGAATAGACAAATGTACTTCTCGAATTGGTACTTAGGCAAATTCTTCATTTCTTCAAATCCCAACTGTGATTATTTGACAGTCTCCATTTCCTTGCTTGAGGCATGAACCTTAGAACTTCTTTCAAGCTTTATTCTTGACTTAGTAGGTACAGTTACACAGATAGAATTTGATGCCTATTACAAGTACAGAACAAATAGAAACTCTACAACTAGAGGTTCCCTCAGTTAAGAGGTCATGTAGGTAATGCATAGCATTACACATACTTAGGCTTGTTATTAGATGTATTCAGGCATGCCTCTGTGACTAACATAAAGAAGTTCTTTTGGTTCTTTAGTATATGACACCCGGACTTTATATATCTCTTTTAAAATTTACTACTGTCTCTTACTTTGTAGGTTGTTTGGTGTTTCTTCTTGGTGTGTATGCTTGTTATCACTATCTCGGCACTAATGGGTAGAGTAGGAGGTGATAAAGGCAAGGGAAAGAAGAAGGCAAGTGCTGCAAATATGAGTCGACGTAGAAGAACAAGAACTAGCGGTCGTTTGAGGGACGAACCCGAAGAGGAGGATGGCGAAGAAGAGCAGCCATCCAGTGTTAATGAAGATGTAGATGAGGAAGAGCGGAGGCTGTTTGTGCAGCAAGAAGCGGCACGGCGAGCTCGAATAATAGCTACCCCAATTCGACGTACACATTCAATCGGAATTTGGGGAAATCATCCGTCAACCCCTCATCCCATAAGTATATCGGATGGACAGTAAGTTTCCTCTCTAAACCAAGCATTACGATATTTAAACAACATTAATGATGTTGATTGTTGGCATTAGGTGTGCTAAATGATGGTCTGCATGCGTATAAAGCATAATAAACACACGTACACATGCACACGTATGTTCTAAAAACTAAATTGTGACTATGATCATATGATGTAGTAATTAATATCCCTATCTTTTTACAAATTCCAACTAATGTTATAATATTCTACGTAATCTCCTCGAAAGATAAAATACGTGGTAGAATAGCTTAAACAAATAATTAATCAAACTATCTTTATTTATTAAAATAGAAGCTTGTAATTGGGTACGTAAGCTTAGCATATATATAAAAAAAGGGGTCGAAGATTAATTTTTAGTAATATTGTGTTACATGTCTTAATTTATAGTGATCACACGTAATTTAAGACTGGTTAATTAACTTTACATATATTTTTTTTCACAAAATTTTTTTCCCTCTCTTATTCTTTCTGTTCCTCTTCTCGTTGCAAATATACAAGTTTTACATAATATACATAGGTCATAGAACATGAAAAACACAATTTATGTGAAAATAATAACTATATTTTTCTAATTAGTTTTAGAAAAGGCCTTTCTAGTTAGTTTTTTCTAATTAACTATATTTAGAAATATTTTTGGAATTTGAAAAAAAACTTGAAATTGCTAGTTTTATAGTTTTTGCCTTATTCTCATCACTTAATTCGTCATTGTTATTGTTTATTGTAGTATCAAGCATCCGGTGGCTAAAAAAACGATCTTACAAATCATGAGATCAACGTGGCCACGTGGTTTGTTTACCTATAGGGATATTGTGGCTGGGAACCCAAAATGGATTACGGATGTGATAACCGAATTCAACGTGTTGGTGGTGCAGGTTCTTCAAGCCAAGCTAATCAAGGCAGCGGATCGGTTATTCCGGATCCCCTATTCATCAATGTAGTGAGGAATGTCTTGAATGAAGCACAAGCAAATCCGGGCGCCTACCATACTCCACCAACCTTCGCACAAGTCTCAAATATCGCCAATGCCGCTTTTGAAATGCAAAGGAACCCGGAAATGGGTTCACAAGCATTTTCTAATGCTATTGTTGGTGAGGTAACTCGATTGGTTGGAGAAATCCTCCAATCGATTTATAACAAATATGAAAATGCAAATGCGGAGGTAAATAGGAATTTTTCAAGTCACTTTTTACTTTAGTTATTATTATAAATGTTAGTGTAGTTTTGAAAAGGAATTAAGTCTCGTCTCCTCTTATATTTAGGCGATAAGGAGGGCTCAAGGTGGTGCCGATGATGGGGGGGAGGACGATGGAGGAGAGGACAATGGAGGAGAGGGCCATGGAGGAGGAGAGGGCGATGGATACCATGATGATGGACCGTTTGAATAGCCGGTTGTTAGTTTTTTAAATTATTGCATGTAAATTAAGTTTTCTATATTTTGGAAAACTCGCGGTTTAACGTATGTAGTTGGTTTTCATGGATTATGCTATTTGGTTAATTAAATGTGTTTATTTTGTTGGTACTGGATTGGTGGTGATGTTGGTTTTATCTTGTTCTTGGATTGGTTTTATTTTGTTTTTGGATTGGATTGTTATTGTGGGAACAGGGGAACCAGAACTGCAGACCAAAAAAAAATTGCAGACTAAAACCGACCGTTTCAACCGACCGAAGTATCAAAACCGACAGTTTTTGACCATTTACTCCCAGTAAAACCGACCACATTCATACTATATTGGTCGGTTTTATTTGGTCGGTTTCCAAAAAGGAAAAAAATCCAATAAAAGCTTCTGGAATAAATCCGACCGTAATGGTCGGTTAGTTATAAATCCGACTGTGATGGTCGATTATAAAACCTACCAATAAAACCGACCGTTAGTAATAAAAATAAAAAATTAATAATAAAAATAAAAAATAATTAGCAATAAAATTTCTTGCTGTGCCACGTGTCGTGGGACCCGGTCGGTTATAAAACCGACCCATAAAACCGATCGTTAATTATAAAAATAAAAAATTAATAATAAAAATAAAAAATAACTAACAATAATAAATTCAACCAATAAAACCGACCGTTTTGCCACAAATGTGGGACCGTCACGTCAGCTGGGTCCCACGACACGTGGCACAGAGGTCTTTGGTGGGCAACGGCAGTCAACGGTTAAAACCGACCGTTTTGCCACAAAACCGACTAGGCTAAAATTGACCAATTAAAACCGACCATGAACATTAAAACCGACCGTTCGTGGGTTAAAACCGACCGTCAACGGTCGGAAATATCTATGTTTCTTGTAATGATGGCTTATCTCTTATAATCCGAGGTCCTGGGTTCGACTTACTTCTGAAATTTGTTAGAACAGATACTCACTTTGTAAGGCATATAAACCTAATTATTGAAAAAAACAAAAATAGTCAAAGAGATTTGTGGCATCACACTATTCATGGATAAACTTGAACCAGGAAGGATGAAATTTACAAAAAATAAAATAATAAAAGTTACACCATAGGTCGGTAGGAAGAGACCCATATAAATTTATGAATAAAAGTTGCACTATGGGCGATAAGTAAGAAGAAACATGTGACAACGAAATTTGTTGAAATCATGCGTGTATACTAAACAGTAGCTGTGAGCTAGATTATTTATTTATCTAATAATATCTGAAAGAAATTAAAGAATAAGAGGTTTTAGCTTTCTTCACACAATGCTCTTTGAGTGTTGTCTCAACTTTGAGTATGGTCTAATACTATAGCTAGTATTACAGCCGCAAGCTTAGGTCTATATCATTCTCTTCCACTATACTCATGATTACATTGGTATTTGGTCCATCCATACTTTGGATCAAATTACGGGTACAGCTTCTTAGAGTGTTACTCATCCGCAAATCAACACTAGCGCCCCGGTCATCTGTAGGCGAATTTGGTAAAGTAGCATTGTTGTCGATTTCGCAATCTAAATCCCCCTCTTCTACAACTCTATCTAGAACTTCAGAATGTGATTCACCCAGCATTCGCAGCAGGCCCGGCAAATCCAATTCATTATTTATATCTTCCTTCTCTCCGATCTCTTTTTCTTCATGTTCTTTTTCTTCGAGTTCTTTTCTTTCGTAAATTCTACACAACACCATACTCCTGCTTGAAGATCTCGCAGATCTATCACTACTATTCTCATTGGCCAATTCATATTCGTGCATAATCCAATTGGTTTTCTGACCTTTACCTGTATCTTTTTTAGATTTAAGATGATAAACTAGTGTGCTCTTCTTCCCGGCTGTTTTCTTAGTGCTGCCACTCTTTCTCCAATAACCTTTGTCGTCTCTGGTATACCTATCAATCTTATTCGCACTCCGATGAGTCCTTCGTGTAAAGTAATACGCAAACTCATCTTCTTCCTTACGCGGAAGCTTGCATGGCTCAGATTCGTAAACATCAAACTCTTGAACTAACTCCAGTGGTAAAAGTTTTAAGTGCTTCACGTGGATCTTGCTGAATAAGTAAGCGAAAGCCTCTAAATCAGTTGGACAAAATCTAACACCCAGTGGTGCTCGTTGCATCCAATCAACGCCTGTTGATCTTTGTTTCTTATAACTCATGAACGGACGGAATGTATAGGATCAAAGTATATAGATTCGGTATGACCTAAGAGTAAAACCTTTTCGTTCGCTATTGTACTAGGACTAGAACCTCGTAGGTCTTATGTTATATATACACACAAGACAAGACACCACGTACGAGATTTTAGTTTTTGATAGGGATTAGGTGATATATTTTCCTTCCATTTGAAATTCCATATTGGAGAAGGATCCTGATTTCCCGACATCAATTTTTAGTAGTTTCCTTATCAAATTATGACAGAAAGTTCAGGAACTCCAATTTCTTTGGAGGTATTAATATTTTATTTAATAAATATTGAGTTATAATCCGTGCAAAATATATATATATATATATATATATATATATATATATATATATATATATATATATACTTTTTAATATATAAAATTATATTAATTCACAATATTTTCTTAATATTGATCACAGTTATATTAATTTTTAAAATTATTCATATGTTTTATTCTAACAAAATAATTTTACCTTGGTAAGGTATATATATATTTTTTAATATGTTAGGCATGGAATTTAGACTTTCAAAAAATTAATTTCGCTATCAAAGATATTACACTCTAATTTAATTAAAAAATAAGTAAATGGGAGTTAAAAAAATTAAAAAAATACATTAATTACACTCGATATTATCAAACAAAATTTTCTTAATACTTATATTTAATAAGATTTATTTCTATTGAATTTGATTTTTATCAGATAAATTTTAATATTTTATTAAAGGAAATAAGGAACTTTTAAATTTGAAATACTTAGAGAAAATAAAACAAAATTTGAGTATAAAAAAAATCATTAGTTAATCATCACACGGTCAATTTACTATTTTTTCTCCCTCTTGAATTCTAAAAATTAGTTTTAGGCGATTTTTCAGGTCATGCAAAACTCAAGAAATCATCTTTAATTTAATAATAGTTTAACAATTATTATTCAACTAAAACTAGTTATCATTCAACTAAAACTACTTGGAAATTGAAGATAAAAAAAAAAGTTACTAAATTTTACATCGAGAATTCTACTCAATTGAGAAAATCTTAATTATATTTGGTTTAGATTATCGAAATTTACCTTTTCATATTTGAAGATAATCCTACTACTAATCAAATAAACTTCTCTTTTAGTATTAGATCTCATTATATTCAATTTAGAGGACCTACTTATATTTGGTTAAGATTATTAATTAAATTTACTTTTTAATATTTGTATATAAATCCTTCTATCAATCAAATTATTTAACAATAAAAAAATACTACCACCACATAACAATATATATAAATTAATTAATTAATTTTTATTAATTATAAAGATAATGAAGAAGTAAATTATATAAATTATATCTTACTCCCACCGTTCCAAAATACTATTTCCTTTGACTTTTTATGCGTATTTTAAGGTGAATAAAAAACATAGTTCCGCATATTATATTTCAAATTTTGTTTTTTTGAATTTAATTTAATATTTAAACATTTGCTCATAAAAAAATTAAAAAGATTGTGCAAAATTATCATTTTTATAAATTTTAAAATATGCGTAAAAAGTTAAAGTAACAAATATTTTGAGACGAACTGAGTACTCCTTCCGTCCCACTGGATTCTTTACATGGAGGCTGGGCACGGAGACCAAGGATAGTGGGTGTAATATTGTTAAAATAAATGAAGTAGTGGGTGTAATATTAATTTTATTGTTAAAATAAATGAAGTAGTTGGTGTAATAGTGTAAAGTGTTGAAAAAGTGGAGTGAAGTAGTGCATGTAATAATGTATTTTATTGTTGAAAGTTACTATTTTGGGTAATGTAAAGAATCCAGTGGAACGTCCCAAATTAGTAACTGTAAAGAATCCATTGGGACAGAGGGAGTATTATATTATGAGAGTAAGAGGGATGACATGAAAGTACTGTACTATCATAAGTCAAAATTTCTATATTCATTAGCAACATTTCGATTACTTGAGAATTCTATTAAAGGCGGTGGTCCTGGTCCAATGGGCTTCCCTAAACAAGGAAACCTAGCCCATTTCGATTACTTGTTCCCCAAGAACTACGTTTGTCTTGATCCCTATAAATAGGGTACGTAGGCACATTGTATGGCATGATGCAAATCCTTGCGAAAAAGAGAGAATTTGATATTCAATCTTAATTGCAACAACATCTCAGAATACAATCTCCGCCATCCCCAAATCACAAACCCTAACCTAAAACGTCCTACGCCGTTCACCGTCATCAACCACCACCAGAATTCCAGCAACCCTCCCCAAATTTGTTTTCCAAATTCCTCCGTTAACAATTGGCGCTAGAAGGAGGGGGTCTTATGACATCACAGGAGGAATGATGTTACAGTCAAATAGAGAACGCGTTAATGATCGCCGTGAGGAGGAGATTAGGACCACAGGAAATCTACCCCACCACGGCCAAGGAACTCAACCCCGAGGAGTTCTGCTTTAAGAAACCCGGATCACTCACTCCCTAGAGATTCGAATCTAAGATCTATTACGCATAGAAGTCCCGACGGACGTTCAACTCCACAGGTTGGAGGGGATCCCCCTGTCCTGATGAGTAACACTGAGCTTTCGAACCAGATCACTTACATGGGTAATACTATTACTCGGATGGGGGCTAGGATGGATGCGATGGAGAGGGAGAGACAGTTTCTTGTTGGGTCTCGTCTGAATCATGATGGACGTCGCTCGTCACTTAGAGAGAGAGGGAGAATCTGAGGGAGAGTCGTCATGACTGGGAGAGGATTTATCAAACACCCGTAGGAGATCAGCGTGTCGAAAGAGAGTCTGCTATGAACCAACGGAATAACTCTCACAGGGAGATTTCTTTTGAGAGCGACATTCAGGTTATAGAGGATGTAAGAGTGAATCAGAGGTTTAAAATGTCACTCCCAGAGCTTTGACCTATGGAGAGCCTTATGTTAAATTTCCAACAGATAGAGAAGCCCCTTAAAATTTGAGTCGTGTGCGACCAAAGAGAGGAAAGGCGGAAGATGGGCGAGACTCTCAAGTGGAAAGAGCTTGGATTGTAGTCCGAAGGGTGTTAGAACATGAGAGAATTGAAGGAAGACGTCGCTTCAACCATGAAGGGGAGCTTCACGGAGGTTCTAGGCTAAGGGGTCTAATGGCGAGGAGGAACCTTACGATCCGGTCCCCCTCCAGATGGTCCGGGCTGGTAATCCAAATCCCCTGACGAGAACCCCGAAACATTACAGTTTAGGATATGGGAAGAGAAGATCCTATGCTGAACTCCTCAATTGTGCAGAGAGAGGACAAAAGGGACCCTTAGAATCCAATTTGGAAAGAGATTTGATGGCTTCTCCTGGTGAGAGCATGGGATAGGAGTTCATGATACACCTCGTCTAGAGAGCATCACTATTGGAGCGCGGTATCGATTTGAGGAGTTGATGAATCAGCAACAACAAGGAGCACTTCATGAAGCACCTCATAGGGCTCCCGGGTTCGAGGATACTAATCAATTTTTTCATGTAAAACATGTTAACTTTAATAATTAATCATTTTCCTTTTTATATTTAATTACTAATAATTAATCGGGTACCATTTTTAAACGCATCATCTTTTCTTTATATTTACTGATAACTAATCAAATTTCCTTTTTCATGTAAAACATGTTATCTTTAATAACTAATTAATTTTCTTTTTATATTTAATTATTAATAATTAACCGAGTACCTTTTTTTTTTAGTTACAACGCATCATTTTTTCTCTATTTCTTACTAAAACCTCTCATTTTTTAGAAATATCACAGACAATATACATGTAATTATTAACAAATTATATATTAAAAAATTAAATCTATAAATTCATGTCTTAAAACAATTCGTGCATCGCACGAATTTTGCTAGTAATATAGTATTACCATTCTAGTCAACCTCACCGACATTGCAGGACTATACTACTTCCTTTGACCCAGCCGGTTCTTTACAGACGGCTGGGACACAGAGACCAAGGATTATAATTTAAATAGTGAATGTAATAGTGAAGTAGTGGGTGTAATAGTGATTTTATTGTTAAAATAAATGAAATAGTGGGTGTAATAGTGTATAGTATTGAAAAAGTGGAGTGAAGTAGTGGATGTAATAATGTATTTTATTGTTAAAAGTTACCATTTTTGGATATAAAGAAATGAATGGGAGGACCCAAAATAGTAATTGTAAAGAAATGGGTGGGACGGGGGAGTATGATTTATCCTCTGCAAAACACTCCTTTAACTAAAAAAGCAATCTCCCTACATCTTGGAGGTCCTCTCGCCAACTGAATACGTTTTGACACTATCCATCGTCATACATTTTATAATTTAAGCACGAACCATTTGGATCTGTATAACAAGTTATCACAAAACAATACTAGTAGTTCGTAGTTGCACAAAGCATACAGTCATTTACAAATGCCCTTCTTGCATAGTAGGATTGTTGTGATTAAAGGCAACCACATACCATCATCAATGTGTTTTACCCTGTCATTCAAATTAAACAAAATATTGATGACTCAATGGATGAAGTTTTGATGCGATAACCTGCCATAGGAAACAAAATGTAAATCTGCTACAAACAGACAAGGTCCTTTGTAAAAAAAGCATCTGTTTGCATGAGGTGGTACCTTTTCAACTTGTACCTTCACATAAATCTTTATCCATTATACTAGTTGACAGTCAAACCTTCATCAAGACACCAGCTGATCAACGGCAAAATAATAGCTTCCTACCAATAAAAATGATGATATTCCACTACGAGCCATCCTTAACCAAATGCCACGGAACAATATGTTCCTATCTCTAGGGTGGATCCCCGTAAAACTCTCGAATCTACTCCCTGGCCGTGACCACTTCAGCAACCTCCTCTCCATCGATATGTACTGCAATAATATGGTCAGATAATTAAAGCAAACCCTATGCAAATGATCACCCTTTACCATCCCATATCTGGTTGGAGTCGAAAAGAAGATGACAAAGAAGAAAAGGTAAAGAGATAAAGAGAGAATACAAATGCAAATAAGAGAATGACAAGATGTTTCCACCATCATTACTGGATCTACAGAAATCATTTGTGGGCACTACCACTTGAAATCTAGTAACTTTGCTTGACTATGATTTATCCTAGAATATAGCCGGAGTGCTAAGGTGATTGGATGCCAGTTAACAGAAAACAATTCAATTATTTATTATGTTTTAATTCCATAGAAGTTGATGATATTAGAAGATTACCTTGTCATTTTGTCTTAATTTGTGAGTGATATATAATTATAGTTATAAACATTCCTACTACTATGTTGAAATAAATATCCCTAGAGGGAGGTAATTTTGTAGTCTCTTGAGATAATAACTCTGCATTGAACTGAGAGAAGAAATGGAATGGTACTCATAGAGACAAGTGAGCTGTACGAGAAATCAATGGCTTTTACTGAGTCACATAGGTTTTCTTGGTTGAGTATACGACAGAGTATCTTAAGTTGATTTTCTTGATACCAACAAAAACAACCTTTCTTGTTTCAATCACCCTTGAAGGGTGGCCTAAGTTTTGCAAAGAGACAGTTTTTAGGAAACATTTGATAGATTTGAACTATGCTGAGTTGCTAACTATACTGTTAACTGTTTCTATTAAGATTCATATATAGAGCCATTGCGTTGCACCTTATATCGTGACCTTTGTAACTGAATGGATTCGTCTAAGTCCTTCTCTTGAACAGAAAAGCAAATGACAAATGGAGGACAAGAACGACACTGTGAAGTTTGATGAAGTAATGTTGCATAGTTTCCGGTTTCACCCTACTGATGAGGAGCTTGTAGGTTTTATCTGAGAAAGATTAGCAGAGACCACTTCATATTGAGCTGTTTAAGCAAGTGGATATCTACAACTACATACATATCCTTTAAAATAGTATTCTTCCCGCACTCTTAGGGTACAATACTTAACAACCAGGTCTGGCATCTACTGGCGAGGAAGAGAGCTATTTCTACTGTCCAGGGACCTGAAATACAGGAATTGTGCTCGACCAAACCATGTCACTGGAGCTGGATTTAAGTTAGCCACTAGTACTGACAGGTCAATATCCTCTTCTGATGGCAGCAACAAATGTATTGGTCTTTAAAAATCCTTTGTCTTCTATAGGCCAAGAGCTGCCAAAATTATAAAAACTGACTGGATGATGCACGACTTTAAATTACCGCCTATTCCCAAGGTAGAAGCGCCGAAGAAGTTCCTAGAAAAAATCCTTCCGCCACATTTACACCAAACTATGATTCAAATCACTAACTACTTAGTGCAAAAAAATTCACTATAAATTTACAATTTTTCAATCAAGCAGGAGTCTTGAGCAACATGTAAGATATTCAAAAAGGCAAACTCTATGGCACAACGAGCTCCAACACACTCATAAGTATCTCCTTAAACCGCGACTACAACACCAGATATATTTTCAAACTCTACTCCGTTCAGTCCAGAGAACTTCTCTTGCATGACTCAAAATGGCTCAGTACAATTATGCAATGACCTGCAACAGAATTAAACTGCAAATTTTCCACCCTTGATATTCCATCATACAGGCCAATCAACTCAGCCAGCTTTTGTAAACCATATATCAGGAGTTCCTAACAAAGACCTTAACAATGGCCTTGCACTTTCACCTCCTAATATCTCTCCACAATGCACTCAACTACCTTGGACGTTACTCCCATGTTATCCAATGTTTCTCCCACTATAATTGTGGATGCTAATAAGAGCACAGAGGGTATGCACTTTAGAGGTCAACAGTGGTTCAACAACTTCCCAGTAAGTTCACCAGAAGATATGCAGGGAACATAGGAAGCCACGAGACTCGCTAATTCTAAAGTACATTGGCTAGGAATCGAGGATATATTTGCTAGGATCGAAGAACAGTTTTAAAAAGCGGATACTGCAGTTTCAAAAGATTTATTTAATATTCAACACGTAAAAAGGTACAGTGCAAATACTGCTACATATTTATTATTTCATTTACACCAACTGATTTCAGCTAGCATGCACTACTTTAATATCCCATACTTGCTTACCTAGACTACTGCAGAGACAGACTTCAAATCCAGGCTTGCTAGTGTAAGATTTGGTGCTTGTCCTTCCCTCATAGCAGACAATCGTACAATGCCCCTCACTCCGAGTATAATTACCATAGTTATCCCCAAACTTAAATAATTTAGCAATTGAAAACACACATATCAAAAACAAACCTGGAGTCGACCCAAAAAAGATATATTTACTTTGTGTGTTACTAATTTAGAGTTCATCTGATCATCAGAAGGCCCTAGAATTTCGAACAATTCGTACACATAAAAAGAACCAATGTGAAATTCATAAAATCATATATAAGCACTAACAAATATTAACCACCATAATGCAAGCTAAGAGGCCACTATTGTCTCTAAACTAGCTTTATCTATGTAACGTACCTTGGGGACCACTACACATTGTGAACGGCTTTTAGCGGTGTCAAAACAATGAGAGGCAGCAGCAGCAACTGAGCCAGAAATGCCAGCAGCAAAACTTACTGATAAAGGAGATAATGGGCCAATTTCTTCATCATATCTACATAACAGTAAGAGTAAAATTTAAAATAGATAAAATGAAAAGAAAAGAAATTGCGTAAATAAACAAGGACAACAAAGAAGTAAGAATTAAAAAGATGGGTCGAATCATCATCTGGTAAATAATTGCAGCTTATTGTCTTAGCTAATAAGTAACTTAAAAGCATATAACAGCTTAATTTTTAGTACACACAACAAAATACTATAATAAAAAAATAGAGTATCGAGAAGCCGACCAAGCTCTAAGACTGGATTACAAATTGCTACATTAACATTAAAAAATTATAGTAATAGCTATTTGGTAACTTGACTTTATAAATATATTTAGAAGCTGTTTACTCTAAAAAGCTTCTACAAATTGTTATTAGCATCCCACTGAAAGGCTAAAGTAGGGTTATATTACGTTACTAAATTACCGTCTGGATTATTATCTCTTTTAACCGTCTTCCACTCTCTAAGCTTTAACCAGTAACTATAAACTATAGCCCTTTATTTAAGACCCCTAACCCCCATATGTAACCACGGTAAAACGTAAAAAAAGATTATGGCACCTTCCTACTCAGGTCTTGTATGGATATGCACATACATGGATAATTATTTTTCATGGTGTGTACAAATGAACTTGATAAGTATAAAGGTGGGAAATGGAAAGAATAAGGGGATAAAACCTCTCTTCGCAGGGAATAGGTAGAGACAAAAATGAATCCACTAAATTATCAACTATCCATCAATTTATAATATTTTAGTCAAATTTATATTAAGCACTCGAAGAGGTTATATAGATATCCTATGCCTTGGAAGCTTAGAAATTTCCTATAGCGGAGAAAAATAATCTCTTTCTATGTCTAGTTCCAATACTATTCTAAAACAATAATTATATGAAGGAAAGTAGGAAACAGCTTCATTTGTTACTCTTACTTCTATAAGCTATAATATCTTCGAAAATCTACGTATCTAGTATAATGAAATTTCATGTAAAATCTTGTTAAATTTAAATTAATCTTTTAATTCCTTACTCTGCACCAGAACTCCTATTGGGGATCTTTAACATAGTCATTAGAAGTAAGATCATGGATACTTTCTTAATGAAATACAAAATGCCGTTCAGTTATCCGCAATGAATAAAATTGAAATTTCTTTTTGGAGGTGGGGAAGGGCAGCTAAAATTAACAGCTACACTTTATATGAATCACATGATAAAAACAGGTAAATACATGAAGGAGGTAAAAAGAAAGTGTGGCCAAGGTAAAACATTAAAACGAAGCACAGATGTGCCTTGTGAAAACCAAGTCATTCGTGCATTAAAATATTTCTAGCAGTTTATTTCTAAGAGTTTATAATTCTCACTATTCCTAGGATACTAAACACACAAAAAGTAATCCTGGCCACACCATCTGAGTGATACAATTTTACAAAACGAACAAATAAACTAACGTATAATGTGATTCTCAAAGGGGTGGGCACCCATGGCCAGGGAAGAAAAGCATTAAAAGGCCCATAGTAACCTTGCTTCAGTGAACTTTGGTCAAAATCATGTGATTTAAAGAAGTTAAAAAGAAACAAATGAAGCCCACAGTTTCAGAGCCTGAATATGTCAACTAAAAAGAGCTTATAAATGAAAAGCACGTGTAATATATTAAACTAAAACTATATTCATACTTAGAGCTCTTAAGGTACCAATATAAAAATGTTTATTTTACTTTGGTGACTGAACCTAACAGACGTTTCCGTGTTGGTCCAGGAATTTCAGTCCTTTTAAATAACATATACTAGGTAGTGGCTGATTAATAAAGGATGGATTTAGAACCTGGGTGGAGGATCCATTGAAACTGCCTTCCAATCAAGCATTGCTTGGTGAAGAACTTGCCAACTTGAGAAAAATACACCACAAAAAATGGAATCTCGAAAGATTCCTGAACGCAGACCTCTCCACAGTGCACTCCACCCTTCTAAAGTGATGATATCCCAAGGACTTCTAACATTGTAGACAGCTGGTGGTCTCCCTGAGCCAGTCATCATCCATGGGTAATCTTTTAATGCACTAATCATGTTGGGATGTTTTGTATTAAGGGTGGACAAAAGACCGGCAGACTTGTTCAGGGCTTTCATGTCCATATAATGTCCTGGAAATAATCTTGCAATTGAAGGCGAGACGGTATTCATCGCTACAGTAGAGGTGGTGCTTGGAACAAGAGAAGCGGAAGTAACCTGTGAACGAATTTTGAGAAGTTCAAATGGAGTGTTAATGACCGACACCACAGCACCTGTTGCTACTCCTGCCATGAGGGCCTCGGAGGCATAGACATAATTATCTTCTCGACCATCTGTAAACACCAATAGGTGTATGAAAAGTAATTACCTCATTTGCTGAGAGAAAATAAAAATAAATTTGGGAGATTGAGGTGCTTCAAAAAATAATTAAATACTTTAAACAATTTATTTTAAGACAAGCAACAAACATGGCAAAGAGAAATACTAGTTTTCTTCAAAGTGCTTCAGTGTTGAATTATTTTAAAAAAAATATACCTTTGTAAAAAGCTGTTAGTATTTCATAAGTACCAAACCGAGCTGCAAGACCAGGCATTCTCCCCAAAGCCAACCAACCAAAACCATTGTACAAACCTTAAACAAGCAATAAAGTCAATTAAGTGTTGAGAAATCTATTGATCTTATAAAATGGGTATAATACATGTTAACCTTGAATCACTACAATGACTCAAAGCTTATGTGTACGCAATGATGCATCACCTGCATTTCCTGATAAAGTACGAACTCTATGAAGAACCTGAGCTGGAGTCAACTGTTTACTAGAGTTTGATCCAACCTGTTTTTTTGCTCCAAAGAACAAACAAGCATAAGTATTCAAACAAATATACTTAAGAAAAGCACATATTAGTGCACTGAAATTCAAGTCAGTACTCATACCTGTATCAGGGTTTTTAAAGTATCAATTGGGAAAGTGAGGGCACCACTTAATGTGATGGATCCAACAGCAGCAGCTGTGTGGGGTGCAAATGTCATGTTCTTGAACAAGTCCTCCATCTGAAACATAGCACAAATGTCCCAATAATTTCACCTGAAAATGAAGTTCAGCAAGCAGAACCAACAAACTGGTTGTTAGGGAATCTGTCCCACTATTTTATTTTTATCTGACCAGTTTTAATTTTATTGGATTGTCTATTCAGCCTACATGTTTTGGGCTTTAGGTATTAGTGCAGTAAGGTTTTTGCGATCATTTTATATAGTTCATTAGTGTGACTGTCAGATTGGTTTTTCATTAATTATTCTGTGGTTTGAAGATTCACTATCCATTCTTGATTCTATTAGAAAAAAGCACATACACTTAAGTACTATTTAAGTTATTAATATTTGAGAGAATAATTATACGGCAGATGTCATATTAGCATACTAGCGATTGGCAGACAAATCACGAGCAAGCAAATAGACTTAAAAACAGTTATTAGACGGTTCATTTGGCAGAAAAATCAAGAGCAACCAAATCGACTTAATAGCGGTTATCATATGGCATATCACTATTTTTTGAGCAGTTCCAAAATTATTGTAACAAAAACTCCTAACTAGAAGCTACTGTATCTTGGTGAGACAATGAGGGTCATTACATAACAAAAACTGAATCCATGTACAAGTCATTCTTTCTTATACCTTACTAAAGAGTAAGCAAAAAAAAAAAAACAATATCAACATATTTTATTTACGGTGCGTGCTAGAGGCTTCTCAAAGGACTTCCATCAAGCAGGCAATGGGTATAATCCAAAATTTAATTTTGTTAGAGACTACTCAAAGCACTTTCAACAAACAGTTAATGGGCATAATCCAAAACTTAATTTTGTTCAGAGAGAGAGAGACAAATTTCAACAATAATAAAAAGTGTCGGAGATCGAGCATAGATGAATCTGAAAAACTTACAGATGGAATTGGCAGGTAGCGTCAGAAAATTGGCTGTGAAATGAAATCTCAGGAGGGTTTAGGTTGGGTTTATCATACCCGTTGCTTAATTAAACTCAGACTCCCCGTTCTTTTTGCTATATTTTTTGCCCCTAAAATCACTATACCCTAAATTTTTTAGTACTTCACGTATCTCGGAAAAATTTTAAAAATTGTTTTTGACATTACACATTAAGGTCCATTTAATTAATAAAAAAATAATCAATAATATGATAACAACTCAACATTCGAAAAAGGTTTTAGGAATGTTTTCGATACCTCTAACATTTCTTTTTTTTTCGATTGATTATTAATTAATTATTTATATAATATTGGAATCATAATTTAATATTTATTATTCACATTGTGCGTCATTTATCCTTGAGGTGTGTGAATTTTCGTCTCATCCGTATCTTTTGACAAACTACTTTAAATATAATTATGTCTCGCATTGCTAAAATGTAGCACTCGGAGTCACTTCAGTACTGTCAAACTACCAATCTATCACAAACCAAACAAATCCAGTAAATCTCGTTAAGAACAGGGTCTGGGGAGAATGAGATGTACGCAGACCATGCCCCTACTTCTAAGAGTAGGGAGACTGTTTCCGTGAAGACCCCCGACTTAGTGCACGACAAATAGTAAAAGATATATATGCAAGAAATTTAAAAAAGCTGAAAACAAAATAGGAAACCATACCTGAGCCCAAGGGTTACTCCACATGGGACTTACCTTAGAGACTTTTAGATTACTCCAACCTTGATGCACTCTACTCTGCCAAACAAAAAGATGTTTCTGCACAAGACCCCGGTGACAATGTAGTGGAGCTTGAACGAAGAGTAGTGACAAACTACTAATCTATCACATTATCAATGTACCCATGTCTCTTAGTTATAAATGACAACATTTGCGGTTAGATGATGAATTTTCTTCATCAAAAGAAATTTCTTATTAGAATATTGTATTCCCATACAATTCATTTATGAAATATATTTCATTTCCTGACAAAAAAATTAAAAAAAAATGTACCCATGTCTCCTAGCTATAAATGACAACATTTGCGGTTGTGTATCTGCACCAACTCTTAGATTTTTAAGTTCTCTAATTTACAGAGACTTACTTCTGTTTCCCTCAGACACATGATTAGCAAAATTTACAGTCTGTGTGGTAAGTGGTAGCTACATGCCTTGAGGTACTGAATTTTTTAATTTCAAGACTGACACGGTCTTACAAGTGTTAAATGAGGACTTAGAGCACAATTAGGACTTGGGCTGTCCACTAGCGTTGGAGGTGAACAAAAACTTGGGCAAGTGGACACTTTGGTGACCATGGCCTGTGTTTTTAAAACCGGACCCGACCGGCCGGTTCGACCGGTCGGACCACTAACCGGTGGCAGGTCCGGTTCGGTTCACCCCTAAAACCAGTCTCCCGATTTTCCTGTTCAAAACCGGCCAAAAACCGATAAAAACCGGTATCGGACCGGACCGGCAGGCGTGCGGACCGGCGACGCAACAAACCCAGACTTCACTTCTTCTTCTTTTCAAGAAACTGTAGCGGCCCATGCTACCATATTCAAAATTCAAAAGATCTTACATCTTTTCTATACCTTTTTTTAATCGATTCAATTCTCCATTGAATTTGTTAGCCCAGGTTTTGAATCTTCAAGTTTCTTACACACATACACATGTATGTTTATAATCTGTTTTTCTCTCTTTGCTAACCAAACTAATTTTTTTTTCGTTTTGACATAATGGGTTTTATTCATTGGACTTAAAGTTTTGATCTTTAATCAATGGAATTAAATTAAATCACTGGTGTGCTTGATTTTCATGTAAATTATGGCTATTTTAGGTGTTAATAAAGTTACCACACATTTTTTCTATCTTTTACATATTTTTATCATGTTTATCAATAATGTATATCTATTTTTATACATTTATATATATAATTATATATTACATAATTATGACGTCATACCGGTTGAACCACTGGTCGAAACGGTTGAACCAATCGAACCAGTAACCAGTAGGGCTTCCGGTTCGATGCCCGGTCCGGTTATGAAAACACTGGCCATCGCCAACTGCACAGCACAGACTGTTTGTGGGGTCAGAACTGTTACATACAAATTAAGTTTAACATCTAAATGAATTTAGTAAATTAATAAAATATGAAAAAGTAACATTAAAAAACAAAAAAGTAGACCGTACCGTTGGAGGGAATTGGCCCGCTTTTAATTGTGGCCAACTTTTGCTTACATGGACTGTTTGTGGGGTGAAAAACTGGTCCGGCGCGCTGCAGATGCTCTTACAACCCTCGTCGCTTAATCACTAAAATGGATTGGTAAAGCAAGTTCTACTTTATTACTTTATTAGTACTAATTGTCTTTTATGCTTTTAATGCAGATTGTTTCTTGCTTCGTCCCAAAAAGGAAAGTGTGTCAATCTTTTTGGGACGGAGGGAGTAATTGTCTTTTATGCTTTTAATGCAGATTGTTTCTTGCTTAATATCTGTTGAGGGCATTAATGTCAATGCCGTCAACAAGGGTGGGGAAACCCCTCTTGATATGAGTGAGGATCTTCTGTCCCCTCCTCCATGTCCCCTTTTATGTATTCTATACAAAATGGATGCCCCTGACGGGGCCCATTGTAAGGAAGTCCGCCAGGGGGCATCCATTTTGTATAGGAAACATAAAAGGGGACATGGAGAAGGGGACAGAAGATCCTGTTAGTGAGGAAGTCAAAGATGAGTCAAGCCAATAATCCATCTCAGCACATTCCTTTCTGCAGTATAAATAGTCTAATTCCCATTACTTGTATGGACACGTTATTTTGTTATAAAGAGAGAGAAAGTTAGTTAGCATATTCTCCTTCTTTCTTGTATAACAAACATTCCCAGATCTACATTTTCAATCAATGGATATTACATAAATTGTATTGCATTTATGAGTTTACATTAGAGTTGATTGTTAATATTTGACATGGTATCAGAGCGATGTGTTGATTTCATGTCTATCAACAGTGCTTCCGCCATCTTCGTTGGAATCGTTGCTTTTCATGTGTTTGCCTGACCGTACATCGTCGTCTTCTTCGAGATTTCTCTGGTATTCGATTTCCTTGTTCTATATCTCTGTTATCTCTTACTGATTACTTGTACGGTCATCTCTCTAAGTGTTTTTCTTCGAAACCATGACTTCATCTGCTTCGTATTCGTCTGTTGTTACTAATACAACTAGTTCCACTACTGGTTCTGTAGTAATCGATATTAATCATCCTTATTATATTCACCCATCGGATAATCCTGGCATGACACTCATTAATTTGATTCTAAATGAGTCTAACTATTCTCAGTGGAGTAGATCCATGGAGATTGCTTTGTCCTCAAAAATGAAACTAGGCTTTGTTGATGGTACTTATGCTAGACCAGTTGCTGATAATGGTCTTACCCAGTACTGGGTTCGTTGTAATCATATGGTTACCTCTTGGTTACTTAATTCTGTGTCTAGTGAGATTCGAAATAGCGTAGTCTATCTTCATTCTGCAAAGTCTATTTGGGATGATCTTGCAGTTCGTTATGCGCAGAGCAATATGCCTCGCACTTTAATCTTCGTCAAGAGATGTCTCAATTGAGTCAAGGCAATTTGTCTATTGCCTCGTATTTTACTAAACACAGAACTTTGGTAGATGAACTGGATTGTCTTATTACCAAGCCTAAGTGCAGTTGCAACAAATGTGAGTGTCAAATTAATGCCAAGCTGGAGAGTCATGAACAAACTGCTCAACTTACACAGTTTCTTATGGGACTTGGAGACCAGTATACAGCTATAAGGGGTCAGATTCTGCTCATGAAACCTTTGCCAACTCTGAGTCAGTGTTACTCGATTTTAATGCAAGAAGAAACTCAACGTGATGTTCATCACTCTGTTGGAATGAATACCAATACTCTTGCTATGTCAGTTAAAAATACTGGAGTATCTAGGCCCTTCTTCAACAACAATGATAAAGTTCCTTTCACTACAGGACAGCAAAATAATCTTTCTGCTAAGAAGACATCTCAGAATGCTTCAGTGGTTTGTGACTTCTGTAAGATGACAGGCCATTCGAGGGAAAAGTGTTTCTGCTTGGTTGGTTACCCTCCTTGGCATAGGCTGTATGGCAAGCCTAAACCTAAACCCAAATCTACTACTGCAAAAGTGAGTTCTGCAGCTCAGGTTACAAGTGTTGGTATACCTGCTACTTCTGCTTCTGATTCACCTTCAATGGATGCTTGTGGATTGTCTGAAACACAGTATTCTCAACTTGTTGAAAGAATTCAAAGGTCTATGCAGTTACAGTCAGATACTTCTCAACCAACTCCTCAAAGTTTCTGGCCTGGCACTTCTAGTGCTAATTCAGTTCACTTTGCAGGTACGTTCTGTCCTCAATCACACTCTATTACCTCTGTTACACCATCCTTGTCACAGTGGATTCTTGACTCTGGAGCTACTGACCATATAACTAATTCTCTATCCTTACTTAAGAACCCCATTCCTACTGATTCTATCTTGTGTTTGCCTAATGGTCATCAAGCATCTGTCACACACATTGGCAATGTCATGTTGAGTGATACCCTTACTTTATACAATGTCCTGTGTGTCCCAGATTTTGCTTACAATCTGCTTTCTATTCCCAAACTCGTACACAATACCAATGTGTCTGTTTTGTTTAATTCCTCTCATTGTTTTCTTCAGGACCCTTCCTGGAAGAAGACACTAGAGATTGGTAGCTTCCATGATGGTCTATATCTTCTCTCCTCTACACTCAACCTCTTCAAGTCCTCAAGTATTGCTACTCAGCAATCTCTTTCCCGTGCTACTGTTTCTTCAGATGTTTGGCATGCAAGACTTGGACATATTCCAGATGCCATTTTACAATTTTTACCTATTTCTTGTAAAATAAATACAAACTCTATGTGTGAGAGTTGTCATGTAGCTAAACAATCTCGACAATGTTTTCCTTCTAGTACATCTATCAATACTTCATTGTTTGAATTAATTCATGTGGATTTATGGGGTCCCTATCATGTTAAGACTCACAATAATTGTTCTTATTTCTTGACTATTGTGGATGATATGTCTCGTACTACTTGGACATTTTTGCTTTCAAATAAGTCTTCTGTACCAACATTACTTCAACAGTTTTTCATATATGTTCAAAATCACTTTAACACATCTGTGAAAACTATCCGTTCTGATAACGGTTCTGAGTTTATAAATCAGCAGTTGCACAATACTTTATCTTCACTTGGTATAGTCCATCAAACTAGCTGTGTTTACACTCCTCAACAAAATGGCAAAGTGGAGCGTAAACACAGGCATTTGCTCAATTCTGCTCGAGCATTACGTTTCCATGCCCATCTCCCTATTTACTTTTGGGGGGATTGCCTTTTAACAGCCACATATCTTATCAATCGTACTCCTACTCCCCTGTTAAATAACAAGTCACCTTATGAAATCCTGTTTAACAAACCTCCACCTTTAGATCACTTACGTGTCTTTGGCTCTCTCTGTTTTGCAACTGTCCTTCCCCATCCTACTGATAAATTTGCTCCACGAGCCATAAAGGGGGTTTTCCTTGGTTATCCCTATGCTACCAAGGGCTATAAGATCTTAAATCTGTCTACACGAAAAGTGTTTATCTCTCGTGATGTTAAATTTTATGAACATATCTACCCTTTTGCTGAGTTATCTACATCTACACCAATGACTATGTTCCCTACTTCTCAGAATTCTTGGTTGGATGATCCTCTAACCACTGAGGTCCCTCCATCTCTTCCTACTGAATCACCCTCTACTCTATCCACTCAAGATATCTCTTCCATTCCTTCACCTGACACTTTTCCTCCTCCTGTTACTAACTCATCTAATGCTCCTGCCTCTCTACAATTGTTTCCACTCGCCCTGTTCGAACTAAAACTGTTCCAGTTAAGTTTCAAGATTACACTGGATTACCCAGTTGTGTTACTAAGTCCAGTACTACCTCCTATCCTATGGCCAATTTTGTTACCTATGGTCATTTTACTCGATCATATCAACATTTTGTTGCTTCTGTCTCTAAAATTCCAGAACCATATGCCTTTAAACAGGTTGTTAAACATCAAGATTGGTGTCATGCTATGGCAGTCGAATTGGCTGCATTAGAAGCAAATCACACATGGGATGTTGTTCCTCTTCCACCTAATAAACACATTGTTGACTGCAAATGGGTTTACAAGGTGAAATATAACTCTGATGGATCTGTCGAACGATTTAAGGCACGATTGGTTGCCAAAGGCTATACCCAAACCTATGGTTTAGACTTCTTTGATACGTTTGCACCTGTGGCAAAAATGACATCCTTCAGAGTGTTGTTAGCCCTCACTGCTAGTCAAGGCTGGTCTATCAGTCAATTGGATATCACAAACGCTTTTCTTCATGGTGATTTGCTAGAAGAGGTCTACATGTCCCTTCCCCCTGGGTATACACCTCCTTCTTCTGTTCTCCAAGCCTATCCAGGTCAACGACTTGATTGTAAACTTATCAAGTCACTCTATGGCTTAAGACAGGCTCCTCGTAGGTGGTTTATCAAGTTATCTACTGCTTTACTTTCCTTTGGCTTTAAACAAGCTCACAGTGACAACAGTATGTTTATTTTACATACTAACAATTCTATTTCAGTCCTTCTGGTTTACGTTGATGACATGATTCTAGCTGGCAATGATGTGAAACAATTGGCAGCAGTTAAAACTTTTTTGAATTCTCAGTTTAAAGTGAAAGACTTGGGTGCTCTAAAGTACTTCTTGGGCATTGAAATTGCTCGTTCCTCTGATGGTATTTATTTGAATCAACGGAAATATACGTTGGATTTGCTAGCAGATACAGGGTGTTTAAACTGCAGGCCCAGTGCATTACCATTGGAACAAAATCATGCATTGCTTACTACTCAAGATGTGGATGATATTTCTGATGTTAGTCTCTATCGTCGTATAGTTGGCCGTTTGATTTATCTGACTATTTCAAGGCCTGATATTGCTTATACTGTGCATACATTATCTCAGTTCATGGCTCATCCAAAACCTATACATCTTCAAGCTACTTATCGTGTGTTAAGATACTTGAAAGGGACATGTGGCCAAGGTCTTTTCCTATCTGCAAAAAGTTCCCTCACATTGACAGCCTTCTGTGATGCTGATTGGGCATGTTGTCAACTTACTCGCCGCTCTGTGACTGGCTATGGTGTCATGTTAGGCTCATCTTTGATCAGCTGGCGTAGTAAGAAGCAATCAACCGTCTCCCGTTCGTCTGCAGAGGCTGAATACCGCGCCATGGCTGATGTTACTTGTGAGATTTCATGGCTACTCTCTCTCTTCTCTGAACTTAAATTACCAAAGTTTGCTCCTGCTATTCTTTTCTGTGACAATCAGTCAGCAATTTACATTGCCTCTAACCCTGTGTTCCATGAACGTACCAAGCATATTGCACTGGATTGTCACCTAGTTCGTGAGAAGCTGCAGCAAGGTGTTATTCTTCCCCGTCACATTGAATCAAAACTTCAACCTGCTGATATATTTACGAAGGCCTTGTCTGCTGCACAGCTGCAATTTCTTAGCTCCAAGTTCGGAGTCTGCAACTACTTCTCCTCTCCTCACTTGCGGGGGGATGTTAGTGAGGAAGTCAAAGATGAGTCAAGCCAATAATCCACCTCAGCACATTCCTTTCTGCAGTATAAATAGTCTAATTCCCATTACTTGTATGGACACGTTATTTTGTTATAAAGAGAGAGAAAGTTAGTTAGCATATTCTCCTTCTTTCTTGTATAACAAACATTCCCAGATCTACATTTTCAATCAATGGATATTACATAAATTGTATTGCATTTATGAGTTTACATTAGAGTTGATTGTTAATATTTGACAGATCCGGGCTCTCTTGATATTGTAGTGAAGTTTGGCACACCAAAACTTATCGCCATGTTGAAGGAAGCAGGTGCCAATAATGGAACACCTCCAACTGCAGCAAAACAACTCAAGCAGACTGTCAGTGACATAAAGCATGACGTAGAGTCGCAAATCCGACAGACTCGTCAAACTGGCTTCAGGGTAAAGAAAATTGTGAAGAGGATAAAGAAGTTCCACATCAGTGGTCTCAACAATGCTATAAATTCAGCAACTGTTGTTGCTGTCCTTATTGCTACAGTAGCTTTTGCAGCCATCTTTACTGTCCCTGGTCAATATGTTGAGGATAAAAACCCAGGAAGTTCACTAGGGGAAGCTCATATAGCATAGTATCCTGCTTTCATAATCTTCTTTTTGTTCGACAGTTTGGCATTATTTATCTCTTTGGCTGTTGTTGTAGTGCAGACTTCTGTGGTTGTGATAGAAGAAAAATCAAAGCAGCAACTCATGTTTGTCATAAACAAGCTAATGTGGTTGGCTTGCCTTTCCATTTCAATTGCTTTTATTTCTCACATATGTAGTGGTGGGTAAACATGAAAGGTGGCTTGCGGTGTGTGCAACTGTGATTGGTAGCATAATTATGCTCACTAAAATTGGCTCTGTTATAACGGAAGCAAGAAAGATTATATGCAGAAGAGAAATAGTTTATTGATCTTGAGGATAAACAGATTTACAAAGATTTTCAGATGCCTCAGATGATTTCAAATGCTTACATGCATTTCTTATTTATAGACAAAATCTAAGGGGTAGGTGGTGGTAGGTGTGGTTGGTGGCCGCCGGAGGAACAGTAGTCAAGGCCGCCGGAATAACAGTAGTCAAGACATTCCAACAAATCTCCACCTTGACTTGAATACTCACAAATAACAGATAACAGATGTACCAAAAGCATCATAATAATGCCAGATGTACCAGATAACAGATCTCCACCTTGACTTGAATCCTCTCACAAAAACAGATAACAGATGTACCAGATGCATCATAATAATGCCAGATGTACCAGATAAAACTCTTCTGCCTCAGATTTTGCCCTAAAAGGGCAATCAACAACTCCGTACATTTAACAAGTCCAAACAATGTTGAAACTTGCTATGTGGAACCGACTTGGTGAGCATATCAGCAGGGTTATCAACAGTACCCACTTTTCTCACCTTAATTCTCGTCTCACTTCTTAGAAAATGATATCTCACATTTATGTGCTTAGTCCGCTCATGATGGACTTGATCCTTTGCTAAACAGATTGCACTGAGACTGTCACAAAATACCGTAGCTTGATCATGATGTAGACCAAGATCACTAACCAATCCTTTCAACCAGATTCCTTCTTTTGCGGCTTCTGTCAATGCCATGTACTCTGCTTCTGTAGTAGACAAAGTCACTGTAGGTTGCAGAGTAGCTTTCCAACTGACAATCGAACCACCCAGAGTGAAAGCATAACCAGTCATAGATCTTCTACTGTCAACATCTCCAGCAAAATCAAAGTCTGAAAACCCTATCACCAAACACTCAGTATCACCTCCATAAATGAGACTAACATCAGACGTACCTTTTAAGTACCGAAAAATCCTCTTCACAGCTTGCCAATGCAGAAAAGCTGTCTTCACATCGAGTTGTTCACACTCCAGATTCTGATGTGCAACTATCGCTAGTAGCACCCTGATGGAAGTGTGTCTGACCAAACTGTGCCGATTTACTACTGGTACTGATGATTCTGATTCTGACTGTGGTTGTTGAACTTCTTGTTGTGGTTCACTCTCATCTTGAGTGACTTCCTGCTCCACCTATTTCTCAACACCACCACTTTCTGAAACAATCGTAGATCCACGATTTATCAGATAACCTGATGTACTAACTGCTTCCGCCAAGAATCTTCTAGTTAGTCCAGCATTAGAGAGCATGCAACTAGCTCTCTCCAGAAGTGTCTGATTCATACGCTCTGCTACACCATTCTGCTGTGGTGTATCCCTGACTGTATGATGCCTAGAAATCCCTTCTCTCTCCAGAAGTGTCTGATTCATACGCTCTGCTACACCATTCTGATGTGGTGTATCCCTGACTTTATGATGCCTAGCAATCCCTTCATTCTTACAGAACTCATCAAACTCAGATGAGCAAAATTCCAGACCATTATCAGTTCGCAGCCTCTTAATCTTTTCCGAGGACGCGACAGCAACAGAACCTGATAATGTATCAGCTCGCAGCCTCTTAATCTTTTTCGAGGACGCGACAACAACAGAACCTGTTAACGTAGAACCTTGAAGAAGATACAAGGTACCACGTTTAACACCTTTCAGAACCACATTAGAATCCTTGTGGACATGTAAAACTCCACCTTCACCTTGAAAACTGAAACCCTTGCTGTCTAACATACTCAAAGATATCAGATTCTTTGTCATAAGTGGAACATGCCTAACATCATTCAATGTGCAGAATTTACCATCATGTGTCCGAATTTTAATCGAGCCTATTCCAACCGTCTCACAAGTAAAACTGTTAGCCATAGAAATCTTGCCACCGTCTACTTGCTCGTAGGTTGTAAACCACTCCCTGCGCGGACATATATGATAAGACGCTCCAGAATCAAGAATCCACACATCAGAATGATGCGTGTCCTTAACAGCAACTAGAGCAAAATCTTCTTCAGAAGTAGCATCAGCTACAGCAGCAGTATCTGTCAAATTATCCTGTTGCTTCTTTTTCTTGGGACAATCAGATTTCCAGTGTCCCTTCTCTTTACAGTAATTACAGATATCATTAGGTTTTGGACCCTTAGGAACTGATTTCTTCCCCGACTTTCCATGTCCATTACTCCAGCTAGCTACCAACCCAGCAGCATGATTATCTGTACCTGTACCAGCCGCCTTGTGGCGCAGCTCTCTAGAATGAAGAGCAGATCTAACCTCCTCTAGAGAAATAGTATCTTTACCAACAATAAACGATTGCACAAAGTTCTCGTACGATAATGGTAAAGAAACTAACAGAATCAAAGCAGCATCCTCATCTTCAACTTTAACATCAATATTACGCAATTCTAATAAAATTGCGTTTAATTGATCTAAGTGATCTCGAAGAGGCATACCTTCCTGCATTCGCAGACTAAACAGACGTTGCTTCAGCAACAACTTGTTTGTTAAAGACTTCGTCATGTAGAGACTTTCAAGCTTCAACCACAGACCAGATGCGGTATCCTCCTCCGCGATTTCAGTAATAATATCATCTGCAAGGCACAACAAAATTGTTGAGTGTGCCTTTTCTTCTAGACTGGCCATCTCAGCGCTTCCAGAAGCAGCCGTTTTTGTGTTCAACGGCGCCCAGAGCCCCTGTTGCTTTAACAAGGCACGCATCTTGATTTGCCACAGACTGAAACTATTCCTCCCAGTAAATTTGTCGACCTTAACGTTAATACCACCAGACATCTTTCTCCCAGAACCGTATATGTGAACAGTGCCCGTGAACAGTGCCCGTGAACAGTACCCGTGAACAGTACCGTATGAACAGTGTCGTCTTCTCCGATGATGAACAGTGTCGCCTTCTCCGGCGATGAACAGTAACTCCGCCTGAACAGTGTCGTCTTCTCCGGCGATGAACAGTAACTCCGGCGAAAAATTCCGGCGAGCTTAAAAAAATTCCGGCGAGAATTTTGCAGCAGCTTCAACCTGGCTCTGATACCAATTTGTTATAACGGAAGCAAGAAAGATTATATGCAGAAGAGAAATAGTTTATTGATCTTGAGGATAAACAGATTTACAAAGATTTTCAGATGCCTCAGATGATTTCAAATGCTTACATGCATTTCTTATTTATAGACAAAATCTAAGGGGTAGGTGGTGGTAGGTGTGGTTGGTGGCCGCCGGAGGAACAGTAGTCAAGGCCGCCGGAATAACAGTAGTCAAGACATTCCAACAGGCTCAATGCCTCAATGTGTTATTGCGTTACTGGGCATAGGTTGGAGGAGTCAAAAATGAAGAGTATAAGAAGATCTGAGACCCCTCGTTCTGTTTCAATGTCATCAGATCCAGAGATGTATAATAAGAGGATGTATGCGGTTTAAGAGTCCTTGACATTTTGACATCAGAAGATTTCAAAAGAAAATGAAGTAAAATAGTCCTTAGCAGCAATGTATATATGTATCCTTCAATAATAGTTGAACTGTTTTCGGAAGTACCAATCAGAAAGCATTTTGGGAGACATAGGTTCTTTTTTGCCTTGCTTAGTATTCATGTTTTTAGTGTTTCTAGGAGGTAAGATTTTGGATAGAATCAAGTCAACCTATTATAACATGGTGTACATATTATGTTGGAATTCCACAGCAGCAAGAAGGCAGCAACATGGACAGTATAATATAGTTGCACAAGTCTTGACCCAGTCTGACTTGTAAGTGAAATTTGTTACGTATGAATGTTTATTTGTATATATAAGTTATTTGCCTCGACATCCTGCTATTTCTGTGGTCTTTCTATTACTGTTTTTCTGGTTATCAGTTACCCCTTTCCACAGAATACCTTGTTGTACAATCACAGACTTTAAAATGAGACATAAATGCATCAGTGTTGAATATGTGCATGCATTTTGGTCGGGGTGGGAGGTGTTTAACGGTGCAAACTGTTTCCTGGTTTTAACAGATTGCCATTACCACTTGAATCTGTAAGACTCTATCCTGCACTATTGAATCGATCTTTCCTGCACTATTGAATCAATCTTTCCGCCAGATTTTGCTTGAACTGTAAACTGCACAAGGAAAAAGTATCATGGGGCTATGAACAGAAGGAATAAATTTGCATGATAGTCCTAACACTGTTACACATTAGTGTCAAATTCTAATGGGAATCTGGTGCCGCCTGGAGCATTACTTTATGCTTGGAAAATTTAGGTGATACTACTTCTTGTTCAGAAGTTTTCTGATGAGGAACTAAAGTTAACATTAAGAAGAATTTTCAACTATATTTATCAACTGTAGTTTATAGGAATCAGTGTGCCTCTAATATTAATTGACTATATGTACTACTATGTAGTTGACTAGTAGATGGTTAGTAGATAGTGGATTTTTTGCGGTTAGTCCACCCCAAGCTATCTTCTTATTGCTTTTAATTCCATTGTTACTTCTTTATTAAGTCTGTCCTACATCATTTTCTCTTATCTTCCTAATTCTGATATTGAATGTCCTGTACTTGTGTCCTACTAGTCATATAAAACATGAACAAGTCATGCATCTGCAGTTTTGCTGGAACTTCGGATTTTTCTTTCTAAGCTGCAATAAGGTCTTTTTGTCTGTCAAATCTTACATTTAAACAGAACTTTCCATGGAACTACCATTTTTGTTTAGCCTGAGCGACTATTCTCTGAGGACACTATATTGTAAAAGAATATGCCCTTAGGCCTATACTATACAAAATGATGAGCCACAACTCCCACAATGGATGCTTAGATGCGGGCACATGTTGTATTTTGAGCTACAAGACTGTCGAAGTATTTACAGTGTAGAAGCTGACCAGTGTTGTCTGGAGGAAAACGACAGAGGCATACTAACAAATGATTCATTTAAGGTGCTCTATGATTTATCTTTTTCAGAACCGTGCAAACTCCTGCCTTCATCATTATCGGATTGTTTGCTTCCATGCTTAGAACCACTACCCTCTGAGTGCTTTTTGGTATTTCCTCGGTACTTCTTAGAGCCACTGCCCTCTGAGTGCTTTTTGGAACAACTGCCCTCTGAATGCTTTCCGCAACCACTGCCCTTTGAAGAATCAGTCTGCGTTGATCTGGGCGAGTAGCAATGACGTACATGAACTGTATGACTTCTTTTCTCTGATGACCAGTTACCTCTTAGAACCACCTTCAGTATAACTTCCTTGTCATGGGTGTCTTCAGACCACCAGGTCTGTGAAAAACCATCAAGAAGTTCTGTGATATGTATTTCCTCATGACGAACTAAAACATCTGCAACTTGGTCAGGCCCGATTACCCCAGATGCTGGAATGACCTAGGCAAAGACAAAATGTTAACATTTATTAAGCTGATGATTTCAGAGAGATAAATTTGTATCGCCTCTACGCACCCTCTGTTGTCTGATCATCCAATGAAGATGTATTTTTTTTGTTAGTATTGAGCATAAAGACCTAAGTCAGAAAATGAAATCTCTTTAAAATTCAGCCTACATACAGTAATAACTACCTCAAGCCAACGAGGAAAACCAAAGGCACCTCTTGAACTGTATACCAAATCTTGCTTATCCTCCTCGATAACAGTTTGTCCTTCACATATAATCTGAAATACAACATTGTCTATTGCACTCTTGTTTGTGATTTTAAAGCTGCTTGTTTCTTGGTTTTGTAGGACTATACGGTTGGTACTAACATCTGTTTTCGGAACAAAATTTAACTCATTTTGCACAGAATTTTTTGTTTTTGTTTTGTGTGAGTTGATGATTTTCCCCAGTTCTTGCCTCCGTATTGATCTATCAACATTAGCTATTTCAACATTTAATTTGCATCGGACAGGTTTGTGATCGCTTTCCAACACTTCCATACAAGAATCATATCTGCCAAAATTCGAGAACCGGTTATTAAACCAAATGATTTAAAAACCAAAAAAAAAAATAGACACTAGCAAGAACAAATCACCAATAAAAACTCACTGTAATACTGAACCTACTACAGGGCACTCTAAATTGCACTCTAGTGCTGAAGATGACCGGTTGTCTCGGTATAATATCCTATCACACCAGGCAGGAATGCGCTTCTTCTCCCCAGAATCATATCCTGGACAAAGTAAACATTTATCAAGTAAACAAACTACCAAAAAAATTATATTACATAGCCTTCTATATAATTTAAACTGATGAATTATTTGGAAATAAGGTTTAACTTCTGTATTGGCATTTCCTCAAGTCTCAACAGAGTAACAAACTCGATAAAGAGATGTTGTACAGGAATAATATATGAGTGGTTATGTTAGTACGATACCTCCTAATCCAGGTTTACCCCTGTCAAACTTGTAAGTGGGAGTAAATGTGATGATGGCTTCTCTCATTCCTTGAAACACTTTACCAGCTTTCATTTCCGCTCTCAGTTGATCTCTTTCACGTAGCCAGTCAAAACTTCTCTGGGAGACAAGATCTCTTGCATCATCATAAGATATTCCAAAAAGTCGATAATTGAAATCGCCACAAAATATGACCAAATCAGCTTCAGCTAAATCCGGTTTCCCTTTTCCTGGATTGGACTCTACCGGCTGTCAAAGAAAAATACTCTGTAGTTCAATTTATGATTTGCAATTGGATAAAGATATATATCAGTCGCGGATATGCATACATTTACTCCACGAGGACCTTGAGCCGCTGATGAGACACCAGCTGCAAGACAGATGATCCATGGCAAACCAGAAGAATAAAGAATCCAAAATAAATACGTGGACGAGGCAAGAGAACAAATTAAGAACAGGTATCGCAGCATACCAGAAGCATTGTTTAGGAGATGAGATGACCGGCTAAAGGCCATTGTTCGATATATATGACTAAAATCAGCATTGCGACGATTGACAGCTTCCAGATGTGCAGCGAAGTGACAGTTCACAAAACACATTATTCTATCATACACTCTTAACCTCAAACCAACACCACCCTGGTTACAGAAATGGGGAAATGTAATCACAGTGCAGGTAAGGTACTTCAAAAATATGAAGTTATTTGATATCACAAAATTGGTTGAAATTTGATTTTGAAGAATGTCATATATATCTACAACCATGACATGTGAATTATGTGAAGAAATATATTGATACCTTATTACCGAATGTTCGACCCAATCCACATGCAACAGCACCAGCATCAAGGTCTCCCACGAATGTTCTAACAGTAGCCCTCACCCTGGATTATAGATATTTCCAACAGATAAGATCAAAGTTTATATAACACGCAGTCCTTGAAAGATTAATCAGCATAAATTAGTATCTTGCATAAGGTAGTTTAGAGAACTAGAAATGCGAGGCTTATTTCGCGTAGAAACAGCGTAAAAAGTTTTCATGACCATGTACTTACCAGATAGCAATGAGCAAGCCAGCCAGCTGCCTCGAACCTACACGTTCAAAAGTTGATCCTTCATCCACTACCTTCCCAATTGCGTCTTGCCACAAGTGCCCGATAGCACTCCCTTCAAGTCCTACCTACAAATTTTAGACGCTAGATAATTAACAGAATTGTAAAATCTGCAGAGAGGAGACTGGAGAGTATAAAGACAACCAGAGTAGAAAAGAATTTTTTATAACTTTTTAAATTTAATTTCTCAGGGAGAGTAAAAATTTGGACTAGTCATGTTACCAACTGAAGCCCCAAAACAAACTGTTTGCAGTATTAAATAAGTGGCAGTTCATAAACGAAGCAAGAACAATAGGCATGTCCTTGGTATATATATATCACTACGTTAAAGTTACAGCGCGATACTCAGATGTTAATCATGTTACATATCTCCCTCAAAAAAAATCATGTTACACATCTTAGTATGCCATATCAAGATTAGAGTAATGTTGCTCCAAATAATTTCCTGTATTTAATCTAGGAAAATAGGCAGTTGGCCTTAAAATGGTCTATTTAACACTACTGTAAAAACGAAGATTCATACTACTAGAGAATATCAGCATATAATAAGAGAGCTCAAGGGATCTCACAGTTTCTTTTGCAGCAGACATGGCTAAAAAACCTGCACCCATCTCCACTTCTTGCAGACCAACAACCAAAATGCCGACATCTGACACTGCAGAACCTAACCAAGTCATAAGTGAATCATGTGGAGGCTTTTCTTGACCAACATTCCATGTCCCAACTAAAATTTTGATATTTTCTCGTCTTTTATATATTTGTTCTCTCTTGGATAATTCTGCTCTTATAATCTTATCAAAAGATCCTGGAGATATAATGCTCCATCCACGTATACCACCATGGGTAGCCAAACTATAAACATGACCATTCCCGACCACCATTTTTATAACAGGGCCATTATGAGCAACCCAACCTGAAATTAGAACGCCTTCAAGATCCAGAACTTGAACCATGCCACTCACATATCCAACCCATATGCGTGATCCATAGGTACAAAAGCATAGCACTGCACAAGGATGATGATTGAACTCCTGTATACGATTGCCATTTCCATCCCACTGAACAATTAAGCCATTTGTACATCCACTATAGATCAATCCATTTGAGGCAATCACTACAGCTTCTGTTTTCAGCTTCGTTTCTTCGTTCCCACTCTTCGATGCAGCCCTACGAACAGCACCTGCAGCTCCCATAATAGCATGGCGTGACCTTTTCAAAAATCCTTGGGGTTTCTCCTTTTTTGATTTAGGAACTAACTTCGCACTCATCTCATCTTCAACACCTTGATCTTGGACTGATGGCATATCAGCTCTGTTCTCATTATGACCATCAACATTATACACTTTCAAAAGTTCCCTTGTACGAGCATCCCTGCAGTTCACCGACTATCAGGATAATTAGGTCTGATTTGAAGTTTCGTTCAAAATTATCAAGTAACATGGCAAAAAGTTTATTATATTCCTGTTTTTAAACATACAATTAATTGCAAAATTAAGTACTAGGAAAAACTAGTCACCAGGCATTTACTTTTAAAATGACGAATGTTTGTAGATTCCGTAATATTGCTATAATATTTTCAGGGAGCATAAAGTGAACATGTACCAGAGTGAGATAGAAGAAGTCCCAAATGCCCACACTTTAGCTACGAGCTTATCACACAACAAAACCTTGACATCTTGAGAAGATATATTACAGACACCATTCACGGTAACTTGACTCCTGAGATTAACATAAGATTTTTCCACTAGTAAAGATGCCATGTGTTTTTCCTTTATTGTTAGAGAAAGAGATTTGTCAATAGCTTCCCATGGCCAGACATGTATAACACCACCTTCAGAACCTGACCATAAGTCACCTGAATTCCAATAGCACTTTAAGATCCAACATTATCAGTACAAGATAAATATGAGGACAAAAACAACACAGTCGTTTATCTTTATTTTTGTAAATTAAATTTCAGTAACACTAAAATAAAAGAATAAATAGCAGCTACAATGTACGTGTTTACAAGTTTATGCTACGAATAAAATAAAATGATTATTTGGCACCATAAAAATTTTCTGGAATGTTGCATAGATAGAGTTAATAACAGGGTTCTTCCACCACACATACACATACGTGCTTACAAGTTTGTGCTGCCAATAAGCAAAACCAGCAAGGTACTTGTTCTGGTACAAGAATAACAGATAGAAAGATGAATTCTTAACACTACAATACTCGCCTAAAATTCTAACAACATATTCTAAGAATATTATCTAGCTCCTGTTGGACTGTAAACAACACTTGCAGATGAGATACCAGAATTTTTTCAAACGGAAAACAACTACATCAGTCGTCGTGCTTGATCCATCATATTTCCACAAATACCAAGCTAGAACACTACGATTAAATTGAAATTAACATTACAAAAACTCAAAAAAAAAAAAATGCTTACCATACGATGAAACAACCAACGTAAGAACAGAAGCGCGATGAGCCTGCCAGGACAAACCTTCATTAAACGGATGGTCGTTTAAGTCCTCATCCATATTCCATGACCTAATCTTACCATCCTTATGTCCACTCCAAACCAACTTACTTCCGCAATCAATTGCCAAGCACATTGTAGGCGAAGTACTTACCGACTCATAAAAAGGCGCTGCATCTTCATCGCCACGTCTTGCTCTGCCTCCAATCCCAATCCCAGGCGCATAAGCATCCGATAATCTCCAAACCCTCACTCCACACTCCTCTCCCGCCCATAACTGCGTGTCAGTACTCTCAATCGTTCTCAAAAACTTTCCCACCTGAGTTTCGCGAAGCGGATGTGGCCGCAGCTCCAGGAATGGCGGCCTGTTCGGATGCACGGCTGCGCGCCTGGGGGCTTTGAAATTCTCCGCCGCATTCTCGTCGTTTCCGATAAATTCGGGAAGTGATTGGCCGTCTGATGGCGTGCTGTACTCGCAACCGGTGTTGGTGCAGCTGCAGATGACCTGAGCTCCGTCGTTGGAGTCGGAGTAGTTACCGTCTTCTTCGTATTGAGAGACACAGCCGCGCTCGTCTAGGCTGAATTTGTTTTGTAATTGCGGACGGTGTCGTTTTATGTTTGTGCCTGTGTTAGTACGGAGCTGGTGTGAGTTTGATTGTTGACATGTGTTATGCATTGCTGCCTTTGGATCGATTCCGTTGATCACAATGTGTTGTGTACATGTTTTGTCAGGCGGTTGTGCTTTTAAGGCATTCGAGTTAGTTTGATCTGGTGGCGTTTGTTGGTGGCCTGTTTGTGGCGCCTTGTCTAACACACACACTTGATCATCATCCTCAGGTGGTAGTTCAGTTTTTTTGTGAGATCCTTTAGATTTTCTTTGATTTTTGTTTGATTTTTTGTCGTTAGTAGCATTATCTTTTCTCATTGCGCTGCCTGTTGGTGGTGCATTGTCTAGCACACACGCTGGATTATCATTATCCGCTGATGATTCTCTTGTTGTGGTGTTGCCTGATGGTGGTGCATTGTTCGCATTGTCTAGAACACATGATGGATTATCATTGTCTGCCGATGGTTCTGTTGTTTTGTTTTTATTTGGTGAAGCACTAGAAGCTCGTGGTTTATTGTCATCCGTGATTGTTTTGTTGTGAGACCGTGAAGCAGATTGAGGTGGTGAATTATTGTCACACCCTTTCTTGTTCTTGTCAGGAGGAGGACTAGCCTTGTTTTTGCTATTATCATCAGCCTGTTTTCCTGTTGTATTGTTTTTGGGCAATGGTGCATTGTCTAATGGATCTGATGCTTTGTCATCTTGGTTTGTTCTGTTGCAAGGTGGTTGGCTTACAGATTGTTGTCCTGCCGAATCATTCTCAGACGAGACGGTTGGCTTGTTGTCATCATCCTTGGGCCTCTCTCCAGTTACATTTGGTTTAGGCGCATTGTTAAGTGAACACACCGGACCATCAACATTACCAGATTTTTGTGCATTATTGTCATTGTCCGCAGATGATTCTCCAGATTTTTTGTTGCGAGGTAGCGGGGTATTATCATCGTCGTCCCGAGATTGCTCTCCCATTGTAATGTTTGTAGAGAGGCAAGGTGGTAGAGTGATCGTGGCAAGTGTGATATGAGTAGAAAGAGAAAATGAATGTGACTGGATTTTGTTTTTTTGGTGTTGCAGAGAGAGGGGAGGAAATGTTCAAAATTGGTGTTGATATGTGGCGAGGCTTACTCATAATGCATGGACAAGAATGTGTTTCTCCATTTTGCAATGCACATTAGAATAAGGTCCACCATTTGGGATGTCTTAGGTTATGTACACTTGGGGAGAATGGAATGAGCTAGGAATGGAATGAAAATTGTAAACAAAATTTATGAAGAAAGAAGGGATGTTGGGGAAAATAATGAACAAATATGAGGGAGAAGAAATTTCTTATGATGAAAATTGCAAGGAAAATGATGATGATTGGGAATGGAGCATTCCTTCCAAAACATGTGGGTTAGAACTTTAGTTTAAATTGTGTGGAAAGGAATGAAGTAAGGAATGAAAATTTAAACATTTTTCCAATCTTCCCCAAATAAGAGTATAAATTTCATTCCATTCTTCCCTCATTCCATTCAAGTGAAGTGAACATAGCCTTAGAGTTTTCTTGAAATAAATTTGGCCAAATGTTTTGTAAGAATTTACACTATTTAGTCAAAGACAAAATGTACCTTTAGTTAGTACTAGCCGATAATTCGTGATCGTAATAAATTATCTTAAATTTTTAATTTTTAACTCTTTTTTAATAAAATAAAATCTTGAAACATCAAGTTGTAATATAATATTTAATATTAAATTAATATTTAATATTGTTATTTTAATTAATTAAATTTATATAACTTTATTCTGCTAATATAATATAAGAGTAGCTATATTATTAATTAAATTTATTATTAATCTATTATAGATACTTTTAAATATTAATTAAAGGAGTCCTAAGTTCTATTTTATTAATTAAAGGAGTCCTAAGTTCTATTTGATACTATATTCATAACTTTTATTTCAATTTTTAGTTAATACACTCATAGTATATAATTTCATTATTAAATTAAATTATTATATAATATTACAATTTTAATTAATTAAATTAATTAATATTTAGTGGCATGACGTGCATACCGCGGTATACATGGCATACCATTTAAAGGGGTTCTACTTTTAATAAAGAGTATAGATATAGTATTTGAAGTCCTTATGTCATGCTTTCTTTTACTTACTTGTTTTTATATACGAACATGATTCTTTCAATATAAAATATTATACTAGATATTGGGGGTGGATTCCAATTAAGATTATAGAGATTTTTTTTTTAATTTTGAAAGTCTGAGTTGTTTAATTTGGATATTAAAATATCTACAAAAATCTTGGTATATTCAGTAAATATGTTTAAAAAAAACCTTTTAAAAATTGATGGAACTGATTTTAAAAGTTTTAAGTTTTAAATAATCTTTTAAAACTTAGGTGTATTTAATATGTATTATAAATTATACGTTAAAATTTCGATTTTATGACGAATTTTATAACGTATTTTAAAGATGTTAAACTCTCACCTAAATCCAATTTTCCAAAGTAGAAAAATCCCCGATTAATCCTATAAACATATTTTGCCTATTCGATGTGATTGCCCTAAATACCCATTTTTTATTATTTCTTGTCCAAAAATAGCCGCCCAAAACACTTACCAGATACGCCTATGACATATGAGTATGCCGGGATCCTAAGACAGGGGAGTAAATAAGGGGTTAAGCCTATGTTTGAAGAGTAAACAGTGGGTTACGCCTATGTCATAGTAGTATGTCTCTGAGATACGCATTTCCGTCAGGCGCATCCCGTGATGACGTCATCTGTCACTTTCCCTCAGATCTACGCGAGCTTCTCTCCAGTGGCGATTTGAGGCGATTTTCGTCGGAAAAACAAAAATGCCCTGTTCACAGCATCCCGTGATGACATCATCTGTCACTTTCCCTCAGATCCACGTGAGCTTCTCTCCAGTGACGATTTGAGGCGATTTTCGTTGGAAAAACAAAAATGCCCCGTTCACAGCATCCAGACATCTTCCCATAACGTGTGATATACCAATCGAATCGTCTTTCAACGATCTACATGATTGCACCAATTTTAAAGCATTTGTTTCGCCGGATTTGCAACACCTAGGAGCAACGAAGGCGGCGAGTTTTTGCCAGATTTTTTATCGATTCCGTCCATCCAAACCATAAGTTTTCCCATAATGTAATACATACCATTAGAATCGTCCTTTCAATCTCTACACATCTACACATTTGTACCATTTTCATTACATTTATTATGCACGATTGAAAATGCCCAAATCGACCATAAATTTCCGATTTCGATTCTCCGGTGACCTTCAACACACCCCTGCGGGGCCAGATACGACTAAAACAGATAGGGAGAAAGATAGAATGAGGTGTGGGGATGGTTTTTCAGTGCTCAGATTAAACGATGGTTGAGAGATGGCTGGGATCGACGAAGAGCGACGGGGTCGGCGATTTTCAGTCGAGAAAGATGACCGGCGTGTTCTGTGAAGAATGACGTCAGATGACGCCATCAAGCAACTCAGAAATGCGTGACGAAAGATACACATTTCAGACATGTGTGACCCAGGATGCGCCTCACGTACTAGCGTATCTAGTGGGTATTTTGGGCACCTGTTACCGTGCGTGGATATTTTGGGATGTGGGTAGGCAAAAAAGTGGGTATTTTGAGCATTATTTCTTCGATTTTTCAGATCCGATTAATCACCAAGCATTATTCTTGAATCTTATGTTGGATTATAAATAAAGCTAATATATTAAAAAAGATTTCCTAAATTTTAAAAAAAAAAAAATTGAATTTGAAATACTGTAACTCCTATACTGGATTCACTAAAAACATACATATAACTCCATTTGTAATTCAGAAATTTACATATAGGAAATGGGAATGGTTTAAACATAGAATTAAAGAAAAAAATGATACGTATATAATTCTTTATTCTCTTGGAAGTTAAGAACCGAGGAATCAAATGATGCACAATACTCTGGAAAGTTGAGGAATCAAATGATGCTCACGTATAATTATAAAGAACAAGTTGAATGTCTGGCGACTTCTGACATTTCCAGTATTCGAGAAAGCCCATTTTATAATCCAGAAGAAGAAAAAACGGATGATCTAATTATGTCATGAAGATACATAAAACTGGTTCTAATTCCGCCTCGTTACAGGGTCTTACATTACAACTGCTGGCCGTCAGCTATCAACTTTGGAGTCATCATCAAATGTCCACTACAAAACTTTACCAAGCATAACAATTATTTGCAATGTTTGATCAACGCTTGACCCATTGGAAGCTCTTTCTAGCTTTTGCTTTGCCAGGTTTCTTCCGTTCCACTATTCTCGAGTCCCTTGTCAAGAACCCAGCTGCCAATGCATACAAAATGCATGCATTAGTTAGGTGATCAATATGTTGAACTAAATCAAGCTTGAGAGCAAACACAAATTTCTAATTTAACAAGCTTAAGAAATGGATACAGAGCAAGCTGCACCATAATATATTCAGGAGCTGGAGTGACAGAAAACCAAAGATAACTATCACAAGTTCCAAAACATACTTAAGGAAACAATTTAATATTTTTAAAGAATAAATGAGTACATAAAAAAATTTCATATTACTAAAACATAAACAAGATGGAGGTATTAAAAGAGTATTAAGTCTAACAGAAGTAAAAAAAAAAAAAAAAAAATTAATAAGAACTACTTCAATTGTCTCAAGTGTTTTTAAGGAGAGGAGGAAAGACGAGAAAATTCTTATCTTTTTCTGCCACTCCACCCCTTCCATGAGAGGTAAGTTTTGGAAATAAATGATGTAGCTTTTAACTTTTCTTATATTCCTACAAGGGAGCATAGCTATCTCCTTTATAAATTATTATCATTTCCACGACTCCACCTTCTATTGCCTCCTAAAAAAATCGAGAATAGACAAAAAAATAAATCTTTAGCTTGTTTCCCCTCCCCTCCCAACTTCTGTCCTCTTCTATGAAAGCTCAGAAACTCTGTTATAGGCTGTACAAGTTTCTGTTTTGTAGTAAAAGCATCTTCTGCATGTATACCAGGGACAAGCAAAGGCAGTCATCAATCTCTGCCATGCCATCTAACTGACCCTACAAAAGATTGAATAGTTGCACTCTTTGCTTCATAGAAAATACGATTCTAGTGTTCTCTAAAAGAGTTTGTTGACATCAGATACCAATTCCAAATGCTTAGGGTTTTATGCATTGCTTTCGTGCAGATTTGAAACACCAAAATAGATTAATATAATTACATCCGGTGAAAATGAAAATCCAAGGGTTTTCATGAGTTACAGACGGCAAAAGGATAATGACTATCTGAAAGTGATTCCAAGGTTAATATGTTGCCACTAGGTGCTACCGACTACAGAGAAAATATATCGATATGGTGCTTGCAACGGCTTCCTTATGGAGCCCACGGTTTTTACATGTAAATTTTCAATTGCATATACATAAAATATAAGTACAAGTCAATTAGATTCATGTCGTTATTTCTTCTTTCACTCACAACTTAGCAGGCACAAATATTCAACAAAAGAGTAACCTTAGTGATTCACTCTAATAAGTTAAACTATCACACTCAATTTATTGAAATATATATAATTAAACTAGCTAAACCAAAGTGTATTACTGAAATGTTTATGGCGCCCACAGTTTTACATGTAAGTTTCAATTGCATATACATATAATATAAGTGCAAGTCAATTAGATTAATGTCGTTATTTCTTCTTTCACTTGCAACTTAGCGGGCACAAATATTCAACAAAAGAGTAACTTTAGTGATTCACTCTAATATGGTATACTATTACTCTCAATTTTTTGATATGCATATACAGTAATTGAATTAGCCGAACCACAGTGTATTACTGAAATGTTTATAGTGAATATTGTATCGCTTTATATCTGTGTCAAAAAAAAAAAAAAAATACTATATCTAACAATTGACAATCAGATATCTTCCATATGTAATCAGAATATCAGATAATGTGTTTAAACGGATAACTACATAAAATGTCAGTATACAGGTCGACAGTAGCTAATTACGTAAAGACAACATCTCTTTCTGAAGCTTAAAGGTATTTATACAAATTACAGGGACAGTTACTAGGCAAAGTTTAATAAGCGCAGGAACCTTCAAAAATTAACTGGGTGTTCCTAGCATAGACCTCGTTTTAAAGAATTATCTGCGATCCCTGCACATACTATCGTCCTCTTGTATCTCAAAATATATTGGGATATTACATGCCTACTAACATCAGCACAGAAAATTAAATGGCCGACCCGCAAAAGAAAAATGTTTACAAAAAAGGAAGATCTAGAAAGGTATAACGCATTTGTACCTTCCTTGAGAGGAGGACGTAGATCAGGCTCCCAATTTTGTAAGGCCCTGCTGATACCCAAGCGAATTGCACCCACCTGACCTGTTTAATGAAAACAATGTTATTTGACCTTAACATAAAACTGACGCAATATAAGGATGATAATATAGTGAACTCAGACTTCCATATAAAAAAATAAACTCCATATTGCTTATTTCACAAAATCTCTGTTAACATGAAAAACTCTACGGACTTGTTCAACTTTCCCCAACCCATTCACAGGCCTAAAGGCCCTAAACTACACCTAATTTCTACACATCCAATCATATAGAAGCATCCACATCCAAAGAACAGAACACATACAGAGAGGAATATACTTCACCAATAATGGAGTGCATGTGTACATTCTAATTTGACAGAAGCTAACAAAAAGTTTAGATATGTATTTCGACCTTAGGTGAAGATCAGTTGTTTACACTTGAGATATGTTTAGCTGGTGCATATGCTCCCTAGATTTATTGCATTTAATCAGGTAATTGTGACCCTTAGTACTGAGATTTCAACTAATTTCACTCATTCAGTCCTGTTATCAACATTTCTTACTTCTTTACTATCATCATTAATAATATTAAGCACCACATAGGCACATAAATAGAATTGCAAGACCAGAGGTGATGCAGGACAGGTACAAAAACAAGTAAAAGGATAGATACATGTGGATTAACCGCAGAAAACCCGCACCCTTAAGTAATCCAAGTGCAGAAGAACCACTACCCTAGGATTTCTCAACCGCAGAAGAAAGAAATTTGAAATGGATCGCAACCCATAATAAGAGAGAGAAAAAATTCTCAATTCATAAATCAATCAAAGTTTTCTTGATAATAAAAGATTACATCTCCTTGTATAGGAGTAAATTCCTAAAATTAACCATCAGGTAAAATCTTCTTGTAAAAGGAAACAAATCATTTTCTTATTCTCTATTATAATCTAGAATATTCCTACTTATATATATAATATTACTTCAAAAAAAAATTACAATTGAATCTAATTTTAACTTATAAAATAAAATATATACAAATTCACACCTATGTTCAATCATAGTCACGTAATTTTATTTTGTTAATTAATAGTCACATTCACATACTTAATTTCACTAATGTCATTCAGTTCTTTTATCTTTCATTATTAAATACTCGAAAAAGGAGGGATGTTTACTATACAAACTACATTCCTTTGTGCAGTACTTTTACTGGCAGAATGAGGGGACAGCAATTACCCCATATGTTCATTGTTTTTTGTAAGAGTTTGATTTGAGACTCAAAGGTTAGGTCATGTGTCTGGGTTGTGCAGATCAGCAGATGTTTCCTTATTTTCAAATTGTTCCAAGCACTGTCTGTAAATTATACTCTGAAAATAATTTCCAAAATTATTTTTCTCTTACACACTCAGTTGTCTAAATTATAGGAATATAAGTCATTTCGCTTAGTCCACTGTCATAAACAGGTTCGTAGTTTATGACTGATTTAATGAAGATAAGAAATCTTTATCAATTTTGAAATGCTTTAGAAAAATATTAGAACTTAAGGTACTTGATGAGCATATATATGATATTATACTTCAATTTTATGACTGATTTAATGAAGATAAGAAATCTTTATCAATTTTGAAATGCTTTAGAAAAATTTTAGAACTTAAGGTACTTTGATGAGCATATATATGATATTATACTTCATAACTTGCACAGTCACGTCTAATTTGTCTGTGCAAATGTGAGCAAGTGTTTAGAAACATATAAACTCAAGCGGGGTTGACAAGGACTCTAATGGACCACAGATCAGTCTTTTTGATAGGTTAGCAGAAAAAGAGAATCGGAAACACTTGATACTTTCAACAAATTTATTTTCGGAATAGAATATAAATAGAACAGACAGCCCACCAAAAACACAGCACAAGTAAAGCTACCACAAAAGAGAATAAAAATGGCAAACAAAAAACAGATCCACCACAAGACCAATAGAGAGGATGGAACTCGAAAAAGGGCTGACATGGATTTGCAGTTCTCAACTGAAAATAACAATATCAAACTATGGGGAAAAAAATAAAACCTAACTTACCTAGAGTAACCTAAAATGAAGTATTTCATTAAAATAACTAACCTGAGATACCACCTCCCTTCACAGTACAGTTGACATCCCAAAGACCCAAAGTCTTTGTCTCAGTGAAAGGACGAAGAAGAGCGGCACGCTGATCAAGCATAGGGAAGTAGACATCAAATTGTTTGTCATTAACTACAAATTTACCCTCTCCAGGTTGAATCCAAACACGGGCTATGCTACATTTCCTCTTTCCTGTTCCATAAGCCCTTCCCTTACTATCTACTTGCCTCACTCGTGCATTTGCAACTTCTTCCTGTTTCTGGCGCTCTATATCTGCCCTTGAAGATTTCCTAGTATTCTTTTCATAACGAATATCCTCTATCTCACTTAGAGGAGGTAGTCCTTCAATTCCTTCCAGATCCTTCAGTGCAATCAAACTCTCCAACATTTCTTCTGTGATTCCAGACGTAGCAACTAGGTCACCAAAAGCACGATCTGGACCTGCAATAACCCGATAAATCAATAATAATCTTACCAATTTCAAATTTTAGTTGATCACTAACACAACAAAACATCACATCCTTGTTTATAAATTTTGCAGTAGCCTTCCAAGTTCCAACTGCTCTATTCAGATTCTCCACCCAATTTTTTTGAATTAAAGTTCTTAAACAAACAATAAACATATAGAACATGAAGCAGTTAACACCGGTGATGCTACGTCACTATTATTTGATCAATGTTAACTCTAATTTCATAAATCTATTGCATCTACTGCTTTCACTATGTTCTGGTGACAAACTTTCCTGAAAATCCATTTTGCTATCTATAAAGTAGCTCATTTAAAGTCCCCCTTTTACACCGCCAAGTAAATGATTAGCTCAGCATAAAGTCCCACTTAGGCCGTCATGACTCATGACTCTTCACTCTACCTAATAATTCTTCGAGAACGCATCAAGGGAAAGGCATCTCCACTTAAGAGATTTAACAAACCACAACAAGAAACAAGTCCCTACCCTTATACAAGATTAACAAAACCAATCATCGAAAGTTTATAAATTCCAGGAACAAAAATTTATACATACAATGCTTAAACAAAACAATCCATCATTTAAAATCTCACCTTTAAGCACGACAGAAAGCTCCCTCTCTTCTTTCTCAAGTAACATCTTTTCTTCTTTACTCTTCTCGAGTTCCTCATCACCATCCTGTCCCTCCACACCCCTACCCATCTCCGTTCCCTCTATACCAAATACATTATCTCCTTTCTCTTCACTATCCAAATCCCACATCTTGTAGCCATCTGCCGTAGCCCAATTCTCCTCCCCATCACCCCCAAGCCCCTTAACACTCTCCTCAACCCCTTTAAACAAATCAAACTCTCCGTCCTCTTTCTCATTAACCCAATCCGCATTCACTACATCCGACCTACGAACCTCCTTAAAACCCCCCTCAACCCCTTTAAACAAATCAAACTCCTCCTCGTCCTCTTTCTCATTAACCCAATTCTCATTCACTACATTCGACCTCCGAACCTCCTTAAAACCCCCCTCGACCCCTTTAAACAAATCAAACTCCTCATCGTCCTCCTTGTCATTCACCCAATCCTCGTTCACTAAACCCACCTTTGGAACCTCCTCAAAACCTCCCTCAACCCCTTTAAACAAATCATAATCACTATCCTCCTCTTTCTCATTCACCCAATCCTCATTCCCTAAACCCGCATTTCGGACCGTGCCACCAGCCTTAAACAAATCATTCCTAATCTCATTCTCCTTTTTCCAACAATCATCTACAGCCCCACCTAAACTAGCAGAATCTTCGTTATCCAAAGAACTATTCCGGTGGCCATCGTTCCCATTGTTGTTTTTGTTATTGCTCGAGAAGTGTTTGACAAAATGCCTCAAAGGGTTAAAATTAGGGTTTGGGAAATTAGGGGTTTGGGGAGATGGGTTAGTGAGAAAGGGATGATTAGAGTGGTGGGGTTGAGATGAAACTAAGAGCGAGATCAAACAGAGGTGGTGATGAGAGGGTTTTAAGATGAAGCGCGAGAGCATTGCTTCTACTGTGTGTTTGTGTGTGTGTTTTTCAAGGGTTTTAGTAGCAGAGGCTAATAAGCTGCTACAGTTTGTGCTTGTGTGGGAATAAGGCTTGTTTAACTTTTTCTTTTGTCCGAGATTTTTAGAATTTTTTCATCGAAAAATGTGCCATTCATTTTTTCAACGTTTGCTTATTGCTAATCTACCAGCTTCCTTCGCACGGGTTATAATCCTTATTTTTAATAATTTTTTAATTTTAATTTAATATAAATTTATATAATAAAATGCATGGTTTAAATTTTATTTTGTAAAATTCTAAATTAAAAATGTCGTTGACAGATTCGAACTTTGAATTTTTAGTAAATTAATTTAATCATATAATATATCTTATTATTAGATCTAACGATTGTTATTTATTAATAAAAATAATGATTTGTATATATGGTGTGATATTTTTGGGTGTATATTAGTGATCGCAAGATTAATTTTAAATTAAAAAGTACTCCATGTTTTAATTACAAAAATTACTACTAAAAATAATTACGGAAAGATATGATGTGATATTTTGGATATATATTAATTATTGTAATGTTAATTTTAAATTAAATGGTAAAGTGTTTTAATTAGAAGTGAAACCTTTAGAAAAAATGAATAATTGAGTTGTTAGAGCAGAAAAAATAGTCCAAGTAGAAGTGAATGAAGGAATTTTAATCAGAATATAATTATGTTAACATTAGTAATTAGCTTTTTGAGTTGTTTTTGTAATTTAATTATTTATTTTAATAATTAGGATAACCAAACCGAAAACCAAAACTTAGGATAACCAAACCGAAAACCAAAACTTTCAATATTTCGACTTTAATATAATAGTATAGATAGATAGTATAGATATTTTTTTAAAAAAGTTACTCTATTTCTTTTTGTCTACTAGCTTGTAACCGTGCCACCGTGCAATCTACAGATTCTTTTTCTTTGATATGTAGTAATAAATTTTACTTTAAATTACAAATATTTTTATATAATCATTATCTACAATATTTTAATTTAATTTTAATTTAAATGATTTAATATAAATTTAATTAATCATATACATGGTTTAAAATTTATATTATAAAATTTTAAAATAAATATGTGGTTGATGGGGTTTGAAATTTTAGTTAATTAATTTAATTATACACCATATAAGATATTAGTGAAATCTAACGGTCATTATTTTACTAAAAATCTAACGGTCATTATTCATATTATACGGATTTCTATTATATTTTTTTAGTGATTAAAAGATATGATGTGATATCTTTGGGTATATATTAATTATTGCAGATTTTGTTTTAAATTAAAAATTCATGTGTATTAATTAAAAAAAATATTGTTGATTGTAAGGTATGATAGAGAAAATGACCAAACTACATCATTTTTCCAAAGAAACTGCCCGAAATACCCATTTGCGGGAGAAGCCGCCCTTTTTACCCACGGAGTACGCATGCTGGTCATGCGTGGCTTGGAATACGCATTTCCATGATGCGTATCTCAAGTTACGCATTCCCAGCATGCGTATTGACGTCAGATGACGTCATTTATTCACAGACATGAACGGAGCTCAGACGACGAAAAATGCGACTGAAAATCGCCTCCAACCGTCCAGCCGATTCAGGCCACCTCCACAAAAAATAAGCACATCAAAATGATGCCCAGTCATGTCTCTACATATTGACATATTCAGTTCAAGAGTTTTGGCCCCGCAGGGGCTTGTATGAGCTAATCGGAAAACAAATTGGAAAAATTGGATCGAAACGGGGCTTTTAAATACAGGGAAATAAATGGAAATCTACAATTATAGAGTTGTTGAGGAAGTGAACACGAGTCGTTGGTATATAGTATGGTACTTGAAGAAACCGGAAGAAAACGGAACTGATTGGTCAAATATTTCGCCGAAAAAACGACGACAGTGGCGATAGACGACGATGAACAGTAATCTCGACTACGCATCTTCAAAATGCGTCTCCAGTCCCACGCATCTGTATCATGCGTATTCTTGGTTACTATTGACCCTGAATTCAATTTAACAAAGGCCACGCATTGTTGGAATGCGTATACCCTATACGCATGTCAAAAATGCGTGGTTCGTGGGTAAAAAGGGCGGACGATTCTCGCTGTAGGCATTTTGGGCGGTGGGAATTAATTGGTGGGTAGTTTGGTATCTCACCCGGTATGATATGTGTTTATAAAAAGTAATATCATTCATAAAAATAAACATTTTTAATAAAAAAAGACAATCGGCTAATTATCATTAATTATATTATTTTATTATTTATTTTAATAATTAGGATGGCCATGCCGAAAATCGAACCGACAAACTTTCGATACCACATGCAACTAAATTTCTGATTTCAAGTTCCATTTTTCAGTTTTCATTTTCGACCTCTTTTTTGGAATATATATATATATATCTCCCCACCTTAAAAAAAAAAGTTGCCCCTGGCGGGGCCTTGCAACCCAAACCACCAAAATCTCCCCACTTAAAAAAAAAAAAAAGAGTTGAATGTGGTTGCATGTGGTTGAATGTTGATGCATTCAGTTGCAACCAAATATCACCCCACCTTAGAAAAAAAAAGTGTTGAATGTGGTTACATTCGGTTTCAACCAAAATATCACCCCACCTTAAAAAAAATCGATGAACAGTACCTGCCATGTGGCAGCGCCACGTGGAAGGTACTGTTCATCGATAGGTTACTGTTCATCTGAATTATATTTTTTAAAAAAAAGAAAAAAGGGTTGGAAAAGGAAATATAGTATTTTTGCAATTAAGAAACTTAAGATAGTAAATATGCAATGAATTAAAGAAGATGATATTTTTGCAAAAATAAACTTGAAACTTAGTATTTTTGGTAAATTCCCTTTAATATACTTATGTTTACGGATTATACTAATGTTTACTTATTATAAACAACGTATACGATTTTTAATATATTTTATTAATAATTGAAAAATAGGGTATGATTTTTTCGGGTATATATTGAAAGATTTGTTATAAATTAAAAAGGTAACGTGTTTTAATTAGAAAGGAAATATTAATGATTGAAAGATATGATACGATTGATCTTTTTAGTTGTTTATAAAAACTAATATCTTCAACTAAAAGTAAATGTGAAAAAGGCAATCGACTAATTACCATTAATTATATTATGTTATTATTTATTTTAGGTGCTATATTTTTCTTGAAAATTATGGTGTGATATTTTTGTGTATATATTAATGATCGTAAGATTTGCTTTAAATTAAAAAGGTAACGTGTTTTAATTCGAAATGAAATATTAATGATCGAACGATATGATACGATTGATGTTTTTAGGTGTTTATAAAATGTAATATTTTTAACTAAAATTAATTGTGAAAAAGGCAATTGGCTAATTACCATTAATTATATGATTTTATTATTTATTTTAATAATTAGGATAACCAAACCGACAAACTTTCAATCTTTCGGCTTTAATATAGTAGTATAGATACGTATTTTAATTAGAAAAGGCAATCGGTTGCTTAACCTTAATTGTATTATTTTTTATCTATTAATTAAAATAACTATACCTAAACCAAATTGATAAAATTTTCAATGTTTCAACTTTAATATAATAAATACCTTATAACCCGTGCAACGCACGGGTTTCTTCTATTATGTTATAAATTTTATTTAATATTACAATTATATTTTTATATTATCATTATTTTTAATAATTTTTTTAATTTTAATTTTATATAATTTAATATACTCATGTTTACGACTTATACTAATGTTTCCTTATTATAAACAACGTATATGATTTTTAATATATTTTATTAATAATTGAAAAATATGGTATGATATTTTCAGGCTATATTTTTCTTGAAAATTATGGTGTGATATTTTTGGTTATATATTAATGATTGTAAGATTTGTTTTAAATTAAAAAGGTAACGTTTTTAATTCGAAAGTAAATATTAATGATCTGTCTTTAGGTATTTATAAAAGGTAATATATTCAACAAAAATTAAATGTGAAAAAGGCAATCGACTAATTACCTTTAATTTTATTATGTTAATGTGAAAAAGACAATCGACTAATTAGCATTAATTATATTATGTCATTATTTATTTTAGGTGTTATATTTTTCTTGAAAATTATGGTGTGATATTTTCGTTTATATATTAATGATTCTAAGATTTGTTTTAAATTAAAATGGTAACGTGTTTTAATTCGAAAGAAAATATTAATTATTGATTGAGAAAAATGGTCCTACAGTTAACTGTAGGGAATTTCCTAAAGTTAACTCATCAAAACTACGTAGTTTTGATGAATTTTTTTTATTTATTTATAAGGGCCCCGCAAGGGCATTATCGATTGTGCATATATGTCACAATCTGAATGGTTAACTTTAGGAAAATTTCCTAAAGTTAACTGTAGGTACATATTCCCTTATTGATTAATGTTTTTAGGTATTTATAAAAGGTTATATCTTCAACTAAAAGTAAATGTGAAAAAAGTAATCGACTAATTATCATTAATTTTATTATGTTAATGTGAAAAATGCAATCGACTAATTACCATTAATTTTATTATGTTAATCAACTAATTAACATTAATTATATTATGTTATTATTTATTTTAGGTGTTATATTTTTCTTGAAAATTATGATGTAATATTTTCGGGTATATATTTTTAGGTGTTTATAAAAGGTAATATCTTCAACTTAAAGTAAATGTGAAAAAGGCAATCGACTTATTAACATTAGTTATATTACGTTATTATTTATTTTAGGTGTATTTATTTTTTTTATAATGAAGGGTAAATAAGTAAATTCACGAAGTACCAAAAAATTGGTACCAAAACTTTTAATGTTTCGGTTTTTATATAATATTATAGATTATAGATTTTCCGGTAATCTCTTAATTTTAAATTTTAAAAATTATGATTTTTTTATTTTCAGCTTTCATTAGTTAAGGTAAAAAATGATACTCCCTCCGTCACTCTAGGTTCTTTACATTGGGGATGGGCACGGAGACCAAAAAAAGATATAAAAAATGAGTAAAGTTAGATGAAAAGTGGGTAAAGTGGTGGGACCTATCAATATTTAATAATAGATTTGAGATAGTGAAGAAAAGTAGTGGGTGTAATAGTGTTTTTTATTATTAAATATGAGATAGTGGGGGAAAGTAGTGGGTGTAATAGTTGAAAACTTTACTATTTATGGTAACGTAAAGAAATGAGAGGGACATCAAAAAATAGTAACTGTAAAGAAATGAGAGGGACAGAGTATACACCATTAGTTTATATAGAAAGGTCATTACTTCATAAAAAATCCTTCATAAATAACACCCTTATATAATAAAAAAGACCACGATAGAATACTACATAAAATCACATTTAGTACAAAAAAGCAAATTTAGATTCTAATTTTTACATCAAAAATTGGTTTTCAATGAATAAAAATAGAATATAACATAAAAATAGGATCAAATAATTTGTTAAAAATTTTTTATGGAGTAATAACATTTGTGAGTTGCATTCTAAAAAAACATCTTATATAAAAAAATAATAAAGAATACCATCATAATAATTAATTTTTCATAAAAATTGATTTGTTAAGATTAGAATCAGAAAATTTAACAACAATTAAGCTTAATCTATCGAATTTAACGTAAAATCTCATCTAAATTTAAAAATCAAATGCTGCTAGAATCCAGTATAGAATCTTATATATATTTTTGTAACAAGAAATTATGTGTAATCATGTTATAGCTGATCCTAATTTTTTGTTATATTTTATTTTTATTCATAAAAAAACTTTTTTGTTGCAAAAATTATAATCTAAATGTTATTATATGTAAAATTCTATGGTTTTCTATTGTTCTTTATATATAAGGGTGTTCTTCATTAAGTAATGACCTATATATAAATATAATACTAGCTTAACTGGTTTCTTTTGATAGGTTATAAAATTTATTTAACATTATAATTATGCTTTTATATAATCCTTATTTTTAATAATTTTTTAATTTTAATTTAGTATAAATTTATATAATGAAATGCATGGTTTAAATTTTATTTTGTAAAATTCTAAATTAAAAATGTCGTTGACGGGTTCGAACTTTGAATTTTTAGTAAATTAATTTAATCATATAATATATCTTATTATTAGATCTAACGATTATTATTTATTAATAAAAATAATGATTTGTATATATGGTGAGATATTTTTGGGTGTATATTAGTGATCGCAAGATTAATTTTAAATTAAAAATTACTCCATGTTTTAATTAAAAAAATCAATATGTATATATATGTTGTGGAATAAAAACTAGTTTACGATTTTTAATTAATGCTAGGGTGGTTGAGCTTCGAGCTTTAATGGCTGCTTCTGCGTTCGAGACTGATCGGTCCTCACAGAATGCCTACGTATCTCTGTATTAGAGAATCAAGCCAAGAAAACGTAGTTCTGAGAATGAGGGGTCAGGCCCTTTATATAGGCTGAGAAGCCTTAGAATTATGGTATGATTTGGAGACTTGGTGGGCAAGTCTTTGAGGAAGGTTCTAGATCTATTCCATATAGGAATCAGTTTCCATATTGAATTGGATGCCTTGGTGGATAAGTCTGAAGGGGATATTATCCTTATCCAACTCTTATTTGCCGAGCTGTTTATTACCCTTAATATTAATTACGAAATTAATATTTAAAATAGGATTTTGGGCCCTGTTGGTGGGCCCCACGTTTGGACCATATCGGGTCTAATTAATGCAACAATAAATGTGTCTTTAGGGCTTATTTTTAGCCCATATCATTTGCCCCCCCAACTTCTAGGAAAACTGATCAGGTTTTCCTTGAAGTTTTAATCGGTCCTTTCCAAGACTCGGGTCAGGGTTCATCTTTATACACTAGTGTTTCACGAGTATTGTCTTTATGTAAAGCGTGGAGCGACCGACGCGTTTACGACAATGTTAATTCGATGCTAATCGGCACTAATCAGCCTTAAGGACATTTAAACAATGTTAAGCGATTCTAAACGGCGCTTAAACGGTGCTAAACGGCACTAGCGGGGGTCCGGGGGCAGCAGCCCCCGGGCGGGGTCCAAGGGGCGGCAGCCCCTGGCGGGGTCCAAGGGGCAGAGCCCCTGGCTGGGGTCGAGTACTATTCAGAAATTATCATTTCGACTCAAATTTCTGAATTTTAATTACAAATTTCGATCAGGAAACTTCACATTTTTCGACGGCACTAATGGCACTAAACAGCGCTAAACAGTGCTAATATGCATTAAACAATGCTTAAACAGCGCTTAATCGGCACTAATCGGTGCTTAGTTTTCACTTCCCTTAATTACCAAATCAGAAAAACAAATAACAAAAAATGAAATTTTGCGAACCCAACTCGAACATCGCTGTCGGTCGGCCGGGCAAAAACCCGTACCGACCATCACTCCCGGTCGGCTGGAGGGTGTTACAAGGGGCCGGTCGGCCGGAGCCCCGGTCGGCTGGTTTTTTTTTTTTTTGAAACGAAGGCAGAAAACCCGTATCGATGACCGAACTCGGTCGGCTGGAAGGTTCACCGGAGGGGCGGTCGGCTGAGGAGCCGGTCGGCTGGACCGAGCCCGTACCGAGAGCTGATTCCAGTCGGCTGGAGCATGTCCGGGGAGGCCGGTCGGCCGGTGACCCGGTCGGCTGAAATTTTTTTATTTTTATTTTTATTTTTTTTATGTCGAACCCATACTAACCGGTGACGTCGGTCGGCCGACGTGTGCACGGAAGGCCAGTCGGCTGGGACACCGGTCGGCCGGTTCAATATCTATGCTGGCGGTCGACGTCGGTCGGCTGGAGGGCTTCCCGGAGGGCCGGTCGGCCGAGACTTCGGTCAGCTACAAAATTTTTTTCGTACCAACCATCGACATGAAACCGACTTAGTCACTATTAGGGATTTCCAATTTTTGCATACCGGCTTCGACCATCGATATGGAATCAATGTTTGGCCATTCATGGCTAGAGTTACTTACTTTCGCATATCGATATCGATCATCGATATGGAATCAATGTTGGCCCTTCATGGCTCTATTTGAGGTTTTATATAGTACCTTGATTCTCATCACTAATCCGGTGGTTAGTATTAACCTTCCCATTAAACTTTTTTAAGCATACTTATCTTTCAAAGCTTATCTGACTGCTCTGGTAGAATATTTTGCCAAAAAATCTTCGTTTCTTTCCCAACAAATCATGAGTTTTAACGACTCTTTCCGTCCATAACAGATAACTTTTGCTCCCTTTTCGTATTTAAACGATACTTGACCTGTAAACGCGAACCGAGCTGTGTTTCAACCTGAGATTACAGGTTACCTTTTCCTTATAAAAGGAGGGGAACATCCTTCATTTCTCTTCACTTCTTCACTTCTCAAACTTTCTTAAGTTCTAAAGCTCTTGAGTTCTCTAGTTTCCAAGCTTCCAAGTTCAAGCTTCAAGTTTCAAGATTCAAGGTTCCAGATGGCTGACAAGCAAGCTGCTGCCCCCCAACTCTCCATGGAGGAGGCTTTCAGAAAAAGGAGCATGGCGCGAACAATGAAAGGTAAGCTAAAACTCATGCCCCCTAAATACATTGAACGTCGGTTTGAGTCTACGCTAGATTTGCTAAACAGTATGGGAGAGTCATTCCCAAACAGCTCCAGCTTAGTTGCTTTTAATAGCCCTTCTAAATTAAGAAAGAAGGATGTTGAGAAGATTAGAAACACTTATGGCTTTCCAAGCGCCATCAAAGTATGCCTTCCTAATCCAGGAGACAGAACCTGCAACTGGCATCCCGAAAGGATTTGCGTCATGAAAGGAGCATTGGAGGCGGGATTTAGGTTCCCCGTCCACCCATTTATCATCAGGTTCCTGGCAGAACTTCAAGTCCATCCTTGCCAACTTTACCCTAATTCTTGGAGGTTTCTGATCATTTTCTTGTTAAGATGCCACGAGTTGGAAATTCCTTGGAGTACAACCATGTTCAGAAGCATCTTCGCGGTCAAGAACTCTCCTGAGACTAAGCCGGGGTGGATCGGCTTTCAGCTTAGAAGCAAGCTTCCACATATAGTAAACTCTTTCTCTTTCCCTGACTCCCACCATTTCTGGGAGAGGGACTTTGTTGTTTTAGAGTGGGAAGGTGGCGACTGGGGTCACTTCTTCGTTAAGAGATTCGGAATTGTGGAGGATAGTTCACACTTCGTGTGTGATCTTGACCTCAAAGAGTTGGCAGACCGAGATAGGCTACTTGTTGATGATGGTCGCACCCACTATAAAACCATCTTGACAGAAAAGAAACTCATTGAAGCTGGCTTAAGCTTCCTTTCTTTAGAGGGTAATTTTTCTTTCATTCAACCATTATGAACTATGTTAGTTCTTATTCCAATGTTTTCCCTTCATTTTTCAGCTGCTGAGGAGATAGATAGCCGACCCAAAAATCAACCTCAAGTTACTAGAAGAATGATAAAGAAGGCGACAGAGCAACTGAACCCTCCTGACCGAAGGGTTCCTTCATTCCTAGAGGGATGTTCCCAAGGGGGGAAAAGGTCCCGTAACGCTGGTGAGAGCATGAGAGTCCCTTTTGCCCCAGATTGGGGTATCTGCGAGCAAGACTCCATCTTAGGGAGTACCGATTTAGCCGTGTCCTGGTCCAGGCTCTCGATCACCGCCCCTGATCTCCTAACGGTAACGGCAGGGGACAAGGTTGATGAAGCTGAGCGCCTTGGTGCTCAAGCTCTTTATCAGGTACCAACTTTTACATTCGATCTCCTCATCTGCATTTTTTTTAAAGAATTCTTACTAATTTCTCTATTACAGGCCAATGCTTATCTTCAGTCTGCTACTCGTCAAGGCCGAGCCTATAGGGACAGCAATGAGGAACTGAAGAAGGAGCAAGCAACGTTCAAGGAGCAAATCCAAGATCTGAACTCTAGAGTTGTTCGTTCTGAGGCCAACAGCTTATCTTATCAAAAGCAACTTCACTCGCTTGGCAGGAAGAAACTTTCTGATGCTAACTAGATAATTGACTCGTATCGCAAGTCGGAGGATTTCATTAATTTTATGGACAAGCATGATGATGATGTGCGGCCTTTTAACATGTCAGTTGGGTGGAACAAAGCTATTGACATTGTGAGCAACAAGTACCCTTCGGTAGTGAATCCAGCGGACTTCCCCTGCCCTACCTGGGCTGTTACTAGCGGAAATCAAGACGCAGATCCTGCGTCAGGCTGTGGGGGTAGCCGCCGTCCTTCTGGTATGAGGAGGGCACCCAATGTTGTTAGCTCCAGTTCGACCTCTTCCCGTTCTGCTGGGAAGAAAACTATGTCAGAGAGGGAAGCAGCTGCAAGGCGAGCTTTTCCCGGCAAGCAACTTCGTGCCAGAGTCGATTCATCAACCGAGACTTCAGAAGAGGAAGGGGACGCGACAAAGAGAGGGAAGCAGCTGATGGAGATAGAGGCCGAAGAAGCTGAGGCAGATGAGGAGAGCTCCGGGGAAGAAAGCTCCGGGGAAGAAGAGGGCGAGGAGGTGGTGGAGGAATCCGCCGAAGAGTGAATGGCCTTGCACGGCCTTGTTGGCCGCTTGTGGCTTTATGTTTTTCTGCTTTCAATCAAGGTCCTTCGGGACTTAACTTTTATTTGGTGATGTAATTTAACTTTGACCTTAGCCCCATGGGGGTGTTTATTTATGCACTTGTTTCATTTCCACTTGTGGATCTTTATTTTCGTTACTTGGTCATCTTTGACTTGCATTCATTAGGTGCTTGGCACATAAATAAAATTACACAATCAAAAATGGAAAACAAACTTGCATTAATAACTTGAAGTGGGTTCAACCCTTACATAAATACTCTATCTCCTACTGGGAGCAACATGCTCTGCAATGGTTTCATGGAACCTTATTTCTACTTCTCCTAATAGATGGATAAAAGCCAAGTCCTTACTAGGAAGGCTTACACATAATAAATCTTGAGGTTCACTGCATGCCAAGTTCGGGGTACCTCAACCCCATCTAACGTTTCCAGTTTGTATGATCCTCGTCCCAGCACCTTCTTAACTCGATACGGTCCTTCCCAGTTTGGGGCTAGCTTGCCTTTCTGGCCAACTCCTGAGGCTTCTATCTTCCTTAGAACCAAGTCACTTTGTCGAAAGAACCTCTCCTTAACCCTTTGGTTGTAGTGGAAAGATGCCTTCTTTTGATGCTCAGCGTTCCTGGCATTTGCTTCATCCCTGACTTCATCAATTAGATCTAGGTCGAGCCTCATGCCTTCTTCATTGGTCTCTTGTTCATATGCCTCAACCCGAGGTGATGTATGCATGATCTCTAAGGGCACCACTGCCTCGGCTCCGTAAGCGAGTAAAAATGGGGTTGCTCCTGTTGTTACCTTACAAGTGGTGCGATATGCCCAGAGTATAGGCAATAGCTCATCCACCCAAGTGTTCCTTGAGCGTTCAACCCTTTTCTTTAGTCCATCAAGGATAATTCGATTGGCTACCTCGGCTTGTCCATTAGCTTGTGGATGTGCTACTGAAGTAAAGCGAAGCTCAATAGCGTTTTCTTCACAATATTTTTTGAACTCTTCATTGTTGAACTGGGTTCCATTATCCGTTACAAGGATTCGTGGAATTCCATATCTGCAGATGATGTTCTCCCAAAAGAACTGAGCAACTTGCTTGGTGGTTATCTTGGCTAGAGGTTTAGCCTCAATCCATTTAGTGAAATAGTCAATGGCCACTATCAAAAACTTCCTTTGGGCTGACGCCACTGGGAAAGGACCAAGTATGTCCATCCCCCACATGGCGAATGGTATGGGAGAGTTTACCGAGGTTAACATCTCAGGCGGCTGCCTTACAATGGGGGCGTGCTTTTGACATCGATCACACTTCTTGACATAACTTTGCGCATCTGCCAACATCTCAGGCCAATAGTATCCCAGACGAGTGATCTTGTGGGCTAGGGCTCTGCCCCCCAAGTGTTGCCCACAGATTCCTTCGTGAACTTCTTCCAGGGCTTCTTTAGCCTCTTGGGGCCTTAAACACTTTAAATACGGGATAACAAACGATCTCTTGTACAGGAGGCCTTCGATCAGGGCATATCTTGTTGCTCTTACTGACAGTTTTCGTGCCTCCAAGGCATTGTCAGGGAGCCATCCAGTCTCGAGGTGAGCTTTGATAGGATCAATCCAGCAACTTCCTACATCAATAGGTGCCACTAACTTGGAGTCGATAGTCGGGGCCTTCAAGACCTGGAAGTAGACACTCCCTGCATAATTCTCAATTTCAGAAGAAGCAAATTTAGACAAGGCATCAGCTTTAACGTTCTCTTCTCTCGGGATGTGTTCAACATAGCATTCCTCAAACTGAGTCATAACAGCTTTCACGACTCTCAGGTATTTTGCCATAGTCTCATCCTTGGCCTCAAATTCGCCATTCACTTGCGAAACTACCAGTCTTGAATCTCCACATACTTTGAGGTTCTTGGCCCTCATGAGTCTAGCCAAGCCCAATCCGGCTATCAATGCTTCATACTCAGCCTCATTGTTGGTAGTAGGAAAATCCAACTTCAAAGCATACTCAACTGTGAACCCATCGGGGCTTTGCAGAACCAAACCTGCACCACTAGACTTTGTTTTTGATGCTCCATCAAAATAGAGCACCCAATATTCCTTCATATCAGATACAAGTTCTTCATTTTTATCTCCACTTTCAGAGGTGGTTACTATCTCCTGCCCCCCGACTTCTTGGTTGCTAATGGTGCATTCAACCACGAAGTCAGCCAATGCCTGAGCCTTAATGGCTGTCCGAGGCTTGTATGTGATATCAAATTCCCCTAACTCAACTGCCCACTTGATTAGCCTTCCACTGGCCTTAGGGCTATGCAATATGTTCCTCAATTGTTGGTCTGTCAAGACTTGAATTTTATGTGCCTGAAAATAAGGTCGCAATTTTCTCGAGGCTGTCAGCAATGCCAAAGCGAATTTCTCTATGGTTGAGTAATTCAATTCAGCCCCGTGCAAAACCTTACTCACATAATAAATCGGTTTCTGAATCTTTTTCTCTTCTCGCACAAGAACAGCACTCAATGCTTGCTCAGATACCGCCAGGTATAGGTAGAGAGTCTCCCCGGGACTTGGTTTGGCCAACAACGGGGCTTCAACCATGTACTTCTTCAGCTGCTCAAAGGCCTCTTGGCTTTCTGTAGTCCACTCAAAATCTTTCACTTTCTTCAAAGCCTGAAAGAAAGGCAAGCACTTATCACCAGACTTGGAGATGAATCTCCCTAGGGCTGCAACTCGGCCAGTTAGCTTCTGTACATCTCGTATAGAGCGGGGTGGTTCCATGTCCAAAATTGCTTTGATCTTGTCAGGATTAGCCTCTATGCCTCTCTTCGAAACCATCAACCCCAAGAATTTTCCTGATCCAACACCAAAAGCACACTTGGCTGGATTCAACATCATCTTGTGGTGCCTCAGCACTTTGAATGCCTCTCGGAGGTGCTTAATGTGATCTGCTTGGCAAAGGCTCTTGACCAACATGTCATCAACATAGACCTCCATGGTTTTTCCAATTAGGTGGGCAAATATCTTATTCACCAGTCGTTGATAAGTAGCACCTGCATTCTTTAGACCAAAAGCCATAACAAGATAGCAGAAAACACCAAAATCTGTTATGAAAGATACCTTTGGGATGTCATCCTTGTGCATCTTAATCTGATTGTATCCACTGAAACCATCCATGAAACTCAGCATCTCATGTCCAGCCGTGGCATCTATCAACATGTCAATCCTTGGTAGGGGAAAACAATCCTTTGGACAGGCATCATTCAGATCGGTAAAATCAATACACATCCTCCACTTCCCATTCGCCTTCTTGACCATCACAGGGTTAGCTAACCATTCGGGAAACTGAATTTCTTCAATGAAACCAGCTTCCAGCAACTTATCAACTTCTTGCTTAATGGCCTCTTGCCTTTCAGGAGCAAAATTCCTCTTTTTCTGTTTTATCTTCTTCCGTTCAGGATCAACATTCAACCTATGAGTTATAAGTTGAAGGTCAATCCCTGGCATGTCAGCTGCTGTCCAAGCAAACACGTCGTTGTTCTCTTGCAAGAACGTCGTCAACTCGCCTTTCAGGGGTTCCTTCAGAGATGCTCCTACATAAGTAACTTTCTCAGGGTCGCCTGGCTTTAGAGGTATGGGAACCAAATCCTCTGCTGGCTTCCCTCGGTGTTCATCATCATCACGGACATCCATGTCTTCAATCGGAAGTACCTGCCCCCCGATTCCATCAGATCTCAGTGCGGACACATAACAACTCCTTGCCATTTTCTGGTCACCTTTCTGTTCTCCCACTCCATTCCGGGTTGGGAACTTAATCTTCATGTGATAGGTAGAGGCAACAGCCTTGAACGCATGAAGTCCAGTCCTTCCCAGGATTGCATTGTAGGTAGAGGATGCCTTAATCACCAGAAAATTCAACATCTGAGTAGCCTCTCTGGGTTCTTGCCCAATAGTCATAGGTAACTGGATTGTTCCTTCAACTTTGGACTCAACTCCATTAAATCCATAAATCGGCATGTTGGACGGGGTCAGTTGAGAATCAGTATACCCCATCTTCATAAATGCATCATGAAACAAAATATCAACAGAAGCTCCATTGTCTATCAAAACTCGTTTCACTTCCGAGTTCCCAATCACAGGGGTTATGACCAACGGATCGTCATGGGGGAACTTCACCCCTTCAAGGTCAGAATCATCAAAACCAATTGCTATTTCGGTTCTAGCACGTTTCGGGGCTTCTCCCACGATGTGCATCACTTCTCTGGCATACGCCTTTCGAGAGTTTCGAGTTGTACCGGCCGCTGTTGGTCCTCCCCAAATCATATTGATTACTGGCCCTCGAGGCTGCGGTTACGATTGCGATCGTTATCCCTCCTATCATTGTCTCTTTTATCATAATCCCTTTTCTGGGTTCCACGGTCTTCACCCTTGGTGAACTTGTTTAACTTTCCCTTCCGGATTAAAAACTCAATTTCATCCTTTAACTGTCTGCAGTCATCTGTGTCATGCCCCACATCCTTATGGAATCTACAATACAGATCTTTGTTTCTCTTTTCGGGATCACCCCTGAGCGGTTTAGGCCAGCGAAAGTCCTTATCCTTCTCAATGTCCAACAAAATTTGGCTCCTAGGAGCGTTCAACCTTGCATAATCAGAAAACCTTGGCCCAAAACCCTTCTTGGGTGATGAATCGGAGTCCTTGCCAGTCCGGGGATACTTGTCCCTAGCGTCGTACTCTTGTTCTGACTTTCTTTTCTTTGAATCATTAGATCCCTTGCCATTACCTCCTGTGGTTTCCTTCTTAATGCTGTCCTCAGCCTTGATATATTTATCGGCTCTTCTCTGGAGCTCGGCCATGTTCTCAGGAGGGTGTTTTGCCAAAGACCTTTTGAAGAAGAGGTCAGTGGTTCCGTGTTCCAGGGCTACCATGGCCACCTTATTTTCCAGATCGGTGATATTCAACGTCTCCTTGGTGAATCGCTTGAGATAATCCCTTAAGTTCTCATTCTTTCCCTGCACTACATACATAAGGGATGCAGAACTTTTCTCATGAATTCTCCCACTGATGAATTGGCTGACGAAGGCAGCGCTCAACTCCTTAAAAGAGCCAATCGAGTTTGCAGGTAGACGGCTATACCATCTTTGAGCCATGCCTGACAGAGTTTGAGGGAACGCCCTACACTTTAAGGCATCACTAGCGGGCTGCAATAGTAGTGCGTTTGAGAATGTTCTGACATGATTTGCGGGATCGCCCGTTCCATCATAGGCCTTAATAGTTGGCATCTTAAACTTCCTCGAGATGTGGGCATTCATCACCTCCTCAGTAAACGGAGGTGTGGGATCATCAGGGTCCCCAAGTGGCATCAGATCTTTGGGGTTACTCCTGGGGGTTTCCACCCTCATAGCTTCTCTTGTTGGGACATCAGCCCTCTTCTGTCTTCTTGAGGACCTCTCCAAATCTATAACGGGAATCCTTCCTGAGATTGGAGGGGGTCGAGTCAGACTCTGTCTTGCATGTTCCCTTGCTATATCATCCTTCAGCCTTTGGATCTCAGCCTCATGAGCCTTAATCCTTTCCTCAATCGTTTGTGGAGGTCCATCATGGATTCTTCGTGTTCTTCTTAGAGGTTCCTTGCTAGCACGTCGCCTCCTTGGGGCTTCATCTCGATCATCATCCTCAGATGACGATGAATCATCAGTATAGGGACCCGAGTAATCATCATATTCTCGATCCCGGATCTGTAAGGCGTGTCCGCTCGGTCCAGGTTCCCTTCGTCGAGGGGGATAGTTAGGCAGCCCATACATAGGGTTGGTGTTCAAAGGGAGATCCGTGGTATGGATCTGTACCCCCGTGCGATCAACGTTACCAAGAGGAGAAACCACCATCTGGAGAGGGTTAGTTTCTTGGCCTTGATGGACAATCACTGAGTGAGTCCCCTCTACATGGGGAGTCGTCCCTGGGGGCTGAGTGGGCAGAGGTTGAATGACCGTCCCTGTTGATGGGAGTATTTGTCCTTCCTCAGTGACGATGAGCGAATCTGAAGTGGCTGGTGGAGCAGAGTTAAGGGGCACGGCCTCGGTTGATGTTGTCCTTCGTGTTTGAACCATGGTTGATGTTTTCTTCCCACAGACGGCGCCAAATGTTGTGGAATAAAAACTAGTTTACGATTTTTAATTAATGCTAGGGTGGTTGAGCTTCGAGCTTTAATGGCTGCTTCTACGTTCGAGACTGATCGGTCCTCACAGAATGCCTACGTATCTCTGTATTAGAGAATCAAGCCAAGAAAACGTAGTTCTGAGAATGAGGGGTCAGGCCCTTTATATAGGCTGAGAAGCCTTAGAATTATGGTAGGATTTGGAGACTTGGTGGGCAAGTCTTTGAGGAAGGTTCTAGATCTATTCCATATAGGAATCAGTTTCCATATTGAATTGGATGCCTTGGTGGATAAGTCTGAAGGGGATATTATCCTTATCCAACTCTTATTTGCCGAGCTGTTTATTACCCTTAATATTAATTACGAAATTAATATTTAAAATAGGATTTTGGGCCCTGTTGGTGGGCCCCACGTTTGGACCATATCGGGTCTAATTAATGCAACAATAAATGTGTCTTTAGGGCTTATTTTTAGCCCATATCAATATATATATATATATATATATATATATATATATATATATATATATATATATATATATATATATATATAAATGAGGATAGCGGGAGTTTAGGTGGCGCTCTAAGATCGTCTCAATCTATTTTTTTTAATTTTCTAGAATTTTAAACAATAATTAATATAAAAATATCAATTAACATATTAAAAGTAGAATTGGTATTCGAATTTATAAAGGAGAAGAGTTCGAATTTATAGGGAAGACATATGATTAGAAGTTCTATTGAAAGTATAATAAGTATTTATAAGGCATACGATTAAAAGTTCTATTGGAAGTAGAATAGGAGTTCGAATTTATAGGGAATAAAAGTTCGAATTTATAGAAAAAATATATAAATAAACGTTCTACTAGAAGTAGAATAGGTGTTTGAATATATAGAACCGACATATAATTAAATATTTTATAGAAAGTATGATCTTCTTAAATTATATATTTTTTATATAAGTTAATTATACTTATCTTAGGAAAATTTATTCATAAATCCAATACTATTGTCATAAAAAAGAGTCACCGTATTTAAAAAGAAAAGAATTGATGTGTTAACATAATAAAAGAACAATCTCATGCAAGAATCCTAAATAAATACAGGAGTATTATAATATAAAGAGAAAATAAGATGTGTTTTCATTTTCTAAAACTCCAAAAATTTTAGAAAATCTAGAGAAAGTATAAATTGGAATTCAATTTATTTTTTAAGTTTTGATTTTAAGGAAAAACATTGTTGTGTAAGATAAGTATCATCAATAATATGCAATGAAGTTGAAATTTCGATCCCAAATGAGAGCGACTCGAAACATGTTTAACGGGAAGACGACTCACTATAAAAGATTGTACTAGCTATTAAAATACCATATTGATGTTATAAATTTTATTTTATTTTTAGGATTTGATTTTTATGGATAAACATTATCATACAAGTAATATATGTAAAATTTGGGTTTTTGGTCTTAGCGAGAAAGCGGATCAATAGTAATAATCATGTTTAACAAGAAAGCGGTTCATTAAATAAGACTGTATAAAAAGTGTTTAAATATATAAAACATAAAATAAAATGTTTTATTGAAAGTAGAATACGAGGACGGTGGAAACGTCATATACGATTTTTTTTAAAACTATACATCTTTTTTCGTAAAAATCCTTTATTTTAACTTTTTTATACAAGTTTATCTATAATATACAGAAAATATAAGATGTATTTTCATCTTTTAAAACTCCATAAATATCATAATTTCGGTTTCAAATAAGAGCGGCTCGAGACGTATTTAACGGAAAGACGGCTCGCTAGAAAAGATTGTATTAGCTATTAGAATTTGATACTGTAGTCATAATTTTTTTTTATTTTTACGGTTCGATTTTATGGATAAAAAATATTATATAAGTCTTTATAATATATGTTAAAAGTTGGGATTTCGGTTTTAACGAGAGAGCGGTTCAATCGAAAGAATCTTATTTAACAAGAAATTGATTCATTAGAGAATATTATTTAATTATTAAAATTTAATATTAATATTATAATATAACGTAAATGTATTGAATTTTTTTAAAAATAAATATTGTAACGCCACCGCGAAGCGCGGCTTTATCAACTAGTTACTACTAAAAATAATTACGGAAAGATATGGTGTGATATTTTGGATATATATTAATTATTGTAATATTAGTTTTAAATTAAATGGTAAAGTGTTTTAATTAGAAGTAAAATCTTTAGAAAAAAATGAATAATTGAGTTGTTGGAGCAGAAAAAAGAGTCCAAGTAGAAGTGGATGAAGGAATTTTAATCAGAATATAATTACGTTAACATTAGTAATTAGCTTTTTGAGTTGTTTTTGTAATTTAATTATTTATTTTAATAATTAGGATAACCAAACCGAAAACCAAAACTTAGGATAACCAAACCGAAAACCAAAACTTTCAATGTTTCGGCTTTAATATAATAGTATAGATAGATATATTTTCTTTTATAAAAGGTTTTTTAGTAGTAGTTGTTTGTAAAAAGGTATATATACAAATATAGAAAAAAGTTCTATGAATATCATTATTTTATTGGACATCTTGGAAGCTATGTCCTGCAATTAAAACATCGCAATATTGTTTTGCAAATGATGTTTGGTGAAAATCATTTTATATTTTAAAATCTTGAAAATCATGTATGTTTTACAAGTAAAACGTGCACACGTTATGTAGAAAACACGTTCTGAAATGTTCTACTTGCCAAATATTTATGAATTTTAATATTTGTAATGAAATAATGATCTTTCTAGGCCATGATTCTCAAAATAATACATTTTTCAATATTTTATTTACATAACGTATATGGTCTGCAAGGTATCCAATAATATGGCGAGCTTCGTAGAACTTAATATACAAATATATGTTAAACTTTATGTGAAAGAATAAATTTATATAGTTCTGTAAAAAAAGAATAAGATGATAGAAAAATTTCCTATTAACATTCTCTTAAAAACAATTCTCTTCTTAAATTTTAATTTTCAATAATAATTATGCAAAACAATTATCTGATATATTTAATAAGTTTACATAAAAATGTAACACCCCAGTTCACATTGTGAAGATTTGAGACTTTGCAAAATCTAGGATTCTTGATCTTCAAATTTGATTCTTCTAAAAGTTTGTCCAAAGCCATTACTACAGGTTTCATGTTAGTTGGATGTTTTATCCCTGCTTTTGAGATTTTCTTTAAACCTTGGAATGAGAATATGTTTCTAAATACTAGCGAGATAATTCAGGTATGGGTACAACATCGAAATGTGTCTTATATATATTGGTCTATGGAAGGGATAAGTTGTTTGGTGAGTGTGCTGGGCACTCTATTAGGATTCGATAAAAGAACTTGTAAAGATTTGAATACTCTATCACCGGATAATGTTGCTACGATTTGTGTGAAGATGAATGTGTTTAGTTCTAGACCTACTATTGTCTTAGTCAGTCTCGACAGCTCTACAAGCTTTATTGCTAGAGTGCTTAGAATATCTCATGGGGTTTGAAGCTTGTGATGTTTGTCGAAGAATTATTTATGACTCGATTGATTGTAAGGACTTGGACCTAGTGTGGAGAACTAAAAATTTCCATAAAGAAATGGAGTCCCATGAATGGCATACTGCTTGCTCGGATAATGAAATTAGGGAGGAGAAATTACTTATAGTGGAGTTGTTTACAGGGGTAAAAAGAATGTGATTCACTTGATCTTTTTAATAGTTCATTACAGGAAAGTCAAAACGTTGGTGAAAAAGGTTTTTAAAAGGGAACTAAGGCCCAGACGCAAACATCGTAGACAAAAGAAGAATGCTAAAACTCAGGATCCAGCTCAACTGAAGAGGGGTCGAAGAAGGCCCGGGAAGCATGTTCGGCTTAAACCGCTAAAGAAGGAGACTATGTCTACTAATGTGAGACTACGCAAGCAACAAGGAGGAAGTAGAGTATTGGGAGTTATCCCACATCGTTTTTGGGAAGGGCATATTGAAAGTTAACAAGCAGTCAAATTAATTCCATTAGCATGAGGTCTTTTGGGATGTGCCCAAAAACAAATCCGTACAGGCTCGACCCAAGCGGAATTTATCATATTATTGTGGAGTTATGGCTTGTTAGCGACCCAAAAAGTGGTATCAGAGTTATGGTTATAACGGTCCAAAACGATCTCAATGGGCTCCCAGAATAAGCCAAGGAAAAGGCTGATAGGCCATCCCTGAATGGGCCTTCCAATGTGGGCCAAGGGGGAGCCAGATAGCCAGGAACTTCCAGTATGGGTCAAGGGGAGCAGATCACACAGAATAGTGGCTAATTCGATAGGTGGTAGATTCAATAGGTGTCGAGCCCGATGTGTTAAGGGGGAGATTGTTGGGAGTTGTCCCACATCGTTTGTGGGAGGGGCGGATTGCTAGTTAATAAGCAATCAATTAACTCCATTAGTATGAGGCCTTTTGGGAGTTACCCAAAAACAAATTCGTGCGGGCTCGGCCCAAAGTGGACAATATCATACTAATGTGGAGTTAAGGCATGCTTCGCAAGTCCAACAAGTAGTATTAGAGCCAGTTTATAATGGTCCATAACAATCTCAATGGGCTCCAGGATGGACCCAAGAAGAGGCAGATTGTAACACCCCCTTCCTAAAATGGGAGGAGATATTACCTATAATCCATAAACCTGCAAACAGAGCACTAAAATAATATCTAAATAACGATTAAACAGTCTAATAATCTTCGAATAGTATTAACCTCCAAAATTTCAATTCAAACCAATAAATACGAAAAACCAAAATCTGTAAGTAAAAAATCCAGTCTAAATAATTCTAGAAGTCCATAAATCCTAAGCAACGAGATAATGGGTAGCACTCCATCACACAATCCCAGATCCCCCTAAGCACCTGCCAGAAAAAGAATACGGCATGAGCCAACCGCCCAGTACGGATTTGGAATACAGTTTATAAAACAGAAAAACAGATATGAATATTTGACAGTTATAATAAAACATTTATTTTTTAAAAAAATATGCATGGCTGAAGCAACGAGTGGCTTGGATATTTCATACCGAGATCAGAACAGAACAGATACAGATACACACATCATAGGGTACCTAATGTGTGCAACAAATCGGATAACGTGTACGGCATATACAACGTCACCGCCAAATCAAATCACAAATCAAATCAAAATATGGGTGCACCCACGTATCCTGAAACAAATATCAAAATGCGCAAAAGCTCGCCACCTGAGCTATCAGAAGGATACGCCGTGACCAATCACACTGCCACGGAAGTGTCATGTCACTGGTGCCGTAATGACATGGCTGTAGTACCCCCACAGCTGGTTAACTCGGTATACCCTATATCGCTAAGGGTTCAAATAAAATATTTCGCAAAATCTTTGAATCACAATAAACAGATATTTGAACATTTCCAACAAATATATAATTTGCAAAATTCTAAAGAGTCGCAGAAACAGATATTTAAATATTTTCAAACAGATATATAAAAAAAAATCATTTTTCAAATTCAATGAGTCAAAATATTTTTTTTTTAAATCAGAACAGTCAAAACCAAGTGAATATATTTGAGGACAAAACAGATTTAATATAATAAATCCTAAGATGAGTAGCGCTGAATAAAAAGGGAGAGAGAATCCGTACCTCGAAAATAGCAACTAAAATACTAGCGAAATCCACAAACGATCCTCTAAACCTCCGACCCGCAATCTAATTACAAAATATAATTTATAATTAAAATACATAATTTTTATATTTAATCATTAATTACATTTTTATTATTAAAAGATTAACAACCTACAATTCTTATTAATATGTACATGAATGAACTAGCCATTACAACCACCCGTATGAATTTCATAATGCTCCTGGTGATTATCTTAATATTAAACCAATATCATAGATAGCTTAATTAGTAACTAAATTATAGATATTAAACAAAACCATTGTTTTGATCTGCACACACAACACACGGACATTGTTTACATATTGAATTACATAATTAAATAAACTTGGTTATGAATACAGTAAGTTAACCTATGGGGGCATCTAAAATTCATTAACAATAGACTACATATGTGTCCTGTACTCTAGTACGACCATCTAAACTTTAAACATAAAAAAAAATCAAGGACTAGTAGTGATGTCAGATGTGTAACATGGCATGAAAGATTATAACAATCGTTAAAAGAAATCCTCTTACTTTATTTAACAAGACCGTCTCTTCTCTGACACTGCAGTTGCGGCTCTGATTCTCGATATCTGTTTCTCTCCCTATTGCGGTTCCAGGGTTATGTTTATTATTAGAGTTAGAGCTCAATTATATATAATCTACAACTCACCTATTACTAACAGGACTCTAATAAATTTTAAAAAGGATTCGGCTACAAAAATCTAATTGTAATTCTAATCCTTTTCTTATTAATAAATACAAACTAATATAAATTACATCTTTTATTATTATTATTATTATTATTATTATTATTATTATTATTATTATTATTATTATTATTGTTATTATTATCATATAAAATATCTAAAAATCCTATATATTACACAGATGGTCTATCCCAGGTTGGGCTTAAGGGGGAGCAGCTGGACTTTCTAGTATGGGCCCAGGGGAGTTAGATAGCCAGGTGAATTTCTAGTATGGGTCAAGGGGGAGCCAGATCACACAGAAAGAAAAGAAGGCAGATCGATAGGTGTCGAGCCCGATGTGTGAAGGGGGAGATTGTTGGGAGTTATCCCGCATCGTTTGTGGGAGGGGCAGATTTCAAGTTAATAAGCAGCCAGATTAATTCCATTAGTATGAGACCTTTTGGGATGTACCCAATAACAAATCCGTGCAGACTTGGTCTAAAGCGGACAATATCATACTAATGAGAAGAAGCATAATGGAACCTGTTATTCCATATTTTTTGCATAGCCTAATATTCTCAAATTTCTAATATTTGTAATTATTAATGTTAAGTATGAAATACACTTAGGATAATACAGTGGGTGAATGTTTTATCAAACTTTTCTTTGCATTTCTTTCAATTGTTTAATTGTTTAAATCTGTTTGTTATTTGTAGCTGAGTATGTATGTTCAAAGAGAAATATTGCAGAATGTAAACAACACACAAACTCACTTTAAACCTAATGTTGTATTAGATTTGAAGGTTGCTACAATCTGTGAATAAGAAAGTGTATTCTCAGCTTCAGTTTTTCTCAAAGAGATATTCTAGATATTAAAATGAAAAACTTAACAGCTAATGATGTGAGACCATGCATGTATCGAACATGTGCACATCTCACTTTTACAAAACAGGTAACAAACAAACTAACGTTCTAAACTTGTCTATACTATATTGGTGAAACTTGGTTAACATGTGAGTTTCTCTTATTTTGCATTCTGATCAGATCCATTTCTTTAGCTGATTATCCTTGAATTTCTCTCCAAGTTTCTTTGTAGGCTTGCTAGGTGCACACTACAATAATTGGACCACTGCAGGTGCCTTGGTTTGTGTAGATTTTCTGTCATGCGAATCTTCTGTAATTTATCTTTTGAAACATTCGAGAATTGATTAAGTGCTTGATTCGAGAACTGCTTTTGAATTGTTAGACATTTCTAAGTTTTCTATTAAGTCTTTTGAGATATCGAATCCATTTCTCAAATGAGTCTTTTACTTCTGGAATCCTTAAGATATCAAACTACTCTTCTGACTTGTGGAATTCTTGAGATGTCGAATATGTCTTTTTACTACTGAAGTCATTGAGATATCGAACAGTATCTTTGACATATCGAATCCTTGAGATGTCGAATAAGACTTTGATTTTTTGACTTCATGAGATCTGGAACAGTGTATTTGACATATTGAATCATTGAGATGTCGAATATGACTTTGACTTGTTGACTCCTTGAGATCTCGAACAGTGTATTTGACATATTGATCGCTTGAGATATCGAATTCTTGACTTCTCTAATAGAACTAATTACTTCTCGAATTTGTAGTTAAGCAAATTTTCATTCTTCAAACTTCAACTGTGTTTATTACAACCTTGTTTCTTCAATCTTTAGGCATGATCCATGATTTTTCTTTCAAGTATTATTGTGTGACTATTTTATACATTACATAAATAAAAGTGATGCCTATTACTAAGTACAATTACAAGACAAAAACCTAACTAAATGGGTTCCGCAACTAAGGGATCATGTAAGTAATATACAGTATTACTATGATCAAGTAGACTTGTTATTTGATATGTACAAACATGCCTCTGTGACTAACAATTAATCCAGATAATAATGATTCATTGAAATGAGGAAAAAATGAATATCATTCGATTAATTACAGAAAAGATCTCTCATCGATATTCTCCAAATTAAAAAGGTATATGTATTATTACGTTTGGATTATATCCTAAACATTTTTCGTATATCATCGCGATAATACATATATATATATCAAAAATATTTTCCAACGTGAAAACTGGAATTGTCAAGTATGGCAGCCTGAACAAGTTATAAGTTCCGCAAATCTACACACTTGAGTAAAGAAGTCAACGATCCTCTGGAAGGTCTTGCTCTCTCCAGATAGTCCAAAAAAAAACGTATGGAAGGATTACTCTCTAAAGAGAATCCATGGAAAAAATTACATTATTCACCCCTACACCATAAGGGGAGTCTAGGGTAAAATTCATTGAAGGCCCCGTCCTCTAATTAGGGGACTCAAGGATAAACGAACACACATCCTCATGTGGATGTTACAGACACTTGAAGAACAAGTATGCCACTTCGGGCAATTTATAAAATGCCAAGATTCTAACTTGACAATGAAGACCGTAATGTATTTCAAAATGACATTATTTATGTTCGCACTTTTGAAAATCTAGGCAAAAATATACCTCATGTACTGGTTTTTACATGATGTCATACTTGCATCCGCACATGAATTACGGGTATTGTAATGAACATGGTTTAGTGATCTATTATTTTCAATTTTTTCAGCGATCAAAGAATTTTGGAAGACCAAGGGATTCTTAGTTCTCCAATAAAGTAAAGCTACATTGAAGAAATGGGGACTAGTTGTTATGTCATATTTTCGGAATAGCCTAATATTCTCAAATTTCTGATATTTATAATTATTAATTCGGATAAATAATTATTACTTAATGCTTAAGAAATCTCCTCTATCTGAATCATGGAAAAAATCAATATCAATCGATAAATTATGGAAACTATCTCCCAATTATATCCTTTAAATCAAGAAGATATCACAACCAAGATTATATCAGATAAAATCAGTACTTGTGCACATTAAGAAACTTTACCCCTAAAATCTCTCAAAGATAGACACAAGTTCATAGAACTACATGGGATTGAATCTGACAAGAAGGATCCGATAAATAATATAAATTGAAACATTTCCTAAGTCCAATCCTTTATTTTTTTTATAAACCTTAATCCCCTAAAATAACTATATTCATGCATTATTATTCATGCAAACCTTCGATTCATGTTTTTACGAATTTTCTCCAACAATAGAATATTTGTTTCTAATAAGAATTGTAAGCGACAAAGAAACTAGATTTCCATTTCGACATCGGTAGCTAGTAACATTTTGCCAATGTAGCTAAATTTTACATTAACCTGAATTTTCCTCTTTGAGAACACGTTAAGTTGAACTTGGGTTAGCCCTATTATTGTTTATTTGGTCTGTAAGAACCTTGAACTTTCTCAATGCTTGCATAGAAGCAAAGCACATCTTGATGTGTTTCATTGTAAAAAATAAAATGAATAGCTAAAAAATACACATTAAAATAAGTTGATTCCTAAAAGAAATCCAAAGAAAGATAATAAGAAGCCCGCATGAGCTTTGGAACTAGGGGTGTAATCGAGCCGAGCAGAGTCAAACCCTGCCAGGCTCGAGTTCAAGTTCGACTAAAAAGTTCAGGCTCGAGCTTGGGCTCGATATCGATCGAGCCTTCCATTTTAAGTTCAAAACTCGGCTCGTAAAAAGTTCGATATGTTCGAGTTCGGCTCGAAAGCTTGAATCTATTTCATCGAATATAGTAAAAACTCGAATATGATCGGTTCGGCTCGAGTTCGGTTCAAGTTCGACTCGAGTTCGACTCGCGCTCGACTCGATTAAATATATAAATTATATAAAATAATTAAATATTCATATAAAAAATATATGTGTAATATATAAAAATTAAAAAACGCCATTCCCAACACCACTTATCAAAGGAAGGAAACGCTACTTAACAAATTGTTTACATGAAACGCTAATCTATCTTGCGTTTTACATCTTTTTATTAAAAAAAAAAAGAAAAAACAATAAGAACGCTAAACGCAATAGCGTTTCCAGTAATAAAAACTTAAAATGCTACACGATCCTTTGTTTTGAAGTGATATTTGGGGCCAATATTTTGAGTTGTGATATTTTGGATCAATTGCTTTAAAATTGTGATATTGAGGGCCTTTATCCATAAATTAAATGGCCCGGGGCATTTTTGTGAATATTAATTTTTATCGTAAATTTACCTAAACACTCTTAAATTTGTATTGAATAGCTTTTAAACTCAAGGAGAACCCTGAGATCATCCTCAGGCACATGAATCCCATCTATATAATACACCAACAAGAGATAAAATTCATGAGACATTTATTCCATTTAAATGGTGTTGCCCTTGTTTTCATTATTTTTTGAAAAAAATGTTGTCAATGGGAATTGAACCTTGGACTTCATTTTATTTTGCACATTGTCATACCACTAGGCCACACACTCATATGTGTTGTTTATCAAACAAATAATTTATATGTGTATGTGTGTCGCGTGAGCCTAATTGAAATCAAATAAAGTCTATCTAGATTGAGGAAAAAATTATATATGTTTATAAAAAAGTTTATTATAATTATTATTTGAGATATGAACGCTATGTTTACTAAATAATTAGATTAATTATATAACTGTGTCCAAATTTTGATATTAAGAATTAGATTATGAATACAATTTAAATCATCGTTGTATTAGTTAGTGTAATTGTGTTAACAAAATATGATATCTTTAAAAATAAACATACAATTTCTATCGTTAGAACTTGAAATGATCAAAAACTGAACTTAGTTTATTAAACTTAATCGAACTAAAGAAGATTGGATAATAAAATAAGATATAGTGTTATCGATCATTGTACAAAGAGAAAGATTAAATTTTAAATGAACAAAACTCGACAATGATAAAAAAAATGTTTGAACAACGTTAGCACAAAATTTTATGCACATCACTATAAAATAACTTGTGTCTCGCACGAGTTATTACACTATTACAATATAAATTAATAATATAGAATATGTGATCTACTTATACATATTAATAAATTACTTAAAATTTGTATTAAGTATCCATCTATCTTTTAAGATTGATTCTATCAACAATGACAGTTACCATCATCACCGGGTAATTACCATCATTGTTTAGTATCATTGGAAAGTTCTGTCTTTTGGGTAAGTATTCTCCTTTCTCAACCTTATAGAGATCAACAACAACTATCGAAGCATAGCATGGGCAAGTATGTTCCGGATTTAAATGCTTCAATAGACAATCGTAGGTGTCCCCATCCCCGCTCCTACCACTACAACAACATGCTAAAAAAAACACACGCAACACATTCATGTACAATAACCGTCACATAACGATTTCATCAGCGCTAGTGATCCCTGGCTCGACACTACCACCACACACTCACCCATATCTTTTATTAATCATTTACAACATATTTAATAAAAATCATATCCCATATTTATGTTTCTTTAGTCCGCACTAGCATATATACGAAATGCGATCAGAATTGGTTTCAGAAAAATGTAATATATCTAAGGTTATGAAAATTAACAGTTAATTTCGTCGAATGTGTCGTGAATATTCAATTATAAAATTTTGGGTATTGGGATTGTGTTAAAGAAAGCATTGTTTACAATTACACGTAAGTCCCATCTTAATAAAATCACGGGCTCAAATATAATATTTGATCAATTTATTGATCAAATTAATATTTGTATAAATTTTTTATTTAATTTTTATCATGTAATACAAATTTAAATACTTTTGGTTGGGTGATTATCTTAATTTTTCATCGTATTAATAGTATATACATACTAAGAATAATATTTTTTTTACAATATTACTTTACAAAATGTTCAATGTTCCTATATAATATTACAACATTTTATATTTGTCATATACATTTTTTTTATTATATATAGGTCATTGCTCCATTAAGAACATCCTTATATAAAGAACAACGTAGAATCTTACATAAAATCGCATTTAGATTCTAATTTTCACATCAAAAATGATGTTTGATGAATAAATATAGATTTTAACAAAAAAATTATGATCAAATATAACATGATTACACATAATTTCGTTGTTACAAAAATATATATATATTCTATACTGGATTCTATGTAACATTTTGATTTTTAAATTTAAATGAGATTCTACGTTAGATTCGATATGTTAAACTTAATTATTGTTATAATTTGTGATTCTTATCATAACAAATCATTTTTTTATGAAAAATAAAGTATTATGATGGTGTTATGTATTGTTCTTTATACAAGTTGTTCTTCCTAGAGTGCAACTCACACACACACATATACAAATATATAATGTACACAAACAATCCAAAGTAAACTATGATAATTAGAGAATCGAGATATAAGTGAATAATAATTCAACACATAAATAATTGTAGCATATGTTATTTTTCTTTTAGTATTTGATCATTATCGTTAATCTATGCTATTAATAGATGTGATATAAAAAGTTTTAAGATATAAATGTCAAACAAATTTTTATTTTGAAACAATGTCGAACATAATTATATTATTAGTATTCTGTATTTTTTTCATTGTACTGATAAGAACACTGTTCAACTTGAATTGCAGGGAACACATAATTTTTGTTAATTTCACACAACATGATATATTCGTACAAATAGAACATGATGATAAATATTTTGGAAAAAGAAATGTTTTATGAAATATGATTTTACACTTATATGCCCAAATGTTGAGATGATATGATTTATTTTATAAATTAAACCAATTATTTACAATCTTTTTGACCAAAATTTCAATAAACTAATAACATTATATCTACGTGTTGTGCAAAAACAATTCTAGAAAATGACCCGTGCCTCGCACCGGTTATTATGCTAGTTAATACTAATTTATAATACGTGCAATACACAGAAGATTTTAAATATTTGTATCTTAATATTTAATATTTGTATCTTATTATTTATAATTTTAATATTTGCAATAATAATTTTAATATTTACTTTTTATTTAGTACGAAAATAAATTATAGAAAATAATAAAATAAAAGAATATGCATTTGATAGTATTTTAAATAATAGTTTATTTGCTTGTATATTGAAAATAGATAAATAATTTTTTAAATTTAATACATTGTTGACGGGAATTGAATCTTGAAATTTTTGAAATATTTTATGATATAACATAAGTGTTTAGTAAAAATAACTAAAACTAGCTTAAAATCTGTGCAATGCACAGATTTTTTTTAATATTATACGAATATTTTTCATTTATTTGAATTTTTTTATAACATAAATTTTTTAGGCTTAAATTTTTAAATAAGATGATTTGATAATAATTACATAAATGTTATCCGTGATATTTCTAGAAAATGAGGGATTTTAGTTAGATAATACAGAAAAGATGATAGGTTTTAGTTGAAAAAGGTAATCGGTTAATTATTAGTAATCATAAAATTATTATTTTATTTTATTAAATAGAATGTCTGTGATATAATTGGAAAAAGAGAGACTTAGTTAGAGAAAATTAAAAAGGTAACATGTTTTAGGTGAAAAGGGAAATTAATTAGTTTATAGTAATTATAATTTAATTATGTTATTTTATTAAATAAAATTGCTCGTAATGTTTTTTAAAAAAGGAGAAAATAATGTTGCCCGTGATATTTCTAGAAAAAGATGGATTTTAGTTAAAAAAATATAGAAAAAACAATATGTTTTAGTTGAAAAAGGTCATCGGTTAATTATTAGTATTATAATATTATTTTATTTTATTAAATAAAACCACCCGTGATATAATTGGAAAAAGAGATATTTCGTGATAAAGAAAAGGAGAGATTTTAGTTAAAAGAAAATAGAAAAGGTAACTTGAAAATTAAAGAGGTGACATGTTTTAGGTGAAAAAGGTAACTGATTTGTTCATAGTAATTATAATTAAATTATCTTATTTTACTAAATAAAATTGCTAGTAGTGTTTTTATAAAATGAGAAATTAATGTTGTCCATGATATTTCAAGAAAAAAAAGAAAATTTAATTAGAAAATATGGAAAAAATGTTACGTTTTAGCTGAAAAGGTAATCAGTTAATTATTATTATTATTATAATATTATTATTTTATTTTTATTAAATAGAACGCCCGTGATATAATTGGAAAGAGGGAGATTTTAGTTAGAGAAAAGGTAACGTGTTTTTGCTAAAAAAGTAATTGTTCGTGATATAATTGGAAAAAAAAAGAGATTTTAGTTAGATAAAAGAGAAAAGGGAAAAGGTAAGTCCTGAGTTTGTAAAATAAATTAAAAAAGGGAATTTAATTAGAAAAAATGGAAAAGTGATACGTTTTAGCTGAAAAGGTAATCAGTTAATTATTAATATTATAATTTTATTATTTTATTTCTATTAAATAGAATCGCCCGTGATATAACTGGAAAGAGAAAGATTTTAGTTAGAGGAAAGGTAACGTGTTTTGGTTGAAAAAGGTAATTAATTAGTTAATAGTAACTATAATTTAATTATCTTATTTTACTAAATAAAATTGCTTGTAGTGTTTTTATAAAATGAGAAATTAATATTGCCCATCATATTACTAAAAAAAGGAATTTAATTAGAAAAGATGAAAAAAATGTTACGTTTTAGCTTGAAAGGTATCAGTTAATTATAATTATTATAATATTATTATTTTATTTTTATTAAATAGAACCGCCCGTGATATAATTGGAAATAGAGAGATTTTAGTTAGAGAAAAGAGAAAAGTTAACTTGTTTTGGCTGAAAAAGGTAATTGTCCGTGATATAATTGGAAAAAATAGATTTTAGTTAGAGAAAATAGAAAAGGTAAGTCCTCAGTTTGTAAAATGAATAAAAAAAGGAATTTAATTAGAAAAGATGGAAAAAATGATACGTTTTAGCTGAAAAGATAATCAATTAATTATTAATATTATAATATTATTTTATTTTTATTAAATAGAACCGCCCGTGATATAATTGGAAAGAGAGAGATTTTAGTTAGAAACGTGTTTTGATTTAAAAGGGTAATTGTCCGTGATATAATTGGAAAAAAAGAATTTTTAGTTAAAAAAAAGAGAAAATGTAATGTGTTTTGGCTAAAAAGGATAATTAATTAGTTAATTGTAATTATAATTTAATCATGTTCCTAAAAAATGAAATTATTTAGTTATTAAAAAATAAAATAGATAATATGTTTAATCTGAAAAGGAAATTGATTAGTTAGTAGGATGAGTTTTATTTGTAATTAAGTAATGGTAAATTAGTAATAATGGGAAAAAAAGAGTTTTTAGTTAAAGAAAAGACAAAAGGTTACGTGTTTTGATTGGAAAAGGTAATTAATTAGTTAATAGCAATTATAATTTAATTATGTTATCTTATTTTTAAAAGGGAGAAATTTTAGTTAGATAAAATATATAAATATTGTACTTTACTTGAAAAAAGAAATTATTTGAAATTATTTAGTTATTAAAAAATAAAATAGATAATATGTTTAATCTGAAAAGGAAATTGATTAGTTAGTAGAATGGGTTTTATTTGTAACTAGTCTATAAAGCCGCGCTTCGCTGCGGCATTACAATATTTTTAAAAAAATTCAATACATTTACGTTATATTATAATATTAATATTAATTTTTAATAATTAAATAATCTTCTCTAATTAATCGATTTCTTGTTAAACATGATTTTTTCGATTGAGCCGCTCTCTCGTTAAAACCGAAATCCCAACTTTAACATATATTATAAAAACTTATATAATAATTTTTATCCATAAAATTGAAACGTAAAAATAAAAAAAATTATGACATTAGTATCAAATTCTAATAGCTAATATAATCTTTTCTAGTGAGCCGTCATCCCGTTAAATACGTTTCGAGCCGCTCTTATTTGGAATCGAAATTCCAATTTTTATATTCTTTAAACTCACACCTTCCGCATGGGAATGTCATTATGTTATGTTAACATATCAAAAAAAAAATTAAATACGAAGACTTTTCGTTACGGGAATAATATCAAATTTATGAATATATTTTTCTAATGCAAATATAATTAACTTGTATAAAAAAGTTAAAATAAAGGATTTCTAAGAAAAAAATATATAGTTATAAAAAAGTGTATAAGATGTCTCCATCGTCCTCGTATTCTACTTCAAATGATTTTATTATATGTATTCCTTATCTATTCAAACATTTTTTTTACGGTCTTCTCTAATGAACAGCTTTCTCGTCTAACACGGTTGTTACTATTGATCCTTGATCCGCTCTTTTGTTAAAATCAAAAACCTAACTTTTACATATATCACTTGTATGATAATGTTTATCCATAAAAATCAAATCCTAAAAATAAAATAAAATTTATAACGCCAATATGATATTTTAATAGTTAATACAATCTTTTATAGTGAGTCTTCTTCTCGTTAAACACGTTTCGAGCCGCTCTCATTTGGGATAGAAATTCCAAGTTCATTACATATTATTGATGATACTTATTTTACACAACAATTACTCCTTAATATCAAAACCTAAAAAATAGAGCGAATTCCATTTTATAATTATTCTAGACTTTCTAAAAATTATGGGGTTTTAGAAAATGAAAACACATCTTATTTTCTCTTTATATTATAGATAATCCTGTTTTTATTTAGGATCCCTACATGACAATGTTCTTTTATTATGTTAATACATAAATTATTTTCTTTTTAAAAATGATGACTTGTTTATGACAATAGTATTGGATTTATGAATAAATTTTCCTAATAGAAGTATAATTAACTTTTATAAAAAGTATAATTTAAGAAGATCGTACTTTGTATATAATATTTAATTATATACCCTATATATTCAAACACCTATTTTACTTCTAATCAAACTTTTATTTATATGTTTTTTCTATAAATTCGAATTCTTATTCTCTATAAATTCGAACTCCTATTCTACTTCAAATAGAATTTTTAAGCATATGCGTTTTAAAAACTTATTCTACTTCCAATAGAACTTCTAATCATATGTCTTCCCTATAAATTCGAACTCTTCTCCTCTATAAATTCGAACACATATTCTACTTCTAATATTTTAATGATATTTTTCAACTTCTAATAGAACTTTTATTTATATGTTTTTTCTATAAGTTCGAATTCTTATTCTCTATAAATTCGAACTCCTATTCTACTTCCAATAGAACTTTTAATCATATGCATTATAAATACTTATTCTACTTGCAATAGAACTTCTAATCATATGTCTTACCTATAAATTCGAACTATTCTTCTCCATAAATTTGAATTGGAACACTTATTTTTACATTTATTAGTGTTTAAAATTCTAAAATTCTAGAAAATTAGAAAAATAGATTGATACGATCTCAGAGCGCCACCTAAACTCCCGCGTATCCTCCTTTATATATATATATTGATTAAAAATGGGTAAATTAGTAATAATTGGGAAAAAAGAGTTTTTAGTTAACGTAAACACAAAAGGTAGCGTGTTTTGACTAAAAAAGGTAATTAATTAGTTAATAGTAATTTTAATTTAATTATGTTATCTTATTGAATAAAATTGCTCATAATATTTTTTAAAAGGGGAAATTTTAGTTGGATAAAATATAAAAGATATTGTACTTTACTTGGAAAAAGAAATTATTTAGTTTTGAAAAATAGAAAAGGTAATATATTTAACCTAAAAAAAATTGATTAGTAAAGGAGAAATTTTAGTTAGATAAAATATAAAACATATTGTATTTTACCTGAAAAAGGAAATTATTTAGTTATTGAAAAATAAAATAGATAATATGTTTAATCTGAAAAAGGAAATTGATTAGTTAGTAGGATGAGTTTTATTTTTAATTAAGTAAGGGTAAATTATTAAAATCAACAGGTACCGACCAACCAAACTTTAAACTTTTAATATTTCGGCTTTTATATAATAGTACTAGCTTATAACCCGTGCGAAGCACGGGTTTCTTTTGATAGGTTATAAATTTTATTTAACATTATAATTATGTTTTTATATAATCCTTATTTTTAATAATTTTTTAATTTTAATTTAATATAAATTTATATAATGAAATGCATGGTTTTAAATTTATTTTGTAAAATTCTAAATTAAAAATGTCGTTGACGGGTTCGAACTTTGAATTTTTAGTAAATTAATTTAATCATATAATATATCTTATTATTAGATCTAACGATTGTTATTTATTAATAAAAATAATGGTTTGTATATATGGTGAGATATTTTTGGGTGTATATTAGTGATCTCAAGATTAATTTTAAATTAAAAAGTACTCCATGTTTTAATTACAAAAATTACTACTAAAAATAATTACGGAAAGATATGGTGTGATATTTTGGATATATATTAATTATTGTAATATTAGTTTTAAATTAAATGGTAAAGTGTTTTAATTAGAAGTAAAATCTTTAGAAAAAATGAATAATTGAGTTGTTGGAGCAGAAAAAAGAGTCCAAGTAGAAGTGGATGAAGGAATTTTAATCAGAATATAATTACGTTAACATTAGTAATTAGTTTTTTGAGTTGTTTTTGTAATTTAATTATTTATTTTAATAATTAGGATAACCAAACCGAAAACCAAAACTTAGGATAACCAAACCGAAACCAAAACTTTCAATGTTTCGGCTTTAATATAATAGTATAGATAGATATGTTATTGAGGAAAATCGAATCTTGAACTTTTAGGAATAGTTTATAAAATGATATAAATGTTAATAATAATATCTTGTTGACGGAATACGAACCTTGAACCTATAAAAGTATGTACATATTATAAAAAAAATATTCTTATAGCATTATATCCAACAATTTTCATTAATCAATCTCAAAATCTAACAACTATTAAGTGTATCAAAAAAAGTACACCAAATCACCAACCAAATACAGTATAACCTCGATAAATGAATGTTCCGATAAATGAATAACCTCAACAAATGAATAATATTTTTCAATCCCGACTTGGGCAAATGAGCTTAATGAATAACCTCGTTAAATGCATTAACGAATAAAAAAAATAAGTCTCTATAGATTTAAATACAAATGAATAATCACTATCATTCGAATAATAAATATAAATATATGAATACATTTAATCAAATTTGATACTTTTAATACACATTAATAAATCATATCTTCTCGAAAAATGCTTCTAAAGTTGATTATGAGTGACTTTGTAAATATCTTACCTTTTAATATTTTACACAGTGGTCTTGGTATTGGTACTATGCAGTGCACTTAGTAAATATACATGGTTGTACCTATTCCATGCATATTGTACATGCATGTAAAACTAATTTAGAATGTTAGAAAAATGAATGTAGTTTAGCATCACATAGATATTATAAGCCCATAATAAATTTTAGGTACATTTGAAAATAAAATGTATTAAAAAAATTATAAAAAAACTAAAAATAATATCTAAATAAATAAATATTCATTTATCGATAAATAAATAAAATATTCATTAATCGATAAATAAATAATCTCTCTAGAAGAATATATATTTTGGGTCCAAGGTATTCATTTAACGAGGTTCTACTGGAGAAGCTAATTTACTTAAAATATTATAGTATAGATAGAAGCCTCATCCACAAAATAAGCTGCATTAATGATAATAAGCTTATTAATTGATAATAAGCTTATTAATGAAATCATTAACTTATATATACTGAAGACCCAAAAAGCAGGTTTGAAAGTCAACCGCCTTTAGCCACCGCCTACTCCGTTCGATCCGCCCTTCTTCTCCATTTCAATTCCCCTTCCTCCCATCAATCCCCCTCTGACCCTTCACCCACCATTCTAAATCCCCTTTTCTTTTCTTTTTTTTTTTTCAATAAAAATCGAGATTTAGCCCAAAAAATCGAACCATGTTCTGCAACTTAATTCTTAGATCTACTTCGGTTTTGTTCTCGATTTCACAAATAAAAATTATCCTTGGATTCAATTTCTCCTCCTTTACTTCATACCAATATTTGGGGTGATTCCGAGGACTTTGAATTTTTGGTGTTTCGTCTGGCCTTTTTGGCTTGGTACTAGTATGTTAGTCGTTAGTTGTTGTTTTGTGTTCCTGAGAATGATTTGGTTGGTGGTTTTGGAGATCTGGAGTTCCTGCGTCAATGACACTTTCGGCAAGTTTATAGCTGGTTTCCGGCAAGTAGATAGCCGAGGTACGTCTGGAATTGTAGCAAAAATCGTCACCGTTCACAAAAAATAGTTGTTCATAAATTGAGGACTTTGTCTTCTGAACATTGCACTATCCACGGAATTATTGTGAAGGTCAATTGTGAAGTTACTATTTTCAGGGATGATGTAGGCTGGATTGTTCGAGCGGCCTTCAAAGTCATTTTTATTTTCAAGAATCTTTGTATTCAGATTCTATGTGTTAAACGATCCGGAAACAATGCGACTATTTATTTAGTCTGTTTATTTGTTTTTCAACCAGGTTGTATGTTCAGATGGGGAGTTGTCCCGACTGAGCCTCTTTTATGTTATTAATGGAATACTCTTTTCTTTTTGGCAAAAAAAAATATTTAATATCAATATTTTTTATGTGTAATCGAAATAAGCTGGCTTCAATAGGACCAGACAAACAGCTTTAAAGTCTCATCCGCGATTAATTACTGTGTATCCGCCATGTTAAGCTGCATATTATACAATGTTTGTTACTAATACCACAACCAGATTGGCAATTTAGCGACTGCAATATACATTTTCCATGATTCCTCTCACACGACAACACAATTATACATTTTCTTTAAGACCCTCATACACTCATACAGTTAAACCTTGATAAATGAATACGCTCAGGATTGGAAAATTTTATTCATTAATCGAGATTATTCATTTATCGAGATCAAAAATACACTATCTCTATTATGTCGGGACCAGAAAAAATTATTCATTTAATGAGGTTATTCATTTGGCGAATATTCATTTATCGAACTTCTATTGTATTCGCATAAAATGTTGTAGTAGACGCCTGTAACATCCACGGATATCATAATTACAATGCCCATCACTGGGCTGTACGTACAAATATATATTAGCTTTTAACAAATACTGCATTAACACTTGATAGTTTAATAGCGCAAGCAGGCATCTGATATTTTTTTACTTATTTTCTTGCAACAGTAGCCAAAAATAGTACCCAAAATGTAAAGGCAAAAGCATAAGTGGTCAAGTAATGAAATGCCAATTACAATAACGACTGAGTGGATCGCTTCCACCTTCCTAGCTTCTCCCTCCCCTGTAACAAGAATAAGCTCTTTCAGAAAGAAAGGAAGTAAAAATAATTTAATCCTCTCAAATTTAACTTGTTGATGGTGCATGGTGCAAATAGTTTATTGTGTTTTGTAATCGAAAGAGTAGTTATAGTAACTAAAATGTGAAATTAGGGATAGACTAAAATGCAAAACAAATCCTTTTGCATGTCCTTGAACTTGAAAGGGGGTGTGTCTGTCAGTGTATCGGATTCGGATCGACTTAAATCCAAATCCATTTATTTTATCGGATGGTATTCAAATCGGACCAGTGTCGGATTTTTTATTGGCCAATCCATATAATTTTATCTTAAATTAAAAACCTTCTAAAGTTTAAAATAATTCCTAAAATAGAAACAATATAGCTAATTATCGTCTAAAGTTTAAAATGCAAACTCTAACAGAATATTAGAAGTTTAAAAACGACTACAAATTTAAAGCCTTTCTAGAATAACAATGAATAAAAACAATGATGTTTCATAAACTAGCCCGAATAAGTCAGCAAGGATGCTTCATGATTCAGGATTGTAGGATTCAGAATCAGGATTGTGGAAGGACTAGAATGAAAACATCATTAGCAATTAAAATGGGTACCAAGTCACATAGACTCATTATTAGAATTTTGAAAATAATTTTAGTTTAATATAATACATTATACAAAACATAAATAATATGATATAAAATATAACATATAATCGGATCGGGTCATAAACGGATCAAATCACCCTAAATCCATATCCGATCCATTTATTATCAGATTTTTCCATTGTTCTAAAAAGCGGATTAAGCGGCCGCTTAAGCGGCCGCCTAGGCGGAATCGGACTATAAAACGCTTCCATTTTGTACTAATCGGGTGATTAAGCGTTTTTGAAGATTAAGCGGCCTATTAAGTGGATTAGGCGGCTATTAAGCGGATTAAGCGGATTAAGCGGTCAAAGAGATGTTGACCTGCTAATTTTTTAATTTTGAATATATTAATATTTATTATAATATAAATATAACTATATTAAAATAATAAAATATTTCATTTTTATGAGGAACATTTTATGTTTAGATTTTTATTCCTTAATTATTGTATAATTTTAATTCACATATAGTAATATTATATTTAAAAATTTAAAAATATATATATTATTAATCCGCTTAATGACCCTCTTAAAATTCCGCTTAAGCATCCGCTTAACCGCTTAAGCGCTAGAAGGTCCTCTCACCGCTTAGAACCGCTTTCCGCTTTTTATAACACTGGATTTTTCTAATCAGATTGGATATTCTTTTAGCAAATCCATATCCGTTAAAAGGTTTCGGATCGGATCGAATCTCCGGTCCATTGACAGGCCTAAAAGGGGGAAACTACAAAAAGTCGAAAACTAACAGAAATCTGCACCCAATCTAATTTTCTGTCAGAATGTAACCAATGTAGTAGATTTAAGGGAGAAAAAACAATTTGATCTACTTTAGCAGATCCATGCTTTACAAAATTAATTTTGAAAGGCAAGGATTTGGTTAATTGATACAACCTAAATCTAAAGGGCTATTTGCATTAAAGATCATACATTAATATGACACTATTAATATTTTACCACAAGTAAACTGGAAATTCAATGCAAATGATCATCTCATCTTAAAATATAGGATTCGACTGTGAACATTACATGTCCTTATTTATTGGTCCAGCAAGTACTCTATGAATGTGCGTATTGCATCACGTCCTACAATACAAAACATGATGCATGCGATACTCTTTATTTTGAAATTGCACAGGAGTCCAATTGAGCTACGAGGTGCATTCTGAACATCATTTAGTTTGAGCTAACATAGTACCCTACCATATCAAATATATACCTGTGCAGACTGCGCAGTTTACTGACAAATAGAGTGGCATGCAAGGAAACAGGACTTAGGTTTTAGGATGCCAAAGGGACCATAAAACTTCTGTGTGATCTATTAACTCTTCCAAAACTCAACTTACTAAATGCAAATCAAAGATAATGATTTTCATTAAAATAGTCGATATGCTGATAAAGACGATAACTGATACATTCATAAACTACTAATGAAGGTGTTACCACGGCACTTCAGATAAATTTAACTTTTTGGTTTAAAAAGCTTATGACAAAGACAGCATAATTGATTACTGAGATTCACATACCTGGCGAGGTCCAATAGCCAACTCATTTTCCAGAATAGATATTGCTCTAAATCCCAGGGGATGAAGCACTTCTTCATAACTATGCACATCACGATACACAGTAAGATGTCATCAGCATGTGCAACCTGATACTGGTTAACGTCAAGGAAAATTGAAATCTGATATTAAAGTTAATGATCAAGAATTACTCTGCAACAGATACTTTATACGGGGGTCCACCGACGTGATCGCTGATCTGCCAAAAAGGCAAAGAAAAGAATGAGTTAAGATATGGGCCAACTTGAACTCCCTTCATAACAGAGGAGGGCTCAGAGTTAAAAAAAACAAGTAGGTATAGACTCTTTTTTTCATTCGTGCATTTATTTTTTGCAAGACAGAAACAATGTAGTACTAAAGTCTAAAAGTCTCTGTAATATAGATGTGCTTGGATATACAAGAGGTTTAAGAATTGTACCGGGAACATCAATGTTATAAGCTCTCCATTTGGTTTCAGAAGATCTTGAATCCGGCTTGCCCAAGCTGATCTCATGTCTGGTTCAATAGCACAGAAAAACCTGCAACCTTACCCTTGAAAATGTCAAAAACTAACATCACAATCCTGATATTATAGATCAACTTAGATCATTTTTTGACTTACGTGTAGTCAAAAACGAGATCAAATAACTCGGTTGGTTGCCAGGTGAAGAAGTCCGTCTTTAGGAATGTGTGATAATTGGCACTGGAAGGAGATGAAGACAACTGTCCTGATGTTCAGATTACAAATAGCATTTCCCATTAAGTAATGTAACCGGTGTAAAAAACATAACAATGCAAGATTACTTACCCAGGTCCCAAAATTTCTTTTTTAAATAAGATGAGCATTGCCTCTTAAATATTGTCTATGATGAAAATTTGTGTTCTAGCAATATTTGTGTAAGCATGAGGTAGTATATAGTACACGATGGGGCCTGCCGCATTCACATACATCGCTAAAAATTTGTTATCTGCCAAAAATCAATATCTATGTAGTGATTATCAAAACTGACATTAACAAACATTACTAAGTACTAACAATTTGTAATTTGCCAAATATCAATATCTATGTAGTGATTATTAAAGTTGACTATATAATAGATGTAATACGTATTATTGTATAGAAAACTGGCTAACAATTTTTTAAAGGAGGAAAACTTGTTTTCCCTGTTCTAATCCTCTATAACACATAATGCAAAATCAAAAATTCAAATTTATATCTCAGAGATAATAATATTGGGAAAAATATCAAAGTCCTCATTTTCTACTTAACAATGTATCAATGTCATCATCAAAGAAATTCTTGACTCACTTAAGTCACTAACTACTTAAAAAAGTACACGCCGTCAGAGTCAAAGCCTTTTGTAGTCAAACTAAACGTTTTCTGTCAAGAAGTCCGTTAATTGCTGACTAGAATCCACGTTGGTTGTTGACAGGGCATGCCAATTAGGATGACCTAACATATTACATATTACATACAATAACATAACATAATCAGACACAAATAATAGCATCCTCTAGCTGATAGCCCCATCTCCCCAACTCTCATCGATATCTCCAACCCCTATAAATTACAAACAGAACATCAGCCGTCCGTTACTCAGATCCAACTTGACGGGCCTTTCCTTATAAGCCTCCCCCCTCTCCTCCCAAACGGTGGTTACGCGTCGAAGGCCAAAGTCGCCATCGATTATCATTGAACGCTCAGGCTGAGTTGATTACTGTGGTGCCGGCGTTGTTTTCGCGGTTCGATTCGGTTACGAAGCTCGCGTTACGATGTGATCGGAGATCTAAGAGTGTTAATGATGAGACGTTGACTTTGATTTCGATGAGGTGTCCTAATTTGACCAGATTGAAGTTGAGAGGGTGTCGAGAGTTGACCGATGTGGGAATGACTAATTTCGCTATGCACACCAAGTGTTTGAAGAAATTCTCCTGTGGATCTTGTATGTTCGGAGCCAAAGGGATGAATGCGGTGCTTAATCATTGTTCGTTTCTCGAGGATTAATGATGGTGGAGGGGCTGAGCCTATTGGGCCTGGTGTGGCGGGGGGTTCGTTGAAATCCATTTGTTTGAAGGAGCTTTATAATGGCCAGTTTTTTGGTCCGCTTATTGTCGGATCAAAGAATTTGAAGTCTTTGAAGTTGTTGAGGTGCTTAGGGGATTGGGATAGTTTGTTGGAAATGGTTGCTAATAAGAAGAATAATTTGGTTGAAGTTCATTTGGAGAGGTTGCAAGTGAGTGATATTGGGCTTTCTGCGTTGTCGAATTGTCCCGAATTGGAGATTTTGCATATTGTGAAGACGCCGGATTGTACGAATGCTGGGGTTGTTTCTGTGGCGGAGAATTGTAAGTTGATGAGGAAGCTACATATTGATGGGTGGAGGACGAATAGGATTGGTGACGAAGGGTTGCTTGCGATTGCTAATCATAGTGCTAGACTTCAGGAGTTGGTTTTGATTGGTGTTAATCCTAGTTCTGCTAGTTTGGAGGCGATTGCTTCGAATTGTCAAAGTGATGAGGAGGTACAACCAAGGAGGAGTGACAGGCTTTGGAGGAAGACTAAGTTCAAGTTCAAAAACACTCAAGACACTGCCATTTCTTTGGATGATGATGAAGCCTGATCTGCTTATCTAATTTTCAGTGTCAACTTGTTTTACTAATATGCTTATGTAGCACTTAGCATGAACTTGTCGGTCATGAAGGTGCAGGTTTAACTTATGTAATTTGTGGCAACATAGTAAAGGAGATAGCCTTTTAAATGGAAGATAGCCAGGTCACAGTCCAGGTGTGCAAGCTAGCCGTTGACTGTTAAATGGATTATTGACTCTGACGGCGTGTACTTTTTTAAGTAGTTAGTGACTTAAGTGAGTCAAGAATTTCTTTGATGATGACATTGATACATTGTTAAGTAGAAAATGAGGACTTTGATATTTTTCCCTAATAATATTAAAAGTCAAATATGTAAAACAATACAATTTGTTACACACAACTACTGAGCATGCATGTATACGGAAATTGAATGAAAGACTTGAATTTAGAAACCTTATCTTATTTATAAATTAATTTCAAATTTTTGTAAAGATGTCCAAGTTCATATCCTAGAAAGGTGTTAAGCAACTAACCTATAAAATCCACATAACACCCCATCAATGATGCATTTGAATAATCCCTAAACCTAAAACTTATATTGCAGACCCCATGAATATAATTGCATTTGTGAAGTGTTGAGCACATGAAAGACTTCTAAATTTACTGCTCACCTAATCCATTCTATCTATTATATGTTAACATGGCTTTTCCACCTATTTAGTAATTTACTATAATATCCCTAAAATACTTATAATGTTAAAAAATAATGACTTCCAAGGATTTCAACCCATGACCTTCATGTACTAAAGTTTTATGTTTGCATGTATTACCACTACACTAGAGCATTTGATGACACATCTTTTCAAATCAATGATTGCATACATAGACAATCCATTTGCTATTTTTTTTTTTTTTAATATGACCTCCATGTACCAAAGTTTTTATGTTCACATGTATTAGTACTAAACTAGAACATTTAATGATCCATTTCTTATAATCAATATAATTGTATACGTAGACAATTCACTTGCTAATTTTTTTTAATATTTATTTTCAAATTTATTCATAATAAAATTAATTAAAATGATAAGAACATGTAAACTATTTTTAATTGAATGAATAACTGATTGAATGTACGTGTATTTGATATAAAATTTTAAATATATAATTCACATGGTACACGAAATAACATAAATTTTAATTTTAATTTCTGATACATGTATATTAATATTTTTATCAAAACACCAATTATAATATTTATTTATGTTTGTTACGTGGTACACGTATGAATGAGCATTTCACCATATCTATCCGAACTGGTTCCCTTCCCGTTTGGATTATGGATTCGGAAAATTTTTCGGGTCAACATGAAATATTATAGAATAAAAATTCGTGCGAAGGAAATGGGCTCGGGGATTAAGGTATCCCAGCACGATCCCCGACTGATTATCATATTTAGAAAAAAATATTTTTAAAACATATATTTACCAGATTATTAAAGAGACTGAAAGTATGTGTATTTAATATAAAATTTTAAATAAATAGGCCTCGAATTCACATGATACATGAAATAAGATAAATTCAAATTTTGGTTTATAGTACGTGTATATTAGTTTTATTTTGTAAAATTATAAATTATATTAGTTGTCTATGTTTGTTATTCTCATAACAAATGAAACTAATTCACGTGAGACACGTATGGATAAGCATTTCATCCTGTGATCTCGATCTGATCCCTTTCCCGTTTTTCTTAGGTATTCGATAAATTTTTCGGGACACCATGAAATATTATATAAAAAAAATCGGAGGAAGGGAACGGCCTCAGGGAAGGTAACCCAGTCTGATCCCTGTTTTCGGTCCCTAAATGATTATCATATTTATGAAAAATAATTTTTTGAAATATATGTTTACTAGATTATTAAAAATAATATAATTCAAAAATTCAAAATTTTTATAAACTTAGAATTTCTGATATAAAATTTAACAAAATAAAATTTAATTTTAATACTATATTTCATCTTTTTTTATTAAAAAAATTAATTCAAATCGCTATTTATAATATAATAATAATTTTATCATGATTTATCAAATTAATTTTATTATCCGATATATTCAAGAATATATACATTTTAAATAAAAAAATTAAGTATCTCCCATTTTTTGTGGGGATCCTCGTTCCCCGTTCGTGGTAAAAATCATGTAGCAAAATAATCCTCATTCGGGAATCGATACGGGTTCAACGATTATATTCAAAATTTTAATTTAAAAAATTAAAATCCACGATTTTTCGCGGGAATCCCTATTTCCGTTTCGTGGCAGATATCTAGGAACATAATGATCCTCGTTCGGAAACCGGGACGGGTTCAATGATTATGTTCGAATTCGGGGAGTGTGACGGGTATAACACTACTCGGCCCTGAATTGACCGACCTGATGCACATCCCCAAGTATACATACAACGTGAATTCGTTTATTGTTAAATTTGGACATCTAGATATGAAATACACTCAACTAAGTACCAGTAAAAGAATAGGTACATCAATTTTTTTATCAACTTAAAAAAAACGATAATACAACTAAATTGGGTACATTAAAATTTTAATCCAATTTGTTGACAAATATTAAAAGAGTTTAATTGAAATTCAAAAAAAATAATGTTAACAAAATAACATTCAAAAAACGTATACATGTTTAATGTGTGAGAGATATGACAATTAACTATTTTATTATAATAACACATATTCAGCTCGTAAAGATAACAATAGTAATTTTATATAAACATGGAAACGCGGGTCGATGAGACGTTGTCAAAGATTAATGGGAAATGATTGGAGAGGGAAAAGACGAACAAACTTAAGATTGTTAAAGATGAAAGAGAGGTGGTGGGGCAAGATAAATGTGCATATATGATGTCGTTAGAGGAAAGAGCGGATCTTAGAGGTATAATGAGGTGGCTGGATAGTGATCGAAAAAAGGCCGAAGTGAGAGTGCACATGATCAATAATAAATTGGAGTAGATATGAGGTAGACATATGAGTAGAAGAGAAAATAGATATTCAAAAATGTTGTGGCTAAGATTGAAAGTAGTTAAAAGAACTACTATCGTGGTAATTCTTTTAGAATTTTACTGAAAAACAAACTAAAGGACACTATTATCGTGGTAATACTTGATAACTAACGATTAACTCTTCTTGTATACCAATATTTTCGGTTATCCATCTCACATTTAACAATCATCACTATAAATATGATCCTCGAAATTTAGAGTGTGCTAATAATTTGAATTTAGAACGATTATTAACAATTGAATCTTAGTAAACCGTTGCACGTGAAAGGTAAAACACACTGACAAGAGGAAATAACGAACTCCATCGCAAATTTGAAAAATATTAGTTAGTGGGATGGATTTTATTTGTAATTGAGTAAGGGTAAATAAGTAAAATCAACAGGTACCATACCGACCGACCGACCAACCAAACTTTTAATGTTTCGGCTTTTATATAATAGTATAGATTTTACTTGAATGGCTATAATATGTTGATTACTAAATTAATACAAAAAATGATAAATAAAGTGTATAACATATTTTTACTCGATATCAGTATAATATTCGATTTTATCTTAATTATTTTTACATTATATCGGTTAATCCTATTAGCATCGGGTAATTTATAGATTGACTAATAAAAAGATTAAAATACCCATCGGTGTAAAGCAAGTCATGGTATCTAAGGTTGCCGAAAATTGAAGGGGCATAGTAGTGGATGTTGGTGAAGGTTGAGATGTAAATTAGATTTGAACGTGCGGTTATGATTAGTTTTCGATTCTCATATCTGTAAATTACGTAGTGTTTAATCATTCCAAGTTATGTTTTTAAAATCGTTAGATGTGATTGTATTGTTATGATCATATTTGAAATTCAGGTAAGAAATTTGAGTTATTACTTGTGTCCATAAAAAATATCACACTAGTGATGTATAGTGTTTCAAAAATTAAAAATTGTTTATTCAAAAAAATCAAAACAACAATATTTTATGAATTTAAATGGTGCCCGTGCTTTGCACGGGCTTTCATGCTAGTTACATATTACTAGGAAACAAGAAGTACAATAACAAACTGTTTGTTCAAGTTATGTGGCTACAAAATTAAGAATTTTGAGTTAAGATTACTTGTTAAATTAGTAAATTTGATAGATCTGGTTTCAGTTTGCATCAAAAAGCTCTCAAATTTACATACTTCCTAGAGATATAGAGTCTACCTAAATAAAAGAAACAATCAGCTGTTACCTTGGTAGCTATCTCAATTGCACTTTCTGATATATCCAATCCAACAACATAACGATCAGGAGATGCAATTGCTATAACATCATGCCCCTGCCAAATTTGACAATATTCGTGAGAATGACCCAACATAGAAGAGGATAATACTATCTGTCGTATAAGTTGCAACACTGCTATATCACAATGATAAATCGGATAATGATGTTGATCTCTCTTATGAATATACAGAACTCCCACCTAGTTTAAACCAAAGTAAACTTCAAAAAGCCAATACATTTCTTTTGAATTGACTACAGATGTTTCTGTTTGGTAAAACACGACTTTTAGGTACCAAGAGACTCATAATAAATCTAGTAAAACGCTTGAAGAGTTCAGCAAAACCCTGGATCCGAAGCAAACTACATTGATGCTGATAATTGGCAGCTCAAATCCATCTCTGAAATTTATATTGAAAGAGCACTTTAGCTTTTATAATTGATATTTTTGTTATTCTTAGTAGCTCAATCCAAACTCCAATGCGCTTTTAGTCTCCAAGCACTACATAAAATGGAGCTGGAAATGGATATTGTTAAGCAAGAAAAGATGGCTAGTTTTTGTCTAACAAGGCACATTATAATCAATCAGTAGTTGGTAAATGATAAGGCAACTTAAGTCAATACAAACGCCTCAATCTTATCCTCATTCCTTATGAATTATGATTCTCATTCCCAATGTGGCAATAAGATGTCTGTAATTACTAAAATGAGAAAAGATAGATAATTGGGGGTAAAAAAAATGTTAACATAGAAGATGCTATATATACAATAAACAAACTCCAGTACTAATGAGCAATACATAGTTTAACTTAAATATTAAACAGAAATAGAGAGCATACACTGCCACAACCAGGAAGCAAAACCCTGCCTTTAGGTAGAGAAGCCGTTTGGAGAAGATGCAAGAGAATAGGGGTGGGTTGTCCTAAATCCCACGGAGTAACTCCTTGTCTCCAGCTTTTCTCCCAACCATCTGGATACGAACCACGGCTTATCATTGTACAATACTTGAAACTAGCCAACAAATGTAATCCTACTACAACAATTGTATCATACATACACAATACACAATAAGGTGACAATTTGAGGTGAAATACATACAAGTGGATAAATAAAATATTAAATGAACAAGTTATGTGGGATGGGATGATGTTCAGGTCATCCAATCGTAAATTTCTACAGTAATAATTATTTAGAGGTGAGTGAGACATTGGTACCCCTATGACATAGTAGTATAAATTAGAAAAAACATAGAGTAAATATCATATAAGAAGCACATCAACTGGTTGCAATGGATACCTCTCCCATATATCTCCTACTGCCGGTGACTGACCAGATTATATAGTTTGTGTTTAGTAATATTGAAAAAATCCCATAAACTGGAAAATCGTGATCAACATCTAAAACCATACCAACACAATCAATATATCATTGATTTACGAAACCAAATACAAAATCTCAACTCAGTAGATTAAAATTTAACAAATTAAAAGAGAAAATAAAAGCATGAATTAAGATATGTAAAATAACAATTGTATGAATGAATCAAAAGCAAAGGGAGAGAGAGGGAGAGTTGTAGTGTACCAGAAGAATGAGAGTGTACGATTTGGCGGAGCTCATCAACCCCTTTGTTTGATTTCATACTCCTCTTAATAATTACTGCTGCTTCTTTCCTTTGAATAAAATTATAGTAGTAACTATTATTACTCCTCACATTTATTATTCCTCTTTTTCTCCACAAGCTTGAAACTAACATATTCAACATCCTCCTACTCAATTCTCTTTTTTTATTTATTACAGTACTACCAAAGAAGCAAGTTGAAGGCTAATTTTGCTGTGTGCTTTCTTTTTTACATAAACTAAACTTAGCTTACTCAGTTATAATATCACTCAAGGTGGTGTCTGAGGAGGGTAGCTGTACGCAGACCATGCCCCTATACAATAGGGAGGCTGTTTCCGAAGGACCCCCGGCCGTTACAAATACAGAAAGGAAATCTAATACAAACTAAGAAACTCACGCACACGCAGGAGTCGAACCCCTGACCTCCTTCAAAGGAGGCCAGTGGCTCAACCACAGCACCAACATGTTGTGTGCTTTCTTTTTTACATGTTCTATTTATTACTTCCTTTTCTTATATTTTTTTTTATTAATAGGAGTATGTCTCAATTTAAAAATATATTTCATACATAATTATATTTATAAATATATCTCATTTTCAAAAATTTTAATTTAATCATGATTAATTTCACCACTTCACATCTTTAAATGATATATATAACCTTTTTTCTAAATAATGATTTTCCGCACATGCTTGAACAATTATAATCGATTTCAAAAGACAACAGCAGACGGCATTCATCTACTTGATTCTTCATGAAAATCTTTAGATATCGCCGTCTTCAGCACTAAAACTATGAGGATCGTCTGAATTGCATTTTGTTTGGAGTGTTGTAAACTGATAAGCATCACTCTGTTGTTTAGTTGGCCTGGTAGGTGCTGTCGTGCTGGACTTGCTTATATTGATAGGACATCTATAGTGTAGATAGTGTGTAGATGGTCTATACTAATTCCTATTCTGCCTAGCCAGTAGCTTAAGGACTTGCCACGCTAAAATGTGAACAAAGTCAAAATTTTAAACACATCATCGATACCAGACTTTAGCACGGTTTCAAAAAAAGAAAATTGAAATCAGCACTGTATTGCAAGAAACTGGGATGGAACATTGTTGCATCATTTCTTTAAAATCTAGAACAAGTGAAGAAAGTCCAAAAATCTCCTTAAAAAAATCAAAAGCATGGATCACAAACAATTTTTTCATTTTTAGAACCTAATTGGCCAGTGATTGTATGAGATCTCTACAAACCTAATTTCTATTTTATCGGGCTTTTCAAAAACGGACCGAGCCGGACTTTATCTAAAATAGATGCTCGTTTTAGGCCCTCGAGCTGGGCCGGATCGGTCCGGGCACGGGCCGGGCTTTCATAAGGATTTTTTTTTTAATTTATAAATACGTAATTTTGCCTTTTATTACAAATCTAATATATTAATATACAGAAAAAGAAAATCTTTACAAAAGAAACAATCTCTAACCCCTGAACTTCTAGATTCTAGAAATTTTTTATAAAAGAAATAAACTCTAAAGAGTTACACCCCTGAACAATAGCTCAGCAACATATTAAAAGCATAGCAGTAATCTGCATTTGGTGAAACCCTTTTTGTAAAACTGTACAAGACAGCTATTGTCATAATACTCCATATCTGAAATCATTTCCTTTACCGGAAAATAAATAAACCTACTACTCTCACAATAATTCAGTAATTCGAAATTATATCCTTCTCAAAAAATATTTGAAAATGGTACTATCATATTACTTAAATAACTGAATTCCATCTTTATTCAAAAGATATTTGAAAATTATCCTTACCGTAACAATTCATAAAACAGCATGCATCCCTTTTTAAAACATTTGAAGATATTCACCCTTATCTGGAATTAATAAAAAATCTGGATGCAAAACCCCTTTCTGGGTAGAAGCAATCTGCAGTCTAGATACTGCAAGATGAGAGTCGCCGTGACACTATCAGTAACTCAGCACTCAGGCTGTCGTTACAGTGACTGGGCCATACTCCGTATATAGGAGAATATAAATGAACTATGTATTGGGAGTTATACGCGTGCCCCATGCTCGATGATCAATCGTTGGCACATAGGGTTCATCTTTGATCAAATTTTTCTACATGTAGAGGACGGATCCGGTTTCACGAGCTTCTCTGATTTGCCCTGATCGCATATGGGCCGTGGCTGGACGAGACGCTACCTTCGCCACTTACGCCGTTCTCCTAGTTCTTTTCATGAAATCTGTTGCCCTGGAACTGAAATGAATTCAAGTCCCCCGGGTAAATACCCGTTCACAGATCTTACTCGTATCCACTGATTACTCCCGAAGTTAACCGATAAGCATGTTGGCCTCTAGCCCTCAAAGTCATATGGAGCAACGAAATGTCCTCATAAAATCAATACTGAAATCTTCATACTCGTTTGATGAGTCGGAAACCCTAGTTCAATAAGGCTGTAATCCCCGAAATATTTCTAAGTTATTAGCGAAGGGAGAAAACAATTATTAGCTCCCGAAACATTGGATTCCCAATTTTTGATAAGTTTAAAGATGTTTGGATACGCTTTAAAGAGAAAGTATAATTGTGAATAAATATTTGGGAACCCTTATCATTTTCAAATAACTTTAGGAAGGCCAGAAACTATTTAAAACAATTATTAAAGACCTCAAATGATTTTTAAATAAATAATATGATTTTTAAATCAATCAAATATATTTTTTAAACTTTTAATAAATATTTATTAAATAAATTCTCAAAATAATAATTAATTTCTCAAAATAATATTCCTTTAATAAAATAAATCTTTAAATAATATTCCTCAAATCATTTCCAAGCATTTTAATACTTTATGAATATATAAATAATGTTTATTAAAACATTTCTTAAAAATAAGCAATACCATGTCTCCGGAATCCCTCCGGGTTTTTTTTCATTATCGTAACATACCGCTCCCGTCTAGAGTTGAAAATAAAACAATACGCTCTATCACTTAGAGCATCAACAAATACCAGCTTATATCCACTTATATAAAAGCTAGCATATAAATCTTAACAAAATTCTATACTTAGCACAATATATCAATTATTCGCAAAATCGGGAAAAAACATTTATACGTGACAAAAGTAGTAAATACAATAGCAGTTTAAGGGTATAGGTTTTGAAAACTTGCCTGGGGATCTGGATGTGGTAGGGGCTCGTGACAAGGTCCGGCAATCTATACAAAGTCATAAACACACGATTAATCCCCTTACACGATCCATTTATGACTTAATACTCACGCATTTAATCAAATCACAACAAGGGCACTAATGGCTCATTCTTGGCTCCTGCTAATTTCATGTGAATCAAAAAGTACTCAAGTCGTAAGTTTGGTCCAAAATCGCTCCTCGAATTCAAACTTTACTTAACCATTTAAAAAGTTCATTTCTAAGTCGTTTTCCTAAGTGCTTTCACTTGCGTAACGTTGGCTTACGCATTTTTATAAAATCAGAAAATAATCATTTTAACTCGAAACCTTTGTACAAACTTTGCTAACCGACCTTATCATTTTACCACAAAATCTGACATATTAATATGGCCCTTAAGGGTTCAAACATAACCTCAAAGTTGGTACATGCAATTTGGTTTCTCAAACTACTTTCACTAAAAATGACATAATTCATAAACCATAAATCGTATCGACGTGATTCTTGCGGAAAAGCAAACTAGAAAACAAGACCTACATTAGCATATGTAGTGTTATTTTTGACAAGAACTTAAATGTCTCGGATTCTACTGTCAAAAGGGTTTACAAAATTTCATCATTACGATGGTCCTAAAATAAGCATTTCCAATTTTTCAAACACTCCATACAATCATATCCATTAACTCATCTAAAACCCATTATCAACTGTCAAAACCTCCACCATAGTCAAAACCAACATCTACTACTCCATTTATTCAAAACAACAACAAACAAGCACTAAACCCACTAATATGCATCCATCTTTAAACCAACTCAATACTTAACACAAAACTCATAATAACAAAAGGTAAAGTTGAGGTTTATACCTTCCTAAATTTTTAAAAAAAATTATTCATTTATTTTGACTTTTTAAATATTTTTAAATTTAGGTGTTTACACCATTTTTACGAATGTTATTATAATTCTTATATAATTATAATAATTAATGTTTTGAATTTAGTTAAAATTAATATAAATAACAACTATAGTATTTATCTCTTACTTTTTTCTATCTCATTAATATACAAAATCTATTTTATTTGGTTTTTTGAATAAAATTTATAGAACATTTATTTAAAATTATTGATTTATGTGCCTGCAATTCAAGTACGGATAATCAAAATTTAGATACACAAATTGATCATTTTTATGAAGTTCAAACACGTAAAATGCACAATAACAATTTACAAATGGATCCTGGCCCAAAATAATCAAAAATAAATGTTGTTTGCCTAAAATACCGATGGGACATGGTAGATCGTGTACCGTGATACGGGGTGTGTTGCGGAACACGATCTTCCGTAATAGGGCATGATACAGAGCTGCGTCTTCCGTGTTATGCGTAATACGCTGTACCGTGTTCCGTGACAGTGCTGCGTACCCACCTAACACCGAACACCGTCCACCATATCATGCATAACACGGTAGACGCAGCTCCGTATCTACGTAATACGGAGGACGATGCTCCGCATCATCCTAACACGGAGGACGATTCTCCGTATCCTGTCGGTATTTCGGGCACTTTTTTTCAAAATCAGTATTTTGGGCAAACACTTGTGAAAAATAGGCATTTTGGTCATTTTCTCTTTACAAATTGTGCATACTTCAAATAAATAAGATGTATTTAATTCCCGTATTTAAGCTTTGAATGTTTTTTATGCTCTCAAATCCATTTTTCTCTTTGAATGTGACGAACAATCGAACATCATACATGTAAAGCTTTTGTGCTTGACTAGCTTTTTACATGTTTTACATATTAATTAAATCGTTATCATTAGAAAGTATATAGTGTTCGACTTGCAACTTTTATATTATATTACAATTAATGTTAGGTAAAGTTTGTGTCAGAGTATAATTGAAGTAATATATTTATATTAATGTAATTTCCTCTTTTAAAAAAAATTGAGCTTATTTATTTCATAATTGTAATTTTTAAAGTATGAGAGAAGGCATAATTTATTTCACACGAAATATAAGTGATTACAATGAATCTTATAGAAGTATTATTCTAATAAATTTTGTATGTATTTTCTTAAAAATTATTATAAATTGGTTGGTGATTAATTTTATTTATATTACACCTCATTTGACTGTAAAGTTTGAATTTGTTTTTTCATTTTATTTAAATTTCATCATGTTTTTTATGAGAAACTAAAATTTATCTAAATACAAATACATACATTACATAATATCTATACCAATGACGATTTTACTTTTATCTTTCAACCAAGCGAACTTTGAATTATTTTTTACTTTTTTTTTGCTAAGCCATTCATGAAGAAGACTTGATTTCAAATTTTTATAAAACAAAAAAAAAAAAACTTCCGTCTCATTCATGTTACCAACAAATGAAAAACACAAGCAGATATTATTACATTAAATATTTACAATGCAGAATGTAGTTGTCCAATTTTTTTATTTTTTTTTTGACAAAAAATTGGTCGATTCTTATTTGTGCACATAGATTATTAAATTTACAACATGTTAAAATTACTATTTATTCATAGACGGCATGATAGGTACATTATATTTTTAACTAATTCATTATATGTATTTATTTCATATATAAATGATACGTATTATTTATTAATATATCATGTAAACATATTTTTCTAGAGTTCAAATATCATATATGAATATACATATGAATATTAGTTATAAAATAATTACAATGCATAAATGAACATTAAATATTAACATGTAATAATGACGAGATTATTATTATGTAAATTAAATAATGAAGGGATCATAATGTCATAATTTGTAGGTAAAATTATCATTTTAAATTAATTTGCTCATACAAATCCCTATGTTGTTGTATTATATATATAATAGATATGAGGAAGAAAAAAGAAAAAAGAAACTCTAACTAACATATATATTAGGATACTGGATACATATAATTAATTACTTTTCGAATATAAAAAATGTACTAATGTCTAACGTTAATATTAAAACAAAAAGAATATTTGAATTTAAATTTAAAGCAATGAATTGTAAGAATCAATTCTAAATTATAAAGAGCTGATTTATCTTATTCATCAAAATTATGTAGTTACAATAGAATTATTCGGTACACATGACTACCTTCTAAATTTCTTGAAAAGCAAAAGTAAAAATTCATAGAATATTCACATGAATTATGGTAAATTTTATTAAAAGTTGTAAAAATAAAATAAATTGTTCAAAAACGTTATTCATACCTGATTATTGTTAAAAAATGTAACTCATTCCTGATTCTCAACTCTTTTTTTAGGTTTACTCAGAACAAAATAAAAGCCGGCTACAAGTAGACTTAGACAAACACAATTAATTAGTAAGCCTCATCCACAAAATAAGCTGCATTAATGATAATAAGCTTATTATTATTTAATATTAATATTTGTTACTCTCCCCATTCCACATTACTAATTTTTTTTTAGATTTTTTTTTTAACATGATATATGTTCATTTCCAATTTTTAATGTAAATTTGTGAACATTTTTCATAAATTATATTTCTTGAAAATTGTATAGTAATTAATGCAAAAATTTTAAAAAGTAAATGCATTGATAATAAGTATAAAAAAAATGTATTATCTAATTAATATTTTCTTAAGATGCATAATTTTTTCAAAATAAACTTGTATTCTTGGACGGAAGACTACGTATAATGGACTTCAATAGGCTTTAAAGTTTCATCCGCGATTAATTAATGTGTATCCGCCATGTTAAGCTGCATATTATGCAATGTTTGTTAGTAATAATACCATAACCAGATTGGCACTTTGGCGACTGCAATATACATTTTCCATGATTCCTCTCACACAACAACACAATTATACATTTTTCTTAAGAGCAACTCCAACAAGCTATTTACACGGACTCTTAAATTAAATTTTGAGAAGATTGAACTAAAAACGATCTCCAATAAACTGCTAACTCATCTTCAAATTTTTAGGAGCTTCGTATCTTTCCTCAATTTTAAGATTCTCTCTCCTCTCCCCATCTCATTTTTTATTATAACAGGCACATGTTCTGCACCAACAAACTTGACTGACCATCCGTAATCCGACCACTTGTGCCCCCGTAACTTCAAGTTACGGGTGCCCGATAACTTCAACTTACGGTGCTCCTATTCGTAGTTTAATTGACTTTGAGGAAGTCAATTAAATGTATGCAAGTAGTGCAGTATTTCAAGAACAAAACTTTTTGTTCTTTTCCTTGTTCATATCATAGTTGAGTTTGCTCTTTTCTTGTTTATCAATTTCATCACTCTGATTCATTTTAAGAACAGAGCATTTTGAATTTATTTTTCTTACAACTGTGTATTTGCATGCTGATCAACTACGACCTAATAAGCATAATCAATCAGCTACGTTTTAATTGATTATGAAGATATGGAAATCAACACTGCAGCTTCCGACCCGTAACTTCAAGTTACGGTGTCCCCGGATATATTTATTATAAAATATAAGTTAGGAAGTAGGAATTAAAAATATTGTTGGAGATGATAAAAAATTTTGTATCTTAATTCCTTTAGAGGTTATATAATCATATTATTTATAGAAAAAATTTAGGAGGTTGTTGGAGTCGCTCTAAGACCCTCATATTCACATAAAATGTTGTAGTAGATAATCCTCGTATTCTAACATCAACCGATATCATAATTATAATGCCCATCACTGGGCTGTGAGTAGGGGTGAGCAATGGTCGGGTTGGTCGGGTTGAAAGGAATAAACCACCCAACCCATATTTTATGGTTTTGGAATTTAGCAACCCGTTACCATTACCGTTACCGTTAGTGCTAAATAAAACCGCCCAAATTATAACGGTTTGGTTTGGACGTGTTGGGTTTTAAACCACTTAAAAAATTTTAAATTTGCAAAAAATTAATTGACACAAATGTATAATGCATTAATGGACTGATAACACAAAATATCATCAAAATGAAAAATCTCGTAATTAAGTTACAAATACAAAGTCTTACGGACCACCAAAATAACGTACAAAGTCTCATAAAATATAATCCCAAAATGGACCTAATGAGCAAATCCAGTAAAATGAACCTAAAGAGCATATCCAGTATAAAGATATTATCCTAAATTTCTAATGGATATTGCACCATATAATGTCACTGGTCCAAAAGTCCACCATCAGTAAGGTCTGTAGTGCATTGGCCGCCTTTCCCTTGGAATCCGGCTGCAAAAGAGATCAAGTACTTATAAGTAAATTAAATTAACACATCGTGATTGACATGTAAAACTTGTACTGAAAAAGATGATCATTTTTTGTTCACAAGTATGAATAGCAAACTGGAAATTGATGTGTAACTGTTAGGGGTGCAAGTGCCTAAACCCGAAGGCCTATGAGTGAGGACTTGGCTCAGACTTGTTAACCAGTACCTAACCATGCATTCCACAACCAATGTGGTATAATCCACTTAATACACAACAATCAACAGAGCTATGTATGTTCCATAAGATACCATTTTGAAACCAGTGAAACCAATAATATACCATGACACTAAAACCAGTGAAAAGAAAACATACCTTGATACTAAAACCAGTGAAAATCAAATCTGAAATAACTTATAGGCTCATGAAAAATAGGATTACTGGTTACAGCTTACGACTTACCCACTTGCCACTTTAGTCTTTTTACATTTTTTTCTTTTTATATAATTATATATTAATTATTAATTTGAATAATATTTCTTAAATAATAATAAAAAATAATTAATATATATTATTATATATTCGGGTGGAACGGGTTATATTGGTCGGTTTGACGAGCCAAACCTAACCCAACCATTATTTTTCGGTTTTTAAAAAATCGAAACCGTTACCAACCCGAACCGTTACGAAACCGTAATTTCTGGTTTGGACGGTTTGGATTGGACGGTTTGGGCGGGTTTGGAAAATTTTGCTCACCCCTAGCTGTGAGTATTAGCTTTTAACAAATACTGCATTAACACTTGACAGTTTAATAACGCAAGTAGGCATCTGATTTTTTTTTTTACTTATTTTCTTGCAACAGTAGCCAAAAATAGTACCCAAAATGTAAAGGCAAAAGCATAAGTGGTCAAGTAATGAAATGCCAATTACAATAACGACTGAGTGGATCGCTTCCACCTTCCTAGCTTCTCCCTCCCCTGTAACGAGAATAAGCTCTTTTCAGAACGAAAGGAAGTAAAAATAATTGAATCCTCTCAAATTTAACTTCTTGATGGTGCATGGTGCAAATACTGTATTGTGTTTTGTAATCGAAAGAGTAGCTATAGTAATTAAAATGTGAAATTTGGGATAGACTAAAATGCAAAACATATCATTTTGCATGTCTTTTAACTTAAAAGGGGGTGTGTCTGTCAAAGGATCGGATTCGGATCAACCTAAATCCATATCCATATTCATTTATTTTAGCCCAGTGTCGGATTTGTTATTGGCCGATCCATATTATTTTCTTTTTTAAAATTTTATCTTAAAAACCTATACAAATACTGAATAAATCTAAAGTTTAAAATAATTCTTAAAATAGAAACAATATATAGCTAATTAACGTCGTCTAAAATATAATGTTTAAAATGAAAACTCTAATAGAATATTAGAAGTTTAAAAACGACTACAAATTTAAAGCTTTTCTGGAATAACGATGAATAAAAACAATGATGTTTCATAAACTAGCCTGAAGAAGTCAGCAAGGATGCTTCAGGATTCAGGATTGTAGAAGGACTAGAATAAAAACATCATTAGTAATTAAAATGGGTACCAAGTCACATAGACACATTATTAGAAATTTGAAAATAATTTTAGTTTTATATAATACATTATACATAATATATATAATATGATACAATATAATATATAATCAGATCGGGTCATAAATGGATCAGATCACCCTAAATCCATATCCGATCCATTTATTATCGTATTTTTCTATTTGGATCGGATATTCTTTTAGAAAATCCATATCCGTTAAAAAGGCTTCAGATCGGGATCGAATCTCCGGTCCATTGACAGGCCTAAAAGGGGGAAACTACAAAAAGTCAAAAACTAACAGAAATCTGCACCCAATCTAATTTTCTGTCAGAATGTAACCAATGTAGTAGATTTAAGGGAGAAAAAACAATTTAATCTACTTTAGCAGATCCATGCTTTACAAAATTAAATTTGAAAGGCAAGGATTTGGTTAATTGATGCAATCGAAAGGGCTACTATGCGTTAAAGATCATACACTAAAATGACACTATTATTATTTTATCACAAGTAAACTGGAAATTCAATGCAAATGATCATCTCATTTTAAAATACAGGATTCGACTGGGAACATTACATGTCCTTATATATTGGTCACAGCAAGTACTTTATGAATGTGCGTATTGCATCACATCCTACAATACAAAACATGATGCATGCGACACTCTTTATTTTGAAATTGCACATGAGTCCAATTGGGCTACGAGTTGCACTCTGAACATCATTTAGTTTGAGCTAACATAGTACCCTACCATATCAAATATATACCTGCGCAGACTGCACAGTTTACTGACAAATAGAGTGGCGTGCAAGGAAACAGTACATAGATTTTAGGATGCCAAAGGGACCATAAAACTTCTGTGTGATCATTAACTCTTCCAAAACTCAACTTACTAAATTCAAATCAAAGATAATGATTTTCATTAAAATAGTCGATATGCTGATAAAGACGATAATTGATACATTCATAAACTACTAATCAGCACTTCAGATGAATTTAACTTTTTGGTTTAAAAAGCTTATGACAAAGACAGCATAACTGTTACTGAGATTCACATACCTGGCGAGGTCCAATAGCCAATTCATTATCCAGAATAGATATTGCTCTAAAGCCCAGGGGATGAAGCACTTCTTCGTAACTATGCACATCACGATACACAATAAGATGTCATCAGCATGTGCAACCTGATACTGGTTAACGTCAAGAAAAATTGAAATCTGGTAATAAAGTTAATGATCAAGAATTACTCTGCAACATATACTTTATACGGGGGTCCACCGACGTGATCACTGATCTGCCAAAAAAGCAAAGAAAAGAATGAGTTAAGATATGGACCAACTTGAACTCACTTCATTACAGCGGAGGGCTCAGAGTTAAAATAACAAGTAGGTATAGACTATTTTTTTCTTTCGTGCATTTATTTTTTGCAAGACAGAAACAATATAATACTAAAGTCTAAAAGTCTCTGTAATATAGATGTGCTTGGATATACAAGGGGTTTAAGAAGATCAATGTTATAAGCTCTCCATTTGGTTTCAGAAGATCTTGAATCCGGCTTGCCCAAGCTGATCTCATATCTGGTTCAATAGCACAGAAAAACCTGAAACAGTACCATTAAAAAATGTCAAAAACTTACATTATAATCCTGATACTATAGATCAACTTAGATCATTTTTTGACTTACTGTGTAGTCAAAATCAAGATCAAATAACTCGGTTGGTTGCCAAGGTGAAGAAGTCCGTCTTTAGGAATGTGTGATAACTGGAATTGGTAGAAGATGGAGACAACTGTCCTGATGTTCAGATTACAAAGAGCATTTCCCATTAAGTAATGTGACCGGTGTAAAAACATAACAATGCAAGATTACTTACCCAGGTCCCAATATTTCTTTTTTAACTAAGATGAGCATTGCCTCTTAAATATTGTCTATGATGAAAATTTGTGTTCAAGCAATATTTTTGTAAGCATGAGGTAGTATATAGTACACGATGGGGCCTGGCGCATTAACATACATAGCTAAAAATTTGTTATCTGCCAAAAATCAATATATATGTAGTGATTATCAAAACTGACATTAACAAACATTACTAACAATTTGTAATTTGCCAAATATCAATATCTATGTAGTGATTATTAAAGTAGACTATATAATACTATATAATAGATTTAATACGTATTATTGTATAGAAAACTGGCTAACAATTTTTTAAAGGAGGAAAAACATCATGTAGGGTGGTTCGATAATGAAAACTGCTTTTCCTTGTTCTAATCCTGTATAACACATAATGCAAAATCAAAAATTCAAATTTATATCTCAGAGATAATAATATTAAAAGTCAAATATGTAAAACAATACAATTTGTTACACACAACTACTGAGCATGCATGTATACAGAAATTGAATGAAAGACTTGAATTTAGAAACCTTATCTTATTTTATAAATTAATTTCAATTTTTTGTAAAGATGTCCAAGTTCATAGCCTAGAAAGGTGTTAAGCAACTAAGCAATCCACATAACACCCCAGCAATGATGCATCCGAATAATCCCTAAACCTAAAACTTATATTGCAGACCCCATGAATATAATTGCATTTGTGAAGTGTTGAGCACATGACAGACTTCTAAATTTACTGCTCACCTAATTACATATTACTAGGAAACAAGAAGTGCAATAAAAAGCTGTTAGTTCAAGTTATGTGGCTACAAAAGTAAGAATTTTGAGTTAAGATTACTTGTTAAATTAGTAAATTTGATAGATCTGGTTTCAGTTTGCATCAAAAAGCTCTCAACTTTACAAACTTCCTAAAGATATAGAGTTTAGCTAAAAAAAAAATAAAAAAATCAGCTGTTACCTTGGTAGCTATCTCAATTGCACTTTCTGATATATCCAATCCAACAACATAACGATCAGGAGATGCAATTGCTATAACATCATGTCCCTGCCAAATTTGACAATATTCGTGAGAATGACCCAACACAGAAGAGGATAATACTATCTGTCGTATAAGTTGCAACACTGCTATATCACAATGATAAATCGGATAACGATGTTGATCTCTGTTATGAATATACAGAACTCCCACCTAGTTTAAACCAAAGTAAACTTCAAAAAGCCAATACATTTCTTTTGAATTGACTACAGATGTTTCTGTTTGGTAAAACACGACTTTTAGGTACCAAGAGACTCATAATAAATCTAGTAAAACGCTTGAAGAGTTCAGCAAAACCCTGGATCCGAAGCAAACTAGATTGATATTGATATTGATACACAATACACAATAAGGTGACAATTTGAGGTGAAATACATACAAGTGGATAAATAAAATATTAAATGAACAAGTTATGTGGGATGGGATGATGTTCAGGTCATCCAATCGTAAATTTCTACATTAATAATTATTAACACTGGAGGTGAGTGAGACATTGGTACCCCTATGACATAGTAGTATAAATTAGAAAAAAACATAGAGTAAATATCATATAAGAAGCACATCAACTGGTTGCAATGGATACCTCTCCCATATATCTCCTACTGCCGGTGACTGACCAGATTATATATAGTTTAGTTGTTAATAATATTGAAAAAATCCCATAAAATGGAAAATGGTGATCAACATCTAAAACCATACCAACACAATCAATCTATCAGTGATTTACAAAATCTCAACTCATCCTGATCAGTAGATTAAAATTTAACAAATTAAAAGAAAAAATAAAACACACTTTGTAAAATATCAATTATTAGAGGGATAATAAATTGATTTTATGACATGGTTGACTTTTTAGCCTTTTCTCCAACTTTATTATATAGTATAACCCGTTCGATGCACGGTTTTTTTTTTTAATTTTTTTTATTTAATAAATTAATTTTTGTGTATTTTAGTTTGAAAATTGCTACATTTTTATTGTTAAGGTCATTTCTAGAAACTTCCAAAGTGATTGGGACGTTATTTTCCCAACAAATGTAATCTACGGTCAATTTGGAGGCTTCAATCAACGGTAGAGAAACACAGAGTTGAAGAGAGCTGAATCGCCCATGTTAATGGATCAGTGGACCGGTGGTGAGCTCTATAACTCCTCCTGTCCATATAGACTGTTGTTGCTGTGTGTGAACTTCCATTGCTGAATTGAATCATAAACTACGCTTACTGTTGTTAAATACGCAATTTAGTTAAATACGCCACAACTACAAAAACAATCGATGAAACCGTAAGCCCTGACTTTAACTATAACACAATGAAAAAAGTATTCAGAGATTGAAATAGCAGATATTTTTGAAGTGAATCAAGTACAGAGATGGTTTCTATGCTAAGCTCCCTGTCACATTCAACCTGACATTTACAGACTTTGCGAAGATGAACAATAAAGATAAGACTTCGATTCTAGTAACAAAGACGAAACCCTTTGACTATTTAGTTGATCGATGCAGTTGGCAAACTTATGTGACAGCTCACTTGCAGAAACATCCATTAATCATTTTATTTATTATTACGGGACCTGTAAAACTTATGTGAAGGTGTCGCCATCTATTCGCGCCCAAGATCACAGCCAAGATATCCACTCCAATTATAAAATCCCTCATATTATGTAACTACACAACTGCTGTTATCTATTCATAAAATTAAAACCTTTTAATGACCAACAGCCCGTTTGGCGGAGCTTATTGTCTGTGGCTTAAAGTCATTTTTGGCTTTAAGCCAGAAAATGTCTGTTTGTGTAACTTGCTTAAAGCTGAGCTTTAAGTTAAAAAACTCCTTTAAGTCATAAGTTCCTTTTAAGTACTTTTGACTTATAACTTGTGACTTATCCAATTTTTTTTATTTTTTTTGTTTCAGGACTTTTGTAAAGTTAAAATATTATGAATTTTAAATTTTTTTTAAGTCAAATTTCACTTTAAATCAAAATTATTAAACTCCCATTTAACTTTAAGTAAAATTACCCAAACACGTTCATTCAACTTAAAGTAAATAACTTTAATTTCTCCTTTAAGTTAAAAATACCTCCATTAAGTCAAAAGTAACTTTTAAGCAATGCCAAACACCCTCCCAATTACATAACAATCATAATTCACTTAATTAAAACATATCCACAAAAGGGAAAACAAGTATTTCTTAAGAAAATATCGAGTGAACATAGTGTGATACCTTACAAATCTAGCCCTATGTTTGTTCCTATCAAACCCTGGATATTAGATTCACTATACCAAAGACCTCATCTTGATGTGACTGGCACAACGTCCTATGTTAGATTTAAGAATACAACAATAAACTCATGTAAATCTGAAGTACAAAGTAAGAAAGACAAGTAATTTAAGTAGAGGGGTAGCAACCGTCATAAAAAAAAAAAAAAAAATCACACAACCTTTTTATACATCTAAAGATCAAGTTCTGCTATATAAATGAATCACTTCCGTAGAATGTTACTCGAGAGTATACAAATAAACAATGACCCAAACATTTTGCAAATTTCTAATGGAACTCAAGTAACCAACTTTCCTACAATCACAACATAGACATGTACCAAGCAACCAACTTTCCTACAATCTAGTATCGAACATGCCTTAATTAAAGGCAGAAAGGCTAGGATGTTCGGACTCTTTTGAAAGGATCCGACACGGACACGGATCGGTGTGTCAGGTTCTTCAAAATCAAAATTTATAGACTCGGGGACTCGTTTAATAAGGATCCGACACGGGGATATGGACACGTCATTTTTTATATTTTTGCATTTTTAAATATATTTATATATTTAATTTAAAAAAAAAAGATTTTGTGTAATGTAAAAAAGAAAAAATGCCACAAAATTAAAATATATCACTTTTTGAATTTGAATGTTTCCTTAAATGTACAAAATAAGTTTTCAAATATTCAACAAAGTCAGAAACGTAACATAATATAAAAATAATAAAGCATGAAGTGGTGGATGACAGCTGGGACTTCCGGTCCAATTATTTAAACAAAAGAATGAACCTGGACATAGGACAGTCCATGTATATTTATTATATAGAGTCCCCTTCTAGAGAGAATTTGTTATATAGAGAATTGGAGAGAAACAATCTTAGCCATCCAATTATTTAATGGCAAAACTGTAATTAATAGTAAAACTATAAAATACAGACATAGTTAAACACACGCGACTTAACCGTTGTACGGGACAAAACAAAACATACACACAGCTATACACACACAAGCTGCTCACCGAGAGAGAGAGAGAGAGAGAGAGAGAGAGAGAGAGAGAGAGAGAGAGAGAGAGAGAGAGAGAGAAATCGGACAAAAAACGCCATTAAAGCTTCAGATTCGAGCTATTCATCAAAGGAAGGTTCTTATTTTTCTTATAATCTTCTTTATTCTTTCAATTATAATCTTATTTTTCTTCAATTCGTTAATTTAGGGTTTTGAATTGTAATTTTCAGGTTAATCTCCATCGGATATAGAGATTAAAATGTTTCCGAGGAGAATAGGTATTATGAGCTGTTTTTGCTTTAAAAAATGCATATGCATGCTTAACTAAATCTGATTCTACAGTGATTCTATAGTTTTTTGTTGATTTGAGTCAGTTTTTGTTGATTATCTACATCTGTATGTACATGTGGTTCTGTAATAGAACCAGTTTTGTGTATAAATCGTAAGGTATCAATAGATCCGATTCTATTAGTGATTCTATAGTTTTTTGTTGATGTCAGTCAGTTTTTGTTGATTATCTACATCTGTTGTAATGTTGTGGTTCTGTAATAGAACCAGTTTTGTGTATAAATAATAAGGAATAAATTGTGTTTCTATAATAGTATCAACATTTCTGTTGTATTATTGTGGTTCTATAATAGAACCAGTTTTGTGTATAAATCGTAAGGAGTAAATTAATAGGTAATTGCTAATAATTTGATTCTACAGTAGATTAGAACCAGATATGATGTTTTTTTTTATTTGTGTATTTTGATTCTACTATAGAATCATGTTTATGTTGATATTATTTAGTTTCATTTTTGTTTTGTGTAAAATTTTGGTTCTACTACAGAAGGTTATTTGTCTACTTGTAGTTTTTGATTCTACCATACAAGCAGTTTTGTATTTGTAGCTGCATATAACTTGTATAGTAGAATCCCATGAGTATAAGGCTTTTAATCATGTGTATGTGTTGTGCCTAGATTTAGATTCTACTATTGAAGCATATTTATGTGTTTGTAGTTTTTTGATTGTACTATAGAAGCTTTCTCTAATTATACTAATTTTTTGATTGTAATATGAAATCTCTTCTCTACTTATACAACTCTGTGGGTTATCAGTTTAAAGTGATTTTTTATTGCATAAGTTTTGATTCTGTAGCTAATTTAGTTTCTATTATGTGTACTTTTGTATATTTGGTTCTATCTAATGTGTTCTAATATGATTGCATTGTAGAACCAAAAAAATAGAATACAAATTGATTCTACATTGACTTCTATCTGATCCTATCGTAGATTCAGAATGTTTGATTTAAAAATTTTCCAGGTACGCGTTCCGGGAATAGATTAAAACTTGGAAAAAAAATTTCTTCATCCAGGAGAACGCGAAAGCAAAGAAAAGCTGTACACCAACACAATCTTAATCTTCTGAATAGTAATATAGAGGAAGAGCTGAACACCGACACATTTGATGTTCATCAAAGGTAAAGAAAACATTTATATGATTCTTCTTTTGCTTAAGTAATGTTCTTGTAGAATAATATAATGATGCTTATATATTTGTTCTTTTTTGAAGTACTGCCTGGAAAATGATACCAACCAAGAAAAGAGAAGGATGCATATGTTTTGACTCTCTATGGTACAATTCGTATGTTACAAATAAAAAAGAATCTATAAGAAATGTAATGTACTGGATCTCAATCGAAAGCGTTTTTTAGAAACGATATGTGTTCGTTCCATTGTGTCAAGCGTAAGTAAATATTTAAGAATCAAGTTGTTTTTCTTTATATTACTCCATCTATCTATTGCATAATTCTGAATAGTTACAAATTTGTTTAATGACAGGAACCACTGGAATCTGGTGATTCTATGTAACATGGGTCATAATCTGGATAGCACAAGAAGTCCATGTATTTTGCTACTGGATTCGCTTCATGAAGCAGAACCCCAACGGCTGGAAAAAGAAATTAGACAGTAAGTACATTTCTTGTTATAATTATTACTTTATGTAATTACTTTCTAATAAGTAGAAATTGTATAACTATAAATCTGACTTGTAGTTTCTAATGATTGCATATTTGACAGGTTTGTCATTGACATTTACAAAAATGAGGATAGAGAAGGATATGATGACATCTCATTCAAGGTTCCAAAAGTCCCACAGCAAAAGGATGGTACAAAATGTGGGCACTATGTTTTGTACTACATGTACAAGTTCTTGATGTCCTGTCCAGAGCATTTCAATATTGAAGAAGACTATCCAGGATTTGTAAGGATGCTTTTCTGCTTTAAGACTTTTATAACTTAGATAGTCTTTTTAATTCTACTATAGAACATATGACAAATTAGATGATTTTAATGGCAGCACTTTTGATTTCACTATAGAGTTTTTAGCTATAACCTTTGCTTTTATTCTGGAATCAAAAATAGAAGTGTAAATTGTAGATTTAAGTTATGTGATTTTTTTTGTTTAAAGAATATAATCAAAATTTAATTTATTTATATTCTATAGTAGAATCAGAGTTTATATTCTTCATTTGTATTTATGATTTCTGCTATAGTATATGTAATTTTTTGCATTACGTTGTAATGTGTACTGATTCTTTTATTTTTTGTTATTCCTAACAGATGGATGAAAGCTAGTTCACCGACAGTGACGTTAAAGAATTTTTTGAAACCATAGCATCTGTTTCAAAGAAAGATGCTACTGAACCAGTGTTTGAAAAAGGTATGAAAAATGTAACTAACAAAGTTTATGAGGCAAGTCAGATAATGTATACTTGGTATGCTATATATTCTTTTAAGTAGGCTGGAAGCGAAATAAGTTTTAGTGTTGCTATTGTATATATGGGCATTCTTTTCCTAGAATCTTTAGCTAATTATTTTTTTTATTCCAACTAATGAAGATATAGGTGCAAGTACTCCAGATGCAAATGATTTTTTTAAAGAAAATGATGCTCTGCGTGCATTGGTGATATACACTCCAGAGAGCTCACAGCCAGACAGCTCACAGGATATGTTTAAAGCGGTGCCACCAGCAACAGAAGTCATGAACCAGGATAAAAATAACAAGGACGAATCTCTGACTTTTATTAATGAGTCAGCTTTCAAAGCGCCAAGGAAGTTGAAATTCAAATTAAAGCCAACTAGAATGTCACATAGGCTTAGTGATGCAAAAGCAAGTAAAAATTATCCAGCACCAAATTCTTCAGTGGATAATCAGTTCAATGAGCCTGAGATAATTGGAGTTTATGATGAACAAGCTGAACTTGATGAGCCGGAGAAGATTGAAGTTTCTAAAGTGGAGAAAAGGAAAAAACATGATCAGGTATAATAAATATGCAGATAGTATGACAATATATTTTTTGTGCATATGGTTCTGCAGTAGAATCAAGAAAAAACAAACTTGAATCTATAATAAAATAAAGTATAACTAATACCAGGCTGAATGACATTTTTCTTTGTAATCATTTCTAGGCTATTTTCCCTTTGTGATAATGTTTATAATATGTTGACTTTCTTAATTGGTACGTATTTCACTTTTTTTTTTCTTTCTTTGCATCCCATCAGGGTAAAACAACTGCAGCAAAAAGGAATAAAGATTTGCCTACTATCATGAATGATGATGATAGTGATTTTGAAATGATTCCACCTAAGAAAGCAAGAGCGACAACCAAGGCGGAAAAAAGAAAAGCTAAAGTCCAGGTATTTGATACGATTTGTGTTTGCAATATGTTTGTGATTTTGGCTTTTACTATCAGATCATGCTTGTTTATGTTAGGGTACATTTAGATCTATTTGACTTAGTTTTAACTATGAATGAAAACAAACTTTTTGTAGTTTGAATGCTATTGACAGATCATGCTAGTTTATATTGTTCTAGTACTGGTCATATTTATTTTTTTGTGAAATCATGAATAAAAATTTAAAACTGTTTTTAAATTTTTTATCAGGTAGAAAAGAACAAATTGAAGAAAGTGAAGACAAGTACAGAAGAAGAAACCGAAGAGGAGGAAGCAGAAAAAGTAGACGAGGCAGAAGAGAAGGAAGAAGAGTTGGAAGGAGAGGAGGAAGAGGATGTAGAGATGTCACCTAGAAGGGAAAAGCCAAACAAAATCCTTACTCGAGCTTACCCATCAACTTTCTCAAAGGCTGTGGAAAGAATGTCAGATGCTCAAAAACAATGGGTAAATGAAGCAGGATTTGGTCCTTTGTTGTCATTCTCGCTTATGGAAACGTTGCCACACTCTACTATTGTCAACTGTTTGTGGTGGTTTGACCAAGAAAAAAGCGAGATGGTTTTGTCTAATAACAGAAGTATTAAGATCACAGAGAATGACGTGCACGGTACCCTTGGGATTCCAAAAGGTGATTTAGAGGTTACTTTCGGAAATTCCAAAGAAAAAATAAAGCACTGGGTATCACAGTTTGGTGGCAAGCTAGCTAGTAGGATAACAGAGAAGAACGTGCGTGTGAAGATGGCAGAATCTAGAGAAGCTGATGATCACTTCAAAGAAAATTTTATGGTTCTAATGTCAAACATGTTTATAAGAACAAGCAAAGGATCGTTTGTGTGTACAAAGATTCTGAAAATTTCTGAAAATTTCGATAATGCGAAAAACTACAATTGGTGCAACCTTGTTTTAAATGAATTGAAGGAAGCTCACGAGAATTGGTGGATTAATCCCCAAACACAATACTATACTGGTTCATATGTGTTCCTACTTGTAAGTTTTTTTGTTAAAATTCTTCTGTTTGTATAGCAGTACATTCTTCACTTTTAATACACACTAATACTTTTGTCATTTTTTATTCTACTTTAGTACTTTTACCTTGCTCGAACCAGTCATCCTGATGTTAAGGTAAAAACGACATGCCCGGCTTTCCTTGGCTGGAAAAACTCATTCATTGATGATAGAAACAAAAGAGAACTTCTTGACAACAGTTTTGGGCAAGGGGATATTGTAAGTATCTTTATATAATTTAGGAGTTTAATTAATTATTTTTTGAAAACCTTAGTTTATGTCATAATCAAAAATAATCATGCAGGTTGAGGACTTTGAGGTGGAAAAGCCAACAGAAGAAGGTGATTTGCATGATCAACAAGACATTGATGTATAAAAATTGAATCCCAATAAGTTAGTAGTATTTTGGATAAGTATCAAAAATTACTTATATCGTAAATTCAAAAATTTCCAACTGAAAATTAACTTGGTTCCATAGTAGTGATTGGATGGATGGTATTTAGGATTAACATGGTGAATGACTAATCATAAAACTTATCATGTTAAAAATAGGTATTCCGAAATATTGATGGTAGCTGGGATTCTGCTGCGAAAGAAAATGTGCATGGAGGAGTATATGCTGAAAATGTAAGTTGTCACATAAAATTTATAAAAATATATTTACATATTTGTCCCACACGTACATAGTATTTGTTTTTTATTAAATTTATTTTGTAGATACATCAAAACCCTGAATATTGAATACATTGGTTCTATATGCTTGTTTTTTTATAATGCTTTTGGAGAATCAGATATTTAACATATTTAAATATGGTTCTGTTGTAGAATGATGAGGTGTATCTAGGTTAATATAAATAGCATCACAATATTTTATCTGGTATTGTCTAAGGAGAATATTTAATTACAGAATAATCCACTATGGTTCAATAGTAGAAATAAAAATCATCCCACTATTCCTTAGCTGTTTAAATATATATGTTAAAGTGCCTTAGCTGTTACATTTTAAAGTCGAGAAATTATTTATTTGTTTGTATTATGTTAGGAATTTGGAGGCAATGACAATTTTAACACCCCAGAAGAGACAATTGAAGGAGTACCCTGCAGTCTAGTTGTCTCTCTAGAGGACCCAGTCAATAATTCTATATTGTCCATTGCTAGAGATGTTCAAAATACACACAGTACAAGTGATACGATTACAGAAAAGGTAAAATTTAGTTTATAAATAGTGACTGAAAATTATCACATTGTCATATCATTGTGCAATAATTCAAATATTTATGTGAAACTAGGGTATCCTGTCAAAATTGAAACAAGAATTTGTTGAACTAGAAAGGATGAAGAAAGTATTTGCTGAAAGTTTGGGAATGGCAAAGAAACTTTTTCCAAACAATGAAAAGGTGAAAGAATATGAACAAAGAATGGGAGCAAGCACAGAACAAAGGTATAAAAAATTTACTTGGGTTAATTTAGTTGTGTAATATGTTACAAAGTTGTACTTGCATCAAATGTAGCTATAACTTCTTAGCAAGATCTTTGTTTGTTCGAAACAGCATTGAAAAGGAATGGCATTATTTCACAATCAATGACTGGAAAATGTTCGACATATTATTGCTTCCTGAACATGATAGGGCTTATAATAAGTTGGGCGACATAGATGATTTTTTAGATGAATTAAAAATAGGTGGTGAAATTGTTGATGGTGATATTTTTAGCAAATTAATTCCTAGGAAATCTGGAATGGAAGAAGAGTTTGGTTATAACAGAATAAGAAGAATGCAGAAGGTGGGGGAATTACATAAATCTCCATTCCGAAATCGAACGATTGATTTGAACAGAGCGAAACTTACAAAAGAGGAAGATGAAGTTTGGAATTGGATTTATGCAGATCGACAAGGAGGAATGTAAGTGTATATAGTGCATAATTTTAATCTCCTATTCCATCAAGTACATCCTATAGAAAATGTTGGAAATTGATTGATTTTGTTGTACAAATGCAGGGATGAAATTTTCTGCTGGAACAATACTGTATGTTATAGGCACCATATTCAAAGTTTAAGATTTGGAAATGAAATATTTTTTAATGTGGTGGATGTGTATACCAGTATTCTGAATGAGGATGAAAAGTACAGAGCAGCTGAGTCTCCTTTTAGATTCTTTTGCAACACATTGGTAACGGTAAAATTTATAAAACATCCCTGCTTTTATCATCAGTAGAAATTAAAATTTATGAAGTGTTAGTTTTTTTCAATTATCAGTTTACTAGATAAGTTAATATTAACTATATACATTTAATGTGGTAGTTGGGAAACGTGGTTAAAGCAAATCAGGTTGGGGACGAGAGTAGAGAGAGTCACGTGGTATTTATGAAGTTCCGTTCTCAGTTGGATGCAATACTTTTCAAACATAAAGTTGACATTAAAAATGTTGATCTGGTAATTCATGTCTACATATTCATCACTAGTCATTTTGGAATGTTTTGCGATAGTCATACATGAAGTTGACATTTATGTTTTTTATGTAGATCTTCTTCCCCATCTATAACGCAAACCATCACTACGTTATATGCTTCAATTTGAAGAAATTTGCAGTGGAGATAATTGACAACAGGGTTGGGGGAGATATGTTTTCATTATATGATGCAATACCCGAAACTTTGGTAATTTTCCGACCTTAAAAAGTACCTTAAACCTAATTTATTTCATCCTGTTAACTAATACTATTTCTATAAAATTTTAGCGGGAGAATCTTTCCAAGTATATGGAAGAGCATAGCCTATGGAAGACACAGCAAATAAGGAATGCTCCAATTACACTCTTAGAAATGAAATGGCAAACAAAGAACAAGAATGTCGATTCTGGAGTGTTTGCGATGAATCACATGGAAACTTACATGGGAAATGGAGTAAGAAAATGGGAATGCAAATTTGCATCTGAAAATGTAAGTAATTATTATTTCATTGATATAAAAATGTAACAATGTCTAATTGTGTGTGTTTGGTCAGTAATATTTGAAAAAATAATTGGAGATTTCGTTTAGTGTGGTTAGAGTTAAGTTTATTGTTGTTTTGTTGTTTTTATGTTGTTATGTTTACGAGTATAGAGAATGTGGATGTTAGTGATGGGAGTGTTTTAATAGTATACTTGCAATTTGCATATCTGGGTAATAATAGTTAGTATCAGCTGAATACAAACACCTGTTAATTTGTAGCACAACTCTTGGAAAGCAAAATAAGGAAGCATAGTAAAATCACTGATGGGCTTTACTAACCTGGTTGAACATACATACTTGTATGTAGATGTATTATATGAAATGTGTGTGCTTAACTGTAGAATATACTTCAGAGTTGCAACTAATTATTTAACTAAAATACTGTTTTGATTGTACTACAAAATCGAAACATCTACTTAGGTACACTGTTTCGATATGAGTAATGAAGAAATATGGTGTGTTTGAATCTTTGATTGAATTGTCGGATGTTTTATCTCAAACTTAAGTCAAATCCTAGCTTTACTAATCCTAAATATACCCTTGATTTACCTATGATTTATTTGTTATGAAATTTTGAACTAATTTTTAATATTGGTGAAGGAATATATGCAAAGAAAGCAGCTGCAGAGAGCACGCCAGATATATGCTACAAAGATCGTATACTCCCCCATCAATTATATCAAGGACAAGATGTTCAATGAGATCAAGGCAATGAATGAACACTGATAGTTGGATGAAATGACAGGGAATTATAGATGTAGTTTTTGATTTTCCTCTTCAGAATTATCTTCAGAATTATCTTAGATACTTTGATTACGTATTCTAGATGCTTTTAACAGTAAATGCGAAGTTAACTTTGTCTGTTGAGATTGAATTTTAATCTTAGTTGTACTTTGTCTTTTGAATTTTAAGAAATCTGGATTGGTTATTGTGATTATTGTGGGAAACCAAGTTCGGTGGTGAACCATCGTTCCAAGGCAACCTATATATGCTTGTACTATTAGCAGAATGTGCATTCTGCAAATGCAATTTCACGAGGCCATTACAAGACAGTTGTATGGGAAAGTTGCGACTTATAGCATGCAAAAGATTATATAATGGAATCAAGAATAATTTAGTTTGGATTCCATTTTAGAACAAAAAAAATTATCTTGCAAAACAAGCAAGGGAAATGACCAAATATCCACCTGGTTCTACAATGGAATCAAAGATACTTAAGTTTGGATTCCATTGTGGAACCAAAAATTGAAGATCTTAATTGCTAAAAATTATCAAAAATTATAGATCTTTAAACCAAAAATTATCTTTATTGCTGTATTCACTCTCACTCTTCTCACTTGGGCATTCTCTTTAATGTGGTTCTAGAATAGAACAATTATTTAAAAAATAAGCCCATGTTACTTTTAAGAGTACGATTCATTTTATTTTACAGTATTACTATTAGATTATTAATAATAAATTAAATATCATATTAATGATTTTTTTTATAATTTGGTTATAAAATAGAAGCAATAATTAGAAAATTATATGTTTCAAAATTATAATATAGAATAAAAATTTATATAATAATTTTTTTTAATTGAGTTTGTTTACTAAATCCGTATACGCTTATTTGTCATTCTGAATATTCTAAACCCAAAATGTAAATGTTGAACCCAAAAAGTTAACTTTTTTTTAACCCCTAGGGAAGGTACAGTTAAAATTTTAAAATTCATTTTACTTTCTAAATCCGGCGGCCTGGTTTTTAAAAAATCAGGGACCAGCCCCGATTTTTTAAAAACCAGGAAAAGTTAGGGTTTAAAGTCTACAGTTTAGGGTTGTAAACAACCCTAAACTCTAAACTTTAAACCCTAAGTCTGTATACGCTTATTTGTCATTCTGAATATTCTAAACCCAAAATGTAAATGTTGAACCCAAAAAGTTAACTTTTTTTAACCCCTAGGGAAGGTACAGTTAAAATTTTAAAATTCATTTTACTTTCTAAATCCGGCGGCCTGGTTTTTAAAAAATCGGGGACCAGCCCCGATTTTTTAAAAACCAGGAAAAGTTAGGGTTTAAAGTCTACAGTTTAGGGTTGTAAACAACCCTAAACTCTAAACTTTAAACCCTAAGTCTGTATACGCTTATTTGTCATTCTGAATATTCTAAACCCAAAATGTAAATGTTGAACCCTAAAAGTTAACTTTTTTTAACCCCTAGGGAAGGTACAGTTAAAATTTTAAAATTCATTTTACTTTCTAAATCCGGCGGCCTGGTTTTTAAAAAATCGGGGACCAGCCCCGATTTTTTAAAAACCAGGAAAATTTAGGGTTTAAAGTCTACAGTTTAGGGTTGTAAACAACCCTAAACTCTAAACATTAAACCCTAAGTCCGTATACGTTTATTTGTCATTCTGAATATTCAAAAACCCAAAATGTAAATGTTGAACCCAAAAAGTAAACTGTAACAGGAAAAAAAATTATCTTGCAAAATAAGCAAGGGAAATGACCAAATATCCACCTGGTTCTACAATGGAATCAAAGATACTTAAGTTTAGATTCCATTGTGGGACCAAAAATTGAAGATCTTAATTGCTAAAAATTATCAAAAATTATGGATCTTTAAACAAAAAATTATCTTTATTGCTGTATTCACTCTCACTCTTCTCACTTGGGCATTCTCTTTAATATGGTTCTAGAATAGAACAATTATTTAAAAAATAAGCCCATGTTACTTTTAAGAGTACGATTCATTTTATTTTACAGTATTACTATTAGATTATTAATAATAAATTAAATATCATATTAATGATTTTTTTTATAATTTGGTTATAAAATAGAAGCAATAATTAGAAAATTATATGTTTCAAAATTATAATATAGAATCAAAATTTATATAATAATTTTTTTAATTGAGTTTGTTTACTAAGTCCGTATACACTTATTTTACTTTCTAAATCCGGTGGCAAAAAGTAAACTTTTACTTTTTCTAATTTTACTTTCAAAAAGTAAAATTTTGAACCCGAGGGGAGGTACAAAAAAAATTGACAAATTTAAATTTAAAAATTTAATAGTTAGAAAACCCAAATTAAACTCGTTGAACCCCAAATTAAAATTATTTAATGGCAAACAAAATACCTATAAAAATTTAAATATTAATTCAACAAAAATATATATAAATATTTGATATTTTTATTCTACATTGGAATCAAGAATACTTGAGTGTGGATTCCATTGTAGAACCAAGAATTAGGATGGAAAAAGAATAAGGGAAATGACCAAAATTTGACACTGGTTCTGCAATAGAATCAAAATGCTCAATATGAATCAATTAGAAAAAACCGTACTAATGAGTCACGACTCACATTTTGAATTGAACAGCTATTTAAGTAGAGCGTCGATTTCAGTTACAACAACAAACCGCCACATCTTTTATTTCTCATAAAAAAACAAAAGAAACTACCCCAAATTTATACCCTGTATAATATGGCTTCATCATCCAAATCATTGGGAAAATATGGCAGTTCATCATCAACAAGTAAGGAAATATGGTTTCTTGAAGGTCGTAGGATTGAGGCCCACCCTGTGGCTAATTTTGGAGTCCAAAATCCCATTCAACCAGTCCCAATTGAACAACTTCAATCATGGATAACACCAACATCTGCCGAAAGGGTTATGCATGCAAAATCTCGCTATTCTGCCAGGGATAAATTTTTTTCTGATTTGGAATCAAAAGGTATAACTCCAATAGACTACTATAAATGTTCGCTTTATGATGCTATTTCGAATGAATCAGGCAATGATATTCACAACACTTATCACTGCTCTTCCTATAATTGCTCCACAATCGTCCATCCTCCATTACAATTCTTTGTAAATGCTGAAAAGGCTTGGAAACTTAGTTGCTAGGGTATTTTGTTGATCATGCTTTAAACAAAAAGTCTAACCTTCAAAGGGTACAACAGTTCATGTCATCAAGGTTTGGATCTTGGGGTTTTAAATTTATAAATTTTGATGAATCAGGCTTCTTTTACTTTAAATTTGACAATGAAGAAATAAGGGACAAAGTCATCTCTTTAGGGCCTGTAAATGTAGAAGGGATTATTTTTGTTTTTGGTCCTATAATTCACAAATATCCTTCCATCAAATACACACTTGATACTTGTACCCAGTGGGTGAACATTAAAAATATTCCAAGGCCATATTGGTCCGTGGAAGGGCTTACATATATTGTTGAGGCATTAGGTACAGTCATCCACAATGATGGCTTTAGTACATGGTCTACCGCTGCCAGAAATGAGACAGGATATTCTACCAAGATATGTCTTGAAATGAGTCATATGCACTCTAGGCCAAAACACATTCTTGTTGTAGTTCCTGGTATTGATGAAACCTTCACGCATGCAAGAATTACCATAGAATACCTGCAAAATGGATCATGTTCACTATGTTGCATCCCTGATCATAAACTTGAAAATAAATGTCCTCATAAACCAGGATTTGAGAGAGATTATAATCTCATGGACTGCTCTGCTGATCCTCTTGTTAATCTTTCCGAGGAAAGCTCTAGTACTGCCGCTAGCCATGCAGGTGATCCTAATTATGCAGGTGTGCCTCGTCCAACAACTAGATCGGTTCGTTCACCAGATAGGGCAAATGATATAGATGAAGGGCATGACAGCAACATGGAGGTCGACTAGTGTTGAACAGGATCATGAACGTTGGATCGCTTACTATGGTTTATATAATCTAGACTTGTTGGTTAAAATGCAACTTTTACTTTGTGATTGCTTGTGAATAACTTTGTTGGACAAATTATGGTACTTGGATGTAAATAACTTTAACTACTGTACAAAGTACTCTTGTATACAAGTGGTTTGGATTTGTGTAATGTTTTCATGGTGAATATCCACATGATTCTGAAACAGAATCAAAAGTATTTTTCTTTTGGTTCTACTATGGAATCAAGAGAAAGGAAAGAACTACAAATTGAAAGATTTCATAATCAATTAGTGACAGACTAAGTAATTTCATAGAGCACTAGAATAAAAAAAATACAAAACAAAGAACATCAAGTAATACGGATGCTTAAAACCATTCAAGCAAAATGGTGTCTTTTTACAATGTAGGCACAAAAAAGTTCATACAAAACAAAGAAAATTGACATGATTCAGATATTCAATAAGCCAATGAAACTGTAATACAGAGAATTAGTCACAAATGAACATTTTCAATCTTTTATAAATGTTTCAACAGAACAGAGTTTCAATGTTTATCTCCATCAGCTCCCTCAATGCAAGTGTTTGATTCAATCCCCTCTTTTCCTGCACACTCTGCATGAAAACAATACAGACTTTAATTTTTTCTTTCAACTGAAATTAAAAGCTCTATCCACAAACAATTACATAGTTAACTTAAAAAATCATTTTGATACAGGTAGTATGGAAATAAAACAATGACCAAGACATACCTGTTTGTTGTACTTCAATAGTAGAATTGGGGATTCCATTTGTATGAACGTTCTAACTGTTGGAAGGTTGAGGTTGCATGGACTGATTTAATGAAGGATTTTGTTGAAGCCGTTGACCCTTTTTCGGACATTTACGTGAATCATGATAACCTAATGTATTACAAGATTTGCACATCTTTAATTTCCTCTTTTTACCATCGCGACTTATCTCTCCTGGAGGGATGATCCGTTTTCTGCTTCCTTTGTTATTGCTTTCGAGGGGTGGAAGTACAGTGCTTGAGCCAGAAGGTCTAACACCAAAAGTTTCTTCCAGAATGTCATCTTTTGTTGTAGCAGAATTTTTGAATTTACCTTCAACCCTGGTTTTCAAACTTTTCATCTCGTCCAACATGAATTTCAATCCCTCAATATCATTAGAAACTTTGCCAAAACAGCCTTGGAACTCAGACAATATTTGCTTCGATGTATCCCTAATAATATGACTACTGCTGCTTTCAAATTCATTAGGAAACTTTAATGTGCAAAATTTTTGCAAGGCATTTTTCATCCAACGACAAGACAAGAATTGTTGTGGAATTCTTTCCACACCCCAAAGGCCTAAAATATAAAAGCAATGTCTACAAAGATAACCTACTCTCGTGAAAAGCTTACAAGAACATGCAACATCATTGTTGGAGAAAGAAAATTCAACCTCAAATAGTCTATCATCGAAACTTTTATCTCGAACAACATATCTGTTTACCCCATCAACCACAGTTGGTTGGCTTGCCAAACTAATATGGAAACAACTCGCCTTTATTTGTTTTTGAACCTTATAGAACATATTACGAGTGTAAAGATAAGAAGCATGTTTTTCAATTTGCTTCTCGGTTATGAGCTGTGGAAGACATGAATCTCCATTATCAAGTTTTTTGGTTTCATGTAGTTGCTTGTCAATTGCACCACTCATAACACATGTAGAATTCTGAAAGTGTGTCTCCTTTCTGGACAAAATGATTAAAGTAGAAATTACTGCTTTCTGACCTTGATGTAGTTCTAAGTAAGGCTCCCATTTGCTTGTCCCTGAAGAAAGCAGAAATCCACGATTCCCTTATAGCATAGATCTCATTCAACCATACATGCTCGCTCAAGCCAAACTCCTTCAACACCGCATCCCATCCTTCCTCAAATTCAGTTACCGTCAAATGTGATGACCATACGAATTTGTTTAGCTTTTCCATGAAACCAGATTCAGCACAAAAAACAGGGCCAATCTATAGAAAATGTAAACAAGTAGAATTTAAAATCGAAAGGTCTTAAATACTAAGCATAACAACAAGGTGATTATTTTATGCAGTTTAGTAAATTTTACCAACGAGTAATAAAATTTGGCCTGTGCCAGAAAGAATCATGAATGTAGCTCCAAAAAAAAAAATTGAACAAAATATTAAGATTCTATAGTAGAATCCCTCAAGGATATAATTTACCAAAGAAATGAACACTTGTCAAATTTTTAAATTTGCTTAACTATCCATTAAAAATTTTGATTCTATAGCAGAACTAAAAAATATGTTTTGAAAGGAGGCTGATGCTACAGTAGAAGCAATTATTAGATGTGTTTTGTAATATGTGTGAACCAAAAATTCAATTGACATAAGTAATTTATGGACATGGAAAAATAATTTACAAAATAAATTTTATTTACCTTTGCCGGGAACTTCTGCATCACATGCCACATACAATATCGATGCATAGAATGTGGGAAAGTTGCAGCAATAGATACTTTCATTGCAGGGCACTGGTCAGTGATTATACATTTCGGAGGGCGTTGAAAAATTTGCAAGAACATTTGACATGCCCATGTAAAATTGGTTTCGTTTTCATGGTCAAGCAGAGCAGAAGCAAAAGTGATGCTCTTCCAATGGTTGTCAACACCAATAAATGGGACGAAAACCATGCCATACCTGTAAAAAAATCAAATAAAACTCAACATAATTAGAAACTGACCAGTTTGTTTGCCTTGGTAACAATTCGAAAGGAGCTAACACCCTGTTATAAATATAACTCTGGTAGATTGTTGTAACACACCAATGTATAATCATCCGTTGCACTAGATTATCAGACTTAACAACTTTTTTTGCAAACTTACTTGTTGGTACGGTAAGTTGCATCAAACGAAACGACATCCCCAAAAACTTCATAATATTTTCGACCTCGAACATCAGTCCAAAACAGGCGAGTAAGATGACCATTTGAATCCGTCTGGTACTCGTAAAAAAAGCCTCCATCTGATGTCTCATGTTTCGTTTTGAATTTTGCAAGTAACATATCTGCATCATGTTTGCCTATATACAGCTTGATATCTCTCATCCAATTTTGAAAATCAACAGCAGTTGGGCCAATATCAGAGTACAAACCAAAACAATTTTTATAAAGACCATGAGCTCTAAAAGCACCAATGTTTGTTCTTGCAGCATCCAGAAGGAAATGGCGCTGAAGTGCAGTCATAGATCGATTTGCACGGAGGAATTCCTTTCCTGATTCAGTTGCTAATGGATGGTTATGACCCTCGATGAAACAACTGATTATATAGCCGCCATCTGAACCCAAGTATTTTAGAATAACTTTTGCATCACATTCAGTTTTTTTTTTGTCACAGTCCTTCTCCTTCTAACTTGCACACCAGAAGCACTAGATGTATGCGATGAGTCTGATTTAGAATCACAAAATTTTGACATTGAAGTCTCATGATGCCCGGCCTTCGAACAAACAATATACTTTAGCACAATTTTATCGTTCTTGGTATGTTGGGTTGATTTTCGAACATTAAAGCCACCTTGCCTTCCGTATTCAATATAGAAATCAAAGCATGCTTCAATGTCATCAAAACGCTGACCAGAATATGGTTTGAATTTGTTGTCTGTGACTTTAGGATTCCACAGCTTAGTCGTCCTGCTGAATGATTCATCAAAGCCTTCTACAAACTCCTCAATTAGACTAGTATCAGCTGATTCACAAACACCTTCAACAAGAGTACTGTTTTCTGAATTGAAAATGTTCACTGAGCGACACAAGGAATGGGAAAAATAATGAACATCAGAATACATTAAGTTTACATATAAAACAACAAAACTTAAGACAAATACAAAGTTACACTTTCTTAAAGGTATAACATACAAAATTAATTTTTTTCCCTGTGCAAAAACATATAAAAACACATTGCTAAGAATTATTCATCCAGAATGATATACAAAACTTATAATTGTGATCCTACTATAGAAACTCTAAAAATGGCACAATATATACAAAACAGTTACAAAACTAGACATTAAGATGCTAAAATAATACACAGGAAAATGTACCCCTAACAAAAAAATTGGATGCTTGTATCTGCTACGGTTAATATGGAATGTAAAGGCATCTCAAGGAATTAGCATCCTTATACAAACTACTATGACTACTCAAATTTGGTCAACTGTATGTGGTTCAATAACAGAACCAAATATAATTTTAAAACTACATAGTTTGAAATCACAAAAACTGACTATGCAACTATTTTGATGCTACTGTAGAACCAATACAAATAATAACATAATAAAGTAATTGTTGGATGTAGAATCAAATTAATTGTTGTTTGTAGAATCAAAGTGTTAATCAGAAGCAATTAAAATCGTAAAGCTTACAGAATACAATGGAATACTTGTGATTCTACTACAGAATCAAAACATAAACTAGCAATTTTTTTGCACAAAACTGAAGGATGAAGGTTCAATCATGATAAGCAGTCAATATACAGTAGAAGCATAGTTTTGAGATTGTGATTTGATGCTACTACAGAATCGAAGCATATATTAACAAATTATATATTAAAAACTGAAAATTAAAGAGTGAAACCTGATGAAGAGTCAATATCAACAGTAGAATCAAAATTTCGAGCTTGATTTGATGAAGAAGCCATACTTTCCGTCAGAAATCAAATAAAGCAAGAGAAAGAAATCGTACGAAGAGAGAATTCATCGAAATCGACATCGATCGAAGAGTGCGAGAGAGATAGAGTACGCAGAGATATTATCGAAGAAATTACCGGCGAAATTTTATCGGAGAGATGCTCGGAGAGATTGTAGGAGAGGAGAGAATCTATAGATACAACGGCTACAGATACAACGGCTACTGCGTATTATTTTTTATTTTAATAATTTATTCTTGAAATGATCTGAGCCGTTGAATTAAAGTTTAGATCAAAGGCTGATATTAAAATAGGAAATTCTCCCATATTCTCCATATAAGAAGGTCCTCTCTAGAATAATGGCCTTATTATATATATATATACATATTGTAAGTATGACAGTCTCCTTTTATATAGTCTCTTCTTCTTCATTCCTCATTCTGGTAACTGTCATATTCTCCGGCAACCAACGATGACAACGAAGGATCTGATTTTACATAGTCTACTTTTCTTCTTCTTCTTTATCACATGATTGATTGGCCGGCTGCCGGAGATGATTCGCCGGAGTTGACGAGTCGGAGTCGGTTTTCTTCTTCTTCTTTATCACATGATTGATTGGCCACAATTATACAACTTGTATAAATATTCATTATCCAGTATCCAGAAAATTAATGAAATGTGATGCTTACTTGGAAACTTTTTTTGGCAGCTCAACCTGGTGTGTTGCAGGTGGTTCCTAGCAGGACTGTCCAGCTGCATTCAGGACAGGGCAACAAGCATCACATGTGAAAACAATTAGTTTTCTCCGGATATTATCTTTTCCGATTGTATTTGTGTTATATACCAATACGACTACTACACCTACTACATTGTTGTTTTAAGATGCTTATGTTTTTACTTCCTGAATAAACAGAGAATCGAAATAAATGTTTAATAATGTTCGTCGTTTACATTCATTTACATTGTAGCCATATTATTGCTAGTAGAAGTTGTTAGATCTGTTATCTGTATAAGATTTGATTGTGGGGATAACTGCTTATCTGGTGTGTTAGCACCTACAGCTTTGACATTACCGAGCTCCCGCACACTACCTCCTTTTAGAGGGTGTTTGAGATTGCTTAAAATAAGTTACTTTTGACTTAATGGGGATATTTTTAACTTAAAGGAGAAAGTAAAATTGTTTACTTTAAGTTGAATGAAAGTGTTTGGGTAATTGTACTTAAAGTTAAATGGGGGTTTAATAATTTTGGCTTAAAGTGAAATTTGACTTAAAAAAAATTTAAATTCATGATATTTAAGCTTTACAAGAATTGGGGAAAAAAAAAATTCCATAAGTCATAAGTCAAAAGTACCTAAACATTTTTTTAACTTAAAACGGGCTTAAAGTCCTTGTTGCCAAACATGACAAAACCGGCTTAAAGCTCAAAACTCCTTTAAGGAGCTCTCGCCAAACAGGCTGTTAGTCTTCTCCAATTTAAATTAGAAACTTCGTAATTTACATGGAAGGAATGAGAAAGAAATTATGACAGTGGCTTCGGTTCAATTTTACCACAAAGAAAAAAGCTATTATCCATAACACTAAACAATTACTTACATTTTTTAATGAGATTTTTTTCATTCATGTACAAGACTTGTTTAGAAACATTCCTTTAATTCCCCTCAGAAATATATGTTTAAGATATTTTGATTCTTTTCACAAAAATACGAATTTATGACTAGCGCAACTATAACATGATTTTTTTACAACAATATTCAGCTGAAACATATTCCCGTGTTTAAAAAAAAAACACAAACAAGCTTGAAAAAGTAGATGGATTTTTAAGAAAAAAAACTGGAAAAAGCCAATTTCATAGGGTTGCGGACTTGCAAATATTCTAAAGGAGGTATCGATCTAGTAGAGGTACCAACAAATTTACAAAGAAGTATTTTTGTTAATTTTTTTCTGTACATTGCCTTTATTATAATATAAGATAAAAGGCATTAATAAAACCTCTAAATTAACACAAATATACCCCTGAAAAAGGGGCTGTTCCGATGTAAAATTGAAAAACATGACCTGTTAGTCAAGGGCACACCTTTATCACCATTCTACACCTTTACCTCTCTGTAAAGCCTCGCTCTTTCCATTATCTTATTGATATATTTGTTATTTAATTCTGATTTGAAATTGTTATATTCTAATTATTATCAATTTTAGGGCTTAGAATTAAAGTTTAGGGGTTTGGAATTGTTTAGATGTCATTTTCTATTTGTTATTTAATTCTGATTTTAGGGGTTAGAATTAAAGTTTACGGGTTTGGATTTGTTATTTGTCTCGTCCTCTCTCCCCTCTCTGTAAAGCCTCGCTCTCTCCATTATCTTATCAATTGTTGATATATTTGTTATTTAATTCTGATTTGGGGTTTATTTTTTTGGGCTTATTATTATTATTATTATTATTATTATTATTATTATTATTATTATTATTATTATTATTATTATTATTATTATTATTATTATTATTATTATTATGGAAATTCCATATGGTACCACTGGGTAATTGGCTTTTCCAAGTGGTACCAATGAGTATTTTGGTCTTCCATGTGGTACCATTGAAGTATTGACTTGGCCAACATATAACACTCCGTTAGAGCAAACGTTAAACAAACGTTAAAAATTATAATTTAATTAAATTAAATACAATTAAAAACATATAAGTAAAAGAAGTACGGTTATTAGTCTGATATATTAACATATCATTTGGGGTTTAGGAGAGTAGAGTAGTCGAATTAGGGCAAAAGGATGCATTCTTCTTTCCACAATCAGGGTAAAAGACGAATTGGGAGAGACGAATTGACGAGCTTTTCACCACTTCTTTGGACAATAATCTGTACAAAGGTATGTATTCAAACCTCCAAACACTAGAAATAATCGATATATACATGTCTGTTTCTATAAGAGTTCCTTTGTAGTTTAGGGTTTGTGAGATATGTGGATATACATACATGTTTATGTACGCTGTATGTATATATGTATCTGAATATGCATATGTGTGTGTCATTGGTATATCAATTTGTTTATGTATGAAGGTGTATTTGTGTATATGTATGTCTATATGTGTGCAGATGGATATTGTAATGCCCTGTTTCTAACAGTATTTTGGAGGGAGATCTTTTTTTCATTAGTACTTAAAAGTTGTTTAACGTTTGCTCTAACGGAGTGTTATATGTTGGCCAAGTCAATACTTCAATGGTACCTGTACCACATGGAAGACCAAAATACTCATTGGTACCAGGGGTGAACATAACCCGCCCAACCCGACCCAACTATTATTTTTGCCAAATCGGACCGTTTGAAACCGGAGATTAAACGGGTTAATCAATATAATCATAATGTCTGCTAGTATTACATTTCGAAAAATTACTACTATTGTCCTTCACTTTTTTAATCTTCTTTATTTCTTTGATTTCTTTGATATCCTTTTTTGTCATTACGCAGCATTTGGAGCGATCCAATTTAGATTGGGTCGACCCAAATCAAAACCTCTACTATTTTTTGTCATTACACAGCATTTGGAGCGACCCAATTTAGATTGGATCGACCCAAATTTAAATCTCTACATTATCCTTCATTTTTTTAACTTCTTTATTTCTTAACATCAAATTAATTTCAATTAATGATTGAAAAAATCATAACTAAAGCTAAATGTTTTTTTTCCGTACACAATCATAGCTAATTGTTAATTATTCAATTAATTCTCGAACACTTATTTTATCGATCATGGCCAATTTATAGTTTTTATATTTATCCCTACATTTGTCTCATCCTTAAATTTACCATCTACTAGCTTACAACCCGTGCGATGCACGCGATTTTCTATAGGAAATAAATTTATTTATATTACAGTTATATTTTCATATAATTGTTATTTTTAATAATTAGTTTAATTTAAATTTAAATAATATATAAATATATTTAATTAATGATATGCATAGCAAGCATTAGGATTATATTAATCTTCTTTATTTCTTTGATTTCTTTGATATCCTTTTTTGTCATTACACAGCACTTGGAGCGATCCAATTTAGATTGGATCGACCCAAATCAAAACCTCCACTATTTTTTATCATTACACATCATTTGGAGTGACCCAATTTAGATTGGATCGACCCAAATTTAAACCTCTACTATTATTCTTCATTTTTTTATCTTCTTTAATTATTAACATCAAATTAATTTCAATTAATGATTGAAAAAATCATGGCTAAAGCTAATTGTTTTTTTCGTACACAATCATAGCTAATTGTTAATTATTCAATTAATTCTCGAACACTTATTTCATCGACCATGTCCAATTTATAGTTTTTATATTAATTCCTACATTTTTCTCATCCTTAAATATACTATCTACTGGCTTATAACCCGTGCGATGCACGGGATTTTATATAGAAAATAAATATATTTTATATTATAATTATAATTTTAATTTTAATTTTAATTTTAATTTAAATAATATATATAAATTTAATTAATGATATGCATAGCACACATTAGGATTATATTTATATATTTCATTTATTCTAATGACCCCACCAGGGGCACCTTCACTTCTACTCTTTATCCATTAATAAAAAAACAAAAAAAATTGCTGCCATTTATTTTACTTTTTAAAATTTGCCTTGGAAAAATGTTTGCATAAATAATTTCATTTAACAAAAAGTTATTAAATGTAACAACATAAAACTCATGCGTATCCACCACGCAAGCTGTTTGAGAACTTAGCATATTTAAAAATAAAAAAGAGTTTTTTTTATTATGGAGCCAAAACCTGAAAAATAAAATAACAAAATAATATCTTTATTTATAATTTTCAATATACGTGGCATCATCTATGATCATTGTTTTGAAAATTTTGAATTTAGTCGACGAAAGTATCGTCTGGTTACTAATAAAAAATTAATCAATATAATAATGAAAGTTAACTTAATATTATTATTTATTTAAATTTAACACATATTTATATATATATATATATATATATATATATATATATATATATATATATATATATATATATATATGGAGGTGCTCATATGAGAACTTTTTTAAAATGAGAATTTAGTTCACACTAATATATATATATATATATATATATATATATATATATATATATATATATATATATATATATTTCATTTATTCTAAGGGTCCCGCCAGTGCACCTTCACTTCTACCCTCTATCCATTAAGCAAAGAAAATTAAAAAAACCTACCGCCACATCATCATTTTTTCTAAACAAAATCATTTTTATTTTTTATTTTTTTTAATTTTTAATTTTTTGTTTTTGAGAACATAATTATTAAAAACAATAACACCAAACACCAGTTTTATTTTACTTTTTTAAAATTTGCCTTGGAAAAATGTTTGCATAAATAATTTCATTTAACAAAAAGTTATTAAAAGTAACAACATAAACCTCAAATTATGCGTATCCACCACGCAAGTTGTTTGAGAACTCAGCATATTACTGGTGACCTGTATTTGCATAAAGCGGGTCCAAAATTTATATATATATACACACACACCCAAATCTTCACACAAAATTGGTCTAATCATTAAAATTATAAATATGGGATTTAGATGTCATCAAATCAATTAATTGATTCTTTAATCTTTTATCTACGTCAAGATTAGAAACAAAATACCCTAATTGTATGCTCAAATTATGTACTATATCATTGCCTAAGTTACATGTATATATTGATAGTTTTACCATCATTTATTCATTCGTCATATTTTGTCTTAACCAAACAATGGCAGAGGAACATTGTCAAAAATTACAAAGTTTGAATGTCTCAAAAACCTCTTGGAAAATTAAAGTTAGAGTGACAAGAATGTGGCCAGTAATGAATGCTGAATGAGTTTTCCGAGGACATAATTTTTTGTTGTAGATATAGATGTATGTACGTGATGCATTATATATTCATTTTTTATGAACTTTTACTGATTATAACTTTTAATTATTTGACATATATGATGTCTCATATTCAAGCATTTGTATATGTGGACATCTGGAAAAATCCAAAGAAAAAATTAGAGGAGGGAGAAATTTATATTATCACTAACTTTACTGTGAGGAGCGCATTTGAAAAACTGCGACCGGTATCGTCATAAATGGATATTTCTTTTACAAATGCAACAAAATTGGTTATGTACAAGAAAATGATCCACTTTTGGTGATGAACAAGTACGAATGTATATAGTTGAAAGATTTAAAGTCATTGGCAATAGAGACGTGTCCTGATGAGCCTACTTATAAAGATGGAGAACTAGAATTTACATACGGTATACTTGAATATATATTTTAAGTAATACTTTAATTTTATTTATATTTGTCCAATATATTCTAATTGTAAATTAATATTTACAAAATATAAAATTAGTCATTGAAATATTAATTATTATTTTAATGTTGATACGCAATTTTTATTTTTTTTTTGAAATAATTTCACTAATTTCAACATATTTATCTATTCCGAAAATAGATGTGCTCATGATATGATTATATGGGAAGATCTTGCACCATCAGTTAAAAGGATGATTGGTGCCGATAATTCAGAACAAAAAATTGTAATTCTAGCCTGTACGAAAGTCGTGACCTGGAAAGGTATGCAATAATAATGTCATTTCATTTATTATTAATTATATTATAACATATTAACATGAATTTCTAACATTTGTCAGGTGTTGTGCAAATTAAATCATTGTCATCCACTAAAGTATATTTGAATATTGATGACGATATCACTGAAATAATGAGATAGATTTATTTTTATACACCGTATATGTATTTCCATTTACATGTTACATTGGAAAAAAAAAAATTACTCATATTTTTTTTTAAACATTAATATAGACTTGAAGAAGTTGGATATGTGACATCTCAATCTGCAATCATTGAGGAACAAGCTGACAACACTCAAACTGAACTTTACACTTTGAATGGTCTCCATAATTTAAAAGATGCCGAATTGATCGACGTTTTGTTATAAAAATTTGAATTTCAGTATACCTTCATTTCAATATCTAAGTTTTTAATATAAAACATAATCTATCTAGAGAAAACTGGGCCTGAGGTTGTCCTCAGGGAAAAACCCTGAGGTTAAAAGATTTTGTTTCTATAAAGCAAGTGGTCCCGCATGGGCAATTTTGTAAATATATATATATTTTTACAATAATTTACATATATACCCTTAAATTTATATTAAAATCTTTTAACCTCAAGGGGAGAATCCCGAGAACAACCTCAGGCACATCAAGCCCAATCTATATTTTGCATCTAAAAATTTATACGCGAAAAGAAGTTATTTGTCGTGTCAAGATTAGCAAGGTCAATGAGGAGTACAAATGGTATTATAATTAATGCCCTCAGTGCGAAAGGAAAGTTAATAAGATTGATGCCACATTTGAATGCCTACTTTTTTCCGAGAAGTTTCCCTGTCCGTGATAAGAGGTATTTATTGTAATTCTAACTCACTAATTGCGTCGTATATATGTTTATTTTTTAGAATATATATATATATATATATATATATATATATATATATTCGCTTAATTATATATTTAATATTATAATCCCTTATAATTAAACTTCAGATTTAAGGTGTTAATGTTGGTAGAGGATGAAACTGCAACATCAAATATGATCCTCTTTGATCTACCTGCAAAAAAAATTCTTAATACCACTGCAACGAATTTAAGTCGAGACTTGAAAAAGGTATAATTTATAAATGAATTCTTTTGTTGTAATACAGGCTCTGTTAATGTCATCAAATAACTTTTTAAACTTAACTATATTTGTCTTCATATTTTATAAAAAAAACAAATGATACATTTCCGGAAGAGCTTAAAAATATTGTTGGGAAATAATTTACCTTCACCATAATTCTCAATAAAGAAAATATTTTGGATAATTCTGACATTTTTTTATGTATATGATCTTCATCAACAAGTATCTAACCTTGATTCAGAATCTCAATCTAACAAAATTTCAAAAATATTTATTACTTAAATTTCAATTTTTGATGGATAAAATAATTTTTTAGCATTTTCAAAATAGAATTGCATGCTACTCTTTATATAAATTTTTTTCATAACACTTCTTTAAATAATTATATAATTAAATGGAGCATGTTTGTAGGTGATCAATCAAACTCTTAAAATTATTTAAAATGAAATTTTAAATTAAATGAATGCCGTGTATGAAGTACGGGCAAAATGCTAGTTTTTAAAAAAACGGAATAAATTGGGTTAGATTAGGGTTTAATAAATTTTAACCCTGAACAAACCCAACCCAACCCGTTGTTTATCAGGCCCATTTAGTAATTAGTATTAAGTCCATTACTGTGTTAGTCCAGTGGTCCAAGTCCAGACACATAATCATTACCCTAATTTCATTGTTTGACTCTCAAACCTAATTTTATATAGCGTGCCCGCCTTCTACTCTCATACCTCGCTCTCGCTGACTCGCAAATCGGAATCTCTCACTCTCTACTCTCTGGCCAAGTAAGTTCCTTTAATTTACTCTCTAATTTCTCAATATCTATGATTCCCCTATATAAGCCGCGGCTAAAGTTGCAAAAATCAGAGCTTGAATACCACTTGTAAATAATCCAAGGAACATGACAGGTATAGGAACCACTAAAGGTACTAAAGAAACCAGAACAACAACTACTCATTCATCAGCTAATATATTTCCGAAAAGTCGAAAACTAAGTGATAAAGGCTTTGTGAAATCTTCTAAGATGTTAATTGGTAAAAGGATTGGGTACTTTATGGTTGTTTGTATATGTATAATTCTTCTTGTTAATCAAATCCAAGTAAGTTTCTTTAATTTACTTCTCTAATTTCTTTAATATTTGTTCTTGTGTTTGTTTATATTGGAGTATTCTTCTTTTGGGTTGCTCTGTTCTTGTGAATTGATGGAGGATTTGGGATGCTCTAATTTCTCAGTATCTCATTCTTGTTAAGTTAAACTTTATGCTTGTTTGTATATACTTTACGCTCTTACTAGTCTCCCAACTTTGATAAATTTAAAATCAAAGTTTGTAAATTTAAGAGTTGTTTGTATAGTTTGGTCGAATGTCTAATTTGTAAATTACTTTGTAATGATAATGAGGCGGTTAGGTTGTATGGTTTGATGTAAAAGTTGCGGTATCCTACAGTTGCTACATAATTGCATTTCTGTACTTAGTGAATATGTGATATAGTTCTACAATGAATTGTTTGTGTACAACCTATGCAGGATCTAGGTCAGAATTTATGCAGTCAGGTCAGAATTTAGTCTAGCTAATTGTCAAGAATTAATGTACATATATCATTATGTATTTGTTTCTAATTTTTGTATTTGTTTGGCAATTTTTAATCAGGCTGAAGGAGATCTCCTTGTACTCCTTGCCTTGCAGTTTCATTCACATCAAGGTACACTACACACATCTTATTTGTGGATTTTGTGTTGGGAATAACTACAAGGACTATGTTTTGTGCTTGCTTAATGTAGTTTCTTGATATAAACATTCTCAACATCATCCGTTCTGAGCTTAATATAGTACTACAAGTTTTCAACATAATCCATCTTCAGCATACGTACTTTAGCCTTATTAATGTATTAGGTTGTTTAAACCTTGGGTATTGCAGACCATGGTAGTAACCAGATCCATGCCTACAACTAACAAAACTGATACCAAGTAAGTTTTATTCAATTTTATTTTATTATTATTATTATTTTTTAAAAAATAATTTATTTTATTATTAAATTCATATGAATTTTGTTCCTCTAACTGATTTTTTTTTTTTGATTAAGGAAAAAGGGAAAAGCCAACAAGAGCAAAGCAAACAAACGTTTTAAGCGAAAAGAGTTTGACGCTTTCAATATTTTCATGTAACTAACTTCAAATTTTTTCCCTATTCAGCCTCTTTTTTTCGTAGGTTTTGATTTGATTTTGTGATTTTGTTCAATTATAGGATTAAAGACTTTCTGAATCGATATTACAAGACGCATCCACTCGGACCAGCAGTAAGATCTCTCTTTTCTACTAACTTTTTAGTATCAATTCCTCTCTAACTTCATGCTCTTTTCATCAAAGATATCAGATGATGCCACCATTTCTGGAAATTTAGAATGGGTTGAGATGAGTGATATGGTAAGTAAATTTTGCTGAAAATTAGATATTAGATATGCTATTAAATATGCTGCAAGTTTGTTACGGTCTCAAAATTTCCTCCTATTTAATTCTTTTCAGGAGAAAGCCCCGTGGATTGAAGAGGCCAAGAATATGAAGGCTGAAGGAAAGAGTATATTCTCTCTTAGAAAAGAATACTTGTATAAGGATAGATGATTTGCTAAGTACAGTACTCGTGTGCTCTTTGGTCTGTTGACTGGTACAATTTGGTCCGTACGTTTGGTATTTGGATTCCCGTTGTAAGTGTTGGAATTTTATATGGTGGATGTCTTATTTATCTATGCATGACTTTTGAATTTGTAATAATTATTCATTTGCATTTGATACCTAAAGTCTAGGACACACAGGTCACACTAATACTACTTGGTTATGGACCGCTTGCTTGTGTCACCCCTTAGAGTGGCGTTGATCTGTTCCCAACCCAACTAGGTAAAATAAGCTGTCTCACCAAATTGAACACTTAAGAAATTTCTGCCAAGGTGTAAACAGATACCTAGAGACTGGAGTTGTAAGACTGTGCTCCGGTACTAGAAATGAGAGAGAAGAGAAGCCTTAAATAGAAATTAATTTTTTTTTGTAAGTGTGCTCCCGAGTTTTTAAAGAGAGAAGGGGCAGCAAAAACTCTTAAAAGGCTTCTCCCAAAAGTCTCTTATTTTGGAATGGTTGGGAGGAATTATCTCACAACAATTTGCAATTACTCGGAAGCATGCTAGAGAAAATCAAATAACTAATCTTCTTTTCTACTCTCTCCTCTTCTTTACTTGAACTACTCATGTCATGAGCACGCTGTTTGTGTCCACTTGTATACAATGAAATGTTTAAGGAATGGAACGAAAAGTAAACACGAAATTTATGGAGGAAGAAAGAATGTATGGTTAAACAATGAACAAAAATGAGGGAGCAAAAATTTTGTAGATTTGGAGAGAAAATGAGAAAGGAGAATGGAGCAATCCTTCCAAAAACGGTGGGTTAGAATTGTTGTTCAAATTACTTGGAATTGAATGCGGGAAGGAACAAAATGTGTAAAAGTTTCTCTCCACTCCCCTCAAAAGAGAATATAAATCTTATTCCATTCTATCCAAGCGAACAAAACCTAAGATCTACCAATCTGTCTGGATGATCCATGAAATACACTAGTTTGCTGAAGTTTAGGAAAAAACACAAAATTTCCAACAAAAAAGCTACACAAAATTTACAAAATTGTAGTGTATTCTGGCGAACTAACACACTCTATCTATGAAACCAACTTGCAGAACTTAGGCTACCGATCCAAAACTGCAAGCACATATACAATGGTCTAAAAGATCAGAAACCAGTACTCTAATTAACAACATAACTGTTTGTAGCATACACGTCCACCCGCAAATATTTGGTCCCATAAAGTAACAGGTCTCACAGAGGGTAATAATCACACACCTGGGTATAACAAGGATATACCCAACTACCTCCTTGGCCTTTTGGATGGCATTTGTACATGGGTCTCTGTCTGCAATGATATACACATTATTCGTTAAAAAAAAAAAATCAACATGGCACGAAATCAAGGGTGAATAAAACAAAACAAAAATTGGGCACAACGTGTCTAGTGTCGACTACTTCCTATGTGATGTATTCCTAGAGTTTACATCAATATGTGGACTCAATAGTTTTGCGAATTAGCCAAGTTAAAAGGCCAATGGAAAAAGACATTATTGACATTAAACCCCACCCTTGCAGCATCCTGGATCAAGACTAAATGGGCAAGCTGTCTCATTATATTTGACTTAACCAACCCCTCGGGCTCGGACCACGTAATCATGAAGCATACAAACAACTGTTGTGCAATATCTCCAATGTGAATATTTACATGCTATGATTAGCTTTTATAATCTATACATGGGAAACTCAACATTATTTTGCAGCATTTTCTTCTCCTTTAAATGGATAGATGAACAACAGCAGATAACATGAGACGAGACCCCCCCCCCCTCCCCAACAACACACCAAATAAAAGTTTTTTTCTTTAAATAAAGATGAGAGAGATGACATGTCCATATAAAGATCTATACTGAATGCTAACACAATGCACATTAGTATGCATTAGTAAAGCATATCAAAACATTTATTGTTTTTCTCTTCTAAAGAAGTCTATTAATTTTAAATCTTAGAAGTCTATTAATAACAATTCACAAACGAAAGAGAAGAACGGAGATGAAAGACTACATAGATTCGAGTAAAGCAATATGTACATGTACATCATTTGAAATTTGCTCACGAATATAGGCCATTGATCGCAACATGGCACCCAATGTATCTCTGGACACCTTGAATTTCACTTCTGAATCTCCAGAACTTGTCATTGTATCATACAGTTGAAAAGATGCATTTTCAAGGTGTTAGAATGCAGATGACGTCATTATATATATAGTAAGCATAACATTTTATATTTGTCACTATATTTTCAGGTCATTGTAACTGGAAAAATATATATGCACACATTCCTTGTTTACTTTCAATATAGACAACCACTTATGTAAAACAAATTTCCATTTTAAGTTCTTTGCACAGCTTTATATTTCATACGGTTCGATATCTAATTTAAGAGTGTGCACAAACCTTCAAGTTGACCGTAGCAACCTTATTCACAGTAGCAGACATCTTCTCACTAAGGCTGGCCGTAGACCTCAACAAGGGTTCTAAGGTGATTGTTGAGAGCGAAAACCTAAACTCTGACTCAGCCGAAGGAATCCTGTTATAGTCTTGAAGCTGCAAACAGAATTGTAATTTCATCTTGAGAAACTTTAATTAGATCTGATACTAGAAAACAAAATAGCCCTATAAATGGCTTATATGATATCCATCACAATTACAGCTCATATGCAACAAAACAGGAGCTGCCTAGAACTGACGAAAGGTAATGTAAACAATAGTTCATATCAAATACAGTAATTGCAGTCTCCTCTTACGATCTATACTTGATCCTAAATTACCAATAATCACTCATTGTATAAAGTTTGTCAGGAATTCAGTTATGAGAAATAACTAAGTTAAGACTTCAAGTAGAAAATAGCATATATACATCAGTTATCATCGGATTTGTTTGGTTGCTCTAGTGTAGTAAGTAGTATATAATATACTACTTACTACACTAGAGCAACCAATCAAATCCGATGATGGGACCTAGCTGCTGGTGAGTTTGATGTTTATCTGATTTGCAAGTAGAATATTGGACACATTAAGGTGATTTATGTTGATGCAAGCAACAATTTGAGGATAGGATAAATATATTAAAGAAAGAACTTTGTTTTGAGAAAGAATCAGATTTGGGGTATAGATAGACAAAGGTGTGGGAAAGAGAAGTAATGGAAAATCACCAATTGATATAGATTTACGAGAGAAATCAACAGTCTTGATTTAAGATTCTTCCCTGTGAGATAAAATGTTCGATAATTAGTATGCTATCTTGCACCATCTTTTCAACTAAACCTACTTATAACTGACTGCTTTATTAATTAAACCTTATGAGCTACATTTATGTTTTCTGGTCGGGGAATCAAGCTTGATATTGCCTAGCCTTCTCGAACTGGCTCCTAAGGATCTGCCGGATACAATGCCTCCATATTTTCCATTTCCTCATGGGTAGATGCATTCTCCCCTTGATCGCACACACATTTAGGATCCGATTTGCACCGATTTATCTTCCCCCCCCCCCCCCCTCATGATAGTAACCATTTAATTTAAAATCCTGTAAGCTTACGTCCACTTTTGTAGAAACAAGTGCTGATAATTGTTCTATTACAGATTTAAGAACCTCAATGACTCTTTTATAATTTAAATGGTAGAGTGCCTACTCACAATGATGCAGGAAGCCTAAGAATCTTAAATCCCATCAGTAAAGGAAAGGGACTGCTACCACAGAAGCAACCATCCTTGAACCCTAAAGCCGAGCCATCGGTAACCCAACACCACATACGTCCGGTCGTCCCTATCTCAGAGTGTTGGACATATATCACAAATTTAAAATAAAAGGTCCCAAATATCACAATTTGAAAGGTTGGCCCCAAATATCACACTATAACACAACATCATCTATTGTTTTTATTTTTACAGAAAAACGCAACATCGCCTAGCATCTGGATCAGATAAGTTTAGGAGAAAATGCTACTTCGCCAAGTGTTAAGATGAAAATGCTACATGAACAAGCGTATGGCCTTTAAACGCTATCTTTTTTTTTTTTTTTTTTGACAAACAAGGAATTGTATTAATTTGAATCAACCAAGAACCCAGGACAAACCCCTGAACTTACACTACAATTTGAATAGAAACAAATAAACGAGCTAACCAAATAGTCGTTTATGTTTACAGACTGTTTTACATCATGAATAACAATATTCTCTGAAATAAAAAAGATTAGAGTAGCTTTCCGATCAATCCAAACTGCACCAATCCTGAAACCGGAAATATCGCAAATGACCTTCACATACGCACCACCTGTAGCCCAAAGTTCAGAAACACCCCAGCTATCTACATGCCGAAAACCAGCTATAGACATGCCGAAAATGAAACTCCAGCTATCAACATGTCGAACACCAGCTATAGACATGCCGAAAATAAAATATCTCATAGGATGAACAAATTCTAGTTGTGAAAAGTAAGCTCTTGCAATATCGAACACCAGCCCAAAATCAATGCATAAATTACAGATCTCCCACCAAACCACAAAAATCCTTTTCAAAGTAGCCCGGAACAAAACCCAAACCAACATACAAACAAAACTCGCCAACAGACGAGACGAAGAACACGCCAAAAGACGAGACGAAGATCCAAAATCAAAGTCCTCGGAATAACACCAAATTTTGGTATGATGTTAAGGAGGAGAAATGGAATCTCAAGGTAATTTTTATTTTAGAAGACGGACTCAAAACCAAGATAGATCTGAGAAATAAATTCTAAGAATTTTGGTTTTGGTTCGAATTTTATTGAAAATTGAAAAAAACAAAAGGTAGAAGATTGGGGGAGGACCGGAGAATGGATTGGTGGGTGAAGCGGAGATGGAGAGAATGAAGAAGAGGGCGGCAGTTCACCGACCTACTCTCATGTGCGCCTTGAGAGAGAGAGAGGTTTTTAAGAGAAGTGTAGGAATGCCTTTAAACGCTATCTGAATTGCATATTTGATGTTTTGTTCTACCCATAAAATGCTAGACTAAGGGGGTGTTTGGGGCAACTTTTTTTCAGAATAAGTCAACTTATTTTAAGACAAAATTAGAGATTCCTAACTTTCCAACTTATTTTTCAACTTATTTTTGCAACTTATTGAATCTCAAACATACATTAAATACTTGTATAATTTTTTTTTATCAAAATATAAAATTTTTATCCGAAAATAAGTCCATAAGTCATTAAGAAAAGTTGGGCCAAACAGGCACTAAGTTTTGTTCTGCCTAGAAAACGCTAGACTAAGTTTGGTTTTTTTTGTTTTTTTTTGTTGAAAACGCTATCTTAAATTTGGTCTTTGTTGGGGGACGCCACTTGAAGTGGCGTTTGGGGAGGGGAGAGGCAGAACGCGACATTGTTTCAAATTTTTTTGTTCTCTAAATATGTATTTGCAATTTATGCATTTACAAATATTAAAAAACTTATAACCAAATTTTAAATTCAAATTATGTTTTTTTACCGAGTTCGGCGGCCTGATTTTTAAAAAATTGGGGTCAGTCCCGATTTTTTAAAAATCATGATAAGTTAGAGTTTAGGGTACAACAACCCTAAACCCTAAGTTCGTATACGGGAATATTTCTAAACCCAAAATGGAACTGTTGAACCTTAAAGGTAAACTGCTGAAATCCCAAGGGAAAACAAATAAAATTTTTAATTTTTAATTAAAAAATTGAATCCGGCGGCCTGATTTTTAAAAAATCGAAGTCAACCCCGATTTTTTAAATATCAGGATAAGTTAGGATTTAGGGTTTGTATACAGTTTATAGCCCTGATTTTTTAAAAATCAGGATACGTTAGGATTTAGGGTCTAGGGCTTGTATACGATTTATTCGTTGTTCGAAATATTTCTAAAATCCAAAATGAAAATTTTGAACCCCAAAAGTTAACTGTTGAACCCTTGAGGGAATATAGATAAAATTAGAAAAAATAACTAAAAGATTGAATATTTCTAAACGTTGAATCCCAAATAAAAACTATTTAACCTCAAAGAAAATATCGATAAAATATTAAGTAAAAAAAAAAAGAATATATAAAATTTTAATATTTGAATAATTTGAATACTTTAATAATTTAAAATTTTAAAGCTCTCTCCCTCAATACCCCCGCCCCGCCCCGCCCCGCACCGCACCGCACCGCACCGCCAAATGCCATGACTTGAAGTCACGAGTGTGCTTTTCCCCTAAAACGCTGTATTAACTTTAGTTTCTTCCCCAAACGCTAAATTATCCAGCGTTATAAACAAAGAAAAATTCTTCCCTCAAAACTCCAAGCAATATAGCGTTATTTAAAAAAATAATAATAAATCAAAAACACTACACGATAGTGTGTGTTAGTGTGATATTTGGGGCCAATGTTTTGAGTTGTGACATTTTGGACCAATTAATCAAGAATTGTAATATTGGGGGCATTTTCTCCCCTATCTCACATGATAAGTTCATTTGTTCTGACAATATTAACTGCCCCCACAAGTGCCACGAGCTCTTAGTCACTACTAAAATATGAAGGAATCCGGTTTGCCTTCTATGGTTGTTTAAGCCCTTCTTCCACGTCTGGAGGCATTTTCCACCAGCAAATCCTTGGAGAAATCTGGTAAAGATAATGCTGAGATAGCATCGACTTAAGACCTATTTAGTAGCTGGCAATCTGCATCCTTCTTTAAAAACAATCATGTGCGCCTCTCTTCTGGGCATCGCCCCCAGAAGGCTTCTGCACTTTGATACACTTTTTGCTTCTTCACATCACTGGCACTGAATAAGTCGTTGATAGTTTGAGTGGGGAGTGCTAAATATGGATCAAACGAAAGATATGAGAACAGTGGAAAACCTATAATTAGCTGCTCAAGTCAAGGTGGGCCAAAAAAACATGTTGCTTAAGATGGCGATCTTAACAATTTCGCTGATAATCAAAGACACAGGTGGAAGGTAACCATTCTGATACACATTCAAGATTAAATACACACAACTTGAGAGAAGGAAAGCAATAGAACGTATAGATTTGGGTGGATTAAAGCAGAAAACCCACTAGCCCTGAGGTGACTTGACAAGAAAACCCACTAACCCTAAGATTTCTCAACTGCTGAATATATGAATTAGTTTGGATCACCATCCATACCAAGAGACTAATCTCAATTTCAATGATCTAGAGGTTTATTTTCGAGGAAACAAATCCTTTTTATTATTATACAACCATGACATAAATATTCTCATAATCTATGTAACCATATAGGGCCCTTCCAATGACTCCCGAACACGCACTTCACCACAATCATCTGATCCAACCCAACGTTTTGCATTTCTTGTCCACCTACTTAATATGTAATGAGATGGAAGCGTAAATACATTTGTCATAGTAAAAATTGTCAAAATGTGCCTACAGAGGATGCTAGAGTACTCAAACATCTGGCAGCTACAAGCTGCCCTCATTTCTCTGGTGAATTCAATGACACAATATAGGCTTTCTGGTCATCTTCAAATTTAGCAACTATGTACTTGCCAATAGCATCATTACCATCAATTGTCTATCCACAGTATACACAAAAGTCTCAACTAGTTCTTCTTGGAATTTTTTGAAACGCCTTTCTTGTATATAAATTAGCTGCCTGTTTTTCCATTGGTGATGGTGTCCTCAACACCGAAGTTGTGCACATTGTATCAAAATCAGCTTTTATCTCCTTATTTATTGAATTTTCCAGAGCTCTTTCGTACTGCCTAAAGAACATTGGTACAGTAGTCTCTTGATTTACATAACCATCAAAAAAGGAACTCTCAAATCCCTGATTATCATCGATTGCAGCAAAAAAAGTATCCCTAAAATATAATGGGGCCCACTGTTTGCGAGCATTATATAATAGTTGCAGCCATGCATTCATCCTAAGATCATATTTATCTAGAATACAGTCCCAAGCAAACTCAAATTCCTCAGGTGTCACAGTCAAATTGATACAATTATAAAGATCCACCTAAAAGTTTGGATATGCATGGCAAAAGTGACCCAGTTTTGACTGGCCCTTTCTTAAAACATGCCATTTGCTAATACAATGGTGGGTTTCTGGGAAAACCCAAGCAACTGCTGCATGAATGGCTTTATCCCGATCCGTTATAATGGACATGGAAGCATGATAACCCATTGCAGCAAGAAATGTCTTAAAGAGCCATATGAATGTCGCCTCAGATTCATCCAAAAGTAATGCACAACCAAACAAAATTGTTTGACCATGATTGTTCACCCTTGTAAAAGGAGCAAAGGGGACTTATATTGGTTAACTCTGTATACAGTGTCTAGTGTAACAGCATCTCCAAAATGACTATAAGCACTTCTTGACCTTGAATCAGCCCAAAATACATTCGCCATACGATTCTCATAATCGAGCTGTATTTCATAAAAGAACCCGGGATTCTCGCCCCGTATTTTCTTAAAATAATCCAGTGGGTTTTGAGCAATCTTCCCCAACGTCCTTCTCCGACCAGCAAGACTACCAGTATTACTTCCAGGGCCAAAGTTTATATATGCACGATCAGATTCCATATAAGCACTTTTAGCACCATGGTTTATTTCTACAGGAACATGATTCCCATTCATTGATACAGACATTACACCATTTGGATTACTCCCCACCTCTCGGTTACTTTCTGTCATACTTCTTGCAGTACCTGCAAAATGCCGCCTAGGTCGAATGCACTGTACTTTGTTAGGACGTCTTAATGAGTGACTGTGTTCCTTAACAAATTGTGTCACAACCCACTCGCTATGATTCTTCGACTCTATTCTAAGTATAGCATAACAGTTCTCACCAGGTCTTCTTTTCAAGATATCTGGAGCACATCCAAACTCATAGACTGTCAATGTCCCCTCATATTTAGGTTGGCTGTCCACTTAAAGTAGTGAAAGATGGGCGGAAGTTGTCATGCTTTTCTAGGTAGTTTGGAATGCTCGTAATGAGTTGGTATGGTAGCATAAAATATACAGAGTTGATAACGTAGTTAATTCATCCAAAAGTTACTTTATGCAATGGAAAAATCCCCAAACGTCTAGTACTATTGCTCAGAACATGGAGCTACATTTTTGGAACATGGAGCGTTTGGAGTTTGTCTGGTTGCCAGGAACTCGTCTAGAGAGCTTATTCATGCTTAGATATGGAGATTTTGGGGTACAAGTCCAGCTGATTTTGTAGAGTGGGTGTCAACCCATGTCCCACATCGTTAAGATAAAGAATAATGATCTTGAATACAAGCAGTCAAACAACTCCATTAGTATGAGGCCTTTTGGGAGGAGCCCAAAAACAAATTTGTGCAGGTTTGGCCACGGCCCATAGCGGACAATATCATACTAATGTGGAGTTAAATGGTGTTGCGCGGCCCAACAAGTGGTATCAGACCCGATGGTTAAGAAGTTGATCTTGGGGTTGCAAACTGCAAGTTTTGTGGTGTGGGAGGCTCTCCAGAACTACGATTGGAGATCTTGGATGGCTTGTGTCGAAAGTCTTCCTGACACTAAGGTGGTCGGGCGGCGTGTCCCGCAAGATGAGGAACCACAGATGAATAGCGCCGGTATAAGAGTCACAAGGTTAGTGGTTCTTGGATTGAGGGGAGATTGTAGAGTGGATGTCAACCCAAGTCCCACATCGTTATGATAAAGAAGAATTATCTTGAATATAAGCAATCAAACAACTCCATTAGTATGAGGCCTTTTGGGAGGAGCCCAAAAACAAATCTGTGCGGGCTTGGCCACGTCCCAGAGCGGACAATATCATACTAATGTGGAGTTAATGGGTGTTACGCGGCCCAATAGATTTTATTGAGGCTATAGTAATAAAGGAAGCATTGAGCTAGTGTAAATTGCAGGGTAGCCAGACTTTATAAATCGAGTCTGACTGCTTGGTGGTGGTCCGGGCGATCAGAAGCAGTGTGCCAATGGTGTCACTAGTTGGTAAGATCATCAAGGAGTGTCGTGAACTACTTCTCGACCTAAACAACGTTAGTTTGTTTTTTGTGAAATGATCAGCTAATATGGCTGGTCACAACTTAGCTAGGGCATCATATTCTTTTTCGGGTCGAACCTTTAGCGGGAGGTAGAGTTGAGCCAAAAACCAAAATAAAACCAAAATTGAACCGAAATCCATAAAAACCGATATAAATCAATCCATAAAAAATTGAACCAATTCGAAACCGAAAAATTGAAAAATCGATCCGATTCTCTTGGATCGGTTCCGGTTTTAGGTTCAAACCGAACCGAAAAAAACTGAAATCGAACTGATTATTTAAATAAATAAATAGATTATTATTTTATATAATTTATAACAAATATTTAAAAATACTACACATATATATTTTAAAAGTATAGAAACACTAAAATAAAAAAAGTTTTGAATCTATGATATGTTATTGTGTATGGGTTAGACAAATTATAAAGGACCAAGTCCAGTAAGGCTGTAATGTAGAACAAACATGTTCTGACAGCCATAATATTGTTAATGGGATTGTATTTTGAGATTAGGAGTAATTGTTGTGTCAATATAGTCTATGTAGAAAGTCTTAAGTCTGAATTAAGACTTTGTGCTTACTTTCAAGTTTCAAAACATTAGGTTCACAAATATCGCATTGCATTGTATAAATTTTTTGATACTGCTAATGTATTTTTTGATTTCTAAATGCAAAGTCAAGGGATGTATATTATTCTCATGATTTATTTTTATCGGTTTTGTAACTGAAACCAAACCGATACAAACCAAACCATGATTTTTAAAATCGAAATCGAACCGATGATTCGGTTGTGATTGCGATTTTCCATTTTTTAAAATCGAGGACTTTCGGTTTCGATTCAAATTTTATTTAAAAACCGAACCAAACCGGAATTTTCTCTCCCCCTAATGGGAGGGATGTTCTTGTTAAGGTTAGGAATTGTATTTCATACGTTTTGATTATTAATTGATATCTCTACTTTGAGTAAAAAAAATAATTCTTAACATGTGCCCAAGTAGGCCTATCAATGGATTGGTGTTACAATATAGCAACAAGAGAGAATATTGATATTTAGATTATTGGGGGTAATTACAACAGATGAAGACCTCCTCCTAATATAGGAAATAAAACAAAGACATAATGATGAAAGTACATAATAATGAAAGGCACTCAAGCACTACTAGCAGTAGCACACCATATTTGACAGCATTACAGCACACAATATTTGACACGCCCCCTCACTCGAAATCCCATCTTCGGATGAAAGACCTTTCCTGGGATTGAAGAGTGGACACTAGTAGCCCTTGAGCTTAACATGAGCGTCCAACTATACCCATTTTTAGGCTTGACCGATCTTGAGTTTATTGAGTCTTTTGGGATACCGGGACTCGAACTTGCGACCACACGGTATATTTTAGGCCACGTCAAAAAACATAAAAAAGCTCCTTTTTAGCACAACGGTGGATGACCACCAATCAGTCCTTGAACTGATTATTTTGAAGAAACTGAGGCTCGACTTTGTGATCACTGAGTATTAACAAGATATAGCAGTGAACTGTGTGTATGTCTGTATACATACTACTACTTCTGCTGCCTACTTTTCCATTTGTGGCAGTGAACTGTGTGTACATCTTTAAATATACACTACTTCTGCTGCTTCGTCGGAATAACGCCCCCTGAACTATTTAATTCGCAGCATCGTAATAAATTGGAGAGATACCGTAATATCAACTACCACTTAAATACTACACAATTAAATCTATAACCGGGGCAAACTCCTAAAATCATTAAATCAAAGTGATAAATCTTCAAAAGATCCAGATTTTTTTAATATTAGCACTACTTTCCCTTAAGAAAATAAATGCAAACTATTTTTTTTCTTTTTATCTTCCTCCGATTTTCTTTCTTCTTTTGATTTTCTTTATCTTTTTTTTTATTTTTTTTACTGCTACCCGTAGTGGCCAACAATTTTTTTTCTTTTTCAACCCTCTCCCCTTTCTTGTCTCCTGTCTTCTTCTACACAGCCTACAACTTTTTCTCCGTTCTCTTCCTTCCCCTTATTCCATTGTTTTCACGAATTCGAGACCTCATGTCAATCTGGCCTCTTTTTTTCTTTTACAGGCAGCAAATCTTCACCTGTATTCTGATAAAAAATATCCCACCTTCTCGCAGATATATATATATATATATATATATATATATATATATATATATATATATATATACGTGCGTGTATCTATCTATATCTTCAGAAATAAATCTTACTGGATTCAAACAAGGAGGGTATGGACGAACTTGGCTGAAGGAGGCGATCAAGAAGTCCAACTGGAGTGTCGCCAGAAACCGCCTGGAACAGGGTCCACGCGCCGCGCGGCGGCGATCTGCCGCGTGTGTGGCGGCGCGTGCGGGCGCGTGTAAGGTCGTTTTCAGCTCGAAAAATTCTGATTGGTCGTCTTTCTGAGCCTGGTATGGTGGTATATTTGTATGTTTGTTTTGGTCTGTTTCGAATTTCTGATTTCTCAACAAAATACAACTGGGTTCTTGGTTTCCTTGAAATCCTAGAGCCACAATTGCGATTTTCTGATGAGCTCTTCCTATGTTAAAACTCGCTCTGATACCATGTTACAATATAGCAACAAGAGAGAATATTGATATTTGGATTATTGGGGGGTAATTACAACAGATGGAGACCTCCTCCTAATATAGGAAATAAAACAAAGACATAATGATGAAAGTACATAATAATGAAAGGCACTCAAGCATTACTAGCAGTAGCACACCATATTTGACAGCATTACAGCACACAATATTTGACAATTGGATATCCGACCTGATCCTTAGCTAAATTAGCGGGTATGGATCATTTCAAAAAAATTCGATTCGTTAATGATCAGATCCGATAAGGAACGGATATGGATTTTGTATCATCCGATCCGAATATATTATATTGAATATATATATATATATAACATATATAATATATAAAATTTTATATAAATAATATTATTTTGGAATATGAATTTGTCAATATATATGTCATAATTTTAATCTTATTTCGTCAAAAAAATTTAAAATACTATTTTTAAAATTAAAAAAAAATAATATTTTTAAAATTTATTAAACAGATCGGAGGTCCGATCCGATAACCCGAAATCCGACCGGATCGAATATGGTTCGACCTAAATAATATCCTATTCTTGATCCGATCTGATCCGAATCCAAAACATTTTAACGGATTTGGATATGAATTTAGGATGATCCTATCCGAATCCGACCTATTGACCGGCCTATGCCCAAGGGCACATATTAACTATTCTAGCTATTCTAACCTTATAAGAGAATCATGTTCCTGAGGATGAACTTAGGTAACACCCTGAGGTTAAATCATTTCCTATATAAAATATAGGGACATTATTGTAATTACACATCTCATGATTGAATTTACATATACACCCTTAAATATTACATGTAAAATGCCTACAACAGTTATAAATCCAGAGCAATAATTTTGGATCCAGAGCAATTTTGTGTAAATTGATCAAATTGTCCTTGTTTTGTGAATGCAAGAGGCTAGGCTTGGTTTAAAAGAAGGGTAATTTGGTCATTTCACACAGAATTGCTCTTGATCCAAACTTACTGCTCTGGATTTATAACTTCTCAATTCTTATATCCTCAGTTGGTAAGGGATGACCTCTGGTCCATTATTCTCAACCGTGTAAAGTGTAGACCACAAAAGCCTCTTGTGCCTAAAAAACAACACAAATATACAATACATGGGATGGTTGGGGAGAAAAGCTAACTCATTTCACGAAAGAAGCTAAGCTTTCTAGTTTATTTTCTTAAAAAAAAATCACTTTTTTCAACGTATAAAAACTCAAATATACATTAAACTAGCGTTCTACCCGTGCTACGCACCGACCGATAAATTGTATTAATAAATTAATATAAATATATTATTTTAACTTTTATTTAGAAAAATATATAATTTTATTGGAATGTTAATTAACGTAAGTATAAAATTACTTATCTGTGAATTCATACCACTTGAATTAATATTAGTATTATGAACCAATCATCAAAACAAATACAACCCCCGTTGAAAAATTCAAAATCTCTCTTTATTCTTTTTTTTTTTTAAAATTTAGCTTTAATATTTCCCTCTTTGTTAGAGAATATTTCTACGTATCATGTTAACAAAATTTTCACTCATATTCTGAGAATTCGGTATATTTATTAAATATCGAATCCTTAAAATATTTATTATATTAATTTATTGAAAATATTTGTATGGTCGTGATTAATTTTTCGATTATATATTAAAAATGTGTAGAAACTTAATCCTCACGACTCCAATAAATTATTAGATTGTCTATAATATTTTTTTTTGCATGTTTCAGCGATATGAGAAAGGATATCTACTGTGCAAGATATATGAAACGAACGTAGTTATAACAATAGATACTTTCATCTAATCTTGTTTGCTATGAGATTGTTCAGTATAATTTTTACAAATTATATGTCCTTTTATTAATGAATTGATTTATTATAAAAAAAATTATCAACTAACCAAACAAATTCAATATATCACGCTCTTGGAGTAACATATAATTGTTAGATTTTATGGTTATTGTCCTTAGCTTATTTGTAAAGACAACTAAAAATGTGCATTTTCAGTTTGGAAGTTTGTATTTTGGTTTTTTATTCTATTCTAGTAAAACATGGAATAATAAATTTTAGTTTTCTTTTATTCTTAAAACAAGACATATGAAAATGAGTATCACCTATCTTTTTTTAATTTGACTAACTTGTGAAAATAAGCTACTATCCATAAAATTGAAATCAAGTGTATAATATATAAACACATAATCACATTGTTATATATGTGTCTTTGTAATTCAGGATTTGGGTTAAATAACATGAAATTCATTTTCCTTTAACAATGAGTATATTTTTCCTACATATATAAGAAGAAATAGCTTATGTAGACCTGACAAATCGTTTTGTACATTCATGTCATGTACTTTAGGATCTTGAACGAAAATAACATGATACTAAATAGTGTACCCGGAATTAGAACACAAAATGACACTAAATTACACAAATTATTTCGTGTACACGAAATGAAATTAAATACACGAATTGGAAAAAATATAGCAATTATATGAAATATACTATGTATCCAATTTATGTAAATATATAATTATATGTCTTAGAACAACATTGAAATGTTACAAAACAAAACTAAGAGTAGCATGCATGGTGTAAAGTCTCCAAAACAAAATGAAATCCTCCTTTTTATTTTTTCTTATTTCTCGTTAACAAATATATCTTTTTTTGTGTAGAATCTCTCTTTGTGTACTAACTCCTTGTAAATGATAAGTCTTATTTTCTTTTCCTTAATTTTACTTTGGCTTTCACCAAATATCTCCTTTTATTGAGAGCCTAATATCCTATTCGTGGATTTGTCTACCCCATATATTAGATTTTGTTATATTAGTTCATTGATTTGGATAGTATGGAATCACAGTTCTGGTCGTTTGTTTGAATACGTTATGACAAATCAGATATACATATTGCTCACGTTTATAACAAATTGTTAGATTATCTCGCCGAAAAGACTGTATAATTTAGTAACATATGCTAGAGATGTACCATAATTGAAGATCTATTCAATGATTGGATAAAAGATATTTGTGATATAATTTACTATGTGTTTGTTCAATTTTAATTGTTTTTGTAGATGTTATATGCCCTTTTATTGATGATTTTTTCAAGTTTGATTATTTTTGTGTATGACATATGTCCTTTTATTGATGAGTTGATTATCAATAAATAGTGATTTATAAGAAAATTTTTGCTAAATTGACCAATTTATTATGGAAATATTCACTAATAATATTTTCATTGACTCTGTAATATTTTTTACTTTTTGATTGATAATTTATACACCAAATAATGTAAAGTACTATTTAAGAGTATATTTAATATTTTTAATAATTCAAATATATTGTCAGGTCAAATTTTTTTCCCCATTAATTATTGCATAGTTAAAAAAATTTGTAATTAAAATGTTAAAAGATGATTGATTTAAAATTCATTTTAACATTTTAATTTGTTGATTAGCTTTTTTTATGACTGAATTATTTAATATTTTACATAACTTAAATTTTGAATGTGTATTTAGAATAGTGTGGTAAATAGTTTTATATTGTTAATAATTTTTAATGCATGATTTTAATTGTACCTTATGATTTTTAATTGAAAGTTTGAGATATCAAAATATCTATTATAAATATAATAGATTCATGTATTAATGTATAACTTATAAAATTAAATAAATATTATATTTAGAATAAAATTGTTAAGTAGTCACTGAATAACATTGGCAACCGAACATTGTAAAAAAATATTTATCTATAGGTACACCTAATAATTGTAAACAAATCAGTGTAATGTGATAAGAATTGATGCCTACAATTTAATAAGTCGCTGAATTATTGAAGTTTGCTACTGAATATTCTAATGGGAAGTAATTCTGAGAGAATCCGGAACCTAAATCATTTTCTTCTTTATTTTGTCGGAAACGTTTTTCTGTTAAATTTATTGGACAATTAAAGCACGACACATATAATACATATACACAATCGAAATAAAAAGATAATGTGTCCAAGTATAGAATGCCTTATAATAAAAAGATATAAAATAGTACCTTAATCGAAATTGATATGATTTAGCCATGAGAAGAATTGATGCATACACTTAGTTTATCAAAATTGGCTAAGTCTGATGGGGAATATAGGGAATAAATGGCTTAAATTTCTTGTAATATTTAAATTGATATAATAATTATATTTTTTAGTTTGTAATAATTTTATTTTATATGAATTGTTTATTAGTTAACCTCTATAATAAAAATTAGTAGTTATTATGTTTAGTTAATTGATATGAAAAAGTAAAAATTAATTTTTATTGAGTGTAACTTGATTTGAGTTTAATCTTGGCTGAAACGTAGAATATATATCCAATACAGAAACATGTTTCATTAAGTTTAATTGATTAAAATTTAATAGATTCTGATTGATGATGTTAGATTCACTTATTCTTTTTTTATAATAAAGGATATTAAAAAACAATTTATAACTAAAAGATATATAACCATATGTAATATACTATTATGTGGATTTATAGAAAATAATATTTACGATTAGTAGAAATTTTTTTTAATTAAAAACCAAGTGATATGCGAAGTTATTAAATCAAGATATTTTATATTAAAATTTAATTTAACCGCGATTAGTAAATTAGAATAAGCATGGTAAATAATAAAAAAATTTTATATGATTGATTGATTTAAAGTTTAGAAGTAAATTCTGATTGCTTCTAAAATAATTTTAATTTTTTGATTGGTAATTATTCACCAACCAATAATAATACTCTTATAGCGTATATTTAATAATTAAAATAAATAAAGTATATGTAGTGTTCGTTTATATGAATTTATTAATTATTTTATCAACAAATTGTGAATAATTATAATTTTGAACCTTTTAAAAAATCGAGTTTTTGAAGATATGGATTTTATCCAAGTTATTTAAAATTTGTTCAAGTTCGATTTTGTAGTGTTGGCTTATATGCATTTATTAATTAATTTTATTAACAAATTATGGATAAATATATTTTTGAGCTTATAAAAAAATCAAAATTTTGAAGGTATGGTTTTTATCCAAGTTATTTAAAATCTGATTTTGAATCCGATTTTTTTCAAATTTTTACTTAAGTTAGATTATAATTATTTAATATCGATTATAATTGTACAATATATATTATAAAAATCATATGATAAGATGATTGTGATTGACTTTATATTAAAAGAGTGGTTGATTAACGAAAGATTAATTATGAAATTTAATTTAAATATATAATAGTATATTGTGATAGATTTCAAATTAAAATTGTGATTTTCTAGTAAATATTTTTGATTTAAAAAATACGTATTTATGGATATGTTTAATAAAATAAATAGTGTATTTAAATTCGTTTATATGAATTTATTAATTATTTTATTAACAAATTGTGAATAAATATATTTTTGAACCTTTCAAAAAAATGAGTTTTTGAAGATATAGATTTTATACAAGTTATTTAAAATTTGTTCAAATATGATTTTGTAGTGTTGGCTTATATGAATTTATTAACAAATTATGAATAAATATATTTTTGAACTTATAAAAAAAATCAAATTTCTAAAGGTATGGATTTTATCCATGTTATTTAAAATCTAATTTCAAATCCGATTTTTCAAATTTTTAGTTAGTTAGATTATAATTATTTAATATCGATTATAGTTGTACAATATATATATTATAAAAATCAATTTATAATGTATGATAATATGATTGTGACTGGCTTTATATTAAAAGCATGGTTGATTAATGAATTATTAATTATGAAATTTAATTTAAAATACATAGTGGTATATCGTGATTGATTTCAAATTAAAATTGTGATTTTCTAGTAAATATTTCTTTATTTAAAAAAATATGTATTTATGGATATGTTTAATAAAATCATTATTGTATTTAAATTAAAAGTGTTAACTAACCATGGTTAAAGAGGTAGGTTGAGATTGTAAATAAGGAAAGGTCTAAATTTTAGGAATTAGCTCTGATTGTTTCTAAAATAATTCCTCGATTCTTATTGATTAACTGACGTGTGGTAGACTCGAATATTATAATAAAAGATACATTCATAAAAAAAATTATCAAAATAGAATTTTTACCCAAAAATAAGTCCATAAAAACTTATTTAAAATTTTCCCAAACACCATAACAAATACGTAACTTATAAATCATGTTTTGTCTAAAACTGGTGTCGACACAATACATGTACTGATTCCAATCTTCGTCGTTAAGCATTTTTAACCGTCTATATATACACATTACACACACATAAATACACAATCAAGTGAACAAACAAATCTTCTTGTTATTCACTATCTTTTTCTTGATAACTAATAATATCATCTCTGTTTCTTGTGTATCTATAAGACTATAATGGCTGAATCATCAGTGCCTTCATCAACTGGTGAAGCTGCAGTTCATATAATTTACACTGAGAAACCAACAGATCAAGAACCTGAAGCCTATCATCTTAAAACCCTTGCTTCTGTTCTTGGCAGGTATGCCCCTTCTTGATTTGTACATTTTATTTGATTTCTAATTCCATGATATTACTTTTTTTGGTTTATACAAGTGGTACATGGGAATTAGGGTTTTTAATTTGTTTAATTTTTGGTTTTTATTGTGTGTGTGTGTGGAGAGAGAGAGAGAGAGAGAGAGAGAGAGGGAGAGGGAGATGGAGAGGGAGAGGGAGAGGGGAGAGAGAGAGAGATCATCTTTTCATTCCAATTGTAACTTCAGTTGTAGCATTTTTAATTTCAAGGTACCGTTACATAGGTTAGGAATTCCGATTATGACATCTCATTTTTCGTTGTCGAATTAGTGGCTATTGTCTCCTGGACTCGCCTGGAAGTGTCCAACATGGAACTTGTCCAAGAGTCGGGCTTGACAATATTCTGGAATTTTACATTCTTTTGGCCTAAAATGAAGTGACAATGGTTGATACTCCATATCCATGTCCAAGTTTCAAGTGTCCGACACGGGTATGGAGATAAAATTCAAAAGTCAAGTTAGCAGGTCTGTATTTATTCCTTACAGTAATATAAGTTTCTCCATCTCATTTAGTTACTTAGGCAAGAACATACTACAAAAGGACAGCTTCCAAGGTAATCCCTTTTAATTAATAGAAGCCAAAATCCCAAATTTTATACTCTCAACATTTTAGGTTATTTCTTTAGATAATATATTCGTATCATAGCATTAAGCACTATAGAGTATAGACTAGAAATGAATAACACTTTCATTCTGCATTGAATTACTTAATCCACTCTTGTCTTTCTGTTTGTTTTTAAAACAGCCTTGGGTAAATTCTTCCTCTAATTCAGTTGACACCTTCTCCTGCTTGTCTTTGGCCTTTGTAAGGCCTGAAGCTTTGTCCAACACAGCTGACTCAGAAACTTTACTTACTGGTAAAGAACTTCCTATTAGTTTCTTGGCACTGCCCATTTTTATCTGCTCCTGCTGGACTTTTCAGTGATCTCCCTTGGTTGCAGAACTTCCTCCATCTGCATCTGTGAAATCTTTCCCTTTCTAGTATTGCTACTATAGAAATTGCCTGATGGTTTCCAAGATGATTTCCTTCCTTGCAATGCAGTGTTCCCCTGTACACAGTACTTGGCTCTTTTGAAAGCTCCTTCCACACTGTTGGGACTCAAAAGTTTCATGACTTGCTTCACCTCTTCCTGCAGCCCACTCACAAAACACTCAACAAAATATTCTTCAGATAATTGAGGCATTCTAACTTTCAGCTGTCCCATACACAGTGCAAATTGATCACAATAAACATCTATGGATCCATCTTGTTTCAAGTTCTTGAACCTTTCATACACCAGTTCATTTTCCTTAATTCCAAACCTTGCTATGAACTGAATACAAAAGTCTTGCCATCTCAAGTTTGAGCTATTCATACTGATACCAACTTTTAGCTATTCCTTCTAGGTCAGTGTTGTTAAAGGCGCGCTTAATTGCGTGATTAATGGTGCTTCGCGCTTAGGCGCAAGGTATGCGATTCAAAAATGTGCGATTTAGTGCGATTCTGAAATCGTCCAAAAAGCGCTCATGAAGCGCGAGTAAGCGCTAAAAAGCGCAAAAAGCGTTGAGATTAGCAAAAGATAAAAATTACACTTAAAAAAGAAAGGTAAAGAAAAAAAACCCCTCTTTAGTGTTTCACACAAATGCAACTTATGGAGCATCTTCTTCAAGTCTAATAAATAAAGATGATGAGGAGAAAGAGCAAGAATTTAAGGGGCCGGAGATTGAAGTAAAAGACTCTGAAGCCCTGAATTATTGAATATTATTGTTTAATACTACATTATTGACATATTTATCATCTTATATATGTGTCCTATAATTTTTTACTGTTTAGGATATGTCATATACTATTTTCTTGTTAAATTTGTGAATAATTTTTTTCGCCCAAAAAGCGCGCGATTAATGGCGCTTCGCGAGTCGCGCTTCAAAATCAGGTCTTGCGCTTTTTTAGAATTAGCGCCTTAAACAACACTGTTCTAGGTGCATTGATGTAGGACAATAGATTAAAACAGTAATCATGATGCAGAGAATTATATGATCCCAAGAATACTTATTCAATAATATTCCCAAGAAAATGTATAATCAAAGCGTGCCTAGAAATGTATCATGTTCGGTCTATATATACCGAATATCAAACCAAAAGTCAAAAGACAAATCCCTAAACATATGGGATCATATAAAATCAAATCATAAGTAATAAATTAAATCCCTAAACATATGGGATAATATCAAATCAAATCTCTAGATATAATATGATGAGATAGTCCCTATCAACTCTCCCCCGCTAAGAAAAGTTCAACTATGTCGAACTAAACTCCGTGTAGCGCTGGAAAAGATCGGGAGCAAGTCTGCGAAACTCTGAAGCGCTGATCCAAGTGCGCTCATCCTCTGACCTGCCACTCCAATAAACCAAATACTGATGATAACCACCACCACGCCGAGTCGGCACATACCTCTCATCAAGAACATCAACAGGCACATCAGCTGTCTGCTGCGAAGAAACATAAAGGGGTGCAGGGGGCACAAGTACTGGTGGGGTGGAGATAGGATCAATAGAGCTAGAAGGTAATGGTGTAGTAATAGACGGTGAAGGTGAAGAAATATCAGGTAAAGAAAGTGAAGTGGATGAATAAATATCAGCAGGTCCATGAAAAGGAGTAAGATCTTCCACATTAAACACAGGGCCAATAGCCATACCACTAGGAAGATCTAACTCGTAAGCATTAGTACCAACTCTCTTACGAATCCGAAATGGACCCGTCCTCTTAGCATGCACTTTCTTCCAAGCACCAGGAGGTAACCTCTCAGTGTGGTGTCGCAACATAACCTGATCACCCTCATTATACTCCTGAAACCTGCGATGAACATCTGCAGCAGACTTATAATTTTAATTGCTCAAATTAATTTTCTGACGTATCTCAGCATGCAACTCATGAATGTGATGTGCAAAAGACTCTGCAGATTCGCTAGACCTATATGCAGGTGGAAGTGGAATCAAATCAACGGGTTTCCTAGGCTGACGGCCGATATAGGCCTCGAAAGGACTAACCCCAGTAGACCTATTAACAGAACTGTTATAGGCAAACTCAGCTGTAGGTAAAACCCTATCCCAGCTAGACACATGTTCCCCTACAAGACACCTAATCAAATCACCTAGACTTCTATTAACGACCTCAGTCTGTCCGTCGGTTTGTGGATGATAGGCGGTAGAAAACTTGAGACTAGTCCCAAGTAACTTCCAGAGAGTCCTCCAGAAGTAACTCACGAACTTGACATCTCTATCGGAAACTATGGTCAATGGGACACCATGTATCCTAACTACCTCACGAAAGAAGATGGAGGCAATACAGGAAGCATCATCAGTCTTACTACAAGGAATAAAGTGAACCATCCTAGTAAAACGATCCACAACAACGAAGACTGAGTCATGCCCACTACGCGTCCTAGGCAACCCTAATACAAAATCCATACTAAGGTCCTCCCAAGGAGCATGAGGAACCTGAAGAGGAGTGTATAAACCCGTATTCTGTTTCCTACCCTTAGCCGTCTGACAAGTACGAACCCTGCAACTATACGAGCGACATCCCTCTTCAAGCTAGGCCAATAAAACCTATCCTCAACAATGGCAATGGTCTTATCTCGACCAAAATGACCAGCTAACCCTCCCGCATGCAACTCTCTCACGAGATGATCCCTCAAAGACGTACTAGGGATGCACAAGCGAACCCCTCGAAACAAGTATCCATCATGAACACAATACTCTCTCGAAGGTGGAGAGTTAGGATCCTGAAAGCTAGCATAGATCTCTCCAAAATCTTGACATAACGGGTAATCCTGGATCATATGTGTAAATCCGACTACCTCTACACTCAAAGTGTTAAGGAGAATGGATACCCTACTAAGTGCATCAGCGACTTTGTTCTCGCTACCTTTGCAATGCCTAAGCACAAAGGTATACTCCTGAACAAACTCAAACCACTTAGCATGTCGATGATTAAGCTTCTTCTGGGCGTTAATATACTGTAACGCTTGGTGATCGGAGTAGAGCACAAACTCCTTAGGCAACAAATAATGTCGCCAATACCTAAGCGCCTGCACTACAGCATAAAACTCCCTCTCATAGGTGGTATATCTCTTTTTGGCCTCGTTAAGCTTTTCACTAAAGAAAGCTATAGGATGGCCCTCCTGACTCAATACTCCACCTATACCTACGCCAGAGGCATCACATGCTACCTCAAAAACCTTACCAAAATCTGGCAAAGTAAGGACTGGAGCATGTGTCAGCTTATCCTTCACCTCGGTAAAGGCCCTCGCAGCTGATTTAGACCAAACAAACTCCCCTTTCTTCATGCTATCAGTAATGGGAGCCATAATGGTACTAAAACCTCTGATAAACCTCCTATAAAAGGTTGCTAATCCATGGAAACTACGCACCTCATGGATAGTAGAAGGTTCGGGCCACTCTGCAATGGCCTTTACCTTCTCAGGGTCTGCAGAAACCCCATCCTTGGAAACGATAAATCCAAGGAATATCACGGAGTCACGCACAAAAGAGCACTTCTTCAGGTTCACATACAACTTCTCACATAAAAGAGCTGCCAGAACCTGTCGCAAGTGAGATAAGTGCTCCCCACGCGTGGGGCTATAGATGAGTATGTCATCGAAATATACGACAACAAACCTACCAATAAAGGGACGAAGCACCTGGTTCATGACCCTCATGAACGTGCTCGGGGCGTTGGATAGTCCAAACGGTAGGACTAACCACTCATAAAGCCCATCCGCTGTCTTAAAGGCAGTCTTCCACTCATCTCCCTCCCGGATACGAATCTGATGGTATCCACTCCGTAAGTCAATCTTTGTGAAAAACTGAGCTCCAACAATCATATCTAGCATGTCATCAAGTCTAGGGATGGGGAACCTATACTTGACGGTGATCTTGTTGATAGCTCGACTATCACAACACATCCTCAAACTGCCATCAGCCTTTGGTGTGAACAAGGCTGGTACAGCACAAGGGCTAAGACTCTCTCTCACAAATCCCTTACTCAACAACTCCTCAACCTGTCGCCGCATCTCTATCTGCTCAGTAGGATTCATCCTATAATGCGGCAGGTTAGGTAATGAAGATCCAGGGACTAAGTCTATAGCGTGCTGGATGTCCCTAAGAGGTGGCAATCCCTGGGGTAGCTCATCAGGCATGACATCTGCAAACTCATCAAGAATCTGCTGAACATCCCTAGGAAGCTCAGTACCCCTCTCTACGGGTGTGTCTCTCACCTCTCTAGCAACTAGCATATACACAACCTTAGACTCTAAGGCACATCTCTCAAACTCATTCTTTTCAAAACATGGAGAGATTTAGTTGGTTGTGTAGGTACGCTGTTGACCTTCGCCTCACTTCTGGGAATCTCACGAGGCCTACTAGGTCGCAAAGTGACCTTCTGCCCATTATGCATAAACACATAAGTGGTTTGCCTCCTATAGTGAGTCACACTGCGATCATATAACCAAGGTCGCCCTAGGAGTATATGAGCAACATCCATGGGGAGGACATCACACCATACACTCTCCTCGTAACCCTCCAGGTGGATCGGTACAAGACATCTATGAGTCACAGGAATAGACGTCTTGTTGACCCAAGCGACACTATAAGGGTGTGGATGTGGTTCAGCCTTTAGCTTCAATCACGTAATTGTGATCTCGGCAACCACATTCAGACAACTGCCCCCATCAATAATGACCTTAGACGACACTCCCCCAACCCTGCTGAAGATATGGAAGATAGAAGTCCTCCTCCAATATTCCTCTTTCACATGAGTATACATGCATCGCATGACACTCAACTGACGAGCTACCATATCTAGGCTCTGTTCCGCCTCGTCGTCCAATGCATCATGTGGACTAAACTCATCAACTACGGGAATGTCATCCTCTCCCTCTGGAATAGCTCCAATATGGGTCACACTCTTCTTCTTCTTCGGGCACTCAAATGACCTATGCCCTGGCTCCTGGCAGTAGAAACACTTAAGAGTGGAGTTACCTATTGGTTGTCTAATAGGGGTACTCACACTGTTACTAGATCTAGTACTCCCCTGAGGTGCGGAAACTGTCCGACTCTGGGGTGCGGCCCGACTCATTGTCTGAGTCGAGTATGAAGCACTCCTCTGCTGGGAGGGGTCCTTCAACCGATACTCATGCTCTAATGCGACCTGAAAAATATCCTCTAACATGTTCATTTGATTAATGAGCACATGCTGTCTAAGCTCTGGTCGCATATTGTTGTGAAACTTAATGAGGGTCATGCGAGTCTCCTCCTTAAGATCACACCTATGGAGCAATTCCCAAAATTTGCTGATATACTCAGCAAGAGGCATAGTACCCTGATAGAGATTATCAAACTGCTCCATCAACCTATCCATATGTCCCCTAGGTAGGTAATACCAGACAAGCGCATCTTCATCTCAACCCAATGCCTAATAGGCGGTTGTCCCGTGCGCTCGATATCTCTCTCGACGCTGCTCCAAAAGATGTTAGCTTGCTTTACAAGCTTCATCTTGGCAAACCTAATCCTATACTCATCACTCATCTGATGCCAATCAAAAAACTTCTCCATACTAGCTAACCAGTCAGAGAACGCATCTGGGTCAAACCTCCCATCAAACTCAGGGGCATCTACCTTAATCTTCGACACATCATGTCACCTATAATCATATCGATCATAGTCCCTATAATTATGGTATCCCTTGACAAGGCTGTCGCGTGCCTATCAAATAATAAAAATCTAACAAATCCTTCTAACTATGCAGTAGGGTAAGTCAGAGTCGTTCCCACAGAGACAAAAGTGCCAATCACCAGTCTTTTTCTGATTTAATTTAGCTAAGCAAGTAACACAATAAATTTTGAGGATTTAATTAAACTAATTTATACTAAGAAGAATTGTGTTTATACTAATCAGATCTAAAAACATCCAGAATTAAGTATCCCCACTAGCATGGTCAATGCAATCGTGAATTTTCCTCCCCAATTAATCGTATAATACTCAACAGGAAAGATGCGCCCTATAAATACCAATAATCCCTCTCAGGTATTATTGGCTTCTCTAAAATACAATCAAGCCTATTCTCATGGTATCATGCAATTCAGAGACATTAATAACAGCACCCTAACTTCCTAACAATCCGTTCTACCTATTCTCATGGAGAAGTTCATGTTCTTATTGGATAAATCACAACCATCTAAATCCAACTCTCGTTGATAAATAGATAATGGTTCAAACAATACACATAATCACGTCTGATCTGCAATTGCTAATTAAAACAACTCAATAAGCAAGAGCAATTAAACAATCAAATTGGGGAATTCACACATCGACCATAACTAGGGTTCAACTCAACCCTAGATTAATAAACTACTCACACATGATTGAATTAACAAAACAAGAATGAATATAAGAACACATAATTATAAGAATAGAGAAAAAGTGTTTACAAAAGTATACGTACCAATGCTTTTGATCTCTAAGATTGGATCCTAAAACAATACCCCTAGATGTGTTTATATAGGCACCAGGAGCCTAAAAATTAGCTAACCAAAACTAAGTAGGAAACAGCTAATAAAATATTACAATTGTAATAGAAGTAGGAATAAAAAAAGAAATATCCTCCTTGAATTAGATAAGCCTCGTAGACTTCTGGTAATTTCCCTCTTTGTGTTGGATAAGAATTTGTTGTCCAAGATTTGCCGTAATTAGAATTGAAATAGGATTCCAGGAAGTGAAATTCGTCATCTGTCTTTCAGGCCTGTTTCTGGGCTTCTCCAGTTGGAATATTGATATTGGACCACCTTTGACTTGTAGAAAATTCTGTTATCTTCGCGTGGGCTGTAAGATCACCCAATTCTGATGTCTGAAACTCAAGTTATGGCCCAAACAGTGATGTACACGCAAGCTGCCCAATAGTTACGAATTTTCTAGTAATTTAAGTCCAAATAAACTCAATTCCTTCCAAGTTTGGGAATTATTTATTTCCTGCAATAAACTCCAATAAAACTTATTAAATCGACACGATTATTCGCAAAAGCTCATTAAATGTGGGAATAAAATCCTCTAAAATATATGTAAATTATATTCTATCAAATATCCCCACACTTAGCACTTTGCGCGTCCTCGTGCAAGCTAAAATAATAACTACACTAACTAATTAGTACCACTTCCGTAGGTGATCACGGTTGCATTTAACATATGCAACAAGTCCTTTAAACCCCTAGGTAGCCCTAGTGGACGAGTAGGGTCTCGTGAGGGCTTATAGTGAATATACCCACAAAATCCATCCAACTCATGCAAAAGATCACACATCAACACAACACCACACACACCCGTCCTCTCATGCCATATCAACTTAAGAATCAAAATGAAAATGCAATGTCTTGGTGTCTAAAGTGCAAGTATCCACATAGTTTACTCAAGAAAGATGCATAAAATTATAGAAATCCATGTCAAATGTAAGAATAGGTTGGTAAACATGCTAAGCACACAAGAGCACATCTTTGAGACAAAATCTGGGATCTCCTATGCCAAAAGCAAAAACTCACCTTCACTCACAAAGAATATTCACTCAAAACAAGGGTAAGTGTTTCACTCAACTCCAACAATATCATAAACATGCTTTGTCCTTGTTATCAATCTAACTCTTAACACAACATACATTATCGATGACAATCAAAAGGTCTTTGTTCAGGTTGTAATGGGGCTAGGGACAAGGTATGTCAAGAAAGCTAAAGAAGGTTAAGTCAAAAGCTAGTACCCAACAATGAAATTCAAACAACTCCCATACTTATGAAAACCAATGAATACTTCCCCACACTTGAACTTTTATCATAGTCCAAAAACTTTGTCTAGTCGAATCTAAGTAGGATCACAAAGGATAAGTATGCTCTCAAATTTATTTTTTCTGTTTTTTCTTTTTCTTCTTTTTTTTCTTTTTTTTTCTCTTTCAAGACAAGTAATTCTCCAGTAACCACGGGTAGCGAAAAGTCACCAAAATACAATTGCTTAATACCAGCGCATGCACATGGATCGTCCCTTTCATATGTCATTGCACTTACCACCCAATGATCTCAAAGGAGTACTTGCTTCTTCCCTTTTTTTTAGAGAGCTGAATAATAACCAGATGAACAATGATCCTTAAGATATGATTTCCAACTTCGACTAACAAGCTAACAATCAAACCCCAAATATTCCCCAAAAGTATGATCATCAATAAAACCCCCTTTTTATTACACACCTTATTACTCCCTTAAGCACAATACTAGCCTTTGACAATTGGGTTCAAATTTAATATAGGCCAATACAAGAAAAGGATATATGGCAAGTAACGTGGTGTGTCACCGAAAGAATAGGATTAAGCTCAAAGGGTTAACTAATTGATCATGTATAAATGGTTTGGAATTATAGGAAATATGAGGTTATACCTAATTGCCTTTATCATCTTATCATCAATTAATGTCATGCATCTCAAGAAAGACTTCAAGCAAGTGCTAGCAATGTAAACAACAAGTGGACACTCAAGCAAACAAATAGTTATGCAAAAGATGTGCATATAAGCTCAAAACTCACTTGGTGTGACAAAACATAATCAATCCCAAAGTAATAGTCTCTCTAACGCACCTACTTGTATTCAAAGCATATAGACCAAATTATCTTGCACATATTCATGTCATTCTAATCATTTAGCACATTCAATAAGTCTACTAGTTTCTACTTGCTAGTGTACGTGTGTGCACAAGAACATCACATATCATCTCTCAATCAAAAGTATCCATAAACACAAGATTTCTAAGCATGCATGAGTGCATTTACGTAAGTAATCTTCACATGGCTAGAATTATTTTTGGTTTTTCAATTTTTTAATTTGTTTGGATTTTTTTTTTTAGCATATACATATAACTACAACACATGAGAACACATCCCCACACTTAAATGGGTCAATGTCCTCATTGACACACTCTATCGAAAAACATGAAAGAAATACTCACAATACATGGGTTGCCTCCCAAGAAGCGCATTTGTTTAACGTCGTTAGCCCGACGCCTGTTGACAATTATCCTGGCGAAAAAGCATATAGATGTACATATCTCCTAATTTGAATTAATCTAGTGATGTGAGCACCAATTAGATAACCAAGAAGATACATAAATTGGCACGTGAGACTCATGTGATGCTCACGAAATTTCGGGATGTGAAAATATTTAGCAAAATCCGCATCAAAACATTTATGACTACTTTTCACAAATCCCTCCCAAATCGGGTCTACAACAGGCATATACACATTCTCAATCTTAGCATTCTTCAAATCAAGCGTATCCAAATTCGGTTCTATCTCATCTACCACAATGGGAATCACAATATCCTTATTCAAATTTATATCTTCCACAACCATACTATCGCCCTCGTCAAATAGCATGCAAATAGAGTCATCTAAGATATCAACATCATTATTATCAAAAGAGTTTTCACACGAGTTAATTTCTTGAGAAGCATATGGGTCAATAAGAGTGAGACTTTCAAAATCATCATCAAAATCATCATAATCATCAAAAATTAGCTCACTATTACTAACCTCGTTTGGTGACTCTTTGAACTCCTTACCACTCCACAAAGTTGTATCATCAAATTGACTCATTGGTATTTCCTCCAATTGAGAGCGCCTCTCAACGAATTCAGTTACCTCTTGAGCTAGTTGAGCAATTGAGATTTCAATCAACTTACCTTGAGTTTTCAACTCATTAAGACTTGTCTCAACCTCTTCATTCTTGCTCAGCTGTGTAACAACAACTCCTTCCAACAGACTTTCCAAGTTGGATTTTTGTGGTGGCTGAAAGTAGTTGATTTGAGGTGGTTGAGCTTGGCATGGACTAACTTGCTTCTCTTCAAACTGAGCATTAAACTGTTGATGTTGAGCATCACAAGTGGCTAATGACTCATTCATCTTGGCACATGGAGAGAAATAAGTTTCCAAGGCAGTTTCCAAGCTTGATTTTTCTGGTTGAGCTAGATTGCTTTGGTAGGAAAAATCAGAATAATTTTCCAAACTAGAAGTGTATGTGTCGGAATAAGGATTGTATTGTGGTGGCTGGTCAGAGTTGTAATGGGCATTGTAATGAAAATTATTATCCCAATATTGTGCTTGGCTTGGGTAATAAGGGGTATTATATTGGCAAAAATTTAGAGTGTGTCCCTGTATACCGCAAACATCACAAGTAGCAACCAAATAAGAATTTCTTGACTCAATTTCATCGATCTTTTGAGAAAATGCCCGCATAGTCTCAATCAATGCCTCCATGTTTTCTTCCTGCTCCTCTCTTCACTCGCTTAATTTCTTGTCATAGGAACCTGAAAATCAACTATACAAGAAACAAGAAAAACCACAAGCAAAGATCAAACAGAACAAGAATAATAGCCGAAGCAACACAACTAAAAAACTTAGCTAAACTAACTCAAAAATTAACCAATCTAATACTGCTTTGTCCCCGGCAGCGGCGCCAAAAATTTTGACAAGGCTGTCGCGTGCCTATCAAATAATAAAAATCTAACAAATCCTTCTAACTATGCAGTAGGGTAAGTCAGAGTCGTTCCCACAGAGACAAAAGTGCCAATCACCAGTCTTTTTCTGATTTAATTTAGCTAAGCAAGTAACACAATAAATTTTGAGGATTTAATTAAACTAATTTATACTAAGAAGAATTGTGTTTATACTAATCAGATCTAAAAACATCCAGAATTAAGTATCCCCACTAGCATGGTCAATGCAATCGTGAATTTTCCTCCCCAATTAATCGTATAATACTCAACAGGAAAGATGCGCCCTATAAATACCAATAATCCCTCTCGGGTATTATTGGCTTCTCTAAAATACAATCAAGCCTATTCTCATGGTATCATGCAATTCAGAGACATTAATAACAGCACCCTAACTTCCTAACAATCCGTTCTACCTATTCTCATGGAGAAGTTCATGTTCTTATTGGATAAATCACAACCATCTAAATCCAACTCTCGTTGATAAATAGATAATGGTTCAAACAATACACATAATCACGTCTGATCTGCAATTGCTAATTAAAACAACTCAATAAGCAAGAGCAATTAAACAATCAAATTGGGGAATTCACACATCGACCATAACTAGGGTTCAACTCAACCCTAGATTAATAAACTACTCACACATGATTGAATTAACAAAACAAGAATGAATATAAGAACACATAATTATAAGAATAGAGAAAAAGTGTTTACAAAAGTATACGTACCAATGCTTTTGATCTCTAAGATTGGATCCTAAAACAATACCCCTAGATGTGTTTATATAGGCACCAGGAGCCTAAAAATTAGCTAACCAAAACTAAGTAGGAAACAGCTAATAAAATATTACAATTGTAATAGAAGTAGGAATAAAAAAAGAAATATCCTCCTTGAATTAGATAAGCCTCGTAGACTTCTGGTAATTTCCCTCTTTGTGTTGGATAAGAATTTGTTGTCCAAGATTTGCCGTAATTAGAATTGAAATAGGATTCCAGGAAGTGAAATTCGTCATCTGTCTTTCAGGCCTGTTTCTGGGCTTCTCCAGTTGGAATATTGATATTGGACCACCTTTGACTTGTAGAAAATTCTGTTATCTTCGCGTGGGCTGTAAGATCACCCAATTCTGATGTCTGAAACTCAAGTTATGGCCCAAACAGTGATGTACACGCAAGCTGCCCAATAGTTACGAATTTTCTAGTAATTTAAGTCCAAATAAACTCAATTCCTTCCAAGTTTGGGAATTATTTATTTCCTGCAATAAACTCCAATAAAACTTATTAAATCGACACGATTATTCGCAAAAGCTCATTAAATGTGGGAATAAAATCCTCTAAAATATATGTAAATTATATTCTATCATCCCTCATCCCTCTCTTGATCCCTATAAACGTGCTCACGCTCCCGACGTGGAGGTGGATCGAACACCTCTTCGTCACGATTTCTCTCTCGATTCTCAACAATGACAGGTTCTAATGTATCTATCCTAGCATGTACTTCATTAAGCTTAGTTTCCAGCTTAGCATCTATAGCTTCCATTCTAGTGGTGAGTGTCTGTATACCCTGTAAAATTTGAGCCATAGACGGCTCAGGAGGGTCTGTGCTACTACCACTACGTGTACCTACCATGATGTACCTAAATGCAGAAGCTGAAATATGACAATAATTAATTAAACAATTAAACTATAACTCGATGACAGATATTATCACTAATTTCAAAGGAATATAATAAATGTGATAGAAAATATGCAACTAATATGGAATAATTATGCAACTAAGAAAATGAATCCACACATATATGCTAGGAGAATTAACTACTAATATTATGAATTAAATATTCTAATAATATGGGGAATGATCCTAATATTTAAAATAGAAAATCTTTTTTTTAAATGAACCAAACTAATACTTAAATGAGTAAATAAAACAGATGGGGTTCAAAAGTATTACTGATTAAAAGTGGGGTCTGGTAAAAAAAAACAAAACAGGGAACAGGATGAATGGGTGTATGTATGTATGAGATAGAGATAGATACGGGTTACCCTTTGTTTCTTACGCACAAATCAATTGGAAAGTAGTTGATGTCCAGAGGAGATGTCGTGACCGTTGACGACGGTGTACGGCTAGTCACTTCCGGCTGACGGTGTACGGCTAGTCACTTCCGGCTAATAGATGCGGATTCCGACAAACTGTAGCGTGTCAAATGTGCGTTTCTCTCTGCTCCTTTCCTTGCCAGCTGCTTCTCTTGTTGTGGATTGAATCTGGATTGAATCTGACTTAATAGTACTGATTTGTGAATGATGGAGTTGGGTTACGTAATTGGATCGGGTAATACAGAAATTAGGGTTCTGCCAATTTGGGTTTTGGTGGATGAACAGCAGCGAAATTGGGACTGTGGGCTGGTGGTTTTATAAGCAGCGGAATGGTGCTTTAAACGAGTGTTTATGGTGGAAATGAACAGTGACAGCAGTGAACAGTGGTGCTGATGAACAGTGAAAACGGTAGTGAATAGTAAAACTATCGATGAACAGTAAAAAATTTGCAGGAATTCGGCTTTGATACCAATTTGATGTAGGACAATAGATTAAAACAGTAATAATAATGCAGAGAATTATACGATCCCAAGAATACTTATTCAATAATATTCCCAAGAAAATGTATAATCAAAGCGTGCCTAGAAATGTATCATGTTCGGTCTATATATACCGAATATCAAACCAAAAGTCAAAAGACAAATCCCTAAACATATGGGATCATATAAAATCAAATCATAAGTAATAAATTAAATCCCTAAACATATGGGATAATATCAAATCAAATCTCTAGATATAATATGATGAGATAGTCCCTATCATGCATTCCAGCCACAACTACCTTCTTATTTTCTTGAAAACCAAAGATGTCAAAATAAAGTTCACAATCCTGAATCCAATCAGCCACTTCTTTTCCTGACTCATACTTAGGAAAATTTAACTTGAGATGCCCCGGACAGTTTGCAGGTGGCATCTGGATGATACTGTTGTTTCTATCCTCTGGTGTTCCAAAAGGATTCACAAAGTCTTCTTGAGTCCTTGTAACAGTAAGTGTTTTCAATTTCTGTCCTGCTACTTCAATCAATTCTTCTATCATCCTCTGTTTAGCATTAGTTCTCTCCTTATGTGCAAAAAACTGTTGTTGCACCTCCTGCAACTTCTCATTATACTGCTTCTCTTCCAATGATCTATAATATAACTCTTCTTGTATATAAGGATTCATCCTCATAGGACAATTATCAAACACCTTATGACTACTGCTTGTAACTACTCTAAGTTAACTATAACTCCTATCAATTACTCCAACTCTTCCAGGATACAACTCAAATACTTCACCAAATCTCAGATCAGTCTAAAATTCAACAATCAACAACAACTCCACCAGTAATTCAACTCAATACTAGCAGTAAGTGTCTGAAACAGAGTTCTATACTAACAGCAACACTAAAACTGTAAATGACTTACTATTTTTGTACTTTTCTCCAATAATCTCAACTGAATTCAACTACTATCAAGTAAACGAACTCAAAACAACTTTAACAACTCTAAAACCACCTAGATTTAACAGTAAATCTATAGATCTGAAAGTATAGAACTGAACAAAGCACCTGAACTGTCTAAGTCAAATCTCTGAACTTTGGACTGCGATTACTGCACTTATAGGCTCGATCTGCTCGGTTTGCAGTGCTCAACATGATTGAAGCAGTGGTTGATTGAATTATACAGCTTTGATACCAATTTGTCATGCCTTGACAAATCATTTTCTAGGTTTTTTATGTTTTTGTATTTTCTGTGTTTAGGAAAAGAAGATAACAGTAGAACAAGAGATTAGAGCTAGAAATGAAGAAGAAACAGATCAGATCATACATATTTAGAGAGATTTCTAGAGAGATAGAAACCCTAGGAGAGAGAAGCTATAACAGAATAACAGAATTAGAGAGAGAGAGAGAGAGAGAGAGAGAGAAAAAAACTGGTGGAAAATGATTTCCTTTTCTGAAATATTTTATACATGATGTAAACAACAGGACTGTTGAGTCTATTTATAGACTTCCAATACTAATACATGAAAAGACTAAAATACCCTTACTAATAGTAACTAACTGAATACTAGCAGCTTAACGCTCAGCTACCCTGACAGGTGGATAGTAGTGACTGCTTGAATGGAAGTGCAAGTAATTATCTAATATTAAGTATTTTCTGGTTCTCCAAATAAGCTTACGTTTCTTTATATTCAAACATTTATGTAATTTGTTTACATATCATGGATGGATGGATGATCATTGAAATCAATGATTACTCTGTTGATTGTAGTCAACAGATATCCTTAATATTGATTGGAGATATGGTTTAACAGTCTTTTGCCTTACATAAGATGGCTCATCCGAAGTCTTGTTAGAGTATAATATATAACAAATAATAGGTGTATTTAGTAAAAAAGAAATGGAGTTGCTAGAAATATGCAATAAGCAAGTAAGCAGTTCAAACAGCATCAGAGTGCTCATTAATAGCCATTGCGAGTCCGCGTTCTTGAACGGTCATAAAATGACATCCCTAGTAAAAAGTGCAACAACAAACAATATTTACAGAGATTACTGCTTCCAAACAGTAAGTAATATTTAAGCAACTTGCTCAATATCATCATTGTCATCTTCGTCTAGCAACCTCCATTAGTAAATGGATTCAAGTGGTTCAACTGATCACGATGCTCACCCACCACAACACGAATCATGTCTCCGATGGATACAATTGCTATCATTCCGGCGTTTCAGTTTTTTGACTCAAGTAGTTTTGGAGAAAACCATCTGGGCTCGTAAAACTCAAATCCAAATTAAAATATCTTTGAGTTTTAAAATTAAATTTAAAATTAATTTTTAAAGAAAATTAATTTAAATTGAAATTTGAAAATTCGAGTTCAACGAAAAAATTATATTTCGAATCGATTATCTTCGGGTTAAATTGATCTACCATCTCTAACTAGTAGTAGCAGTAATTGGCATCTAGTAGGGCTGGACATGGGTTCCGAAAACCGACCAAACCAACCCAAACCGACCCTCTTTTTAATCGTTCAAACCGAACCATTCAAAATCGTGGGTTAAACGGGTTAATTTTTTAAAAACCCGAACTAAATGGGTTGGGTAAGGGTTTAACAAATTTAAACCCTTACCCAACCCAACCCGTTTACATAGAATGTAGAATTGTTTGTATATTTTCTACATATTCTTTATATTTTTTACATATTTTCTTCAAATTTCCATACTCTATATGTTTTCTGCACTATATCAATTTTCTACAACACTTTCTGCAACATTCTGCAACACTTTCTAGCTTCTTTTACATTCTACAACATTGTGCAACACTTTCTGTAACATTCTGCAACACTTTCTGTCTTTTGCAACATTTTCTATAACATTTTCTGCGAAGTGTAGGATTTTCTTACAAAGTTCTTCCGATTAGAAAATTTAACCCGACCCAACCCGAACCAAACCGAAGTAATTGGGTTGGGTTACAATTTTTTTTTCAATTAATGGATTAATTTTTTATAAAACCGAACTAATCGTCAAACCCCGACCCAACCCTACCCACGTGCAGCCCTAGCATCTAGCCCTTATTTACTTCATTATTCTAAAAATAATTCGATTTGCATTTGAATTTGAATTTAAGTGAATTTTGATTGTTCAAAATAAATATTTGAAAAACCACTAGATACATAATGGGAAAAAATCGATTTTTGAATTTCATATAATAGATTTAGGCTTAAACGTATACTTAAGTTATGAAAATATTATCATAAAATTAGAGCTCGAAACTTAATACGTTTCTGTTTTAATTATTTGTCACGTTTATATTGAACTTTAATTAAGTTTGATACGAGTACTATTCTTTTTTATCTTTCAACTACACCCTACCAAGGAGTAAAAAAAACAAAAAGAGTTGGATTGTCATGGGCTAGTGAGTAGGAGTGAGCCCGAAAATAGACAAATTTACTTTGGGCTCGAATCTGTCATGATCCAGAGCATTATTAGACTTAATAATACAGTTTACTACTCTAACTTTTGGAGGGAAAGTTAGTTAGAGTCTTTTGCTTATAAATAGACATTTTAGGAGAGATTGGGAGCTATCTGAGAATTGTGAAATTGTTCTGTACTTTCTTCCCTTTCTGTAATTTTCTATTCTTCTCAGTTCAATACTTTGTTGTAGTTCATTTTCTTGTTGTAACAAACAGTTAACTCCATTGTTGAGCAATATAGTTCAAGTTTCTATTCATAAGTGTGACATTTGGTATCAGAGCATACAATCCTCGGTTGTTGATTGATTCCAATGGCGAGCAACACGAGAGCTCGAAATAATGAAGAACAATGGCGTGAGATAGAGGCGAGAATTCAAGAAGTTAGTGTTTCTTGTCATAAGGCGATTGCAGAAACAAACTCAAGTATGGAGACTCGCATAATGGACAAGATGGATCAGATTATGTCCTTGGTTTCGGGTTGTGATGCGAAGATTGAAGCTTATAATGCATCCATGGAAGAACGTATCAAGACTAAGTTGGTTGGGTTAATAAAGAATAGTAATCTTGAGAAAGTAGTGGGTAGAGATGGAGAGATTTGGGTTGATCGAACTCCAATCTTTCAGACACCTGTGACAGGAGGAAGTAAGATCAAGAATGGTGAAGATGGTGGAAATGGCAGAGACTGATCGATGAAGTTCAATTTCTTGCATCCACCCAAGATCGAGATTCCTTGCTTTATGGGAGAGGATCCAAGAAATTGGATCAGGAAGTGCAACAAGTTTTTCACACTACATCAGGTGAGTGATATTATGAAGCTAGAAATTGTAGAAATGTACTTGGAAGGAAAAGCTGATGTTTGGTATCAAGGATATAAGATGCTTAATGATAAGGTTTCTTGGGAGTTGTTTAATGAAGCTTTAATGAAAAGATTTGGTAAAAATGGGGGTATTGATATTCAGGAAGAGTTTAACAAATTATCTCAAACTGGGTCTTTAATGGAGTATGCTGAACGATTTGAAGAATTGAAATCATTAGTGTTGTGTAGGAATGTTACTTTAGAAGAAGGGTATTTCATTTCTAGTTTCATTTCTGGTTTAAAAAATGAGTTAAAACCTGTGGTTAGGTTGATGAAACCCCAAAGTTTACTAGATGCTATTGAAATTTCACAATTTCAAGAACAGACTATTGATGTCATTTTAAAGAAACATGATACTAAGAAAACTAGCAGTTATAATTGGAGTAAGAATGTTTCTGATGACAAGAAATCTGAAATAAGTGGGGTTGGAGAAAAGAAGAAACCAGTTGTTTCAGATTATGTCAAGAAAATATCACCAGAGGAGTTTCAATATAGAAAGAACAATCACTTGTGTTATAAATGTGGAGAGAAGTATGCTCAGGGTCATGTGTGTAAGAATGCACAATATACCTATATGTTAATTGATGATGCTAAAGAGCAGGAGATTGTAAAATTGTTGGAAGAAGATGAGGAGGAAGAGGGCACCATAGCTGAGATTTCTTTGAATGCTTTGTCAGAAAATATGATGAGGAAAACGATCACGTTGGAAGGCAAATTGAAAGGGAAACCTATCAATATATTAGTAGATACTGGTAGTAGTTTAACAATACTACATTCAGAAGTTGCTAAGAGTTTGGAGTTAGAAGGAATACAGAAAGAGTCATTGACTCTTACTTTAGCTAATGGTAGTACTGTAAGTAGTAGTTTGGTGATTCCAAGAGTTACTTGGGAGGTACAGAAGTATAAATTTTGCTGTGATATGAGGGTTATAGATATTGGAAATTGGGATATGATTGTGGGGGTAGATTGGCTGGAACAATACAGTCCCATTATGTTCGATTTTAAGAAATTGCATTTAAGATTGAATGCTACTGGTAGTGAAGAGGAGCAGATGTTGTTGCAAGGTGCAGTTAAAGAAAAGGCTAAGATCAAGTTGGTTAGAGGAAAAGGACTTAATAGTTTCAATCAAGAAATTGTTAAGAAACAGATAAAAAGGGAATTACAAGCAGCTGTAGCAACTGAGACAAAAAATGATGGAAAAGCAGTAACTGAAGGTATTTCAGATAAAATTTCTACTTTGATAGAGAAATATTCTTCTGTGTTTACAGTTCCTACATCTTTACCACCTCATAGGTCTGTTGATCATGCTATTCCTTTACAGTCAAATGCTAAACCATTCAAGTTGAAGCCTTATAGATATCCACATTCACAGAAATCAGAAATTGAGAAACAAGTGCAAGAGATGTTAGATTCTGGACTTATAAAAACAAGCAATAGTTCTTTTGCTTCCCCTGTGATTCTTGTTAAGAAAAAAGATAATACTTGGCGTTTCTGTGTGGATTATAGACAATTGAATAAAATCACAGTCAAGGATAAATTTCCAATTCCTAATATTGATGAGTTACTGGATGAGTTGTATGGAGCCAAGGTTTTTTCTAAGTTGGATCTTAGGGCTGGTTACCATCAGATTTTAGTTAAACCTTGTGATACTGCTAAGACTGCTTTTCAGACACATCATGGTCATTTTGAGGTCATTGTGATTCCATTTGGGCTCACAAATGCACCAGCTACATTTCAGGCTTTAATGAATCAAATTTTTCAGCCTTATCTTCGAAAGTTTGTTTTGGTATTTTTCGATGATATACTAGTGTATAGCACTAATTTGGAGTATCATGAGAAGCATTTGGAAGTGGTCTTACAAGTGTTAACAGAACATCAATTGTTTGCTAAACTTTCCAAATGTACTTTTGCTGTGGATTCTGTGGAATATTTGGGACATTTAGTTTCAGAGAAAGGGGTGAGCATGGATCCTGTTAAAGTGGAAGGGGAAATGAGTTGGCCTAAACCTCATAACATCAAGGATTTAAGGGGGTTTTTAGGATTATCTAGCTATTATCGAAGATTTATTAAGGGGCATGGGATTATCACTAAACCATTGACTAATCTGTTAAGGAAGGATGGTTTTGTGTGGAATGAAGAAGCTGAGAAATCATTTGAGGATTTAAAGAAAGCTTTATGCACTACACCAGTGCTTGCTATGCCTGATTTTTCTAAGCCTTTTGTTGTGGAAACAGATGCTTGTAATAAGGGAATGGGTGCAATTTTGATGCAGAATGGCCAGCCATTGTCTTATTTAAGTAAAGCATTTAACAGCAAGAATTTAGGATTTTCTGTTTATGAAAAGGAGTTGTTAGCTTTAGTGATGGCAGTGACAAAATGGAAGCATTATCTTATTGGAAATCATTTCATAATCAAGACTGACCACCAGGCTCTGAAATATCTTTTAGAGCAACAGTTACACACTGCTTTGCAATATAAATGGATGGCAAGGTTGTTAGGAATGGATTATGAAATTCAGTATAAAAAACGAGTTGAGAATATTGCTGCTGATGCTTTATCCAGAAGTGTGGGAGTTGAAGGAAGTGAAAAAACAAATGGTACATTAGCTGCTATATCAGTAGTACAACCAATTTGGATTCAACAAGTCATTTTGAGTTATGAAAATGATGAAGAATGTCAGCAAATCATCAGTAAATTGTTGTTGGATCCAGAAGGAAATTCAGATTTTCAATATGTTCAAGGAATATTGAAGAAAGATGGTAAGGTTTATGTAGGAAGCAATGGTGGAATTAGAAATCAGATCATTAATACTTTGCATTACTCAGCTTTAGGGGGTCATTCTGGACAGAATGCTTGTTTGCAAAGGCTCAAATTAGCTTTTGTTTGGCCTCACATGAAATTGGATGTGACAGAGGTGATTAAGAACTGTGAGGTTTGTCAAAGACATAAAGGAGAACATGTACAATACCCTGGTCTGTTGCAGCCCTTGTCTGTTCCTACTCAGCCCTGGAAAGATATTTCTATGGATTTTGTGGAGCAATTGCCTGTTTCTGATGGAATTGACACTGTTTTGGTAGTAGTGGATAGGCTTTCTAAGTATGGTCATTTCATACCAATCAAACATCCATTTACTGCTAAAGAGGTAGCTGATTTATTCCTGGATCCTGTGTTTAGATTGCATGGGTTACCTGACACTATAGTTAGTGACAGAGATAAAATTTTCACTAGTATTTTCTGGACAAGTCTTTTTGAGAAGATGGGGGTGAACTTGCATTTCAGCACAGCTTATCATCCACAAACGGATGGACAAACTGAAAGGTTAAATCAATGTTTAGAGTCATATCTTAGATGTTTCACTAATGACAGACCTAACAGTTGGAGGAAATGGTTGCCTATGGCTGAATTCTGGTATAATACCTCTTTTCATACCAGTATGGGAATTACTCCTCATGAAGCTCTATATGGAGTAAAACCAATACCTTTGAACATGGGTTCTTTGCAAGACATGATCATACCAGCTGCTCAGGATTTGCTACAACATAGAGTGCAGGTATTGCAAGTGCTAAAGGATAATTTGGCTAAAGCTCAACAAAGAATGAAGTATTTTGCTGATCTTAAAAGGACTGACAGGATCTTAGCAGTTGGGGATTGGGTTTATGTTAAATATAATTGATGTGTTTTGATCAGTGTTTAAGTGTTACAGGGAGTTATCAGAGTTTAGCTGGAAGCAGTCAGAGTTTGTGTAAACTCTGACAGTTGGAAGCTCGACAGAGTTTGTTAAACTCTGTCTGGAGGAAGCGCGTCTACTGTTCAACAGTGATTAAAGATTAATTATGGAAGCGATATCTTTGAAGATTGGATAGCTATCAAAGAGATCGAGTTGACATAGGAGACGTGTGACAATCTGTAATTGATATCATTGTATAGCTGATTATTAGGAATATCAATTAGAGATTGTATCGTAGCTGTATGTTATATAAATACAGATAGGTTAACCCTAGAAGGGTATCGATAACGAATTATCATTATTGTAACCTAGCAGCTCTTTGTGATATTTTACATCACGAAGAGGGTTTGAAATACAAGAAGTTTTTTAAGTGCATAAACGCTTTTACTTGTTAATCTCTCATAAAAAGTTGATTATTATTTGTGTATTCGGCCTAACAAGTGGTATCAGAGCCAATCTGTTACTTTATTACAGGTTAAGATCCAAACACAACAATAATCATGTCAGAAATTCCTCCACCAACACCTACTGTTTCTGAAAAGGCTCCTACTACTGTGAGTCGTTATGAACCAATCAGGGTTCCTATTCTGAGGCCATTGGAGTATGCTATGTGGAAGGTCAAGATGACTATGTTTCTGGAGGCTACAGATCCAGAATATCTTGACAGGATTTATGAAGGCCCTCACAATCCTACAAAGCTATCTGTTGCAGTTGCTGGTGAAGCAGCAAAAATGGTTCCAAAGGAAAAGAAGGACATGACTCCTGAAGATCTATCATCAATTGCTAAGGATGCAAAAGTTAGGCATTTACTTCATAGTGCCTTAGACAATGTCATGTCTAACAAAGTCATTAACTGCACCACTGCAAAAGAGATATGGGATGCACTTGAAGTCAGGTGTCAAGGAACTGCAGCTATTAAGAAGAATAGGAGAAACATACTCACACAAGAGTATGAGCATTTTGAGGCTAAACCTGAAGAGACCATGACAGAAACATTTGATAGATTCTGTAAACTGATTAATGATCTGTCATTGGTCAACAAAGAATATGATCTAGAAGACTCGAATCTCAAGTTTCTTCTTTCTCTACCTGAAAAGTGGGATGTGAAAACAACCACTATTAGAGACAACTATGATCTTGCTGAAACAGAGATTGATGAAATTTATGGATTGCTCAAAACTTATGAATTGGAAATGGAGCAGAGAAACAGGAGATCAAGTAGAAAAGGAAAGTCTGTTGCTCTTAATGTTGAAGAGAAGCCTCAGAAGAAAGAGGCAACAAGAAGGAAAATGAAGGGAAAAGCTTTGGTCATACACTCAGAAAGTGATTCACCAAACTCTGATTATGATTCAAACTCTTCTGAATCATCTGACTCTGAGGATGATGAAGAAGAAATGAGAAAAATGGCTGTGCTGATGGTGAAAACTTTCAAGAAAATGGGCTTCAAGAATTTCAAGAAAGGAAAAAGGTTTTCTAGGGATTCAAATGAAGACAGGAAAAGCTACAGGAAGTCTGATAAGAGAGATTCTAAAGGGAAGAAGGATAAGTCTGAAATTCAATGCTACAAGTGTAAGGAGATGGGTCACTATGCTCCTGAGTGCAAGAAGGGTAAAACTGGAAAGGTACTCTACACTAAAGGCAGAGATTGGGCAGATACTTCAGATTCTGATGAAGAAGTGAACTATGCTCTCATGGCTACTACTGAATCAGAATCCTCTGAAAATCAGGTACCTCCAACTACCTATGCTTATAATATTGATGACATTGCTCAATTAAGAATTTTTCTTAAGTCATTGCATATAAGTTATAGGGATCAGACTTTAGAAAATGAGAGGATAAAAGCTGAAAATTCTGAACTTAAAGAGAGAAATAAACTTGTTGAAGAGAAACTTGAAAACATGCAACAAGTTCAGAAAGAGAGAGATGATGCTGTTTGCAAAGAACAGATTTTGCTTCAGAAATATAAACAACTAGAATCTGAGTTGGAGGAAGCAAATAAGAAAATTAGGACTTGGACTAATTCTGGAAAGGACACTCAACAGATTTTTCAAACAGACACTGTTGGTCTAGGTTATAATGAGGAAGATGAACTTAGATTTCAAAATCAAGTTAAAGTCAGAACTAAATTTGTTCATGGAACCAGTAATTTTTTGTCTGAGAATGAAAAAGAAGCTGTCAAAAGAAAACCAGTAAAAACTAGTGTTAATCAGGTTAATATTGGTTCAATGACAGATAAACAACTCAAACATAAACTGAAGGAGTTAAAATCTGTTGAGAAAAAGAAAGTGTCAAACAAGAACAGAAATGGAAAAGTAGGCATCACTTCAGGAAATAAACCAATGCTTGCTAGTTATGCACCAAGAAAGACATGTCATAACTGTGGTAGTACTAAGCATCTTGCAAATTTCTGCAAGAAAAATAAAAATATAAATTCTTTACCTACAAAGTCTGAGGTAAAGAAGGATTTAGCTAGAACTAAGCCACAGACTCTATGCACACACTGTGGAAGCATGGCATTCCATCTATACTTGCAGAAAATATCATGCTATCTATCATAATTACTATGAACTGAAACCCAATCTAAAATGGGTTAAAGTTGATACTGCAAGTGCAAACACTGATACTGTTAGCTCAAACTCTGATAATGTTAATTCCGCTGCAAAAGCTAACAAAGTTAAGAATGCCAAAGGATCCAAGCAAGTCTGGATCCTTAAAACTAATCCTCAGTAATTGTTTGTGATTGCAGGGTAACAGGGAGGCAACCCTAGTCGTGGACAGTGGATGTTCAGGACACATGACTGGAAATAAAGCCCTGCTATCAGAATATGAGGAGAAGGCTGGCCCAAAAGTTTCCTATGGTGATGGCAATATAGGAAGAACATTGGGATATGGCAATATCAATCTTGGAAATGTCATCATCAACAATGTAGCTCATGTCCCAGGACTCAAGCATGACTTGCTATCTGTGAGTCAAATCTGTGACAAGGGATATCATGTAGATTTCCAACCTGAATATTGTGAAGTTATCAGCAAATCTACAGGAAAGGTTGTTCTAGTTGGTCACAGGCAAAACAACATTTATGAAATCAAGCTTTTGATAGACTCTGTTGGAAAAGCTGTTTGCCTGTCTACAAGAATGTCTAGTGAAGAGAGTTGGAAGTGGCACAAGAAACTCTCACATTTGAACTTGAACAACATCAATGAACTGATCAGAAAGGATCTTGTAAGAGGACTCCCAAAGACCCTGTTAAATGTTGATGGCCTATGTGACTCATGTCAGAAAGCTAAACAAAGGAAGTCATCTTTCAAGAGCAAAACAGAATCTTCTATCACTGATCCCCACCATCTTCTGCATGTTGATCTATTTTGTCCAGTAAATGTTATGTCTATTGCAAGGAAGAAATATGCTTTAGTCATTGTTGATGAATACACTAGATTCACCTGGGTGTATTTTCTAGCAAAGAAGGATGAAACTACATTGACTCTGATGGAGCATGTGAAGCTTCTGGACAAAGGATCAAGCAACAAAGTTAGAATCATTAGAAGTGATAATGGAACTGAGTTCAGAAATGCAACAATGGAAGAATTCTGCAAGGACAATGGAGTGAAACAAGAATTTTCAGCACCTGGTACACCACAACAAAATGGTGTAGTTGAGAGGAAAAATAGAACATTAATTGAAGCTGCCAGAACTATGCTTGATGAAGCAAAATTGCCAACTTATTTCTGGGCAGAAGCTGTTCAAACTGCTTGTTTTACTCAAAATGCAACACTGATCAATAAGCATGGAAAGACACCATATGAGATGGTGAAGAAAAAGAAGCCTAACCTGAAATACTTTCATATTTTCGGGTGCAAATGTTTCGTTTTGAAGACTCATCCAGAACAGTTGACCAAGTTTGAGTTAAAGGCAGATGAAGGAATTTTTGTTGGCTATCCACTGTCAACAAAGGCATTCAGAGTTTACAATCTGAGAACTAAAGTGATCATGGAATCTATACATGTTTCTTTTGATGATAAGAAGATAACTGGACTTGAAGACAAAGACGAATATGATCAACTGAACTTTGAAAATGAAGTTTTAAACTCTGATGAAGGAAACTCTGATGAAACAATTCTGACAGACTCTGTTGAAACAAACTCTGAACCTCTACTGGTAAATTCTGGAGAAACTTCTCAGTCACAACAAAGAGGAGAACCAGTTGAGGGGGAGCATGATCAAGATGAAGACTCAAACACTGATACTGAGTCAACTGAAAAATCTGGATCAAACTCTGATGCTTCAAACTCTGAAAATTCAAATTCTGACTCTGGACAGTCAAGTTCAGGGGGAGTCTCAGAAAACGAAAATAGATCACAACAGAATTAGGAGAGCATGGATCAAGGGGGAGGATCACATGCTGATAGAAGTCATTTGCCTTCTGCTAGGAAATGGACTAAATCACATACACCTGATTTGATAATTGGTGATTCAGATGCAAAAGTAAAGACAAGAAGTGCTACTGCAAGTGAATGTCTATTTCATGCATTCTTGTCTAAAAATGAACCAAAGAAAGTGGAAGAAGCTCTTCAAGATGCAGACTGGATAACAGCAATGCAGGAAGAGTTAAATGAATTTGAAAGAAATGAAGTTTGGACCCTTGTACCAAGGCCAAAGAACAGATCTATTGTTGGTACTAAATGGGTTTTCAGAAACAAGACTGACAGTGAAGGTGTTATCACGAGGAACAAGGCTAGACTGGTAGCAAAAGGTTATTCACAGCAGGAAGGAATAGATTATGATGAAACATTTGCTCCAGTAGCAAGATTGGAGGCAATCAGAATTTTTCTAGCATATGCCTCTCACAAGAAATTCAAAGTGTTCCAGATGGATGTGAAAAGTGCTTTTCTGAATGGAAAGCTTGAAGAAGAAGTGTTTGTTGAACAACCACCAGGATTTGTGGACCCCAAATATCCAGATTATGTCTACAGGCTAGATAAGGCACTATATGGACTTAAGCAGGCACCAAGAGCATGGTATGAGACACTTGCTCAGTTTCTTCTAGAAAGTGGATTCAACAGAGGTACAATTGACAAAACTCTGTTTTATTTCAACCAAGGAAGTGACCTCCTTTTAGTTCAAATTTATGTTGATGACATCATCTTTGGGTCTACTAATGATAAACTCTGTAAGAAGTTTGCCAAGCTCATGCAGTCCAGATATCAAATGAGCATGATGGGAGAGCTTAGTTACTTTCTAGGCCTACAGGTGAAACAAACAGAAGATGGAATTTTCATTAATCAAGAAAAATACACCAGAAATCTTCTCAAGAAATTTGGTATGCTTGACTGTTCATCTGCATCAACTCCCATGGCAACAGCAACTAAACTGGACAAAGACACAGGAGTTTCAGTGGATATGACAAACTTCAGGGGCATGATAGGATCTCTTCTATACTTGACAGCTAGTAGGCCTGACATCATGTATGCAACCTGTCTTTGTGCAAGGTTTCAGGCAGATCCTAGAGAGCCACATCTGACAGCTATGAAAAGAATCTTCAAGTATCTCAAGGGCACCATATCATTAGGTCTGTGGTACCCCAGAGAATCAGATTTTAAGCTACTTGGATATTCTGATGCAGACTTTGCAGGCTGTAAGGTAGACAGAAAGAGCACTAGTGGAAGCTGTCAATTTCTTGGTGACAGACTTGTTTCCTGGTACAGCAAGAAACAGAAATCAATCTCCACATCTACAGCTGAAGCAGAGTATATTGCAGCTGGTAGCTGTTGTGCACAGATCTTATGGATGAAGAATCAATTGCTGGATTATGGATTGAGGTACAGTAATATACCTATTTACTGTGATAACCAAAGTGCTATTGCTATGACAGGTAATCCAGTACAGCATTCAATGACCAAGCACATCAGCATAAGGTACCACTTCATCAGAGAACATGTGGAAGAAGGAAATATTGAACTACATTTTGTCTCTACAGAACAACAGCTTGCAGATATCTTCACTAAACCATTGAGTGAAGTTACATTTACAAGGCTGGTTAATGAACTAGGAATGATCTCTGGTTCTGACTAGAAATGTTGGTTAGATTCAAACTTTACTTATGTGATGTATTAATCATATTTCCTGATTGGTTAAATACTAAGTGAACTCTGTTGATTAAACTCTGTTATGCATACTCTGTTAAACTCTGTCAGCATGTCTGTATGTCATACACTGTTAATAAGTTTGATAAACTCTGTGAACTTTGAGTTGATTTTTGTCTGAATGAAAACACCAATGAAGAAATATGTATGAAGCATGATTCTCAGCAATTAATCATGAATCTTTCTGAGTTATTGAGATCTAATCTTAGATTGTGCAGAAAGTTAACACAGCATGATACTGGCTCATATTTATAGCATCTCTTAGTTTATTTTGTCCTAAACTCTGAGTCTATAAATACTGTGTGCATTACCTTTCATGAAGAACTACTGATGTTGATGAACTCTAAACTCTGTTAGTTATACTCTGATAAAATAAAATGTTTACTGCAATACCCCAAAGAAAGTGTATATAGGTTGTTATACTCCTTTGAGATCATGTTGGATACTAGGATGACCCAGGAACCTATTGGTATATAATATGTGCTAAAATTCTCTGATTTTTGGTGACTAGTTAAATACTAGGATGACCCAGGAACTTATCAAAATGATAAGGGCTAAAATTTTTGAATTTTTGGTGACTGGTTCCAACCTCTGATTACTGGAATGAAAAAAAAAAAAAAAGGAATGAAAAAAAAAAATGTGTATATAAAGAGGGTATAAAATAAAAATTACTGTATAAAGTTCGATTACTTCAGAGTTTAGCTTTCATCATACAGTCAGTGTTTACTATGACAGTTTGTGCATCCAGTGTTTATTGATTTACTTTATGAATTTTATGAAAAATTAGATGCTCTAAAAATTGACTTAGTAAACTCTGCTTCACACACACAAATATTCACAACTGTGCAATTTATGAAAGGGTTTCGATGATAAAGTTGGAGAATTGACAAACGCTGTTGATTTGTGATTTGCACTCTAAGGTAAATTTTCACTTGGACAATTTGAAAGTCTTGGAGTAAGTAGGGTTTTTGACAACTGTTAATCAGTGGATAGTTCATGAATGTGTTCTTTATATGATTACTTTAATTAGTTTTCATATTCTCTTCTTGATGCATTTTCTTGAAGAACAGTTCATATAACACAAATAACAGTTGCAGAACACAATGAATATGATTAGAAAAACAAAATTTTCATTGATAATAAGAAAGAGATTACAAGCAAATATTACATATTTTTGTTCTCTCTATCTGCTAATCTATTCAACAGGAAAGTAAAAGGTCCGTCCACACCACTCCATTGTTAGCAAAAATTCCCAGATCCCATCTTTGCCACTTTATTTGGGTGGAAGTTGAAGGGATAAGGTTATTTTTGCTGACATATTCATTAACAATGGTTGGTGGTGGTGGATGAGGATGCCTTCGAGGATAGCCATGCCAATGTTGCTTGGAGGGCAGCATCGATGTCGATCACCCTTGCAGGTTTCTCTCTCTCGAGCTCTTCCAGACCAGCATCCATTTGCAGCCACAGCGTCTCAAGCTGCCTTTCCCACTCAAACGCTTCAAACTCTTCATGAGTATAGCTGAAGATGTCTCTATTTTCGACAAGATGAAGGTTTTTCTCTTTGATGGTAAGGTTAGCCATTGTTTTTCAAGAGTATTTGGTTTGAAAGGTTTGTGATTTTACAGTGGATAGTTCATGAATGTGTTCTTTATATGATTACTTTAATTAGTTTTCATATTCTCTTCTTGATGCATTTTCTTGAAGAACAGTTCATATAACACAAATAACAATTGCAGAACACAATGAATATGATTAGAAAAAAAAAATTTTCATTGATAATAAGAAAGAGATTACAAGCAAATATTACATATTTTTGTTCTCTCTATCTGCTAATCTATTCAACAGGAAAGTAAAAGGTCCGTCCACACCACTCCATTGTTAGCAAAAATTCCCAGATCCCATCTTTGCCACTTTATTTGGGTGGAAGTTGAAGGGATAAGGTTATTTTTGCTGACATATTCATTAACAATGGTTGGTGGTGGTGGATGAGGATGCCTTCGAGGATAGCCATGCCAATGTTGCTTGGAGGGCAGCATCGATGTCGATCACCCTTGCAGGTTTCTCTCTCTCGAGCTCTTCCAGACCAGCATCCATTTGCAGCCACAGCGTCTCAAGCTGCCTTTCCCACTCAAACGCTTCAAACTCTTCACGAGTATAGCTGAAGATGTCTCTATTTTCGACAAGATGAAGGTTTTTCTCTTTGATGGTAAGGTTAGCCATTGTTTTTCAAGAGTATTTGGTTTGAAAGGTTTGTGATTTTACAGTGGATAGTTCATGAATGTGTTCTTTATATGATTACTTTAATTAGTTTTCATATTCTCTTCTTGATGCATTTTCTTGAAGAACAGTTCATATAACACAAATAACAGTTGCAGAACACAATGAATATGATTAGAAAAACAAAATTTTCATTGATAATAAGAAAGAGATTACAAGCAAATATTACATATTTTTGTTCTCTCTATCTGCTAATCTATTCAACAGGAAAGTAAAAGGTCCGTCCACACCACTCCATTGTTAGCAAAAATTCCCAGATCCCATCTTTGCCACTTTATTTGGGTGGAAGTTGAAGGGATAAGGTTATTTTTGCTGACATATTCATTAACAATGGTTGGTGGTGGTGGATGAGGATGCCTTCGAGGATAGCCATGCCAATGTTGCTTGGAGGGCAGCATCGATGTCGATCACCCTTGCAGGTTTCTCTCTCTCGAGCTCTTCCAGACCAGCATCCATTTGCAGCCACAGCGTCTCAAGCTGCCTTTCCCACTCAAACGCTTCAAACTCTTCACGAGTATAGCTGAAGATGTCTCTATTTTCGACAAGATGAAGGTTTTTCTCTTTGATGGTAAGGTTAGCCATTGTTTTTCAAGAGTATTTGGTTTGAAAGGTTTGTGATTTTACAGGGGAGACTGAAAGGTTAAAGGTTTAATGAAATAATCTGATCAAGTCTCTAGGCCTTAAATAGAGATGGGTAAGAACGAAGTCCTTAATCGCTTCGTATTCTGGTTATTAAAGGAAACAGGTAAACGTTTCAAATTCTGATTTTACTTGGGTCCAGATATTTTTAAAAGAGTATTATTTGATTTTTGTTAAAATCAAATATTTTAATGTTTTAATTTTAATATACTCTTTTTAAAAATAGGCGCACATGACCCACTCGCCCTTAATGTGTCCCACTTACCTATTATCGTGTCCCACTACACATTAATCAAGGAACTGATTGAGTGTTTGTTACATAAGAGATTGAGTTTTTATTAATTTAATCACTTTTGTGTCCAAACGAGTTTGCTTTATTCTTACTCTCACAGTTTTCTTATTTTTCTCTTGGGCACTCACGCAAACACCTTTTCTACATTCATATCTTTTGGAAATTCTTGGAAATTCTTAACTCAATGGCATCTAAAGCATTCACTGCTCTTGGCTTACGGTTTGTTCCTAATAACTATGAAGCTCCACTCTATCATGAACGCGTTCCAGAATCGTTTCATCTCATGCAGAATTTTTTGAGGGATTCAGAGATTGGACAAGCTCTGACTGGACCTGCTACTCTTTCTGCGTCTCAAATTGCTTCATTCTGGCAGAACTCAGTTTATGTGAATGGAGGAGAAAGTGGAACTCCTACCATTATCTTCACCTATGAAGACCAAGACCATGTGATTACTCCACAGACTGTACGAGATACGATGGGTTTTGACACACATACTTCTTATACTCTGGTTAATGAAAGTTATCTGAGAGACATGCTACAGGAGATAGGTTACATGGAATCTCTTGACAAGCTTGGCAGTATAAAGCGACCAAATCTCAGAAAGGAATGGAATTTCTTCTTTGATTGCATAACAAGAACATTCCAGAAGAAAGTCACAAACTGGGATGCCATTCCAATGGATAGTCTCCATATCGGGTATTCTTTGCTCTATGGTATTAATTTTGATTTTGGTCGATATGTTTTGATGAGCTTAGGTGATAAATTGTCAGAGTCTACCACTGTCTACTATGCTCGTTTCTGTCAAATGTTGTTCAATGCATGTGTACCTGGTCTTGTAATTGATGAAACTGATAAAGTTGATCCTTTTAGAGTCAATAAGCGCATATTCTCTGATATGACTAACAAGGATGTTGGTAAAGAAAATCTTCCTGAGTTTATCATGCCTCTTGCTCTACGAAATTTTCTAAATCAACCACAAGAACCACAACAAGACCAACAGGAACCACAACACGATGCACCACAACAAGATGAACCTGAACAAGAACCACAACAACCTGAACCACACCCTGAACCTCAACCAGAACCAAACACTGAATCACCTGCAAAGCAATCTTCACCCACTTCAAACTCAAACTCTGATTCTCCATTAAAATCAAAGTCTAAATCTCAAGGCGTTAAGAAAGCACTTGCTGAACGACATGCCAGTCTAAGACAGGCGGAAGAGACAAAGAGGAAATCAAAACGAAAATCTCCTGAAGCTGTTTACACTAGAAAAGGAAAAAGACTGAAAGCTCGAGCAAACATGCCTAAGTCACCACCTTGTGAAGAGGATTCAGATAATGTACCTCTAGCAAAACGAAGAAAAGTGATATTCTCTGATTCTGTGGATGAAGATATTGAAGCTCCAGAGGTTGTTTCACAGCAAACACCTCCTGTTGAGGTTGAGAAAGATGCAATACCTGCAGAGGATGTAATACCTGCAGAGGATGTAATGCCTGCAGAGGATAAAATGCCTGCAGAAGAGGATGCAAGAGATGGTGTTTCTCCAATAAATGCTGTTCCTGATTCATTTATGCCATTATCTGATCCTATCTCTAATATTGGTGTAGTTGATCAACTTACATCTGTTCCTTCTGAAGCTGTGGCATCTCATACTGAGATAATATCTGATGCTCACCACACTGTTGAAGAAGGTGAAGAAATTGATCAGGCAACCAAAGTAACTTCTCAGTCAATGCCTGTTGCTGAGCTTGAGCAACATGAAGAAAATCCTGAAAAGCCTACAGAAGATATTGCTAAATCTATGGCTGAAGATGAACCAGTTAAAGCTACAAGTGTTGAAGCTGAAGGTGACAGTAGTGCAAACTCTGATACTTCTCTGAGTGCACCAGTACAAACTGATGATAAACATACACCTTTTTCTCAACCTTGTACTTCTCATGAAGTTGAGAGAGCACAATTTGCCAAGAATGCTGCTGAATGGTACAAAGAAGATTGTATTTTTCCATCAAGAAGAGCAGCTAAGTTTGTTAAGCAAAGTGCTGATACTATCTCTAATCCAGAGATTCTTTCTTGCTTGAAAGCAACTATAGTTCAAGTTAAAACTCTGGATAGACGATTTGATGATACTAATTTGGCAATCACTTCTTTGCGAAATGAGGTTGTAGCTAGAGAGATGAAAATGGAAACACATTCCAAACTAGTGACTACAAAATTCTCTAAAACTCAAGACAATATCCTTGCCAGACTGAGTAAAGTTGAAGAGAATCAGTCTGATTTATCTGCTAAAATTGATTCTATTGCTACCTCTCTGGAGTTAATTACTTCTATCCTTATGCCTGATGATGTCAAAAAGGGGGAGAGAGTTGTCAGAAGGGATAGTGCTGGAGATGGAGGGGCAAGTAACAAAGACAAAGGAAAGAAAAAGGCTGAGGAGGTTCAAACTCTGAGAACTAGTAAGTCATTCAAATCACAGTCTGTTGGGAGAAATACTGATACTCAAGGAACTTCAAGGACCAAGAGTTTACTGTTATCTTCAAATCCACAAACTGATGAAGAGTTGGCTGCTAAGTTGTTCATTGAAGAGAATGAGGAAGGAGTAACGATTGAAGACATTGAAGCTGAGGAAAAGAGTTTACAAGAAGAACATCTTAAAGCTTTAAAGTCTGATAAGGTACAAAAAGAAAAAGCTCCTAGGCCTGTTCTTAAAGGCATTGTGATCAAGGAAAATGTTGATGCTGATCAAAGATCACATTTATCTAAGAAATCAACAGAAGCTGAAGCTAAACTCAAGCTGAAAGGCATTGCTATGGAAGGAGAAGATTCAAAGAAGAAAGATACAACCTCTGTTGCTACACAAGTTGTGTTTAGACCTCTATCTTCTCAGTTGAAATCAGTTTTTGGTAAAGGAACACTTCATGATCCAGATGTGTTATCTGGAGTCTCAATGAATATTTCTGATGGAAAAGCTTTATCTGTTAAGATTGGAAATAATAAGGCTGGATTAGGCTCACATAGAGACAGAAGGCAATATACTGGTCCTAGAGATCCTTCTTCACTGGCTGTTCCAGGTCGTGGTGTACCTCAAGAGAGTCTGGATAGACTGGAATCAGTGCAGTTGGTTCATCAGAAGAGTTTAGACAAAGATTTTCTTCTTTACTTCATGGCTGATGGGACAGTATTCAAAGTTGGTGAGGATGATATCGGCTTGAAATATTGGGAAGAACTAGAGTATGTTCTATATCTTCTCAAGGTGAATAGTCGAAGGACTCAATCTGTTGCTAATGTACTAAGACAGAAGATGACTCAGAATCTGGCTATTAGAGGACAGAAATACAACAGCAGATACATTCCTAAGTACAGGGATTACCAAGGCAATCTCATTGAAATGAAGAAAGGTACTGCAAAGTTAAAAACTGATTTGGGAATCACAGTACTTAACTTCAATACTCAGGCAGAAAAAGACAGATTTATCAGACTGGGTAATGAAATGAGAAGAAACAAGATTTATGATCTTAGGGCTGCTATTTACCAAACAGATGAAAGTGATCCTCAACTCAGAGAAATCAAAGAAGCAATGAAGATTGAACTTGAAAATGCAGAAAGAAGATTGCTGATTGATTATCTCAGAACCATGCCAGATCTTGAAATGATTAGAGATTAAAGTTCTGTAAGAATTTTCTTATTCTCTATAGTTTTTAAGCTTAAACTCTGAATCTGTATAAACACTGTATTTATCATTTGTTTTGACATCATCAATTATTGTCATTAACTTGTACATTTTTGATAATGAACAAGTTGGGGGAGATTGTTAAATATAATTGATGTGTTTTGATCAGTGTTTAAGTGTTACAGGGAGTTATCAGAGTTTAGCTGGAAGCAGTCAGAGTTTGTGTAAACTCTAACAGTTGGAAGCTCGACAGAGTTTGTTAAACTCTGTCTGGAGGAAGCGCGTCTACTGTTCAACAGTGATTAAAGATTAATTATGGAAGCGATATCTTTGAAGATTGGATAGCTATCAAAGAGATCGAGTTGACATAGGAGACGTGTGACAATCTGTAATTGATATCATTGTATAGCTGATTATTAGGAATATCAATTAGAGATTGTATCGTAGCTGTATGTTATATAAATACAGATAGGTTAACCCTAGAAGGGTATCGATAACGAATTATCATTATTGTAACCTAGCAGCTCTTTGTGATATTTTACATCACGAAGAGGGTTTGAAATACAAGAAGTTTTTTAAGTGCATAAACGCTTTTACTTGTTAATCTCTCATAAAAAGTTGATTATTATTTGTGTATTCGGCCTAACAGTTTATTTGAAATTACAGCCATATAAACAACAGTCAGTGGCTATTAGGAGTTCTTTGAAGCTAGCTGCAAAATTCTTTGGACCATTCCAGGTGTTAGAGAGAATTGGTACGGTGGCTTACAAGCTTAAACTTCCTGATTATTCAAAGATACATCCTGTTTTCCATGTTTCTTTGCTTAAAAAACATGTGGGAAATACACCTATCTCAGCTGGAAGTTTGCCAGAATGTAACAGTGATGATTTAGTAATACTGGAGCCAGAAAAAGTGTTACAAAGAAGGCAAGTAACTCGAAATCAACAGGTAGTACTACAATGGTTGGTGCAGTGGAAAGGGATGTCAGAAATTGAAGCTTCTTGGGAAGATGCTACTTTTATTCAGAATCAGTTTTCTCAGTTCAAAGCTTGAGGACAAGCTTGATTTTAAGGGGGACCGATTGTCATGATCCAGAGCATTATTAGACTTAATAATACAGTTTACTACTCTAACTTTTGGAGGGAAAGTTAGTTAGAGTCTTTTGCTTATAAATAGACATTTTAGGAGAGATTGGGAGCTATCTGAGAATTGTGAAATTGTTCTGTACTTTCTTCCCTTTCTGTAATTTTCTATTCTTCTCAGTTCAATACTTTGTTGTAGTTCATTTTCTTGTTGTAACAAACAGTTAACTCGTTGAGCAATATAGTTCAAGTTTCTATTCATAAGTGTGACAGAATCCCGAGGCAACAAATGCGGGGTCCAGCAGAAAAATGGACCGGGAAAATGATTCGAAACAGTAACGAGGATTGTCTGGTGGCACTTGGCAGTGGCAGTGATATTCAATTGCTAAATTTCGTAATAGTGTCACATGAATGTGATTAAATTTAATTAGATTGGTCCAGATTTTTTTTTTGTTGCTAAATTGGTCGAGAGTTATTTAATGAATATATCCCTATTCATGTACAAATTTGGACTAGTGGGCATATAATGCTCATTTATTTGAAATTAAACTCGGAACTTAATTCAATTTATCCAAAAAAAATTATTTTGATTCGTGATTTTTTTGAATGGAATGAATGAGAATCGAATCGAGGATCTGAAATTTGATGCAGTTAATGATAACGAAATATAAACCTTTAAAGAAAAAAATGTTGTATAATAAAATATACGTGTGCATCCTTTTTATGCTACACCGTGTATAGAAGAGTGCGGACAAGCACAAACAACTTGATTCTATAAAATTCATTTTCCTCCCCTCCGCCGAAAGGTATCCTAAATTATTTTTATGTTTTCCTATGTTTAATAAATTCATAACTAAATGCTAAGAGAACGCTTAACCTGTAAGAACCCAGATTTTGGGTGGAATTAAAACTTTTATGTATTTAATGATGTAAGAATGAATAGTGGATATGGCTACAATGTAATAAGTGATATTTGGGAAAGAATGAATGGAATTCGACTGTATTATGTTTATGTCTTGAAGAATGCTAAAGGGCGACAACATAGGTAAGAATAATCTATCTTCTAAGGGAATAAGATATGGCAACTTCAAGCAAGAGAATACTCTCATGTCATCCAGATCGATAACGATTAATCCAGTAGTTCCGTAAAAAGGTTAAGGAACGATCGAAAGAGAATACAGACAATTATACAACCCTAAGAGAACAAGTAAAGAATACAGAATGAATAGTGTTTTGGTGGGAGTATATAATAATATTAGACGACACTATATAGAAGTATTCGGAACGGATTTCCGAGTTCGTATTAGTGATCCAGGGGGAAAATAAATGTATGTAAAAGCTGTCGGATTCTGAAAAACCGCACTTTTATTTTCTCCGAGAGTTCCCTGGACACTGATACCCTTAAGTATTTAACGAATGGATTTAAGGAATATAAAATGGAAAGTTAGAATTAAAGATGGAGAATGAAAGTATTAATATTAAAGAGGATTCCCGGTAAACCCTAATTAGAAATCCGTGAAATATTCTCACGAACGATCAATCGAAACGGGTAATAACTGGACACAGAAACAAGCAGAGGAAGCAAGAGTCTTGTGCAAGCTACTAGTATAAATATCTAGTAACTAAACTAGAAGCAAGGAACTAGCACCTTAGAGGAAGAACTAAGTACTTAGCAAGTAATTACCTAGTTAAGCTTTAACCACCATAAAACCAACACATGTCTTGCCATTTGATCATCCAACACCTCATCACTTTAATAAAGTGACTTTTACAAGATATTATGTTGTAAGTGGATGAGAGTGAATGAGATTAAAACACAAAAAAATCAAAAGAACCAAGCAACTCTCCCCCCCCCCCCATTTCAAGAAACCATTCGGCCTCACCATTAATTCAAAATCCAAACTCCACCTTCCCACCATTGTTTGTTCTTGAAATAATTAAGGTGAGTCTTACATTTCATAAAACTTATCTCCTCAAAATCTTAGCTTCAAACTCATCCTTTCCCATTTTCAAAAAAAATCAAACAAGAGGAGGGTGAATAGTGTTCATCATGTACTAACTTTGTTTTCTTGATTTTCCATGGTTAATCTAGCAAGCATAATCACTCCTAAGGACCATACAAGGCTTATTAAGGCTATATCACTATCTAAGGAAGGTATAAAGCTCTTTAAACCCTAACCCTTGTTTGAGATTTAAGCATGTTTATGATAGTTATAACTTAGTTATGGTTATGTTAAGATTATAAGCATGATTATGTATGGATTTTGGATTAATGATGTAAATAGCTAGATGAACGGAAAGGCATTGCTTGGCCTCAGTTCATGTATATAAGTCATGTGTATGTTGTTTGGGTTGGATGCTATGTTTATGGGAAGATTCGAAATTGGTAGATATTCGATTTACAGCCGTTATAATGCCCGATTCTACAATACCATGTTTTGTATGCCATTTTCCATGTCGAACCCCTACTGTACAGAGATCTTATCTGCCATGATAGGATAGGTAATGTTCTAAGCTTCGTTTTGATATAAAGATCACATGAAACGGACTTACGGTTTAGGATTTATGACCAAATTACTAAAAGTAGTTCGAATCCGTAAACGAAAGTTCGTAACTGAAATTGAACCCTCGTAAGCTATGTAACGTCATGGCGAATCTTGGTAAATAAATACTAGGGGTAAGAAGGAAGGTGTGAAAGAAAACCGTATGTCAAAAAGAGCATTTTTCGATTTATTAAAAATGTTCGAGTCAAGGTTAAACGCGAACGAACCCCTAAAAGACGACTCTTTTATAACTTCGGTAAAACACTTAGAAAACGGGCGATAAAACTCGGAGTATAATATTGGTTCGTAACGATCAACCTTAGAACTCATATGACTTAAGTATGTCCCAAGTATAAGTGCAGTGACATGCCGTATTAACGAACGAATGTCGGGTCTGATCAGTGATAATAAGTAATCCACTAAAAGGGGTATAACGAGATAATTCGAGAACGTGTTTCGATTTAAGTATAACTTAACTTTTAATATGTTAAGTGATTAATCCCGAATGCCTTGGCTATTTATAGATCACCAAGCTGAACCGGGACCCGCTACCACTACCCCTTACCGTACTCGACTACCAGACAAGTTTCAATTCCCTTCTTTTAGGCTGTTGTTGTGATTGAATAAATATATATATATGATTGCTGATATACATATGCCATTGCATGCATGCCTACTTTCAAGTTGAATAGATATACTTGTTCCCTGAATGTTATTGTTGGCTTATAAGCTAGATAGTTACATATCAGTTATAAGCCGGTTATTGTAAGACCCTCATAGAAGGGCGTATACATCTTATTAATCAAATATAGACCGGGAGTCAATATTCCTTGATATATCGAGATTACCTCGGAGAAAAATATTTAAGTAAATATTTTCTATTATTTGGGCGACGAATATTATTTGAATATTCGTTCGAGACTAATTATTTTAACGATCCTTACTTCAAATAATTATTTGAACGTAACCATTCAACGAATAATATTTCTCAATATTCATTCAGAGTCGAATTGATTATCGATTATTATTTCGAATATTCTTCTAAAGACGAGACTACTAAATGAATATTATTTGGATATTCTTTTAGAATATTATTTTATTAAATAAATATTACTTTTGAATATTCATTTAAGATATTAAATACTTGATGAATATTATTTTAATATTCATCTGAAGCTTGATTTAATTATCGAATATTATCTCGAATATTCCTTAAGGCTTGGATTACTAAATGAATATTACTTGATATTCATTTAGGATATTATTCATTAAATGAATATTACTTTTGAATATTCATTTAAATTCCTAATTAATTATGAATATTACCTTAAATATTCTTTTCAGGTCTTATTAATTAATGAATATTGTTTTGAATATTCATTTAAATATTTATTTATTCAATAAATATTCTCCTGATGTTTCTTCAGGGATTATTTTGAGAAATACTCTGATTAAAGATATTCTTTCATATTCCCAAATATTTTTTAAATATTTTAACTCAATAAATATTCTCTGAATATTTATTTCATACTTAGAATAATCTCGATAAGGTTTATCTTCTTCGATTATTACAGAAAATATCTCGGAGTCATATTATTATTAATCTCATATCAAGAAAGGTTCTCAGGCATCATTCTTCTTTGAGTCTATCTCCTTAATAATAAGGGAACCTTACTTGGAAAATGTTCTTTATCTTGTCGACTTCCCGGTCATAAAGTATTCCCTTCACCCGCAACTCGGGTGCTGTTAACTTATTAAGTCGTTGCTTACCTTCTCACCTTTCGAGGGGTAAGATTACTGGAACAAGTTGATATCCGTTACCAAGTAATAGCTTGGGAGTTATTGGTAAATTTTCCTTTCCAACTAGATACGACTACTTTGTGGAGTCTTATCAACAAGTATTATACTTGGGGAAAGGGGGACGAACGTTACATTCAGAATCATGAATTCTATTTGAACTAGGAGTCGTGTAAGAGACCGAGTAGCGCCGGTCCATCCCCTTTGGCCCAACCGTTGGCCGGGGAGAGCTAGTAAGGCGGTATACAAGTAAAGCCGTCAGTTCTTCCTTCTATCGGTAGTAAATCTAAATTGAGCTGTACGATCTCGACTGATCATCAAGATTGGAACAGCGGGCGCGGTGAATACTCCATCATTGGTTCATCATCCAAATTTATTTATTTCCTGCAACATGATTACTGTTGGCAGAGTTGGAAAAGTGTCATAACTGGAATTGCAACCTTTTCTTGCAAGTTCCTCTTCTTAATAACAATAAGAATATCTCGCTTACTTTGATGTAGCAGATATTTCTTCAAACAAATACTTTCAGTTACCTGGTAACTTCATCGTTCATATTATACTGGCATCATTTCCGTAAATGCATGGCATATGGTTCGAAAGATAGCTTTGAACTGTTTTAAATTATCGTTCAGTTATATATTTGTTGGTGGGCTTTCGCTCACCTTTGCTTTGTTTATATTATGTCACAACAACAGCTAGGACAGATGGCTCGCGTCAGGCGCACTCGGCGCAAGCAGGTTACCCGACCCACCGGACTACCCGCTGAGATGCTAGCCGCCATTGCTGAGGTAGCATAGTTAGACAGCTTTTGTTTCCTGTTTAACTATATGTATAATTAATGTAATTAACGGTAAAACTTTTAAACCTATGATGTTATCCTTTTGGGATTGTAATAACTTTTATTCGTAACCCCTTTAATGTAAGACTTATTTCAATTTCATCTCTGGGACTATAACTGTTGTGTGTGTGAGTGGTAATTATTGTGGGGTCACATCATGTGATTTATTTATTGTGGACTCAAGTCAAGTATTATGAATGGATGTAAGACCGTACCCACCAGATCCCTGACCCCGGATCTGGGGGTGTTACAGAGATGGTATCAGAGCGAGAGTTATATATCCCAAGAGATGATACGACGTTATATAATAATAAATTCAATAATAGAATAAGAACCCTTGCCAGGTTCACCTAAAACCCTTACGGGAACTTTTTAAGTATCATGATAGTAACATAGTTCGTCTTGTATAGGCGAGCGACTTGTCGGCCCAGGAGGCAGCTGCGAGACAGCATGATGAGGACATGTTCCGGACTAGGGACCCATACTATGAGCACTTGCCTGAGGAGGATACTGAGCCTGAGGAGGAGGACGCTGAGGAGGTCCAGGTTGATGCTGATACTGATGTGATCGAGTCTGAGGAGGAGGACCCTGAGGAGGTCCAGGATGATGCTGACACAGATGTTGTTGAGACTGAGGGGGAGGAGGACCCGGAGGGGATCCAGACAGGACAGGATACTGAGTTAGTGGTTGAGGATGATGATTATTGGGTTGTGTCTGAGATCGGGACTTTGGGAGATGACACTGACATGACCACGGATCAGGTGGTGCCGGTAGATGAGGGTGTGGAGGGAGATATAGATGAGCCAGTAGTTGGTGCTGTAGGGAGTTCTAGAATTTTTGTGCCACTCCTCCCTGTTGAGAGAGCCCCTACCCCACCACTACCTGTGAGCCCGTACCCCGACGAGCTTGAGGAGCTTACCCCAGAGCCCCAGCAGACAGAGACTGCCGCTCTAGCTGAGCCATCCACCCCACCTCATGCCCCGATAGGAGGAGTCCCAGTATGTGTTCACAACTTGATTATGAACGGGCTTTGTAGAGAGTTGTCTGTGGCAGATGCCAGGTTGGCAGAGTCTAGGAGTGAGTTAGCAGCAGAGAGAGCCGCCCGGATGAGGTTGCTGGGCAGGAGGACTATCAGTGACAGAGTTGGGTATAAGGCTGTGACCCGCATCGAGCTGAGGGCTCGGGTGAGGGTGCGACAGTTGCCTACTGATGGGCATGGTAGGGTAGACAGAGCAGAGGCTGAGGAGGTTTTCCGCATCGCCATGGGGAGGGTTCGGAGGATGTTTCGTCGTGGCGGCTGATTTCAGATGTAGTGATGCAGTGGTCTAGTTGTCTAGTCATGTACGGACATAGTAGTGCCGGCTTTTGTAGGGATGGTTTTCTTGTACTTGTTTTCCCTTTTTGCAGACTAGACAGATAGACAGCGTATTTCACTTTTGACTTGTTGTTGTTAGGATGGCTGTACTTTAAACTATCGTTGTAACTCGGATATTGTACCTTTTCGGTACCTGGTATATATTTGTTTCCATTTCAGTCATTACAATTTTGTTGGGATGTGATCACGAGTTTATTAGCATATGTATTACTTTTCGATTAAGTTGCCATGAGATATAAAACTGTGGGATTTTAAACCCAATCATGTAAAGAATTATGCAAGGAAAAATCCTTTAAAACAGGTAAGTGAACCTAATGTATAATTTTCCAAATTTTCAGTAAAATGCCTCCAAGACGAATGGGCACTAGGGCTAACCCCCAAGAATCTACTGACCAAGAGAGTCACAACCAACACGAGGAAAACCGTGAAAGTAGTGAGGAACAAGATCAGGACTATAATGAGCAAGAAGATTCCCAATATGGAGCAGAGGATGAACCCCTGTACTCTGAAGAATTTGAAAGGGAAATAGAGGGAGGAGAAACTGAAGTAGAACATGAAGGGGAGAACCAGGGCGGAAACCCCATGGGCCAGTTTATGGATCTACTTAGGCAGAATTTGAACCAATACCCCCAACCACCACCAGGCAACAACACTTCAGTGGCAAATTCCTTTAGGGCCTTTAAGTCCCTTAAGCCCCCAGAGTTCCACGGATCGGCTGATCCCGTTGAGACGAGGGCCTGGATCAAGGAAATGGAAAAGTCTTTTGAGATTCTGAGTATCAATGAGGCTCAGAAGACTGTTTTTGCTACTTACCTACTAAAAGGAGAGGCCAATTATTGGTGGGAAGCCAAGAAAAACATGGAGACTGATGCTGTCATCGCCTGGGAAAGGTTCAAACAATTATTCCTGGAGAAGTACTTCCCGAAGTTCATGAAGACCCAGATGGAACTTAAGTTTTTGGAACTGAAACAGAACAATATGTCAGTGGCGGACTATGAGGCCAAATTTACTGAGCTATCGAGATTTGTGCCAGAGTTTGTAGACACAAAAGAGAAGAAAGATAACAGGTTTCAACAAGGGCTGAAGCAGTGGATCCAGAATAGGGTGGCTGTTTTAGAGATTACAGATTATGCCACCTTGGTGCAGAAGGCAACCATTGTGGAGGCTGGTAGTGATCAGATGCAGAGAGAGAGAGAGAAAGGGGGGATAAAGAGAAAGCATGTTAGTATGGGCGGAAGATCCGCTGGAGGAAAACCCCCTACCAAGTTTAATCGAGGAGCGGTTTCCCTACCAGGGAGGAATGTAGGGTTTAACCATCTGCGAGTGTAAGTGTGAGCCAGGGCGGCCATCAATCAGGAATGTCCCGTTCCAACCCTTCTCGACCTCCATTGCCATTGTGTGCTACTTGTGGGAAGAGGCACTCCGGGGTGTGCAACCTGAAGCAGATAAACTGTTATAAGTGTGGGCGAGCTGGGCATTATGCTACCGCTTGCACCACGGTCATCCCTAACAGCACAACCTGTTTCCAGTGTGGACAGCGAGGGCACATGAGGAAGGATTGCCCAAAGAGCAAACCAGCAGCATCAGGAGCAATCAAGGTTGCCTCAAATAGGCCACCAACTGCTAGGACTTTCAATATGTCAGTACAAGATGCCGTGAGGGACACAGATGTGATAGCAGGTACTTTTTCTCTCAATTCAGTCAGTGCAAATGTCTTATTTGATTCAGGAGCAACTAAGTCTTTTATATCTAGAGATTTTGCGCATAAGTTGAAACTTAAAACCCAGCAACTAAGAGATTCCTTACAAGTAGAAATAGCTAATCAGGAAATCGTACCGGTTAATCAAATTCACCCCGATTGTAAGCTAGAAATAGGAGGACGATCCTTCTATGTCGATTTAATTCCTTTTAAGCTAGGGGAATTCGAGGTCATTTTGGGTATGGATTGGTTGTCTCGCAATGATGCGCGGATAGATTGTAAAGGGAAAAAGGTTAAGTTGAAAACCCCAGGGAAGAAAGAAATAGTGTTTAAGGGGATGCGACAGACCCAGAAAATTCTGACCATGGCGCAAACCAAGAGATTGTTACGAAAAGGGAACGAGGCTTATTTAACCTACGTTATAGATACTCAGAAGGAAGTGCCAAGATTGCAAGACATTCTGGTAGTTAATGAGTTCGAGGACGTGTTCCCACAAGATCTTCCCGGACTACCACCTGATAGGGTAATTGAGTTTGCCATCGAATTAGCCCCGGGGACGGCGCCGGTTTCGAAGGCCCCGTACCGACTAGCCCCAGTAGAAATGAAGGAGCTAGCTAAACAATTACAGGAATTGTTGGATAAGGGCATGATAAGGCCCAGTGTGTCGCCTTGGGGCGCACCAGTGTTGTTTGTTAATAAAAAGGATGGAAGTATGAGGTTATGCATCGACTACAGAGAATTGAACAAGCTAACCATAAAGAATAAGTATCCATTGCCCAGGATAGACGATTTGTTTGACCAGCTAAGAGGAGCTGAATACTTCTCTAAGATTGATTTGAGAACGGGATGTCACCAACTGAAGATCAAACCTGAAGATATCCCGAAGACTGCATTCCGCACCAGATATGGACATTATGAGTTCTTAGTTATGTCATTTGGATTGACCAACGCCCCAGCAGCCTTCATGACCTAATGAATAGAGTGTTCAAGGAATATTTGGACAAATTCGTGATAGTTTTCATTGATGATATTCTCATCTACTCAAAGACAGAGGCAGAACACGCTGAACATTTAAGGATAACCTTAGAAATACTCAGGAAAGAGCAGTTATATGCCAAGTTCTCCAAGTGTGAGTTTTGGAAAAATGAGGTACAATTCTTAGGGCACGTGATCAATAGAGAAGGAGTGTTGGTTGACCCCTCCAAGATAGAAGCAGTTTCAAACTGGGAACGGCCAACTACTCCAACCGAGGTGAGAAGTTTCATTGGACTGGCCGGATATTACAGCAGATTTGTCCAAGACTTTGCGAAAATCGCAGCTTCATTAACTCGACTTACCCGTAAAACCGAGAAATTTGAATGGACTGAGAAATGCGAGAAGAGCTTCCAAGAGTTAAAGAAGAGGCTGGTGACAGCCCAAGTGCTGGCATTACCTGATGGAAAAGGAGATTTCGTGATTTACAGTGATGCTTCGCATAAAGGACTGGGATGCGTGCTTATGCAGCACGGAAAGGTAATAGCGTATGCGTCTAGGCAATTGAAGGATTATGAAGTCAGATATCCCACGCATGATCTAGAACTAGCAGCCATAGTCTTCGCTTTAAAGATTTGGAGACACTACCTGTATGGGGAAAAATGCGAGATTTACACAGACCATAAGAGCCTCAAATACATTTTCACTCAGAAAGAGCTTAACATGCGCCAGAGGAGATGGTTAGAGTTAATCAAGGATTACGACTGTGAAATTCGCTATCACCCGGGCAAAGCCAATGTGGTGGCTGACGCCCTTAGTCGGAAAGAGAAGCTCAAGATGATAACTTCAGAGAAAGAGCTAGTGAAGGATTTTGAGAAGTTGGAAATCGAGGTTAAGTTACCTGGAGAGGGCCAAGAAAAGTTGATGGAAATTAGAATCCAACCTCCATTGCTAGAAAAGATTAGACTGTGCTAGGAACGGATGATGGAGGAAGAAAAGAACTCCACAAAAGAGCTAATGACCGGGGAGGAAATTAAGTGCGAAAGAGACAAGGAAGGGATCATGAGGTACACATACAGGATATGGATCCCAAATGTTCAGGAACTCAAGAATAAGATTTTAAATGAGGCTCACAACTCAAGATACTCAGTGCACCCCGGTAGCACCAAAATGTATAGGGATTTGAAGGAGTATTACTGGTGGCCCAATATGAAAAAGGACGTAGCAGAGTGGGTAAGCAGATGCTTGACCTGCCAACGAGTGAAGGCAGAGCACCAGAAACCCAGCGGACTTCTACATCCCTTAGAGATTCCAGAATGGAAATGGGAACATATAGCCATGGATTTCGTAGTAGGTTTACCAAGGACCAAGGCTAATCATGACGCCATATGGGTAATTGTAGATCGACTGACGAAATCGGCTAACTTTCTCCCGATCAACGAAAGGTACACGGTCGATAGACTAGTGGACATCTACTTAAAAGAGATAGTGGCGCGACATGGAGTCCCAGTCGCAATAGTATCCGATCGAGATCCTAGATTTAACTCCAGGTTTTGGAGAAGTTTTCAAGAATGTGTAGGGACCCGGCTGAACATGAGCACAGCCTACCACCCCCAGACAGATGGGCAAAGTGAAAGGACCATCCAAACGCTAGAGGATATGTTGAGAGTCTGCGCGATAGACTTCAAGGGGAGTTGGGATGATCACTTGCCATTGGTTGAGTTCTCCTATAATAACAGTTATCATTCAAGCATTGGGATGCCACCTTATGAGGCCCTTTATGGAAGAAAATGTCGATCTCCCTTGTATTGGGATGAAGTTGGAGAGCGAAAGATGCTCGGGCCCGAAGTGGTCCAACGAACTAAAGATGCAGTAGATCTAATCAGAGGACGGTTGGTAGCAGCCCAGGATCGACAAAAGAAATATGCCGACTTAGCTCGGAAAGGCAAGGAATACGAAGTGGGGGACCTAGTGTTCTTGAAAGTGTCACCTTGGAAAGGTTTAATGAGATTTGGGAAGAAAGGAAAGCTGAGTCCCAGATACATTGGACCATTTGAGATCTTGAGACGGATTGAGGAACTAGCTTATGAGCTCGCATTGCCCCCGAATCTACAGCAGGTGCACAATGTGTTCCATGTTTCGATGCTGAGGAAGTATAATCCGGATGCTAAGCATATTGTAGAGTATGAGCAAGTGGACATGCAACCAGACCTGACCTATGTGGAGCAACCTGTGGAAATCATAGACCGGAAAGAACAAGTGCTCCGAAACAAGGTCATTCAGCTAGTCAGAGTTTTGTGGCAGAACCACAATGTAGAAGAATCCACCTGGGAACTTGAAAGCGCAATGCAAGAGAAGTACCCCCACTTGTTTTCAAACTGATTCCGGGACGGAATCCTTTTAAGGAGGGGACACTGTAAGAACCCAGATTTTGGGTGGAATTAAAACTTTTATGTATTTAATGATGTAAGAATGAATAGTGGATATGGCTACAATGTAATAATTGATATTTGGGAAAGAATGAATGGAATTCGACTTTATTATGTTTATGTCTTGAAGAATGCTAAAGGGTGACAACATAGGTAAGAATAATCTATCTTCTAAGGGAATAAGATATGGCAACTTCAAGCAAGAGAATACTCTCATGTCATCCAGATCGATAACGATTAATCCAGTAGTTCCGTAAAAAGGTTAAGGAACGATCGAAAGAGAATACGGACAATTATACAACCCTAAGAGAACAAGTAAAGAATACAGAATGAATAGTGTTTTGGTGGGAGTATATAATAATATGAGACGACACTATATAGAAGTATTCGGAACGGATTTCCGAGTTCGTATTAGTGATCCAGGGGGAAAATAAGTGTATGTAAAAGCTGTCGGATTCTGAAAAACCGCACTTTTATTTTCTCCGAGAGTTCCCTGGACACTGATAGCCTTAAGTATTTAACGAATGGATTTAAGGAATATAAAATGGAAAGTTAGAATGAAAGATGGAGAATGAAAGTATTAATATTAAAGAGGATTCCCGGTAAACCCTAATTAGAAATCCGTGAAATATTCTCACGAACGATCAATCGAAACGGGTAATAACCGGACACAAAAACAAGCAGAGGAAGCAAGAGTCTTGTGCAAGCTAATAGTATAAATATCTAGTAACTAAACTAGAAGCAAGGAACTAGCACCTTAGAGGAAGAACTAAGTACTTAGCAAGTAACTACCTAGTTAAGCTTTAACCATCATAAAACCAACACATGTCTTGCCATTTGATCATCCAACACCTCATCACTTTAATAAAGTGACTTTTACAAGATATTATGTTGTAAGTGGATGAGAGTGAATGAGATTAAAACACAAAAAAATCAAAAGAACCAAGCAACTCTCCCCCCCCCCATTTCAAGAAACCATTCGGCCTCACCATTAATTCAAAATCCAAACTCCACCTTCCCACCATTGTTTGTTCTTGAAATAATTAAGGTGAGTCTTACATTTCATAAAACTTATCTCCTCAAAATCTTAGCTTCAAACTCATCCTTTTCCATTTTCAAAAAAAATCAAACAAGAGGAGGGTGAATAGTGTTCATCATGTACTAACTTTGTTTTCTTGATTTTCCATGGTTAATCTAGCAAGCATAATCACTCCTAAGGACCATACAAGGCTTATTAAGGCTATATCACTATCTAAGGAAGGTATAAAACTCTTCAAACCCTAACCCTTGTTTGAGATTTAAGCATGTTTATGATAGTTATAACTTAGTTATGGTTATGTTAAGATTATAAGCATGATTATGTATGGATTTTGGATTAATGATGTAAATAGCTAGATGAACGGAAAGGCATTGCTTGGCCTCAGTTCATGTATATAAGTCATGTGTATGTTGTTTGGGTTGGATGCTATGTTTATGGGAAGATTCGAAATTGGTAGATATTCGATTTACAGCCGTTATAATGCCCGATTTTACAATACCATATTTTGTATGCCATTTTCCATGTCAAACCCCTACTGTCCAGAGATCTTATCTGCCATGATAGGATAGGTAATGTTCTAAGCTTCGTTTTGATATAAAGATCACATGAAACGGACTTACGGTTTAGGATTTATGACCAAATTACTAAAAGTAGTTCGAATCCGTAAACGAAAGTTCGTAACTGAAATTGAACCCTCGTAATCTATGTAACGTCATGGCGAATCTTGGTAAATAAATACTAGGGGTAAGAAGGAAGGTGTGAAAGAAAACCGTATGTCAAAAATAGCATTTTTCGATTTATTAAAAATGTTCGAGTCAAGGTTAAACGCGAACGAACCCCTAAAAGACGACTCTTTTATAACTTCGGTAAAACACTTAGAAAACGGGCGATAAAACTCGGAGTATAATATTGGTTCGTAACCATCAACCTTAGAACTCATATGACTTAAGTATGTCCCAAGTATAAGTGCAGTGACATGTCGTATTAACGAACGAATGTCGGGTCTGATCAGTGATAATAAGTAATCCACTAAAAGGGGTATAACGAGATAACTCGAGAACGTGTTTCGATTTAAGTATAACTTAACTTTTAATATGTTAAGTGATTAATCCCGAATGCCTTGGCTATTTATATATCACCAAGCTGAACCGGGACCCGCTACCACTACCCCTTACCGTACTCGACTACCAGGCAAGTTTCAATTCCCTTCTTTTAGGCTGTTGTTGTGATTGAATAAATATATATATATATATATATATGATTGCTGATATACATATGCCATTGCATGCATGCCTACTTTCAAGTTGAATTGATATACTTGTTCCCTGAATGTTATTGTTGGCTTATAAGCTAGATAGTTACATATCAGTTATAAGCCGGTTATTGTAAGACCCTCATAGAAGGGCGTATACATCTTATTAATCAAATATAGACCGGGAGTCAATATTCCTTGATATATCGAGATTACCTCGGAGGAAAATATTTAAGTAAATATTTTCTATTATTTGGGTGACGAATATTATTTGAATATTCGTTCGAGACTAATTATTTTAACGATCCTTACTTCAAATAATTATTTGAACGTAACCATTCAACGAATAATATTTCTCAAAATTCATTCAGAGTCGAATTGATTATCGATTATTATTTCGAATATTCTTCTAAAGATGAGACTACTAAATGAATATTATTTAGATATTCTTTTAGAATATTATTTTATTAAATAAATATTACTTTTGAATATTCATTTAAGATATTAAATACTTGATGAATATTATTTTAATATTCATCTAAAGCTTGATTTAATTATCGAATATTATCTCGAATATTCCTTAAGGCTTGGATTACTAAATGAATATTACTTGATATTCATTTAGGATATTATTCATTAAATGAATATTACTTTTGAATATTCATTTAAATTCCTAATTAATTATGAATATTACCTTAAATATTCTTTTCAGGTCTTATTAATTAATGAATATTGTTTTGAATATTCATTTAAATATTTATTTATTCAATAAATATTCTCCTGATGTTTCTTCAGGGATTATTTTGAGAAATACTCTGATTAAAGATATTCTTTCATATTCCCAAATATTCTTTAAATATTTTAACTCAATAAATATTCTCTGAATATTTATTCCATACTTAGAATAATCTCGATAAGGTTTATCTTCTTCGATTATTACAGAAAATATCTCGGAGTCATATTATTATTAATCTTATATCAAGAAAGGTTCTCAGGCATCATTCTTCTTTGAGTCTATCTCCTTAATAATAAGGGAACCTTACTTGGAAAATGTTATTTATCTTGTCGACTTCCCGGTCATAAAGTATTCCCTTCACCCGCAACTCGGGTGCTGTTAACTTATTAAGTCGTTGCTTACCTTCTCATCTTTCGAGGGGTAAGATTACTGGAACAAGTTGATATCCGTTACCAAGTAATAGCTTGGGAGTTATTGGTAAATTTTCCTTTCCAACTAGATACGACTACTTTGTGGAGTCTTATCAACAAGTATTATACTTGGGGAAAGGGGGACGAACGTTACATTCAGAATCATGAATTCTATTTGAACTAGGAGTCGTGTAAGAGGCCGAGTAGCGCCGGTCCATCCCCTTTGGCCCAACCGTTGGCCGGAGAGAGCTAGTAAGGAGGTATACAAGTAAAGCCGTCAGTTCTTCCTTCTACCGGTAGTAAATCTAAATTGAGCTGTACGATCTCGACTGATCATCAAGATTGGAACAGCGGGCGCGGTGAATACTCCATCATTGGTTCATCATCCAAATTTATTTATTTCCTGCAACATGATTACTGTTGGCAGAGTTGGAAAAGTGTCATAACTGGAATTGCAACCTTTTCTTGCAAGTTCCTCTTCTTAATAACAATAAGAATATCTCGCTTACTTTGATGTAGCAGATATTTCTTCAAACAAATACATTCAGTTACATGGTAACTTCATCGTTCATATTATACTGGCATCATTTCCGTAAATGCATGGCATATGGTTCGAAAGATAACTTTGAACTGTTTTAAATTATCGTTCAGTTATATATTTGTTGGTGGGCTTTCGCTCACCCTTGCTTTGTTTATATTATGTCACAACAACAGCTAGGACAGATGGCTCGCGTCAGGCGCACTCGGCGCAAGCAGGTTACCCGACCCACCGGACTACCCGCTGAGATGCTAGCCGCCATTGCTGAGGTAGCATAGTTAGACAGCTTTTGTTTCCTGTTTAACTATATTTATAATTAATGTAATTAACGGCAAAACTTTTAAACCTATGATGTTATCCTTTTGGGATTGTAATAACTTTTATTCGTAACCCCTTTAATGTAAGACTTATTTCAATTTCATCTCTGGGACTATAACTGTTGTGTGTGTGAGTGGTAATTATTGTGGGGTCACAGCATGTGATTTATTTATTGTGGACTCAAGTCAAGTATTATGAATGGATGTAAGACCGTAACCACCAGATCCCTGACCCCGGATCTGGGGGTGTTACATAACCTTTCGACTACTGATAAGTCATTTTATTTGTATAATATTAATGTATTATTTTTATTAGTTAACATTTTCTTTTCCCTTTTTATGCTTGGTTGTGTGGTTTTATTGATTGTGCAGATATTGAGAAGATCTTCATGATTTGATCAAATATTGGAGAATAATGCATTTAAGTCAAATTATCAAGCCACATCGTCATGAGTCAGCAGAATCGTGAGAAATCAAGCAAGAATCATCTAATAAGGGAAAGTTAAGCAAGCAATTTGTCACAAGGATTGGTGTAAATCAATTAGAAATCTTTGTAATTATTGCTTCTTTGTAAATATTTTAGTATAAATAGACGTGTTAGGTTCATTGTATTAACACATCTAGCTTTTACTTCATCTCTTTTCTTTAGCAAAAAAAATTCCCCTTGTATTCACATCATCGTTCAATAAAAAGTAAAGCTTTTCTTCAATTTCTGGTATGAGTTCTTTAATTTATATCGTTGTTGTTTTGATCATGCTTGGCTAGAGTCCTTTCTAAGGGGCAGATGTAGTTGGTCGTCATAACATGATTATGTGGTGTAAGTGCTTTAAATAACATATTTGTTTTGCTAGTCATTTTTAATATCATATTTATGTGAGTATTTTCATGCGAGCCACACAAGTTGAGTTGGGAGTTCGTATAGTTAGGATCCATAAAGTTTTGAGAATTGACTTGATTGGTAAGATCGATACAAAGTGGTTTTTACAACTTTAGATTATATTTGATTCGAAATCATTGGTTGTCTTTATTTCGAATACTTATGTGTTTATTGTTAGTGGAGACCAATTTTTATGCTACACCATAATTTCATGTTTGACCGATGAAATCCGTTCCTTAGTTGTTTTTATAAGTGATATCTTCAAGTGCTAGATAATTTGTTTTTGTTGGTTTTTAATTAAGAACTTTACTCGCGTTCTTTGTGGATCGACCCGTACTTGCCCTCGTACTCACGTACGCCCGTGCACTTGCGGTTTTTATTAGTTAACGAATTTTTCCTCAACAACTACATCAACTATTTGCTACTACTACTAAAGAGTAACTTTGTGTTTGGTCATATATTTTGCTCATGTTCACCATTTGGACCAATGACCCCTTCGTCACTTGTACGGAATGTCGAGAGTTTGAATCTTGTTTTTGATGAGTGTTTGAGTGACAATATAACTTCTAAATTTGTTTTAAAGGAAATAAATCAAATTTCATATAAGAGTGAACACAACAGCAAAATATGAAGGGTGTCCTAAGTGTGCCTACATGGATTTTCTTAGAACCCTCAGCTTATGCATGGCGATGACATGTAGTTTGACCGTAAGATAGGTGTGTACTGAGAATATGGCAAGTTCAGTCATGTCACTTGTAAATTAAACAATTAATTGATTGTTTGTCATGTTGTAACGAGTTTGTCGGTGTTTTAATTTGGTTTTCTTCATTTTCTTTTTGCTGAATTTGCCTGAACTATTATATCCTGTTGAATGTGTGTAGGTCTTCATGAACTTTTGGAGAGGATTGGTGTAATGCTGATGAAGTTGCTCGGAAGGGTGATGCTTTAGCATTGATTGATCGTTTTCTCGTTCATTTTTTTTTTCGGGCTAAGCTCTGGAATTTCAAACTCTTAGAAAGAGATACTACTAAGTTCTTGTGTTGATCAACGGTTTTAAAACATTTTCCGGATTTATATGCAGTCATCAGTTAGTTTTAAGCATTACTTCAAATCCTGTTACTGGAAACATGGATGTACGTTTTGCTAAATTTTGTCCTTTTATTTTGTTATTATCTCTAAAACTAGAGTCGAGACAGATTTGTTGTGAAGGTGAGGGAATCTGACTCTTCTGCTGCTCGACTGTTCTTCGAACATTTCATGCCAGATTGAGAGGTTTGTTACTTTCATTTTTCCGTAAAGAAAAAGATTACATAAACAAGGTACTCTGCAAACAAAATATATCATCTTCAAGACAACATGATGTAGCTATTCTGTTCCCTTAACCATTAAAGGACCTCAGAAGAATGTAAGAGAGGAGAGAAACTTGTAACTCAACTTATTGTTTATATAAAGGTATTTAAGTGTTGGTTAATTTCATTACATAAATTGGTCACCAACTTTGCAGCTTCACTGTAATATACTTGTGCTGCAACTAGGTTTATCCTGAGCAACTACGAAATACTTAGAAGATCAAATCTCTTTTCTCTGGCCTAATTGATTATTGAGACTGGACTCTTAATCAACTAAGATTATATTTCGAATGGTCCACCACAGTACAGACATGAGAAATAAAGCAGATAGCAATAGTCATCTGCATACAAAGTGTTCATATTATCAACTTTCCGGCTCTGAAGTACTAATTACATGGTAAATATTGTTGCAAAATCTGATGAACAAGCAATCTTGTAAACTGAGAACAATGTAGTAAGACAAAGAGAAATGAGTCTAACCGACGTACTTTTATTCATTCAGAAAAATTACATATATAGGCTACATTACAAAGAGACAGCTAAGAATGAAAAACAGAAATCCTACGATCTCTCCATGATTGGAGTGTTATTCAACTACTTGACATATAACCATGCAACTACTTGGCAATCAAATCCCTTTAATTGAGGGCTCGGAAAGACTCGAGACATACCATAAACTGAAACAAATAAAACATAGAATAGAAGTTTAGATTAAAACTAACAAATTTCCCACGTAATCTAAACTTGTCCAGATAGTTCTTTGATGCCCAGAAGCTTACGCATCCTTTCGAACTTCACCACTATAAGGGCCTTTGTTAGAGATTCTGCTCGCAACATATCCGTGCTCACATGTTTAACAACAATTTCACCTTTCTCAACACATTCTCGGATGAAATGATAGCGTATATCAATATGCTTGCTGCGTCCGTGAAATATAGGATTCTTGGCTAGATCAATAGCAGACTTGTTATCCAAGTAGATCACCAAAGGATTGATATACTCACTTATAATCTGAGCCAATAATTTTCGCAACCAAATGGCTTGGCAAGTTGCTACAGTGGCTGCCATAAACTCCGCTTCGCAAGACGATAGGGCCACACATTTCTGTTTTTGTGAAACCCAGGTTATCAAACTTTCATCCAAGTAAAACACCATCCCACTGGTACTTTTCCTATCCTCGACTTGCCCTGCCAGATCATTATCACTGAAACCTGTTAGCACATTATTACCACTGATCTTGTATACATGAGACCATAGTTCAGAGTACCCTTGATATAACGCAAAATCCTTTTTGCAGCATTAAGGTGCATCACTGTGGGTTTCTCCATGTACCTGTTGATTATGCCAACAGAAAACGCAATATCTGGTCGCGTATGAACCAAAAATCTTAAACCTCCAACTAGACTCTTGAACTGTGTTGTGTCTACCAATTTTCCACCTTCATCTTTGCCAATGTTTTCTTTGGGGTCCATCGGGAATTTCGTTGGGTTGCACTCACCCATGCCAGCTTTCTCTAAAACCTTCTTAGCATAATTGGTCTGCTTTAGCTCAATGCATCCCTTGCTTTGACTGACTTCTATACCCAAGTAATAAGAGAGCTTTCCCAAGTTGCTCATCTCAAATCTTTCACTTATCTTTTTCTTGAACTCATTTGTCAATGCAACACTCGAGCCAGTCACGAGTAGATCATCCACGTACACACCGACAATCAAAGTTTCTCCATTATTTCTATTCGTGTATACTGCGTGCTCGTATGGGCACCTTTCAAAACCCAATTCCTCTAGACAGCTGTTCAATTTTGCGTACCACGCTCGAGGTGCCTGCCTCAAACCATACAGGGCTTTCACGAGTCTGTAAACTAAATTTTCTTTTCCTACATGAACAAAACCTTCAGGTTGATGGACGTAGACTTCGTCCTGAAGCTCTCCATTCAAAAATGCAGTTTTTACATCGAGGTGATGAACCTCCCAACCATTCTTTGCAGCCAGAGCAAGTAGCAACCTCACTGTTTCCAGTCGAGTTACTGGAGCGAATATTTCTTCAAAATAAATGCCTTGTTTTTGGACGTATACTTTAGCCACGATCCTTGCCTTATATTTTTGAATTTCTCCGTTTGCATTTCTTTTAATCTTATATACCCACTTCAAACCAATGACTTTATGCCCATCTGGTAGTTTAGTGAGTTTCCAAGTTCGGTTTCGGTTGACAGACTCTATCTCTCTTTCCATTGCCTCCCTCCAGTTCCGTTCTTTTGCAGCTTCCTTATAATTTGCAGGTTCTTCTACTCCCATGAGGAACAACTCCTCGTCTTCAAGAAAAACCTCCTCTGTGTTAGCATAGATATCATCGAGAGATCTGAATTTTCTTGGTTCATCACTTGTATCAGAGTCTGTCAATGATGCATTGGAGCTTGAATGTTGGATCGATCCTTGAGAGTACACTGAATCTGCAGATGTAGTTTCCGAATGAGAATATTTTCACCCTCAGACTCAAGTACCGTATCTGAAGCTGTATCAGACAAGTTTTGCTCCTCTGCACCTGCTCCAAAAATAGTGAATGTTCTTGCCTCGACTATTTCAGGATTTTCATCTGTCTCCCACGACCAATATTTCTTCTCATCGAATGTCACATCTCTACTAATATGAACCTTTTTGTTTACAGGGTCATACAACCTGTAAGCTTTGGTGCCAGCTTCCTTTCCAAGATAGATCACTGGCTTGCTTCGATCTTCCAGCTTCTTCACATGAACACCTGGCGCCTTCATATAACCCAGACAACCAAAGACTCGTATATGCTCAACATTTGTCTTCTCTTTAGACCATGCTTCGTATGAAGTTATTCCAGATACAGCTCGTGTAGGCAAACGGTTCAAAATGTAAATCGAATGCCGTATAGCTTCTCCCCAGAAGGTATTTGGCAGCCTTGTTTCTTTCAACAAACTACGAGCCATCTCCACCATTGTTCTATTTCTTCTTTCAACGATGCTGTTTTGTTGTGGCGAATATGGAGCAGTGTACTGTCTTTTGATGCCTTCCTCTTCACAATATTTCATAAATTCCTTTGAACAAAACTCACCTCCACTATCAGTTCTAAATGCTCTGATTTTTCTTTCTGGAAAATTTTCGACTTTTGCTCTGAATTTTTTAAAAACTGAGAAAGCCTCATCCTTTATTTTTAAGAGATAAGCCCACATAACCCTACTGAAATTATCAACCAACAAGAATATATATTTGTTACCTGCAGTCGTGGGTGGTGAAATGGGGCCACACAAGTCTCCATAGATCAACTCCAACTCTTTCTTTGTGCTATAATTTGACTATGAAGGAAAGCTCTTCCTGGCCTGCTTTGACATAAGGCACCCTAGACACACATCCTTGAGAAAACTTAACTTTGGCAAACCGTGCACCATCTTCATGTTCTCCATGAGCTTTAAAGTTTTGAAGTTTACATGTCCCAATCGGGAGTGCCACAACCAGGTATCTTCTTCTGTTTTTGACAACAAGCAATGTGACTCACCATCTTCAAGAATGATTTTGTACAACCTGTTCTGAGTTCTTTTCACTTTCATGAGTAAGGTTCCACCGCTATCACGAACCCACAGATAATCACCATTGATTGTTACTTTGTTCCCTTCCTCCGTTAGTTGCCCAATACTGATTATGTTACTACAGAGGGATGGAATATAGTAGACTTGTCGTAGGATTCGTTCTTCTCCAGTCTTGCCTCTAATCACCACTGAGCCTCCTCCCTTAATATGTACAACTGAACCATCTCCAAATTTGACTTGTCCAATTACCTTCTCGTCCAAATCCCTGAATTTTGAATGTTGACCCGTCATGTGATTGCTAGTTCCGTTGTCTAAATACCATAGCTTAGAATTCGTCTGATTCTTGCTTGCTTCTTGACTCAACTTTGGTGTCACTCCTTCCTCAGTCATGAGTAACACTTTCTTACTTTCATCCTCGAGTTCATTCAATAGGAGTGCAGGTTCTTCTTCAGGAAGTTGTGCTATATTAGCCTCTTCTTTGTTATCTCTATCACGTTTTGGTCTCCTGCAATCTACTGCAAAATGTCCGAGCAAGTTGCAATTAAAACATCTTGCACGACTCCTGTCTCTCACACCTCGATTGTTATCTCTTGCTCGTGCTCTCTGATTGGTTCCACTCCGATTTGAGCGCTTGATCCATTCATCACGGGTGAGCAACAGCTTGCTCTCCTCCTTTTCTTTTTTCATCCACTCTTCTTCCGTAAGAAGTAACTGACTTCCACTTCCACTTCCTTCACTCTGTCCTCGCATTCTCTCCTCATGAGCCTTCAAAGAACCAACAGTTTCTTCAAAAGTCATCGTCTCCAGATTTCCGAACTGCTCAATCGTGGAAGCGATTTGTAAGAATTTCGGGGCACAGCTCTTAACAATTTCTTTACCACGTATGACTCAGCAACCACTTCTCCCAGTGCACGAATGTTTGTCACCAGGGCTGAAATTTTTAGGCAAAAATCATCCAACGAATCTGTATCTTTCATGTTCATTGCTTCGAACTCTGCCTTGAGGGTCTGAACCTTTGCGTTTTTGAAACGATCTGCACCTTGACTCATTATATTAATTGCTTCCCACGCTGCTTTGGCAGTTTCCTTATCTCCGAGCGATAAAAGAATGTCTTCAGGAATACTCTGATAAATCGCAGCCATAGCGAGTTTATCTATCTTCTCTTCCACCACCGCATTGGGGTTCTTGGGTACCACTGCTTCCCAGACGTCATGGGCCTGCATGTACACCTTCATTTTCATCATCCATGCTATATAATTCGTTCTTGTCAGCATGGGGTAATTCAAACTCACAGTACCGTCTTTTTTCTTTCCTGACTCCATCGTTGTTGTTGTCCTTGGCATATATTTGGGCATCAACCACTCAATCACTCAACCACTGCTCTGATACCAGATTGTTGGGAAATCTGATGAACAAGCAATCTTGTAAACCGAGAACAATGTAGTAAGACAAAGAGAAATGAGTCTAACCGACGTACTTTTATTCATTCAGAAACATTACATATATAGGCTACATTACAAAGAGACAGCTAAGAATGAAAAATAGAAATCCTACGATCTCTCCATGATTGGAGTGTTATTCAACTACTTGACATATAACCATGCAACTACTTGGCAATCAAATCCCTTTAACTGAGGGCTCGGAAAGACTCGAGACATTCCATAAACTGAAACAAATAAAACATAGAATAGAAGTTTAGATTAAAACCAACAAATATTGGAAAAGTATCACTTGGCTTCTAGTACTATACCTTCAGTGATACCTTTGTAAGCTCCACAGGCTGCTCTAAGCTTCATAATTGAAGCACACACATCTAAATATAACATATCTGGGCAAGTTGGCTTATTACACCCACAATTCTCCATGCCGAACCTAGGTTTTCCCATTCACCTTGATAGGTAATAATAAGGGGATATAATAATTTTGAGAGTGAAATAACAATATATGTTAATTCTTCAGAACTGCATCGATTAAAATCATAGAACCTTTCTTCTGCTGTTTAAATTAAACAGTCATCCCACACCTGCTTGTTAATGCTTGCATGATGGAGTAGTACTTTCCTTGTGTACCAGTGACATCAATTGTGTTTCCTTCCTTGTCCAAAGTATATCCTACATGAAGCGGCTGCACATACAGTTGTCATTGAGTTATGATAGTTTACGTGCTTTTCAGGATGCAAGTGTGGAAGAAAGACAACTTACTCTCAGATTAAATTGCCTACCTTACGTGCTCGTCTGAATACAAGCTTGAAACAAAGACAACTTACCATCAGATTGAATTGCATGCATACCTGACGAATATCTCCGATAAAATGCGAAAGAAAGAGAAGTGCTTCCGTTAGATATTCTGCTGGCAAGAGCAAGATTGTTGGTCATGTTTTAGGACTAAGCATTTGCTAATCCTGTAGTAGGCTATGTATTGGAAGTATCTATGCTGCTATTATTAGGGGCGGCATAACATGACATGAAACAATATTTGGGGGATGTTACTGAAGCTTTTTGAGGGTTTTTTTTCCTTACAATGAGCTGGAGCAGCACTGCTATAAGTGAGTAGCTGTCTGGTATGATTTTTGATTTCCCCTGCTACACCTACACAACTTCCAATAACACGATCTTCATCTTTGCAGTCCCCAGTAAGTTTTAATGAGATCACAAAATTATGTACTTAAACTCTGTAATTCGAGATCATAAAGTATGAAGTCTTTATCAGTGCACAGACTATAATTCCTATAATAATTGAAAAAGAGGGCGAGAGAGCATATGATGCTTAGATGGTGTAATGAGAAGAGCAGAGAATGTCAGGCATGTCAATATAATATAGAGCAGATGACCATTGATACCGAAATTTCATATGGGTTGCCCATGAACATTCAGATGACATTTACATCTGAATGAAAAACGTCAATACTCAAATATCTCTTGATAATTAGCACTGATTGTTTTATCTCAGAACCAACTCCAAACAGAGCTAAAAAAGGTAAAACACCACATTCTCCAGTGAAAACCATTTCTTTCATACTCCGGTGAATCAGTAACAATGCTATACACTTCTCAGTGTCTTGGATAGAGGCAAATAGGAGAATTTCATTCTAATCTATACCAACTTGAATTATAATCCATACGTCACATACAAAAATAAACCACATAGTAGACTCCTAAAATTGTCAACAAGATCTCAGCAAGATTAGCAATGAGTACAATTTTTCTTTTTCCTGTTTAATTTTCGAAAACATGAGCTTGATCTTCAAATGTGAGTTTGTCATGTTAAAGCTAATGCAACTGCAAAAGAAGATTTAAACCGCAAAATTGGTTCCTTATTTCTCTGATCTCCTAATTTTCCCCTACCATACTCGAAGCAACATTTCGAACTATTAGTCTAGTAGAAGTTCCTTTAATCACCCTCAAATAAAGCATCTGATCATAAAACGAGATAGAAAAGAGAAATTACTTGAAAGTTACCAATCATCATATGAAAAATAAAACGAGTAAATTTATAAAAAGAATTATAAATTTTATGGAATGGAAATACTACTTAACAAACTCTACAAGTGTTCATGGTTTCTAAATACTGCAAATTTATTTGTATACAATACATTCAATGTTGACTCACTTTAAACTTAATCCTGTAATTTATAAATTTAATATCAAAATACATGCTGACTCACCACCACTTACTACTACTTGACAAATACAGTTGTATAACTTTCCAACTCAGCAAGAGTTAGTTAGAGAAGTTTGTTAAGATCTGTAAATATATAAGTTTGTTGATACACATTGTGAATGTAAGCTGAATATTGTAATTCTCTATCTTTCACTTTACTGAATATGAATCTCATAAGCTTCTTAATCATCTCAGTCTTCTTCTTTATTAGTTGACTAGTTTTATTATGGTATCAAAGCGATCATGGCGTTCGATCATTCATTCATTCTAGTTGAATCTTGTAGTTCATAATCCGTGTTTTACAGGTGTTTTCGTTACTTTTTCTTCAATTTTTCTTCAATTTGATTGTTGATCTTTGTTAAAATCATTGAAACTGTGTATTTTTTTACACATTTCTTGTGCAAAATTCATCATCTTTTGTCTATTTCTTCGAGATGATTTTGTGCGTTTACTCTGTTTCTATTTTTCTGCAATCAATTTTTTCTCGATCTCTTTGATTTGATCTCTCTGGTTTGGTTTGATCTCGATCTATATTCGATCTTATTTCACTTCTCTAAGTGATCTATTTGTTCTTTTACTACGTGTTGATTACAAATTCGTACGGTCACACAATGACTGCCAGTCCTTCTAATGCTTGGACTAGACCTTTAGGCCAAATTCAACCGACTACAAATCAAGATGCTTCGAGTAGAAGTTCCTTTAATCACCCTCAAATAAAGCATCTGATCATAAAACGAGATAGAAAATAGAAATTACTTGAAAGTTACCAATCATCATATGAAAAATAAAACGAGTAAATTTATAAAAAGAATTATAAATTTTATGGAATGGAAATACTACTTAACAAACTCTACAAGTGTTCATGGTATCTAAATACTGCAAATTTATTTGTATACAATACATTCAATGTTGACTCACTTTAAACTTAATCCTGTAATTTATAAATTTAATATCAAATACATGCTGACTCACCACCACTTACTACTACTTGACAAATACAGTTGTATAACTTGCCAACTCAGCAAGAGTTAGTTAGAGAAGTTTATTAAGATCTGTAAATATATAAGTTTGTTGATACACATTGTGAATGTAAGCTGAATATTGTAATTCTCTATCTTTCACTTTACTGAATATGAATCTCATAAGCTTCTTAATCATCTCAGTCTTCTTCTTTATTAGTTGACTAGTTTTATTATGGTATCAAAGCGATCATGGCATTCGATCATTCATTCATTCTAGTTGAATCTTGTAGTTCATAATCCGTGTTTTACAGGTGTTTTCGTTACTTTTTCTTCAATTTTTCTTCAATTTGATTGTTGATCTTTGTTAAAATCATTGAAACTGTGTATTTTTTTACACATTTCTTGTGCAAAATTCATCATCTTTTGTCTATTTCTTCGAGATGATTTTGTGCGTTTACTCTGTTTCTATTTTTCTGCAATCAATTTTTTCTCGATCTCTTTGATTTGATCTCTTTGGTTTGGTTTGATCTCGATCTATATTCGATCTTATTTCACTTCTCTAAGTGATCTATTTGTTCTTTTACTACGTGTTGATTACAAATTCGTACGGTCACACAATGACTGCCAGTCCTTCTAATGCTTGGACTAGACCTTTAGGCCAAATTCAACAGACTACAAATCAAGATGCTTCGAGTGTGTATTACATTCATCCCTCTGATGTTAATACTACATAGCTAGTTTTTGTGAAGTTCAATGAAACAGGTTATAGTAATTGGAAGAGATCTATTATGCTTAGTTTGTCTGCTAAGAACAAATTAGAATTTGTGGATCGAAGTGTTGTTAAACCTGATGTTAATTCTGGAGATTGTAAAGCTTGGGAGTGTTGCAATGATTTGGTGTGTTCTTGGTTGTTATGCAACTTGGATAATTCTATTGCTAAGAGTGTGTTGTTTTTTTAAAACAAATAGAGAAATTTGGCTTGATCTTGAAGATAGATATGGTTATGCCTCAATGACTCAGATGTTTTCATTTGACCAACAGTTAGCAGGCTTGACTCAAGGTTCTAAGTCTGTTTCTGATTTCTTCATTGAGATTAAAGCCTTATGGGATGCAATGAGTGACATGTGACACAAAAGGTGTTACAAATGGAACAAGATCATAGACATTTACAGTTTATGATGAAACTCAATGAGAAATTCTCCACTATGAGGGGTAACATTTTAATGCAGCAACCTCTACCTAATTTGTCTAATGCATTCAAAGTTTTTTGTCAAGAGGAAAGGCATCAAGAACTTTCTTAGGTTACTAACCAGACAGAGTCATTGGCCTTTATGGTAGATGGAAAACGAATTTTTAAGCCCAATTATTCTCAAAGGTCTAGTTCTGTGAGTTCTGGTAAAGGCACTTCTAGCTTTGCTGCTGTCAAGAAAGGAGGGAATTATTTTTGCACAAATTGCAAGATTTCTGGTCATACTATAGACAGATGTTTTTAAGATTCATGGCTATCCTTCCAACTTCAAAGGTTTTAAAGACAAGAAAGTGGTAGCAGTAGCTTCTCTTACTAGTGTTGATGGAAAAGATGATTCTTCTACTCCTATTACTTTGGCTCAATATCAGCAGTTTATGAATTTACTTAACAAACAAGCTCCTTCTTCTGCAACAATTGTTCAATCCACTCAAGATTGTAATGATCATGCACTGCTAGCTGGTAAGCTTTGCTTGTTAGCTGAATCTAGACATCAATCTGGCTGGTTGATTGATAGTGGTGGTACTAACCACATTTGTTGTGATCTTAGACTTTTCTGTGCTTATAAACCTATGTCTATGTCTGGAGTGACTGAACATATTATGGTTCCTGATGGTCGACAGATTCCAATTTCACACATAGGATCTGTCCAAGTTACTAAGAATTTGCTGTTTCACAAAATCTTGCACATTCCTAATTTTCAGTATAATCTGATTTCTGTGCAAAGATTATGTAAGGGTTTGCATTATTCAGTATGTTTAATGATCACGAGTGTGTTTTACAGGACCTTTCTAAAAAAGAGAGTCCAATTGTTCTTGGTAAATTTTATAGTGGATTGTACACCACTTCAGACCAATTTTCAACATCAAGTCTCAAGAAAGGGTTGCTGGGTGTTAAAGAAAATCTTAATGTTTGGCATCTACGGCTTGGACATGTTCCTTTTGATAAACTGAGATGATTTCTGGTTTGTCTAAATTTTCAAAATCTTCAAGCAAGGTTATTTGTAAAATTTGTCCATTGGCAAGATAATCTAAACTGGTTTTTCCAAATAGTAGTATTAAGACTAAAGCTCCATTTGAGTTGTTGCATATAGATGTTTGGGGACCTTATAAGGTCAAATCTTATAATAGTTGTAACCAGTTTTTGACAATAGTTGATGATTTCAATCAATTTACTTGGGTGCATATGTTGAAATGTAAAACTGATTATGTCAAAGTGATGATTTATTTTATTGCACATGTTGATGTTCAATACTAAACTAAGATTGTGATGGTAAGGTCAGACAATGCCCCGGATTTGTGTCAAGGGAAAATGAGGGAATTGTTTCTTCAGAACGGTATTATTCATCAGACTAGTTGTAGTCATACTCTACAACAAAATGATGTTGTGGAGCGTAAACATAGACACTTGCTTGAAACTGCAAGGTCCTTGTTTTTTCAATCAAAAATTCCTGATAAATATTGGAATGAATGTGTGTTGCGTGCCACTTATCTATTGAATCGAATTCCTCTACAAAGCATATAAAATAAAACTCCTTATTTTAGGTTGACTGGTACTATACCATCTTTGGATCACTTAAGAGTATTTGGCAGTCTTTGTTATGCTTCTACTATATCTGATCATAGGAGTAAGTTTGATCCTCGAGCTGTTGCTTGTGTGTTTTTGGGGTATTCTGTTTCTCATAAAGGTTACAAAGTGCTGGATTTTACTAAAGATACAGTGTTTGTAACTAGAAATGTGGTATTTCATGAAAAAATTTCATTTTCATTCTTATTCTCAACCAACTGAATTCCCATCAACTATTTACTTCCCTTTTCTTCAGACTCCTGTATGGTTAATGATCTTGCACAATCTCACACTACAGTTAGTCCACATGGAGTTAGTCTAGAATCTAACTCAGTTCAAGATAGTTCTACTAATGTTTTTCACAATGATGGTTCCATGTTAGCTATTGATTCTTCTTCATCTCTTGATTCTTCATATCATGATTCTGTACTTTGTGATCTTAGTACTGAGGTTACTATACCATCTAATACCATAACAGTCAAAAAATCATCTAGAGCTCATAAGCTTCCATCTTATTTGCCTTCATATCACTGCAATGCTGTTTCTAGAACCAAACATTGGTGTAATTTGGTGTTAGCTCCACCTTCTGTTTCTTAATATACTCTTAAAGAACCTGGTTCTTATCTAGAAGCAACATCTGATCCTCTCTGGGTAGCTGCAATGCAATCTAAAATTCAAGCTTTACACAACAATAATACGTGGGATTTAGTTCCCCTTCCTGTAGGAAAAAAGGCAATTGGCTCTAGATGGGTGTATAAGGTAAAACTTAAGTCTGATGGGATTCTTGAACGTTGCAAAGCTCGTTTAGTAGCTAAAGGATATAATCAAAGGTATGGTATTGATTATGAAAAAATGTTTTCTCCGGTTATCAAAATGAGTACAGTTCGAATTCTTTTGGCTTTGGTTGCTAGTAAGCATTGGACTTTACATCAACTTGATGTGAATAATGTGTTCATGCATGGTACTTTAAAGGAAGAAGTCTATATGCAAGTACTAGAGGGGATTCATAATCCTCACAATTTAGTATGTTTACTTCGAGAATCGATTTATGGAATTAAACAAGCTTCTCGTGAATGGCATGCTAAGCTGGTTGAAGAACTTCTTTGTCAAGGTTTTGTCCAATCAAAATATTATTACAACTTGTTTATTAAGAAACAAGGACATCTGTTTTGTATAGAAACTGTTTATGTTGACGATGTAATTCTCACAGGGGATGATAGCATGTCAATACAGTCTTTAAAGCTTCATATGGATTATAAGTTTGGGATAAAAGACTTAGGTGCTCTAAATTTTTTTCTTGACATTGAGGTTTCTTATACATCTGATGGCATTTTCCTCTGTCAACAAAAGTTTGCAAAAGAGTTACTTGGAGAGTCTGGGATTGATACAACTCGTGGTGCTTACACCCCTTTGCATGTTCATCTTAAGTTGTCAGCTTTAGAAGGGGATCTTTTACCACAACCTGACATATATAGATCTCTTATTTGGTAAGCTTAATTACCTTACGAAAACTCACCCAGATTTGTCCTATACTGTGCAAACACTAAGTCAGTTTATGCATGCTCCCAAACCTCAAGTTTAGATGCACTGCATCATGCTCTTCGTAATCTGGCTAGTCCAGTTACTCAAGGTATTTTACTACATGCTTCAGACAAATTAACTTTACAAGCATTTTCTAATGCTGATTGGGCATCATATGTAGACACTCGTCGTTCAATTATAGGTTATGTTATGTTATTTGGAGATTCACCAGTGTCCTGGAAATCTAAGAAACAAAACACGGTTTCTAAACCATCAACCGAGGCAGAATATCGTGTCATGGCATCAGCAGCTGCTGAAGTAACTTGGGTTGTTCGTTTGTTGGCTGAATTAGGTGTTTCTGATCTACAACCTGTAACTCTGCATTGTGATAACCAATCGGCACTTCACATAGCCAAAAAATCCAGTATTTTATGAGCGAACCAAACATATTGAACTTGATTGCCACTTCACTCGTGATAAGGTTCTTGAAGGGTTATTGCAACTTACTTATCTCCCAACTCATTCACAACTAGCGGATGTGTTTACTAAAGTAGCTCATTCTCCTCATTTCACTTCTATACTATCCAAGTTGGGTGTGTATCCACCTCCCACCTTGAGAGGGCCTCTTGAAATACATGGTGCCTCACCACCATTTACTACTACTTGACAAATACAGATGTATAACTTGCCAACTCAACAAGAGTTAGTTAGAGAAGTTTGTTAGGATCTTTAAATATATAAGTTTGTTGATACACATTGTGAATGTAAGCTGAATATTGTAATTCTCTATTGATAGGTCCTGTATATGGGTTAGATAAGCTAGAAGGGGGGGTTGAATAGCTTATCACCTTTTTAAAATTTAGAGCTTGGCTATTTTGAAGTTTATTTCCTCTTTTAAAATTCGTTACTTGTAAGCAAGTAAATCGAGTGCGGAAGTAAGTAAAAGAGAAAAGAAAATAACACGGTCGATCTTATCCTGGTTCGCGATGCCCGCAATCCCTAATGGATTCGAACACCCCTACTCCAGTCCCCGATCTCCTCCTCGGACTCGAGATTTCTTCCATTATAAAGAAACTCCTTTATAGTAGGCGGAGAAGCCTTTACAACTCCTAAACCACTATTTATTTATCTTGGAGCAATACACACGCGTATTCTCCTCACAACAAATAGCTAAACCCACTACAAGAATTATCTTGGAGCGAAACTCCCCATTACCTCCTCAATTACTTTGTAGTAACTCCCTAGACAATGTACTTCTACAACTTTGCCGGTCTTGGATCTTAGGTCTTAGATCTTCGGTCTTGTGAAGGCTACTAACTCCCCGTTAGTACGCTTAAGACTTGGGTCTTAGAATAAGAGTTATCTCACTTCACGTCACCTCACTACAAAGATTAGAATACAAGTCTAACAAACAAACAACAATATATAAGATTATATATATATATATGGGGCTACTCCAATACAAACCTACAAACCAAGCATAATCTAATATTTCAAGTTAATCTAATGACCAAACTAGGGGTACCCCAGTACAAAAAATGTTTAAAATACTTGGCTCTATCCAACAAAAAAAATCACTATTCACGTGATGACGTGGCAGTGGATTTCACTGGTTAACGGTGCTTCGCACCTTCTTGTACGGCGCTTCGCGCCTTTATCATTCTAAATTTGTAAGGAATGGCAAACAATGGTAAAGGCAATATACGATTGACGGGTGTGTCGAGAGCCTTCAACCCTCATGACTACCTAACTCATCCGTTTACTGTCTTAAATGCTTCGCATTTTCACGGCAAGATTTATTTTTTTTTTGTTGGATAGAGCCAATTATTTTAAGCATTTTTTGTGAAGGTACCCTTGGCGGGAACCTTAGAATGGATGAAATATAATTAATTTAGTGTTGGTTTGTAGGTTTGTATTTTAAAAGTGGTTTGTATTTGAGCACTTTATATATATATATATATATATATATATATATATATATATATATATATATATATATATATATACAGGGCCGTGCAAAACTAGTATGTTACGGTACTAGCCACGGGGACGATATTACGCATTAAAGTAATTGATTCGTTATTAGTTAAAGTCGAGCTCTTCACGTCGCCAAACGGAAAAACTACGTACTTTAGTGGTGTGTGCAAGTGGTGATTAATTTATATATAACAATATATTCAACTCGCAAGTGCGAGGACCAAAGAAAAATATTCGACTCGCAAGTACGAGGACCGAAAGAAAATGTTCAACTCGCAAGTGCGAGGACCAAAGAAAAATATGCAAGACAATAAATTAAACGTGCAACAATATATCCGTGAATGCAAACACACAACAATTAATCTACACACAACTCACATGTACAGAAAAGTACCTCGCTTATCTATAGGATAAAACGAGGGACGCTATTATGCGTTAAATTAGGGTGAGAAAATATAAACACGTAAGAGCACACAAGCAAGCAAGCAAGAAACAACATAAATATATACAAGATATATTCGGCCGAATATTTAACCGGAATGGACGAATAAATTCGAATTTGTTGTAAAAACAAATTCAAGTGGTCTTGCTCCTTTAGTCCTTTTAAATATTTTTGAGCTCAAGATAAAGATTAAGGACTTGCTTGAGCAAGAACTAAAAGTAAACTACTTTTGATTTAAATGTAACAAGTTTTGAACCACTTAAGGTTAAAACAAGTTTAGCACTTTAACCAAAAATCAAAAGATAGTTTAGTATGACCTTTTGACAAAGGACTTAGAAGAAGCTTAGGATAATCTTTTAAGTGTTTCCAAGAACTTACAAGTTGCTAAAATATACACTAAATGAATCAGCTTCAAGAACAAGTGTATATAAGAGCAAAATGAGAGATTAAGTGAATATAAGCTAATATATAAAGAAAATGACCAAGCAAGCACAATATATTAGCTATATATTCGGTTATATATATATATATATATATATATATATATATATATATATATATATATATATATATATAACAATATGAAACCAACTTATAACCCTTGAGATCTAGAGAGAAAACAAGAGAAAAAGCTAGTTACGAAGCTTTAACACACGAAAATACTCACCGGAAAATGGCCGAAATTTGGGGTTCAAGGGAGACTTTTCTTGGGCTTAAAAGGTCACTTAAAAGCTGCCTAAACAAGGCTTGGAAGGTGGAAAAATGTGGGTGACCAAAGGTGTGTGAATGAGAGCAAGTTTATTGAAGAAAAACAAGCCAAAATGATGTTAAATCAAGGTGTAAAAATGGCTAAACCCAAAGCTACGTTTTTGGCACAAAGGGGGCAGTAGGGAGAGTGTTTGAGAGTGTTTTCTTCAGCACTTTGTTGCCTCTCAAAGCTTGGAAAAGAAGTTTAGTGCATCTCCAATAGATTTTGCCAACATAGTTGCCAACTTCTACCACATCATCACATGTATTATTTTTTTATTTCTTCTCTTCTCCATCTCATTGTTGGCAACTTTTGTTACAAATCTACTCCAATAGTTGGCAACTTTAAAAGTTGTCAATGTGGTCCCGTACATAAATTTTATATTATCTTATAAAAATACATTTAAAACATGGAAGATATAAAAAAGGGTAAAGTCAAATACAATTTTGGGGTATTGTATGTGTTTTAACTAAATAGGGAAGTTGCCAACTTTTGGCAACTTGTTAGCAATATTGATACTCTAATAGGTGGGCAACCAAGGATGTCATGTCACATAGGACTTGGCAACCCCTATTGGAGATGCTCTTAAGGGCTTATTTATAGCCAAAAAGTAAACATTTTTTATTTAATTAAATGGAATAAAAGCACAAGCAGAAAAGGAAGGTGTAAGGAATATTCCTTTTGCCCTACCAGCTGTATAACAATTCAAATATGCATCGGAAAGAATGCCCACACGTTTTTACCATTTATAGAATGCACAAAAATCGAAAAATGCGCATACCGACGAGATCAAAATGCAAATAAGCAATAAATCGAAAAATCATTGAAAAATTATGAAATTTTGGAAATCCCCTAGAAATGTGCCCAGAGGATTATGGTCAAAATTTCACCTTGAAATGAGTTGACCTTCTATGACTTTTAAGCGACCATTAAATCAATTACGTATCGATTTAAGTGGTCCCCGAAAAAAGTCATCCAAAATTTTGTGAAACTTATTCTAAAATGTCCTATGGACAAACTAAGGACATATCCAAGGTTTCAAGTCAAAAAGACATGTGGAAGTATTTTTACGAATTTTTTGAATGTAAAAATGGCCTTCCGGAACGACCGAAAAATTCATTTGTCTTTACTAACAACTTAGACAAAAATTTTGACTTGAAAAATATTCAACCATAATATTCCTTATGATATAATGACTATGAGGTCCAAGGAATATTTAAGTTTGAATTTAAAAGGATTTTATCCTGATAAATAAGGATTTATAGGTTTTTCGGAATAAAATCTGTTTTTGGTCTTTTGGCATGGTTTTTGGCAAGGCAATTTGAATATAAATAATAGACAAATATATCAATAATATTTGAGAGTAAAATATTTAAGAATGACATGCTTTTAAATAATTTGGACAATTTTGGTTCGTAAAAGCAATATTTGAAAATTCTCGATATTCGTACCTTTAGCCGATGCCTAAATCTTTTGACATAAATAACCTAAAATATAAAATACCATTAATTTGATATTTACATCCTAAGTAGATGTCAAGAAGGTGTCGGAAAACATTTTTGATTTAGGTTTGACCGTTCTGACTTGATACTGGAAAATGTCGTCTCCGGGGGATGATTCTAAGTGTAATCCTAAATCTAATTTAATTTCACTTTTATTTTGACAAATTCCAAAACCTAAAGAGCGAAAGTACTGACCCCATCATCTATCTTTCGCTTTACTGAATATGAATCTCATAAGCTTCTTAATCATCTCAGTCTTCTTCTTCATTAGTTAACTAGTTTTATCATTTAATAATATGTTCATTTTCATTTTTATTATCAAAATTCAAAAAAACACACATATACACACAAGTGTGATGGTTGCTATCTACGTATGTTGGTGCCAAATTTTGTTATTTCAAAGATCCGCACCATTGATTAAGACTAATCCAACGGTTGACATCTAAACTCACACGCTCTCTAAATTTCCACTCTCTCTCATTCATTTAATTCATTTCAAATTTAAACTCTCTTTTACTAGCTTAGTAAGATGGTATTGAATTGCCCCGAGGACAATGACAACTGGTGGATGTTAGCAGCAATAGCTTTTTTCGCCGTGAAACTAACAGAGGCGCTTTGCTTTCGTCGCTAGAACGTGATGCCGAACCCGATGCCGAAGCTTCCAAGGAACGAGTTGAAGATGCCGAAATCAAGTCACATAATCAAACCGCTGAAGATTGAAGTTAAACCTAAGAGGAAGGAAATGTCAGGGAAAACAGCGTTGGAACTCGCAGTTGAAGCAATGGTGGACAGGAATGAGAGAATTTATTAGTGAATATATATATATATATATATAAGAGAATGTTAGTGAATATTAGTAGTTTGTATTATCGAATATATGATTAAATGATGTAGAAGAACTTGAGAATGTATATCGATGTTTGTTACACTTTTACGAACAATTTTAGTTGAATTTAAGATGTTTGTATGTGCTTATATATGGATGTGTGTATGTATATGTGTGGTTGAAGAGTGAAAACGAAAAATACTTTCTCTCTCTCTCACGCACTCACTCATATCATATCTGTTTAAGCTCTCATCATCGATTTTATGAATTCTGCTTACTGATTGTTTCGAGCTTTTTTCGGTCAATATATGTATGCTTGCTTAATTCTCTCTCTCTCTCTCTCTATATCTCTCCTTGCTCTCCCCCTCTCTAGGGTAAATGATGTCAAATCAAAATTAAAATTTTGCAATACACGAAAAGTTGAAAATGTGGTTGGAGACACGAAAGTTTGCAATACCATGTATATTTACTAAGTGCACTGCATAGTACCGATGCATAATACCGAGACCATACATTCACTGTGTGTAAAATAATAAAAAAAACATGCATTAACTGGAAAAACAATCAACTTTAGAAGCATTTTTCGAGAAAATACGATTTATTAATGTGTATGAAAAGTATTAATTGGATTAAATGTATTCATATATTTATATAAAATAAATATATTATTCGAAATATAGTAATTATTCATTTATGTTTAAATAAGGCCTATAGAAACTTAATTTTTTTATTCGTTAATGCATTTAGCGAAATTATTCATTAAGGTCATTTGCCCAAGTCGGGATCAAAAAAAATTATTCATTTATTGAGGTTATTCGTTTATCGAACATTTATTTATCGAGGTTTTACTGTATATTATTTGTTTAGTGTTTTAGAAGTAAAAGTATCATCTATGGTCCAAACTCCAGAGTCAAAAGGTCATTAATTTTAGGGGAAAGTCAGAAAGTAACTACTAGTTATTTTGCAGTGTGTTAACCAATGCTAGATATTTTCTAAATTTTTGGAAACTTGTTCTAGAACTGCATTTGAATGTTCATGTTTTCTTTGATATGTACCATTGTTATAAGTAGGAAAATTTTACATCATTGATATTTTTCTATAGACATAAAAAAAATGTTGGTATGCATATTCTAGATGATGTCTCCTCTGATTTTCCTCGAATGCAAGACCTTGTTACGAATTTGTATGATTTGTGCTATTTGTAGTCTTTAATCAACAAGGTATCATGGATAAGCAATTTGCTACGATTCAACTTATTTTTGAAAAGACAATTCAATGTATTACTCAGCTTTAGTATTAAGTGGTAGAAGTGGTTTCTTTGTCGAATTATTCGGTCCTCAATTTCTGGTGAAATTGGTTGAACTTTTGGTTGGAACACCTGAACCTATTGTATCATTTGCTTTTAATTAAGGTGAAAAGGAGGACATACAACCTCACCAAAATGATAAATATATAGGACTAAGCCGGCACAAGCTATTTAGGATTTATCTTAGAATGTATTCCTGGAAAGGAATTATTATGCCAGTGCCACATTATGTTTAAGCTACTGAAATAAACAAAGCCGATACCTTAACAAATTAATTTGTTAAAAAAAGACTTGATAATTTCACCGTAGTTTGTTTCCATAGAGGACAACCGGAGGTTTCAACCAGGAACATCCAACAACATAACGACGGAAGCTAGCCAATTAGATGATCTAACCATTGAGATCTATGACCACCGTTAGCAATGTGGTAATTACTTGAATTCGGGTATGTAAAATTTGAATCAAAATATTTGTGCTCACTATCCAGCTCCAAAGAGTAGACCATGCATCCCGAGGCTGAAATATAATAAATCTTGTTCGGCAGAACTTCATTATTTCTTGCTTTAACTATTGCAACTGCACGAATTCAATTGCCAACAAATAGTGAGTGATCCCCTAGGCTACTAACTGGCATCCACACCTTACTTGCCAAGGGTTTCGTGGTTGGTTATCATTTAAGTATGAGCCAAAGTATATAAGCATGAGATCTCCATTCAGCTCAAAAACTTCATAATTCATCTGAGACCTATAATTCTGAGAAAAATGAATGTCTATAACTAAATTTGCAAACGTCAATTCCTTGCTAAGAATGTTGTACGATGCTATTTGTCCAAGGGGAGAAACAAGGTAAAAGATTCCTTGAAAGTATACTGGAAAGCTTAAACAAGGGACAAATTCATCAACTCTATCAAATTCTCTGGCAGTCCATTCTTTATCACCATTGTGATAGGTCAAAATTGCAATGTTTGAAGATTCAAGACATTTAGTATCCGAAAGTAAGAAGACACAATCAGGAGAAGTTGGATCTGTGGAAAAGATTCTTGAAAATATGAAAGGAGGTGGATGATCTGATTGAGGGAGTTTGATGAACTTTTTTGTGAAAGGAGAGAACAATATAAAATTCCTACGATAACGGTAAGGCCGTGTAATGGGTACCCTTGTGCAGAAAAATAACCAGTTATTAATACAAGTCGCCCCAGTGTCAATATAAGAAGGAGGAGATGGGATGCCTAATTAGCAAAAGATATTGTGTAAACTGAAGTAGGACTAAAAGTGGAAGACGGTTCATAGAGTTCCAACTCTAACTTACCGGTCAGACTTGGAATTGAACGATCATATCTCACGAACCACGGTAATAATGTCGTATTACCAATGCGATGAACTGGTAGCCAGTTCTTGCAAAATGCGCGGAAACGGGCCTGATCACTAGGACTAGTGAGTCTGCCATTGATTTCTCCTAATAGATTTATATCAAGTTCGGACCATAACACCTTGATATCTTCTTTTGCTTCAGGCAAAGCAATCTGCTTTGTATCTTGTTTTGATTCATGCAACAACTGACAACGATTTGAAAGCACCTTCTTAATTAGGAAGAATCGAAATATCTTAACAAGGCAGAATAAGCCAAACATCATCATCCCTACACAGAATATGTGTGTTGTATTGCATGGGAATTGTGTACGTGTTTAGATTTAACTTTGAAACCCTAATACCCGATTATCTAGTTTTTTCATGAACAATGAAAAGTAAATAAAAACGATAATAGTAACACTCGGCTACAAACTCAAAACCTATAAAGCTACTGCACTAAACAAAGTATGCTACAGTTTTAGTTTTTTTATTAAGATAATAAAAATAAAATATACATTGAATATACAGTTAGAAGTTATAATATGATTATTAATAGACACTTTTATATATTGAGCTCAAAAACTACTATTATAACTTTTAGAATTTGATTAAAATAAATGATTAATTCAAACTCCGTGTATGTTTACTTTTTACAATACTGTTTATAATTTTTTAGTTTTAGACTTTTAGCTAACCATAGAAAAATGACAATCATAAGATAATTTTTTAGAGCAACTTTTAGTAATCATAGAAAAATAACAATCGCAAGATTATTTTTTAGAGCAAATAAATAAGAATTGTTATATGTAATATTAGAGAATATCTTAAATATTAATATCTAAAACAAGGTTCGAATATCGTCTAAAAATATATTAAAACTAAACATTTACATTGTTATTTGTAAAGATATGAAAGATATAATGTATTACTGAAATTATGTTTCACTAAAATTATATATAAGAAAATTTTCTAACGTGTTATCTAAGACATTAGCCATCAGGCATAGGGGGGAGGGATCATCCATTTAATCATCTTGCAAAAACTAAGTGTAGAAACAGGTTTTCTGAATACTCACATCATAAGCATAAATACTACTGTAGTTTCACTCTATCTGCATGAGGGCTATATGGAAGTCGCAACTGTGTTCATGTGCTGCTACTATATATAATATATCCAACACCAAGTTTAAATGTTGAGTTCTATTGGCCAAATTCTAACATACTAATGTTTTATTACAAAATGATGCGACATGCATATGCCCCTGAGCATATCATTCTTTATAATATGTGGTATGCACAATACAACAGATCTACAATGGAAAGTCTAATGCCAATGGGCATCTAATATAAAGAGTGGTGTCAAAGAACAATTAAAGTCTCCAGACCACGACTGATATCTCTATATCTTTAACAACTTCATATAACCAGATCTGATCATGAAATCTACAATAACCTCTTTATCAAGTATACAATAGCTAGCATTACTAGCATTTGTATTCCAGAAGATATGAATAGATTCTTACGAGTGGACCACAAATGAGACAATAGACCAAGGCGAGGTGGAGGACGTGTTGCTTCAACGGCATCTTCCACTATATCATCTTCTTTACTAATATCTGTATTATCCTGATTATCTTTCTCAGGAATCTCAGCAGTTTGATCTGATTTATCAACATTTCCACCCTCGGCAATCTCTCCAGGCTTCCTGTCAAAAAGTCCTTTGAATTGCTTCCGGTCCTTCTTCTTGACTTCCTATATAAATTGAGTACACGTCACATACACATAACATTTTTAGCACCGTCCAGAAAATAAAACAAATTCAATTTATTTACTACAGACCTGCTCCTTCTGCTTTAATTTGAGTAGAGCTGCCCTTGCATTTCGCTCAGATGACTTGTCAATGCTCATCATCTGGTTGCATCCAATATCAGGTCAGGACAAACCCATGAATTTTAAGTCAATATATTATTTATGGCTGCCACATTAGAGATAATTATACCTTGTTAAAGTCACTCCTAGCCTCCTCAAAATCTCCAGACTCCATGTAGGCCAGTCCACGACGGTACAGAGCTTTTGCATGAATAGGAGTTCCATCTAGCACCTTCAATCATCATCAGATATGTTTCAAATGGTGCTTGGTATATGACCTTCTGGTTTACTGTTGCTGAAGTAGCTGCAGCTTCTACAAAAAGAATATAGGGATAGTTGGATTTGAAGGTCTTAAAATATTACCTTATTACATGCCTCAATCGAGTTTTTGCACATTCCCATATTTAGATAGCAGGCAGCCACATTTAGATGCAACAGATTCTTCAAGTACATCATAATTAGACAATTTTAATATCAATTAAAAAAAATTGTGACATTAAGAAAAGGATTTTAAAAACGAAGTTGATGCTGTCGAACACTGATAAAAGTGTTCTTTACCCATCTACACTAGCATATTACAAAACAACTATAAAGATCACAAAATATTAGTGAAAAAAAAAACCTAAAATGCTTCTTACTCTTGTGTTCAAAAATTCTTTTCCCTCGTCATCTTGAGGATTTACATGATTAAATTCACGAAGCAACTGTGAAAAAAGTTATCATACATTAACCATGACTGCCAGTAATCAGGAAAAAAAGAGTGAAATAATGCATACATGCCTTCTCATACTTGGCCTTCGCAAGTTCAAACTTCCCCTCTTTAAAAAGCCTATTACCCTGGAAATGAAAAATAATTACTGTTATAAATTTTCAACTAATAATATCCTTATTTAACAAGTTGAGCTATAGACACAGTTTTGTTCAATACTGTTTGTCTGTTTAACACAAAATTGGCAAAACTGTGATAAATCCTGATAAATGACCATTTTTAGTGCAAGTAGATAACATTAGCTAGCATGAACTCCATTTTAAATATTAGTGAACTAACTCATCAAAACAAAAGCTTACTAGTAATTATTAATTTAATAGAAGGGCGCATATATTACACAAAGGTCAGAAAAGAAACAGGTAAACACAGAAAAAAGTTACAGGCAGGCACTTTCTCTATCTTCAACAGGCTTTTAGTATGGACATCAAAGCCATGACACACATTAATGAACAACAGTGTTGAAGTTCAAAATGTTTTTTGACTCCACCCCAAGTCGAAATGCGGGTTATATAACATAAGTTTGTCCTCACTGCCTTGGATCATGACAAAGCCTACCAGACGTCTGTTCTGCTGAGAACAAGGTTTATCCTCAAAATTAAACCAAGTCGAGTGCAGGTTATATATTATAAATTCGCCCCACACTGCCTTGGATGACAAAGCCCACCAGATGTCTGTCTGATGGTTGAACAAGGCTTGTCATCAAGATTAAATGCTGCTCTTAAGAGCTAGGCTTATAGTCCTACCAACTAACTATAAAAAAAGCTCTATAAATAATTGAAAAACATATTGTTCCTTTCGTCTTCTCAACATCATCCATTATACTTCTGAAGTTCATACCCGTCCAGTCCTGCACCAAGATCATTATGCATGAGCTATTATTCATGTGGAATAAAGTCAACCATATCAGAGAAAAGAAAACGTATCATACTTCATAAATATACGATGGTAGTTAATATTGATTTACACCATGATCTACAAGAGAAAAGATGATGTTCAGGGGGTTGGTCTGTACCAAATTTACATGCTTTAAAGAAGTCAGCACGTACAGAACTTATATATCAATATAGACTACTGATGCTTTGGCCTAGCGGTTATCTCCTGTGAAAATTATGACAACTTTGAGGGGGAGAAAATTGTAACAACTTTGAGGTTCAATTTTAATTATAAACAATACAAATCAGATTCTTCTCTTTTATAACCCCCTGGTGGCACCATTTGTGGCATCCCTGCCTCCATAAAAACTGTCACCTCCACTGCCATATCCACGCAAAACAGTCTACCAAAAAAAATAATAATAACTCATTCGCCTACTACACGACAGATTAAAAGTAGGTAGGCTAACTCAGCTGCTTATATCAATTCATTTCACCCCATCCAATCTTTGAACAAAGGAAATATTACCTCCATCCCCAAGATTAAACCTGCATTCTGACAAGAGTCATCTGCGGGATCCTAAATCTCAAAATTTATATTAAATCTTAATCATTTTGTACATTTAAAATAACTCCCTTTAACTAGTTACTGTCATTAACTATTTCAAAACTGATTTTTTTGTCAATGATTTTCAGGAGTTCAAAGTTGACTCCAACAAGTGTAAAGTATATATCTGATCCTAAAAAGGAAGGCAAATTAATGTTTCAATTTCAAGTAATGTTACTTATTAAAAGAAACATACAATTCAATGACATAAATCTAAAACCACATGTTTTCTTATTTCTGCTGAACATGGACAATTGCATACATACATACAGGAAAATTTTAGGCATAATTAGGAGTTTCATCAGCGCACAACATATCTTTTATAACATATAGCAGTCACAATTAATGATGTGATCAACCAGAGGTTTTCAGCCTAGCAGTTACCCCTCTCCTCTTGGTATCTAGCAATCAAGAGTTCAAAGGTATGTGTACTACTTAAGCTTTCTACAGTGACCTATGAATATATTGAAAATGTAACGCTGGCGTAGACAAACGAGCATTGTACTTGAATAAATCAAGGAATGTGCACCTACTTGGTTTTTAGGTCCTCAGAAACGTAACTATCATGACGTTTCGTTGTAGTGTTGAAGAACCAAAAACTTACATGAAAATAGAACGAGTTTAAACTTTATCAAAGAACAGTTTGCATTATAGTTCGAATCACGTAGTCGAGAACTTAAAAGGAAAAGGATGTTCTGTTGATATAATTTATTCCATGGTGACATGGAATCAAGAACCAAGGGCAAGTGATATAGCTCTGTATGGACACTTATCATTACAATAAAACACTTGCAATATAAAGCTTATAATCTACTAACTTGATAAAAACATCAGTTACAGAAGATTACTTGCTAGAGAAAAGGCTTCCCCTTTGAGCCTTTTGCTTGGGATCAAGAAGATTTTTGTTTCTTACTTACCTACTTTCCTAACTAAACTAATTTTCTTGAATTATTATTTTAAAATGAAAGGTTATATTCTTTAAATACATTAACGAAGATGAGTTTGATCCTTCACGAAAATGAATTGAATAAATTAGTAAATTAAAGAGAATGGAAGACTCATATATAAAACATGAAACGTTCAACTTGAGCATGCCCACACTATCCTCAATCCCTATTTAGCCTTGCAAACAGATCAACCTTCCAGTTAAATATTAACAATTTTAACATTTTAAGCAAGTGAAGGACATGTTTGATTTGTTCGTGGTTTTAATTTTGGGTTAAATAATAACAATAATTTTACCTTTGGCATCTCAAAGCCAAGAAGCTCGATCTCCCACTGAACATGAGCACCTTCAGGAACATTAGATGGCCTGATTATAAGAAGAAGAACATTTCGAATCAAGAAAAGAGACACAGAATGAGGGTAAGGATATGAAGATGATGTTATGACTTGATGGTCATAAATTTGAATACATAAACTTGACTTCTGCAAGTCATACTAGATACTCCATATAATACAACTGAAAGTGAAAAACTAAGCTAAAGTGAATAACCTTGGGAACTTCTCATATGCATAATCAGGAGGGCATGTAACAAGGGCTATCTCTTTAGGCAACATCAGGCGAACACACAGCTCAAACCCTTCTGGTACCTACAACGCAATGATCATTTAACAGTTTATTAAATAAAATATCTTAGTTATTTTACTCCCCAAGTTCTAATGTGGGCTTTATAGAAAAGGTATTATCAACATATCCAAAAATAAACCAGGAATGTTTAGCATATGGTATAATTGAAGAGATGAAATACTACTATGGGCATTCCAGAAAAAGGAAATATCAACATATCCAAAATTGTACCAGAAATGTTTAGCAAATAGTATTATTGAGAGAGGTGAGACAACTTGAATCAGAAATTCTTATAGTACAGCTTATGACTCCTGATTTCTGGTGAGAGTATTTGCTGGAACAGGGTATAGAAATATAGCACCTTTGATATATATACAAGTTGAGGAGCTACTGAAGATTTTACTAATAAGAAATTAGTGAATCTATCAAACAACAGAACTTACAAGCCCTTCTCCTGAGCAGAATTCTAGTTGCTGACCAGCATTATCAACTTTTGTGTCATAGAATACTGTTCTTTCTTCATCAAGAAGCATGCCCTTGTAATGCACACGTAGAAGACTATCATGAAGAGGGCAATCCATGGGAAATTCACCTAGACATTTCAAAATATCAAGAGGGACAAAACTTCAGATGCTTAGCTTTTAAAAATGCAACATGGCAGAATTATGCCACAGATTACATTATAAGATTTCACGTGTACAAAAACATCAGCAAGTAATAACATGTGACCATATTGACAGAATGAAACATCAAAATTCAGAAAAGCAAAGTGCGCATCCTGATTACATGTATGGAGGACCCTACCATCCTATGCAATATAACCTTGCATATATCTTTGTACAAATACTACTAACTACCCTGTACCAGAATGATTGTGGCCTTTCAATTTCCATGGTAGAATTACCAAATAATTGTCCCCAATTTTATTTTTATTTTCAGATATTTGTTTATAGCAGAAGTTTTATAATATTTCCTACAGAAGGTTCTGTCACTATGAATATGATCAGGTAAATAATGCTTGAATACCATAAGAACAGAAGTCTCTTTACAGTGATTTGAGCACAGTGGAGTAAAATGTTAGCTGAATGCTACAGTAACTTTACAAGCTTAAGTAAAACCTCCATCTAAAAGAGACGGGTTTCAATTTTCACTCTCTTTGGTGATTTACTGTTGGAACTAAGATATCAAAAACAAATGTCTTCATCGTATTGATAGAGCTTGTGTACATTATGTTGTCAAATATATTAAAGATAATAGAAGTATGATGAAACTATGTCAAGACAACTAAAAATGGTTTAACTATCTATTTTCCAGCACCAGTGGAAGACTGGAATTAGTATATCTTTGTCTTGGACGTGTAAATGGAGAACATATATTTTTCTGAAGGAGGCTCCACAATGATGACCCGCAGAAGCAGAATATATGTATCACACAATCACACTGATGTCAAATTTCAATGAAGAGTTAACAAATAAAGAAAATTTTCCAATGTCCAGCAACTTTTCTTTCCCAATAAGACTGTCCAGCAACTATATAACATATATATACAAGATAAAGAGGAATTCTACACAGATGAAGTAAGATGTGTCACTGCTTGATAATAACATATATGACACTGATTGAAATAGGTAGAAAATATCAAGGACAGAGAGTAAAGGCCAGTGAATCAGTCACTTTGCGAAGACAAACATTGTTCAAACAAAGCACGCAACTTTATGAAACTCATGAGGCAGAGTGGTATCATAGTTACAGATACGAATGACAACTCCGTCTGTTGAAAGCAAGTAAAAATGTATATATTTTGATTTTGATACATGAACCTGATCACTGATATACAGAAACGGAAAAACTATGTAGGGTGATATGACACCTTTTCCATCACGTATCCGACGTTTTATTAGACGCCCATTGTTCGCTATTTTCTCTACGCAAGTATACGCAGTCCAAAAGCAATATAGGGAAATAAGGATCGTTCCCACGAAGACTTGGTGTATTAAGTAAATATGTTTATTCAACAACGTTCGGTTAATTATAGAAGCCTGAACAACAAAATGGTTGGTTTGTTCAATCACAATTAATTAATGAAATAACGACTAAAAATTAATATGATAAAGATTTTATATATGAGATAAACATGGGATTCTAATTTCTTTATTTATTTCATTAGAATTGATGCCTTAATTCAAAGTGATTTTGATAATTACGAAAGCTAGCCGGGAACACGAAACTAATATAAGCGCCTTTCAGCCTTAACTTATATCAAACCAAACAAACATCCACTTAAAAAGATAGAAGTTGCGTGGACACCGTTTATGCTTAGACCCTATATGTCTATAAGATTTGAAAACATAATTGGTTTACGAATAAATTCCTTTATTATGGCTACACAGGGCGATGTGATCCAAAACCCCACCACTAATCGTAATTATATATGATAATTACGAACCTGTGCTAACATGGCAAATTCTAAATTCTCAAATCCACTTTCGCATTCATTAAGAATTAATAATTTAGATGATAGCTACGCATCTAATAAATTAAGCACAACCACGTTAGGCAATCGAAAATTTTTATCATAACACAATTTATTAAGGCATCGAATTACTAAATTACGTAAATAAATCCATTAGAATCCCATGACGGCGATTAGTTCATAATTAAACGAATCGTCATCATGGGATTAATTGAAATCATAATAATAATAATAATAATAATAATAATAATAATAATAACAATAACAATAATAATAATAATAATAATAATAACAATAATAATAACAACAATAATAAAACTAAATTAAAAATTACGATAAATTAAATATGAAAATTATAAGAATTTAGAAACTAAAACCGAAATAATTTCCACTTGCACGAAACGAGCACTCCGATAATTCCCTGTAAAATAAGAAATTAGAAAATAAAACCGAAATAGCTTCCACCGAAAGAGAAGAGCACTCCAAATAATTCCCGTAATTTCTTCAACCCAAAATGAAATTTATACTAAAATTACAGAAAATTTAATTGTATAAAATAAAAATAAAATTACAAAAGAAGCTAGAAAATACAACTGAATTTTTAGAGAGGAAAAACTGAATTTTAGAAGATGAATTCAGTTGAGGTGTGTGCTAAAACCTCTGCAGAATGCACCTATTTATAGCACAAGTTTGGAACGCCAGGACAATAAATAATTCAGCCGAAAGCATCACAATAATTCAATACAGCACTCAACACCACATCTGCACAAGCTGTTTTCTGGAAGCCACTCGCAGGACATCCCCGTGCTTCACACGCCCAGCAATTGTGCGCACAAGTCGAGCGCGTGTCTCCCACACGCGCGTGGGAGAGTGGGCTTCTTGAAATTCTGGCCGACAACACTTGACAGGGGTTCTACTTATTATTTGTTTATGCCATTTGATTATGCCGACCACAAACTTTTGACTCTAGCACTCCACCTGCTACAACACCTGATACATAATTCGATTACTTTTTTGTTTTTTTTTTTGTTTTTTTTTTTGTTTTTTTTCTTCTTTTTTTTTTCTTTTGTTTATTCAACTTGCATAATAAAATATATTTAATTAATAAATAATTAATTTAATTTCGAATTTATAAAAATAAATATCTAATATTATTAGATATTTATAAATATAATTTTCTAATTAAATAAAGTATTTATTAATAAATATCTAATATTATTAAACAACAAAAACTAATTAAAAGACACAACATATTTAAGGATAAACCATCAATATAGGTCCATTTAGCGCATAATAAGTGGATATAAAATCCACTTATCACACCCCCAAACTTAAACTGAAGCTTGTCCTCAAGCGAAAACAGACTTGACTACCTCTAAATGCATGAATGCAAACGATGCAAGGATCCCATAAGCAAAGCAATAATCAATTTAGCAGAGTGTTTGAGAGAATGTGATAACTCCAAATAGAGATCGACTAAATACCTGCATATTAACATGTACAAGTACAGAAACGTGCGAGTGTGCAATACTCATCAGAATTTCTCTTAGCACTAGATCAAAACCATACATATTCTTCGTCATAACAATCACAAGTTTATAAATAGAATGTACGCTAGACACTTCATAACCTAGAAACACCTCTATCATCATTTGAGTTAGACAGGAATTCATGCTTTATTAACAACTATGACGCATAATACTATACACAACACACATGCTTATTTGACCGTGCAATGGATGAGACCCCAAAAGGCTTATACAATAATACCCATGTAGCGAGCGTTAGGTCAGTGGATCCCAGACTATAAAAGCCTTAGGTCACTAGGCACAAAGTCCCCTCGTACTTAATTGCTCGAGTATTAATGAGCTCACCCTGGCCAACTCTGCATACTCACAATCTCATAAACAATATTTTTTTCTCTCTTTTTTTTTTCATTTTTTTATATGCAATCTGGAATGAGAATTCTCATTTCCAACCCTAGACTACTCATATAAATATGAGCTGGCTACTAGCCAATTGACACCTATCAATTATTAACAAATACACACAAACTAGCATGAACCCTGGCTTCCCCCAAACTTATATTTTAGTGATTCTACGCTATCAAGGGAATAAAGAAAATTCCAAATATAATCAGGTGATTAAATTTCAACAACCAAACAAGCATGACCTTAACCTAGCCCAAAAGTAACCGATGAGTTGTGTAAGATTGTGTTTCTGCAACATGCACGTCAATTCATAAGTATTTAAATCAGCCCTCTATCCATCATTATTACACTCAAATTCATCATTGACTACTAAACGGAATCACCAAGCGCTACGGGATCAAGGAAAATATGATATGCAACTAATCATGAATATGCAATATTTTTTTTTTTTACATATATATGAATTATATGAAATTATACTAGCATGGTATATTATGACCTACATGAAACTGTATGCATACTATGACTCGATAAATCAATTATCCTAAATCACCCCCAAACTTAAAATGTTCAATGTCCTCATTGAAGGTAAAGATAAAGGATAAAAGAGAACTCCCCTAACTGTCGGCATCGTTACCCTCCTCGGGTGGTGAATCAGGTGGTGGCAATGAGCTCCAAACTGAGGCAATGACCTGCACTTTCGACATAATACTAAACAAAATCACACCAAATCAAACCACACATAAAAACACCAAACCTATGGGTTGCCTCCCATGAAGCGCTTGTTTATTGTCGCTAGCTTGACGATTATACTGAGAATCATGTGGTGGCCAACTTGGTGGTATCAGCCTCACGGTTCACCGTGTCACCAAAATAGGGTTTCAATCTCTGCCCATTCACTTTGAACGATTGATCGGGTGATTTCTCAAAGATTTCCACCGCTCCGTGTGGAAACACAGTTTTGACAACAAATGGCCCTGACCATCTCGATTTGAGCTTCCCTGGAAACAATCGAAGACGAGAGTTATATAATAAGACCGACTGGCCAGGAACGAATACCTTTTGAATAAGACGACGATCATGCCATCGTTTTACTTTCTCCTTATAGAGCTTATTGTTCTCATATGCCTGCAATCGAAACTCGTCCATCTCGTTGAGTTGCACCATCCTTTTCTCACCTGCGGCCTTAAGATCGAAATTTAGCTTCTTCAAAGCCCAATAAGCTTTGTGTTCCAATTCTGCCGGTAAATGGCAAGCTTTCCCATAGACCAGCTGATATGGTGACATGCCCAGGGGTGTTTTATATGCTGTACGATAAGCCCATGCGGCTTCATCGAGTTTTAAAGACCAATCCTTTCTCGAAGGATTCACCACTTTTTCCAGAATGCGCTTAATCTCGCGATTAGATACCTCGGCTTGGCCATTGGTTTGCGGGTGGTATGCCGTAGCTACCCGGTGGTTGATGTTGTACCTTGCCATAAGATTAGTAAACTTGCGATTGCAAAAGTGAGTACCTTCATCACTTATGATTACTCGAGGAGTGCCGAATCTTGTGAAGATGTTCTTGTGAAGGAAGTTGAGCACGACATTAGCATTATTGGTCGGAAGTGCCTTGACTTCAACCCATTTGGAAACATAATCAACGGCTAGCAAGATGTATTGGTTGTTACATGAGGAAATGAATGGTCCCATGAAATCGATGCCCCAAACATCGAAGATTTCCACCTCTAGCATTATATTGAGGGGCATCTCATTCCTCCTAGATATGTTACCAACACGCTGACAACGATCACACTTTAGTACAAACTGATGTGCATCCTTAAAAAGGGATGGCCAATAAAATCCCGCTTGAAGAATTCGAGTTGCGGTCTTTTCACTTCCATAATGGCCACCATATGTCGTGGCATGATAATCCCTTAGAATAGCCTCTGTTTCACTGTATGGCACACATCTCCTAATCACCTGATCGGCTCCTTGTTTAAACAGATATGGTTCGTCCCAACGATACCATTTGACTTCATGCAAGAATTTCTTTCTTTGTTAAAAAGAGAGCCCGGGAGGAATCACTCGACTCACCAGAAAGTTGACAATGTCTGCAAACCAAGGCTCTTCTTCTTGTATCCCAAACAACTGTTCATCAGGAAAGGATTCATTAATGACGGTTTTGTCTTGGGATGTCTTCCCAAGGTCTTCCAATCGTGAGAGATGGTCGGCTACTTGGTTTTCTGTCCCTTTTCTATCCTTGATCTCCACATCGAATTCTTGCAGCAGAAGAATCCATCGAATCAACCTAGGTTTGGAGTCCTTTTTAGAGAGCAGATATCTGATAGCCGCGTGATCAGTGTACACAGTCACCTTCGTGCCAAGCAAGTATGAACGGAATTTTTCAAAACCATAAACTATGGCTAACAGCTCCTTCTCAGTGGTAGTGTAGTTTAATTGAGCATCGCTGAGGGTTTTGCTTGCATAATAGATGACATGAAACATTTTATCTTTCTTTTGGCCAAGAACGGCCCCAACTGCGTAATCGCTAGCATCACACATCATAGCGAAAGGCTCACTCCAATCTGGAGCAATGATCACGGGTGCTGAAATCAATTTCTTCTTCAGAGTCTCGAACGCTGTAAGACATTCTTGGTCAAATTTGAAATGAATATCTTTTTCCAGCAGCTGACACAAAGGTTTGGAAATTTTTGCGAAGTCCTTGATAAAACGCCTGTAGAAACCTGCGTGCCCAAGGAAACTGCGAATCCCTCGCACTGAATTAGGTGGCGGCAGCTTTTCAATAGCTTCTATCTTTGCTCTGTCCACTTCTAGACCCTTCCTTGACACCTTGTGCCCGAGAATAGTTCCTTCTTGTACCATGAAGTGGCACTTCTCCCAATTGAGCACTAGGTTAGTTTCCACGCATCTTTTCAACACTGAGCCAAGATTTTGCAAGCATTCATCAAAAGATAGACCGATTACAGAGAAGTCATCCATGAAGACTTCTACGGTCTTGCCAATCATGTCTGAGAAGATGGCCATCATGCACCTTTGAAAAGTACCAGGTGCTCCACACAAGCCAAAAGAAACCCGCCGAAAGGCGAAAGTGCCGAACGGGCATGTAAATGTTGTTTTCTCCTGATCCTCAGGGGCAATGCAGATTTGGTTATATCCAGAATAACCATCCAGAAGGCAGTAATAATCATGGCCGGCTAGCCTATCTAGCATCTGATCAATGAAAGGAAGGGGAAAATGATCCTTCCTTGTGGCTTTATTCAACTTCCGGTAGTCCATGCAGATTCGCCAACCGGTGACTGTGCGAGTAGAGATGAGTTCATTCTTTTCATTGGTAATCACAGTCATGCCTCCCTTCTTCGGTACACATTGCACTGGACTCACCCATGCACTGTCAGAAATTGGATAGATAATCCCTGCATCCAGCCACTTGATGATTTCTTTCTTCACTACCTCTTTCATAAGAGGATTTAGCCGCCTTTGATGCTCCACTGTTGGTTTACTGCCTTCTTCCAATGGAATTTTATGTTGACAATAAGCTGGGCTGATGCCTTTGATATCCGCTAGGGTCCAACCAATGGCTGTTTTGAATTCCCTCAGGACTCTTAAAAGCTTGTCTTCCTCAGAGTCTGAAAGGTTAGCAGATATAATCACAGGTAAGGTAGATGATTCACCAAGAGAAGCATACTTTAAGTGATTAGGAAGTGGTTTGAGCTCTAGAGTTGGAGCTTCCTCGATAGATGGTTTCATTTGCTGATGCGGCCCCTTTAGTTCTGGTAGATCCAATGATTCAACTGGTCTTTCAAATTTTCTTTGCCACGGCAAAGCATCCATATATTGTAATTGTTCATCTATGTCATCTTTATCTAATGAATACCTTCCACTAAGGGCCTTTTCCAAAGTGTCATTCATGAACATGTGATCCAACTTTTCTTGTACCGTAGACTCAATCAAGTCTACCTTCAGACACTGTTCTTCTTCTGTTGGAAACTTCATGGCTTTAAAAACGTTGAAAGTGACATTTTGATCATGCACCCTCATTGTAAGTTCTCCCTTTTGGACGTCAATCAATGTTTGTCCTGTCGCCAAGAATGGTCTACCAAGAATGATCGGAATCTTCTTGTCCTCTTCGAAATCAAGTATGACAAAATCAGCTGGAAAGATAAGTTTGTCTACTTTTACTAGGACATCTTCAACAACTCCCCGAGGATAAGTGATAGAGCGATCAGCTAACTGAAGTGACATGTTCGTCGGGTTTGGCTCAGGAAGGCCAAGTTGTAAGAAAACTGAGTATGGCATGAGGTTGATGCTTGCTCCTAAATCACATAAACATTTGTCAAAAGACAAATTCCCAATGGTGCATGGTATGGTGAAACTTCCAGGATCTTTTAGCTTAGGCGGTAACTTTTGTTGCAATACCGCACTACACTCCTCTGTCAAAGCAACAGTTTCTAAGTCCTCAAGTTTTACTTTTCTCGATAGAATGCCCTTCATGAACTTGGCATAACTCGGCATTTGTTCCAGGGCTTCAGCAAATGGAATGTTGATATGTAATTTTTTAAAGACTTCAAGAAATTTGCCAAACTGCTTGTCCAGTTTCTGTTTTTGCAAACGTCGAGGAAATGGCGGAGGTGGATAGACATGCTCTTCTGCTTCTTTCTGTGCAAGGACTGATTGTTTAGGAGGTGGTACACTTTCTTCTACCTCCGTGCTTGAAATTGGAGCCTTACCCTTGTCCTCGGTATCTCCCACGTTCACTGTTTCATCATCAGGCAGAATTTTATTTGCTCTTTCCAATTCAATGCCTTCTATGACTTTCCCCGATCTTAGAGTGATGGCTTTAATGTGCTCTTGGTTGTTCTTTCTCCCCGGATTAGCTTCAGTATCACTTGGGAGTGTTCCTTGTGGTCGGCTCATCATGAAACTAGCGAGTTGTCCCAATTGAGTTTCCAGATTTTTAATAGAAACCGCTTGGCTTTTTGATGCCAACCTCAATTCCTCCAATTCTGTCTTTTCACTAGAAGATGATTGCCCAGAATTCCCATAGGATTGTTGTTGAAATCCTGGGGGTTGAAATTGTCGTGGGGCATATTGTTGCTGATATTGGTGCCCCTGCTGTTGCTGGAATCCAGATGGATTATATGGCCTAGCTCCAAACTGCTGATTTTGAAATTGTTGGTAGGGCTGATTTGATTGTTGTGCTCCTCCTTGATTATTGCTCCAACTGAAATTTGGATGATTTCGGTTGTTCGGATGGTAGGAATTTGGAGCTGGTTGTTGCTGTCTTTGGAAATTGCTTACGAATTGAACCGACTCGTTTGAGATGGCACATTGGTTCGATTCATGTGCGCCCGCACACAACTCACAAACACTAGCAACTTGATGAAATCCTTGTGCTGTCAAAGAGTCTATTTTCAAGTTCAAAGCCTCTATCTGAGCTGCTAAGGAAGTGGCCTTGTCGACATTAAGAATTCCTGCTACCTTCTGCTGTGGCATCCTCTGAGTTGGATTTTGATATTCATTAGCTGCCATCATCTCGATAAGATCGTAGGCCTCCTCATAACTTTTAGCCCATAATGCTCCCCCTGAAGCTGCATCTACCATTGGCCTTGATTGTATTCCTAATCCATTATAGAAACAATTTATGACCATCCAATTTGGCATGCCATGATGAGGGCATTGCCGAAGCATTTCCTTGTATCTTTCCCACGCTTCACATAGAGATTCACCAGAATGTTGAGAAAATTGCGTGATAGCATTCCTTATAGCTGCAGTCTTTGCCATGGGGAAGAATTTGCTAAGAAACTTTTGAGCCAGATCAGCCCAAGTGGTGATAGATCCCGGTGGCAGAGAGTGTAACCAACTTTTGGCCTTGTCTCTTAAGGAAAACGGGAAGAGTCTCAACTTCACAGCATCATCTGACACATTGTTGAATCTAAATGTGTCGCATATTTCTATGAAGTTCCTAATGTGTAAGTTAGGATCTTCCGTTGCAGTTCCTCCGTACTGTACTTGATTCTGCACCATCTGAATAGTGCTGGATTTAATTTCAAATGTAGGAGCCGCAATTGCTGGACGAATGATACTTGACTGAATGTCATCAATCTTTGGTTGTGAGTAGTCCATTAAAGCTCTTGCTGCTGCAGGTGCAACTACTTCGGCTTCTCCGTCCATCTTGTGAGTATTTGCTAGTTTAAGTACTTGTTTGGCCTTTAATGCTTTAGCACGTGTTAGCATAAAAATCCAAGTATCTGAACACAAATATTCACTTCAAAATGTAAGACAAAATATTCAAGTCAAACAAATTAACTTCTTATTGTAGTAAAACACATAAACAAAATAACACCGAGTCCCCGGCAGCGGCGCCAAAAACTTGTTCGCTATTTTCTCTACGCAAGTATACGCAGTCCAAAAGCAATATAGGGAAATAAGGATCGTTCCCACGAAGACTTGGTGTATTAAGTAAATATGTTTATTCAACAACGTTCGGTTAATTATAGAAGCCTGAACAACAAAATGGTTGGTTTGTTCAATCACAATTAATTAATGAAATAACGACTAAAAATTAATATGATAAAGATTTTATATATGAGATAAACATGGGATTCTAATTTCTTTATTTATTTCATTAGAATTGATGCCTTAATTCAAAGTGATTTTGATAATTACGAAAGCTAGCCGGGAACACGAAACTAATATAAGCGCCTTTCAGCCTTAACTTATATCAAACCAAACAAACATCCACTTAAAAAGATAGAAGTTGCGTGGACACCGTTTATGCTTAGACCCTATATGTCTATAAGATTTGAAAACATAATTGGTTTACGAATAAATTCCTTTATTATGGCTACACAGGGCGATGTGATCCAAAACCCCACCACTAATCGTAATTATATATGATAATTACGAACCTGTGCTAACATGGCAAATTCTAAATTCTCAAATCCACTTTCGCATTCATTAAGAATTAATAATTTAGATGATAGCTACGCATCTAATAAATTAAGCACAACCACGTTAGGCAATCGAAAATTTTTATCATAACACAATTTATTAAGGCATCGAATTACTAAATTACGTAAATAAATCCATTAGAATCCCATGACGGCGATTAGTTCATAATTAAACGAATCGTCATCATGGGATTAATTGAAATCGTAATAATAATAATAATAATAATAATAATAATAATAACAATAACAATAATAATAATAATAATAATAATAATAATAACAATAATAATAACAACAATAATAAAACTAAATTAAAAATTACGATAAATTAAATATGAAAATTATAAGAATTTAGAAACTAAAACCGAAATAATTTCCACTTGCACGAAACGAGCACTCCGATAATTCCCTGTAAAATAAGAAATTAGAAAATAAAACCGAAATAGCTTCCACCGAAAGAGAAGAGCACTCCAAATAATTCCCGTAATTTCTTCAACCCAAAATGAAATTTATACTAAAATTACAGAAAATTTAATTGTATAAAATAAAAATAAAATTACAAAAGAAGCTAGAAAATACAACTGAATTTTTAGAGAGGAAAAACTGAATTTTAGAAGATGAATTCAGTTGAGGTGTGTGCTAAAACCTCTGCAGAATGCACCTATTTATAGCACAAGTTTGGAACGCCAGGACAATAAATAATTCAGCCGAAAGCATCACAATAATTCAATACAGCACTCAACACCACATCTGCACAAGCTGTTTTCTGGAAGCCACTCGCAGGACATCCCCGTGCTTCACACGCCCAGCAATTGTGCGCACAAGTCGAGCGCGTGTCTCCCACACGCGCGTGGGAGAGTGGGCTTCTTGAAATTCTGGCCGACAGCACTTGACAGGAGTTCTACTTATTATTTGTTTATGCCATTTGATTATGCCGACCACAAACTTTTGACTCTAGCACTCCACCTGCTACATAATTCGATTACTTTTTTGTTTTTTTTTTGTTTTTTTTTTTTGTTTTTTTTCTTCTTTTTTTTTTCTTTTGTTTATTCAACTTGCATAATAAAATATATTTAATTAATAAATAATTAATTTAATTTCGAATTTATAAAAATAAATATCTAATATTATTAGATATTTATAAATATAATTTTCTAATTAAATAAAGTATTTATTAATAAATATCTAATATTATTAAACAACAAAAACTAATTAAAAGACACAACATATTTAAGGATAAACCATCAATATAGGTCCATTTAGCGCATAATAAGTGGATATAAAATCCACTTATCACCCATCTCCAAGCACATCCCGGACCTATATGTAACCCAGATATCAGGATTTTTTCCATATTTGAGATAACTCAATGTTAACAAACCAGTACAACAGATGAGAATAAAAAATTACATTTCATATTAGAATAGCTTCCATGATCATTGCTATGTTTCAAATGGCTCTCACGAATATTTGAACCCGCTTATTAGAATACAAATACACAATAATTAACATGACAGAGAATGCTTGGAGATTTTGGAGAATGAACAATACAATTTACATTCTACACTAAGAAATATTGAAATGCTAGGGCAGCGCCAAGAGGTGTGCTGCTACTACAAGTTTCTATCACTAACAAAGTATACCAAGCAAAAATGAAGCAATATGATCCTCAAGTAAGGTCATATGGAGTGCTGACGAATCACAAAAAACCAAAAGATAATTCACTTAAACCGTAGATATTGGTAAATTATATATTATTCTAAAATACAGGGCAACATGTGGCGTTGCAAATGAGTTTATGACGGAAATTCTTCAGGGCAAATTCTCATTGTCAAATTATAACAAAATATATTTATCAGCTGATTTCACATGTTTTTTAAATGAATAGTCTAGACTCATCAAGACTATATGTTGAATAACTACAATCTAAAAGATGTAAAAGTGAAATTGTCATAGAGCAAGGGTGAATCCCTCTTCTTTTTCTCTTCTTCTAATATATAACCAATTTAGCAAAAAAAAAAAAGTGAAATTGACACTATTGATAAAGTAAATCACAGAACCAAAGAATTCTTCATACCTGAATAAAGTGTACAAGCTCCACTTTAAAATGCACTTCCTCTATACCTTCTTCTACTCTGGGCAAGAATATGCACTGATTTAGGTATTGGCTTGTTACATAAATCAACGCTTTTTCTCCACGTGACATTGTTCCTATTCCCATTTCCAGACCTTTAGGGACCTGATTTAGACATGAAGATTAATTAACACTATAAGGGTAAAATATATAAGTGTGGACAGATTAGGATTTTAGAATAGATGTAATGTTAATTGAATAAAAAGTACATCTTCATTTCAACCCAACAAATGTAATTACGGTACTCTACGAAAGAGCTCTAAGTTAAAAAAAAGGGCATTATCATCCTCCAGAAACAATTAGGCTAGCAGGAGGAAATGGATTAAAAATTTAAAATCGATAATGGGCGGGGGTAGAGAAAATAAAAAAGACAAAATAACATTAAAAGACCACAAATGCAATCATGATTTATGCATACAAACCTCAGATTTCCCAAGAGTGAAGAAAAATGGTTCTCCGTGAGTATGTGATCGTATCAATTTTCCATCTCCTGTTTTTGCAGAAATCCTAGAAAACAAGGGTGTAGTCAACATGTCAATGCGATAAGTAAATTTAAGTCAAGGGAACAGAAACATGAGAAATTATTACCAGGCTTTTACTTCATATGGTTCCCTGGGTAGTTCCCAACCTTCTCCTTCACTAATAACCTAACCAACAAATGATGAAAAATTATCATTTACGTTTGTCACCAGGCTGTTACTTCATAAGGCTCCCAAGCACATAGTATTCTGCAAGCGATATTAGGTATTTGATTTATTACCAAAAGTTCAGCATCATATCAGTCCACATGCACCTTTAGTACATGTTATTTTGCTTTAATACAGATGTGTTTAATGCATTCTGTCCATGCTTCTTAATTTTGTGTTCAATTTAAGCGCACGGTTTCATATTGCCTAAAATTGGCCGATGTCATTATGATAGTAGATTTATGCAAGTAGAAGATATCGCAGACCTTTTCTGGTGGGGCAAAAAACGAAGCAGCCACCTCAAGTGTGCAATCAGTAAATGCAAGTACAAGATACATTGATACACTGCAATTTCCCATACATGGGATTTACCCTAGACTAATTTATTAAAGGCATCATCTTAAAGATGTTCTATAATTCTGAAATAGTGTATATAACTAAAACAGAAGTGGATAATATTATCTTAAATATTCATGTCAGTGCAAGTACTGCTTAATTATATGTGCTTCTCATTTCCCCTGAGGAAATTATTGATACTAAATTAAGCATTCAGGAAATGTCTTAACGGTAATTTACTTGCCTTCTTTAGAACTCCCAAGTCTTCACCAATGACCTGGAAACAGAACATTTGCACATTAAAGGATATAAAGTGTTCGGTCCACACACAGAAGCAATTTCAAAAGTCATATATCTAACCACAATCAATGAGGACCCTAGAAAGTCAGCAATAAATCATAACAATATATAAAAGACAAGTGGCAAGATATTAGTATTCTCAGAAAAAAATTAGACAATGCTTGTTTAAGACAAGGTATACCTTTATCTCGGATATCAAAGCTCAAATTGCAAACCACCTTTACAAGTGAAGCACTAAATGTTGGGACCTACTCTATAAATGGGACCCAACACTGTTATAGCTAGCTTTCAGGAGTAAAGGAAGTAAGAAACATATGCACCACATTTAGGTCAAAGATTCAGCAAAAGGGAGGGAGGAGAACAGACAACTTCATGATCTTTTATTCTAGAAAAGTAATATGATGTTACATTTCTTTCTCCGAGGATCCATTCTTGCATCAGCACTGTATTACATAACTAGTAAAACAATGGGCACATTTATTGAGTAAAAATTGCTAATTAGCTGGTCAAAAAGGAGTAAAACTTGTTGACGAATGCTAATTTTTGTACATACATATAAAGTATACAAAAAAATACAGAAGTTTCCACATCCAAATAAAGAAAGGAGATATATTTGACATTCTGAACAATTAAAGAAGCAGAGCTGCCAGAAAGGTAAAATTTCTAAAAAAAACCCGAAGCAGAACATAAAAAGAGCATATCATTATGTTTAGGATTCTTGCCTTGACTTTAGAGAAATCAATCAGCTCAGTCTCAAAATGGAGTTCAGCTTCTTTCGGGAAAGTATCGGAAACTGAAACAGGACAATCATCCTCACCATAGTGCAATTCCGGTTTCATTTTAAGCTGAAAAAGAGGTATAACAAGTTAAATTTTAAAAAAACAACAGAATATTTAAGAAATTAAGAAAGCAGTAAAATGGTCCCCTGCCAAATTTTCTTGGCAGTAATCTCTAAACAGTTTGAGTTATTATGTAACAGCTATTACCTAACTCTTGCATGATCCATTGTATTTTATAACGGAAAAACCGAGTGTCAACATTGTTTGAAGGTTCAAACACTTTGGCATATAAGCCGTGATCAAAAGTTCAAAGAAAACGACACTTTTTCCTACATCTATAAATATGTATATTATCTACAGTAAATAGTACATAACAAACAAATAATACCATGGCAACTTCACCCTTCTTCATTGTCGTAACCCCTTCTAGCAATCCCAGTATCATTTTACTTTTACCCAAAACATGCCTCGTTGGAATACCCTTGCCTGTTATGCCAGAAATCAAAAAATGAAGCATGGATTTTAGACACTCCAGTAATAAAAAATAATGTCATTAAGGAAAAAAGTGAAAAATGGACCAGAATATAGAACAATACTTTTCAATTAAATTATAGAAAAAGGGGTACAGAAAAAGATCAATAATACCTAAAAAATGTACAACTGAAATGAACAAACAATCAAATCTACATATTGAAATAGAACCTATGCTCTGCCTTTGTTATATCTTGAATGCTGTTCTAAAGCATTTTAATTACTAGAAAATAAAAAAAATGATCTTCTATTCTTCTACTATAAAACAAATAAAATTTCAAGAATTTACTTGCATTAAACTGCTAGATATGTCTATCATTGTCCTTCTCTACACATGAGCTGATTTGTAATCTATTACAATTCTCAAGTGCACTTCCAAAAGAATCTAGCAAGTAAAGAATAACTTAGTGGAATACCAACCTCTTGACTAATCTAAACCTCAATTTAAAAGAAATAAAAGACTGCTTTGTATTTATAAAAAAAACAATAACTGAGCAGATATTTTTAGAGAATACGTAGAGTCAAACTCACCCCCGAATTCCGATCTTGTAGACTCAACAATAACTCCATCTAGAGTGCGAATCGTACAATGATATATAACCTGCATAAAAACATACACACTTGCTAAATGAATATCAAAAATAACATTTTAACCGAACAACTTCAAATTAAGATACAGTAGCTTATAACAAAACACGATCACTCAATCACAAGTTCACAACAACATTGACTAAAAAACATGCATTAATCAACTTCCATACATAATACAACAAATAATCAACAAGAACAGAAAAACAAACACAATGCGAAACAACTTTGTATTTAAATTCCAGAGCTAGGTCATAACAAAACGCAACCTCTCAACTACAACATCGACTAGAAAGAAATGCAATGATTATCACTAAACATTCATGAGAATGATAAAACAGTCGAAGAAAATGATGCAAGTAAATTAATAACCTGGTCTCCATCGGTAGGCGTAGCATCACCGGAACCAGGCCTAATCAAAGCTTTCATCAAACTACCAGGCACAATCTTCTGCTTCCTATTTATTCAAATTATGCAACACAATTTAATTTAAATTAAATATTGAAAAATCATATAATTAAACAAAAATGAACAGAATTATCACTTAATTGAAGAAATTGACTTACCTTTTATCTTCGGCGCTCTCTGATTTCTTCTTCTTCTGTGGCTTGTACTCGTGCGCCGCGCCGTTCTCGATCACCGCCATCGGAGACGCTTAATTCGCCGGCAGTTCGATTCAATGATCTCCTCTCTCTCTCTCTCTCTATCTATCTATCTCTCTCTCCCTCTCTATCCCTCTCCTCTCTCTCGCTCTCTCTCTCTCTCTAATTAAAAGGAAGGTTGAAGATTGATGGGTGTTGAATTCAAAGCTGATAACCAAACTACCTGAAAGTAGCAGTGATTAGATGAGTGTGATGATTCTTATGTCATCATTTTTCCAATTTTGACCGCTTAGAGCAACTCGAAGAGATCTCTAACTCAAATTATCTCACTATACTGCTAAACAGGACATAATTGGTTGGTTGGTAACGCTTTCCAAAAAATTTGTTAACACCTTCCAACAAATTAAAATTCATATAAAATTTTATTTTAAAAAAATAAGCCACATATTTTACTTAATAACAAATTTTTTATATTTTATTTGATAATAAATTCTTTTAATTATATCTCAATTAATATTCAATTACATTCTCTTTCAGTTATACTATGATAATATTAGTATTAAGTTTTGATGTAAACAATCAAGTACTACGCTTTAAAATTAGAGGACTGAGGGGACTCAAACAGTTTGAATCAAAATATACTCTCAATTAAACAAACAAGAAATTGTAAAATTAATTTAGCAGAAAAAAAAAAAAAGAAATTGTAAAATTAGTACTCATACCGTATCTGTAAAATAGATAAACGGACACAAACACAACATATATTATATGGGAATCCACAAGGCCCGATCCAGTACATATTGAAGTTTATTTTTTCTTTTTTTTATGGAGAAAGTATATATTGATTTTTTTTTTTGAAGGACATATTAAGGGGGTGTTTGGGAGAACTTATTTTCCAAAATAAGTTAACTTATTTTAAGTTGAAAGTTAAGATTTCTAACTTTCCAACTTATTTTACAACTTATTTTTGCAACTTATTGAATCTCAAACATACATTCAATATTTGTATAAAAAAAAATTATCAAAATATAAAAATTTTTATCCGAAAATAAGTCCATAAGTCCATAAGTTAAGCTGAGCCAAACAGGCCCTAAAGTTGATTACACACAAGCGCACATCCAAAATTAGACATAATAGATTTACAACTCGAAAGGAAAATTGGGTGCGTGTGTTCAGTCATCTATCTATACTTACCGATACAAGATAAGCAAACTAAGGTATAATAATTAGGGTATAATTGTTGGTAGTTTAGTTGTTTGATTCAATCATTTAAAAAGCATAAAAGGGATCTTATCTATAATTTTGGTTTGGTCATTGTACCGCCAAAAAAATCTCAACCGTCGAATATAATATTTTTAAAAATAGACGATCAAGATAATATCATATTAAAAAGAAAATTATAATCTAAAAAGGATATAATTAAAAAGATTGTATTAGAAATAAATTTTAAAAAAGAAGTTATAATCTGAAAAGGATATAAAAGATCGTATTATAAGTGAATTTTATTTATTTATTTATTAATATTAAAAAAGTTTCAAATTTACTATTTAGGCTCTATCTCGAGATATAGAAATCAGATCCGGATGATTTTACGGTCCACGCGAAACTCATCAAATTATCTTTAATTTAGTGATGATTTAACAATTATTATTCAAATGAAAACACTCAGAATCTTAAAAGAAAATATAATTACGAATTTTTACATAAATCCTATTTAGTATAAGATACATACATTAATAATCCTATTCAATATAGAAAACTTAATTATATGTGATTTAAATCATTTACAAGCACTTTTTCGTATTTCAATATAAATACACTTTTCAGTTTACATGTTAAAATATTAAATATTTTTTATGCTACATCCAACGTTTTTCATCTATTTATTTTAAGATCTAACAATTATTATTTATTTTATTGTACTGAAAACCAGACTACCAACTACCAAAGTTTTGGACAAAAGCCCTCCTACACTTGTTATTAAAAATGTATTTGGTTGTTAGTACAACTATCTACAAATAATAAAAAGGTTATTTTGATAATCAAAACAAAATATAAGTAGATTTTCCTAAATAGAATAGAATTTTCAATATAAAAAATCGTCAATTTCATCTCTCTTTTGTCTTGGTAGCTTTAATTGGAGAAAATTGTTAAATTATCACTAAATTAAAGATTATTTTGTTAATTTCACTTAGGCTGTAAAATCATCCAAATCAAGTTTTAAGAATTCAAGATAAACATATAATAAATTGAACGTGTAAAATCTTATATATATATATATATCAATTTCATAATAACAATTTGATATGTAAACTAATAACAAATAAAAAATAAAAAATAATATAATAAATATTAGAAAAAAAAACCGTGCATTGCACGGGTTATAAGCTAATCTAAACTATACTATTATAACCGAAACATGGTATAATTGGTTGGTAAGTCGGTCGGTTAACACCTTCCCAAAAAGTTTGTTAACACCTTCCAAAAATGAAAAAATAAATTAAAATACATATAAAATTTTATTTTACAAAAAATAAACCACATATTTAACCTAATAACAAACTCTTTTAATTACACTCCAATTAATATTCAATTACATACTCTTTTAGTTATATTTGAGTTAAAATTCTTCAACACCCAACTTTTTAGACTCCCGGTTAACACCTTCCCAAAAAGTTTGCTAACGCCTTCCAAAAATGAAAAAATAAATTAAAATACATATAAAATTTTATTTTACAAAAAATAAACAACATATTTAACCTAATAACAAACTCTTTTAATTACACTCCAATTAATATTCAATTACATACTCTTTTAGTTATATTTGAGTTAAAATTCTTCAACACCCAACTTTTTAGACTCCATACTATACTATTATAAGCGAAATAAGGTATAATTGGTTGGTCAGTCGGTCGGTTAACACTTTCCCAAAAAGTTTGCTAACACCTTACAAAAATGAAAAAATAAATTAAAATACATATAAAATTTTATTTTACAAAAAATAAACCACAGATTTAACCTAATAACAACCTCTTTTAATTACATTTCAATTAATATTCAATTACGTACTCTTTTAGTTATATTTTAGTTAAAATTCTTCAACACCCAACTTTTTTAGACTTGGAAACCAAATATTTTCAAAATCAATTTAAATAATTTTAATATCACATATTTATTAACAAATTTACAACAAATTTGGTTGGTTACCGTTTTCCAAAAAAAAAATGTTAACAACTTTCTAAAAATAATAAATTAAAAAAAGTATATTAAAATATATATTTATTCATTATAAATAACAAATTTTATCAATATATCTATACTGTATACTATTCTAAGCAAAATAAAGATATGAATTTTAAAATTTATATAAAAAACCATGGTTGTGAGCTGAATAACTATATAAATTTGAAAAGTAAAGAATAAAAAATTGTATTACACCATTATTTTAAAAGAAGTGGTCTTATAAGCAAAACAGGGTATGAATGGTTGGTTGGTCGGTCGGTAACACCTTCCCAACAAGTTTGTTAACACCTTCCAAAATTGAAAATATAAATTAAGATACATATAAAATTTTGTTTTACAAAAAATAAACCACATATTTTACTTAATAACAAACTCTTTTAATTACACTTTAATTAGTATTCAGTTACATGCACTTTTAGTTATATTTGATTTAAAATTCTTCACCTACACCCAACTTTTTGAGACTCTTTCATGCAATTACTTGGAAACCAAATATTTTCAAAATCAATTTAAATAATTTTAATATCACATATTTATTAACAAATTTATAAAAAAATTGGTTGGTTAACGCTTTTCAAAAAAATTGTTAACACATTTCTAAAAATAATAAGTTAAAAAAATTATATTAAAAATATTAGTTTATTTATTATAAACGACAAAATTATCAATCTATCTATACTATACTATTATAAGCGAAACAGGGTATAATTGGTCGGTCAGTCGGTTAATACCTTCCCAAAAAGTTTGCTAACACCTTCCAAAAATGAAAAAATAAATTAAAATACATATAAAATTTTATTTTACAAAAAATAAACCACATATCTATACTATACTATTATAAGCGAAACAGGGTATAATTGGTTGGTCAGTCCATCGGTTAACACCTTCCCAAAAAGTTTGCTAACACCTTCCAAAAATGAAAAAATAAATTAAAATACATATAAAATTTTATTTTACAAAAAATAAACCACATATCTATACTATACTATTATAAGCGAAACAGGGTATAATTGTGATATGGGCTGAAAATAAGCCCTAAAGACACATTTAATATGGTATTAATTAGACCCAGCGTGGTCCAAACGTGGGGCCCATTAATGAGGTCAGAATCCCTATTTTAATATTAATTTCGTAATTAATATTGGGGGAAATAAACAACTCAGCAATAAGAGTTGGATAAGGATAATATCCCCATCAGACTTAGCCACCAAGGCATCCAATTCGATATGGAAACTGATTCCTATAAGGAATAGATCTAGAACCTTCCTCAAAGACTTGTCCACCAAGTCTCCGAATCCTACCATAATTCTAAGGCTTCTCAGCCTATATAAAGGGCCTGACCCCTCATTCCTAGAACTACGTTTTTTGGCTTGATCTTTGATATTCATCAAAGTACGTAGGCATCTTGTGAAGGCAGATTCAGCCACGAGCACGAGAGCAGCCATTAAAGCACGAAGCTCACACACCTTTGCATTAAATACATAAACCCTAACCGCAATACTAGTAACCCAGCTTCTATTCCATAACATTTGGCGCCGTCTGTGGGAAGACAACATCAACCATGGTTCAAACACAAAGAACAACATCAACCGAGGTCGTACCCCTCAACTCTGCTCCACCAGCCACTTTTGATCCGCTTATCGTTACTGAGGAAGGACAAATACTCCCATCAACAGGGGCGGTCATTCAACCTCTGCGCACTCAGCCCCCAGGGACGACTCCCCATGTAGAGGGGACCCACTCAGTGATTGTCCATCAAAGCCAAGAAACTAACCCTCTCCAGATGGTGGTTTCTCCTCTTGGTAACGTTGATCGCACGGGGGTACAGATTCATACTACGGATCTCCCTTTGAACACCAACCCTATGTATGGGCTGCCTAATTACCCCCTCGACGAAGGGAACCTGGACCAAGCGGTCACGCCTTACAGATCCGGGATCGAGAATATGATGACTACTCTGGTCCCTATACTGATGATTCATCATCATCTGAGGATGATGATCGAGATGAAGCCCCGAGGAGGCGACGTGCTAGCAAAGAACCTCTAAGAAGGACACGAAGAATCCATGATGGACTCCCCTTGACAACTGCTGAGAAAATCAAGGCTTATGAGGCAGAGATCTTAAAATTGAAGGACGATATTGCAAGAGAACAAGATAGATTGAATCAAACTCAGCCTCCTCCAACTGCAGAGAGGATTCCCATTATAAATTAGGAGAGGCCTTCAAGAAGGCAAAGGAGGGCTGATACCCGAACCGAAAAATCGACAAGGGTGGAGACCCCCAGAAGCAACCCCAAAGATCTGATGCCACTTGGGGACCCTGACGACCCCACACCTCCGTTTACTGAGGAGGTGATGAATGCCCATATCTCAAGGAAATTTAAGATGCCGACTATTAAGGCCTATGATGGAACGGGCGATCCCGCAAACCATGTCAGGACATTCTCAAACGCACTGCTGCTGCTGCCTGCTAGTGACGCCTTAAAGTGTAGGGCGTTCCCTCAAACTCTGTCTGGCATGGCTCAAAGATGGTATAGCCGCCTACCCGCAAACTCAATTGGCTCTTTTAAGGAGTTGAGCGTTGCCTTTATCATCCAATTCATTAGTGGGAGAATCCATGAGAAAAGTTCTGCATCCCTTATGTATGTGGTGCAGGGAAAGAATGAGAACTTGAGGGATTATCTCAAGCGATTTACCAAAGAGACGTTGAATATCACTGATTTGGAAAATAAGGTGGCCATGGTAGCCCTGGAACACGGAACTACTGACCTCTTCTTTAAAAGGTCCTTGGCAAAACACCCTCCTGAAAACATGGCCGAGCTCCAGTGAAGAGCCGATAAATATATCAAGGCTGAGGACAGCATGAAGAAGGAAACCACGGGAGGCAATGGCAAGGGTTCTAATGATTCAAAGAAACGAAAGCCAGAGCAAGAGTACGATGCTAGGGACAAGTATCCCCGGGCTGGCAAGGATTCCGAGTCATCACCCAAGAAGGGTTTTGGACCGAGGTTTTCTGATTACGCGAGGCTAAACGCTCCTAGGAGTCAAATTTTGTTAGATATTGAGAAGGATAAGGACTTTCGTTGGCCTAAGCCACTCAGGGGTGACCCCGAAAAGAGAAACAAAGATCTGTATTGTAGATTCCACAGGGATGTGGGACATGACACAGATGACTGCAGACAATTAAAGGATGAAATTGAATTTTTAATCCGGAAGGGAAAGTTGAACAAGTTCACCAAGGGTGAAGATCGTGGAGCCCAGAAAAGGGATTATGATAGAAGAGACAATGATAGGAGGGATAACGATCGTGATCGTAACCCACAGCCTCGAGGGCCAGTAATCAATATGATTTGGGGAGGACCAACAGCGGCTGGCACTACCCGAAACTCTCGAAAGGCGTATGCCAGAGAAGTGATGCACATCGTAGGAGAAGCCCCGAAGCGTGCTAAGACTGAGATAGTGATTGGTTTTGATGATTTAGACCTTGAAGGGGTGAAATTCCCCCATGACGACCCGTTGGTCATAACTCCTGTAATTGGAAACTCAGAAGTGAAGCGGGTCCTGATAGACAATGGAGCTTCTGTCGATATCTTGTTTCATGACGCTTTTGTGAAAATGGGGTATACTGACTCCCAATTGACCCCGACTAACATGCCTATCTACGGGTTTAACGGAGTTGAGTCCAAGGTTGAAGGGACCATTCAGCTACCCGTGACAATAGGGCAAGAACCTAAGGAAGCCACCCAGATGTTGAATTTTCTAGTGATTAAGGCTACCTCAACGTACAATGCAATCTTGGGGAGAACTGGCCTTCATGCGTTCAAGGCTGTTGCCTCTACCTATCACATGAAGGTGAAGTTTCCAACCAGGAATGGTGTTGGAGAACAAAAGGGTGATCAGAAAATGGCCAGGAGTTGCTATGTGGCTGCTTTAAGAGCTGATGGAACCGGGGGGCAGGTACTCCCGATCGAAGACATGGATGTCCGTGGTGATGATGAACACCGAGGAAGGCCAGCAGAGGACTTGGTTCCCATACCTCTAGAGCTAGGCGACCCTGAGAAGGTGACTTATATAGGAGCCTCTTTGAAAGAACCCCTGAAGGGCAAGTTGATAACATTCTTACAAGAAAATAGTGATGTGTTTGCCTGGACAGCAGCTGATATGCCAGGGATTGATCCCCAACTCATAACTCATAGATTGAATGTCAACCCTAATCGGAAGATAATACAGCAGAAGAAGAGGAATTTTGCTCCGGAAAGGCAAGAGGCCATTAAGCAAGAGGTGGACAAACTCTTGGAAGCTGGGTTTATTGAAGAGATTCAATTTCCAGAATGGTTGGCTAACCCTATGATGGTCAAGAAAGCCAACGGTAAGTGGAGGATGTGTATAGACTTCACCGACTTGAATGATGCATGCCCTAAGGATTGCTTCCCTTTACCAAGGATAGACATGTTAATAGATGCCACAGCGGGACATGAGATGTTGAGCTTCATGGATGGGTTCAGCGGCTACAATCAAATTAAAATGCACAAGGATGACATCCTAAAGGTATCTTTCATAACTGACTTTGGTGTTTTTTGCTATCTTGTTATGGCGTTTGGTCTAAAGAATGCAGGAGCTACTTACCAACGATTGGTGAATAAGATATTCGCCCATCTGTTTGGAAAAACCATGGAGGTCTATGTCGATGATATGCTGGTTAAAAGCTTGGTCAAGGCGGACCATATTAAACACCTCAGAGAGGCATTTGAAGTGCTGAGGCACCACAAAATGATGTTGAATCCAGCCAAGTGTGCCTTTGGCGTTGGATCAGGTAAATTTTTGGGTCTGATGGTTTCCAAGAGAGGCATAGAGGCCAACCCTGACAAGATCAAGGCGATCTTAGATATGGAACCTCCACGCTCTATAAGAGATGTACAGAAGTTGACAGGCCGGGTAGCGGCTTTAGGAAGATTCATCTCCAAGTCTGGTGACAAATGCTTGCCTTTTTTTCAAGCATTGAAGAAGGTGAAAAATTTTGAGTGGACACCTGAGAGCCAAGAGGCCTTTGAGCAACTGAAGAAGTACATGGTTGAACCCCCGTTGTTGACCAAACCAAGCCCTGGGGAGACTCTTTGTCTATACCTGGCGGTATCTGAACAAGCCCTAAGTGCTGTCCTCATTCGGGAAGAGGAGAAAGTCCAGAAACCTATTTACTATGTGAGTAAAGTGTTGCATGGGGCTGAGTTGAATTACTCACCCATAGAAAAGTTTGCTTTGGCATTAGTAACTGCCTCGAGGAAGTTGCGGCCTTACTTCCAGGCACATAAGATTCAAGTTCTGACAAACCAGCAGTTGAGAAACATATTGCATAGCCCTAAGGCCAGTGGAAGGCTAATCAAATGGGCGATTGAGTTAGGAGAGTTTGATATCACATACAAGCCTCGGACAGCCATCAAGGCTCAGGCATTGGCTGACTTCGTGGTTGGATGCACTATTAACAACCAAGAAGTCGGGGGGCAAGAGATAATGACTACCCCTGGGCAAGAGAAAAAAGAAGAGGAACTTACACCTGATCTGAAGGAATATTAGGTGCTCTATTTTGATGGAGCATCAAAAACAAAATCTAGTGGTGCAGGTTTGGTTTTGCAAAGCCCCGATGGGTTCACAGTTGAGTATGCTTTAAAGTTGGATTTTCCTACTACCAACAACGAGGCGGAGTATGAGGCATTAATAGCTGGTTTGGGTTTGGCTAGAATCATGAGGGTCAAAAATCTCAAAGTTTGTGGGGATTCAAGGCTTGTGGTATCATAAGTAAATGGTGAATTCGAGGCTAAGGACGAGACTATGGTGAAATACCTGAGAGTGGTAAAGGCTGTTATGTCTCAGTTTGAGGAGTGCTATGTTGAGCACATTCCGAGAGAAGAAAACATTAAGGACGATGCCTTGTCTAAGTTCGCTTCTTCCGAGATAGAAAATTATGCTGGGAGTGTCTACTTTCAGGTCTTGAAGGCCCCGACTGTTAACTCAAAGTTAGTGGCACCGATTGATATAAGGGGCTCTTGGATAGATCCTATCAAGGCACACCTTGAGACCGGATGGCTCCCAGACAATGCCTTGGAGGCACGAAAACTTTCAGTAAGGGCATTGAGATACACTTTGATTGAAGGCATTCTGTACAAAAGGTCGTTTGTCATCCCATACTTAAAGTGTTTAAGGCCTCAAGAGGCAATAGAAGCATTGGAGGAAGTTCATGAAGGGATTTGTGGGCAACACTTGGGGGGAGAGCCCTAGCTCACAAGATAATTCGTTTAGGGTTCTATTGGCCGGAGATGTTGGTTGATGCACAAAACTATGTCAAGAGATGTGAGAGATGCCAGAAGCATGCTCCAATTATGAGGCAACCGCCTGAGATGTTAACTTCAATTAACTCTCCCATTCCATTTGCGATGTGGGGGATGGATATACTTGGACCTTTTCCCATGGCTTCAGCACAAAGGAAATTCCCGATAGTGGCCATTGATTAGTTCACTAAGTGGATTGAGGCTAAACCTCTGGCCAAGATAACCACCAAACAAGTTTCCCAGTTCTTTTGGGAGAACATAATTTGCAGGTATGGAATCCCACGAATCCTTGTAACAGACAATGGGACACAGTTCAATAATGAAGAGTTCAAGAAGTATTGTGAAGAGAATGCGATTGAGCTCCGTTTTACCTCAGTGGCACACCCACAACAATGGGCAAGCTGAGGTAGCTAATCGAATTATCCTTGATGGACTGAAGAAGAGGGTCGAACGCTCTAGGAACACTTGGGTAGATGAATTGCTACCCATACTTTGGGCATATCGTACCACTTGTAAGGTAACAACTGGAGCAACCCCATTTTTGCTGGCTTATGGAGCTGAGGCAGTTGTGCCTTTGGAGATCATGCAAGCATCACCTCGAGTCGAGGCATATGAGCCAGAAACTAATGAAGAAGGGATGAGACTTGCCCTTGACTTAATTGACGAGGTTAGAGATGAAGCTAATGCTAGGAATGCTGAATATCAGAAGAGAGCCTCTTTTCACTACAACCAGAGAGTTAAGGAAAGATTCTTTCGACAAGGCAACATGGTTCTAAGGAAGATTGAAGCCTCAGGAGTTGGCCAGAAAGGAAAGTTAGCACCAAACTGGGAAGGACCGTATCTAGTCAGAAAGGTGTTAGGACGAGGATCCTATAAGTTAGAAACCTTGGACGGGGTTGAAGTGCCCCGAACTTGGCATGCTGTGAACCTCAAAGTTTATTATGTTTAAGTTCTTTTGACAAAGGCTTGGACTTTTATCTATTTTTAGGAATAAGGTTCGAATGAAACCATTGTAGAGCATGTTGCTCCCAGTAGGAGATATAGTATCTATGTAAGGGTTGAACCCATCTTATTGATGTCCTTTGACAGCATAATGGAATTTATTCTGTTTTCTCTATGAGTTATTCCTCCTTGTTAAAATAAATACGAAAGGCAAATGTTGAACTAGCTTGTGAGTTTAGTACCAGCCAGGGGGCCAAGTACTCGAAAAATTCTAAAGTTTAATGAACTATAAGCAAAAAACGAGAATATGGAAACAAAAGAAACTAACTGCATAGATAAGTTAAGTCATAAACCCCGAAGGGCAAAAGTTCAGAATAAATGAAGATAAAAAGCAGAAATAAGTCTACAAAGCTTTGGCTGAGTGGACACCCCCTTTCCATGGTTCAGCCAAGGTCAGGGGTTCGAACCTACCTCGGAGCGAAAGCTTCGGATTTACGTGGGAGTACTGGGTGGTAGGGCTCAGCGATATATCTCCCCGGGTTTGAAATCCCACATACAAGTGTGTGGGGTAGTTCCCGGTTAAAAAAAAAAGCAGAAATAAGCCACGCAGGGCCATCTACACATCTAGGTCATCAACTACAACATCTCCTTGGGTAGAAGGAGGATCTGCTGCCTCTATCCCAGGAGAAGAAGGTGGATCCTGAGTGGGCTGAGAGTCCCCGTCCACAGCTGTCTCTGTAGCAACCTCCATAGCAGCTGTCACTCCAGGGATAGCAGGAACCGGGAACCTCTCCAGGGACACCCCCTCAATCTTCCCACTCAGTTCCTCGATGATCTCCTCCCAACACTCCTTGAAGGTACCAGGAAAGTTTGCATCATACTCGGCATTCAGGACATCTTGAAAGTCCTTAGAAGCCTTGTAGTCAGCTATGATGTGTTCCCTGTTCTGCTGCACCTCCAGCTGCAGCTTTCTGTTCTTCTCCTTCTCAGCAGCCAGCTCCTTCTCCACCTCCCTGAAACGAGCAAAGTTTGCCTCAGAGGAGGCAAAGTATCTGTCTCTGTCCCTCTCAGCTATAGTCTTGTCGGCACGTACCTCCTTCAGGTTATGAACGGCGGCCTGAAGGTAGGCGTTCATCTGCAAAGAAAACAAGTGAATAAGGGAAACGAAAATACAATTAAATTAAAGAGTTGAACAAGAAATTACCGAAGCAACAGCTTGGGCCCCAAGAAGCTCAATCTGCAAATCATCAGAAGACTCCACAATGTGGACCCTATCTCGTGGAGTAACCACGCTCCTAGACCACTCAGCTGCGGCCCTAGAATCGCCTACAGCTGTGTCCCTATTGCATAAACCCCATCCCACTGTGAAAGGAGTGAGGTCTTCATCAATGGGAACTGGCTTTTCTTGAAGAAAAGCAGGAACATGCTCCACTGCAGGAGAAGCATCATCAGTCCTGGCCCTTTTGGCCCTAGGGTTTTCTGTTACTACCCTAGCAGCAGCAGCCTCCCTCTGCTTAAAAATTGCTCCCAGAGCAGCTTTGGCTGCAAAATGATTACAAAATGTTAGAAAATTATATCTAGCATAAAATGTTAATAAGGCAAGAGGTGAGGATTTCAAGTTAATTACCCTCAGGGCCCAAATCGCTTAGCCCATGGGCCTGCAACGAATCTTCAGAAATCAAATTTGCACATTGATGCAAATTATCAGATGTTAACAAAGCTATGGCAGCCTCTTCTTCCACACCCAATTTTATACTCCTGACAGGCCCATCAACGGCTCTGCAGAAATTGGGCCGAAAATAGTTGTCCCAATCATCCCCGTCCAAAAAGACATAAAACCACTCCCTCTTCCAATCAGGAAGGGAATCAGGAGCGGAATTCGAAATGAAACAAGAACGGGCTAAAGAACGATGTTGGATTTTGACCCAGCCCGAATTGTCAGAAGAATTGACAAACTTGAATAAATAACGAAAAACAGAAATACTGGGCTCAAGCCCATGTTTCTTACACTGGACCATGAAGAAATAAATAAAACGCCATGCATTTGGCATAACTTGGGTTGGACAAATCCTGGCTTCAGCCAAAAGACGGCAAACAAAAGGAGGAGGTGGAAGGCGGAAACCAGCATAGAAAGTTTCTTTGTAAACCCTAATTGCCCCAGGCTTTGGGTGACAAGCCCTTTCATTTGAGGCCGGAACAACTGCCCTATAAGGCCCATTAATACGAAAAAGTTGGGCTAAAATATCTACCCTATGCTGTTTGTATTTTGATTCATATTCATAAGCATCTAAATGAAGCATATTGGGAAAAGCTTGACCAAATTCGTTTAAAAGATCTCTAAGGGAAAAAACACTGGCATGGACAAGAGATGTTTTAGGGTTCTTACCCCTTGAAAGCCTTGGAGCAGTGGTAGAGGTATTAGCGAGTTGAGACTGGCCTGAAGAGCTGGAATCCTCCATTGAAGCGTTTCCTTTGAAAGCTTGAACCCAGAAATGTTGAAAGAAGAAGTTGGGGAAGATGAAGATTCAACGATCTTCAAACGGAAACTGGGGAATAGGGCGGTGGAAAGATGCCGGAAATCGCCTCGCGACAGAACCCTAGCAGAGCTTTTTGGAAAGTATTTGTGGGATATTGATAGAAAATTCTTGCAGAAAAGTGAGATGTGAAATGAGGGACGTACACCACTCTTTTATAGAGTTCACGGTTGGTCACTCAATCGGTTATAGCAAGTAAATGGGCTGTCAACAGGTGACTGGGCCTTTGAATAGGCGGGAAGCCCATGAAATTCAAATTTTGAATTAATTTTACTAAATTCTAGAATGTTCTATGACATTTTTAGAAAATAGGATAAAAGCCTATCAGAGTTTAGAGGCAGGAAGCCCAATTAAAAGGGCCACGCCCAGGAAACCAAACCTCCTAGGCGTGCCTAAGGAAGGTGTCTCCTTGGCGGGGGTACCCACGCCCAACTTGATTTTTTAAAACAAGGGTATACCCACGCCCAGGAAACCAAACCTCCTAGGCGTGCCTAAGGAAGGTGTCTCCTTGGCGGGGGTACCCACGCCCAACTTGATTTTTCTTAAACAAGGGTATACCCACGCCCAGGAAACCAAACCTCCTAGGCGTGCCTAAGGAAGGTGTCTCCTTGGCGGGGGTACCCAAGCCCAACTTGATTTTTCTTAAATGAGGGTATACCCACGCCCAGGAGACCAAACCTCCTAGGCGTGCCTAAGGAAGGTGTCTCCTTGGCGGGGGTACCCACGCCCAGGATGATTTTTAAGGGACGAAGGTACACCCACGCCCAGGAGACCAAACCTCCTAGGCGTGCCTAAGGAAGGTGTCTCCTTGGCGGGGGTACCCACGCCCAGGATGATTTTTAAGGGACGAAGGTACACCCACGCCCAGGAGACCAAACTTCCTAGCCGTGCCTAAGGAAAGTGTCTCCTTGGCGGGGGTACCCACGCCTAGGGTGCATTTTTTGGCAGGATGTCTTTCTGAAGTTAATCCTTTAAAAATTCTGAAAACAAGCCAATGATGATTGGGAAATAATTTCCAAAAAATCCCGAATAACGGAAAAATTATTTTATGCCTGAAAGTACTATTGATTATTTTTGGTAAAATATCCAAAAATAATTAAAATACCTGTGAGTACATAAAGAACGCAAGGAAATTATCTATAATTCCCTGTAAGACGTAAGTACCATTAGCTTCGAATAAAGCCAAACGTCGTAAATGTGTAGGTCGCTCCACACTTTACATTAAGACGGTATTCGTGAAACACTAGTGTACGACAAGCGATAAACCCAGACCCAAGTCTCAGAAAGGCCGTTAAAACTTCGAGGAAAACCTGATCAGTTTTCCTAGAAGTTGGGGGGCAAATGATATGGGCTGAAAATAAGTCCTAAAGACACATTTAATATGGTATTAATTAGACCCAGCGTGGTCCAAACGTGGGGCCCATTAATGAGGTCAGAATCCCTATTTTAATATTAATTTCGTAATTAATATTGGGGGAAATAAACAACTCAGCAATAAGAGTTGGATAAGGATAATATCCCCATCAGACTTAGCCACCAAGGCATCCAATTCGATATGGAAACTGATTCCTATAAGGAATAGATCTAGAACCTTCCTCAAAGACTTGTCCACCAAGTCTCCGAATCCTACTATAATTCTAAGGCTTCTCAGCCTATATAAAGGGCCTGACCCCTCATTCCTAGAACTACGTTTTTTGGCTTGATCTTTGATATTCATCAAAGTACGTAGGCATCTTGTGAAGGCAGATTCAGCCACGAGCACGAGAGCAGCCATTAAAGCACGAAGCTCACACACCTTTGCATTAAATACATAAACCCTAACCGCAATACTAGTAACCTAGTTTCTATTCCATAACAAATTGGTTGGTCAGTCGGTCGGTTAACACCTTCCCAAAAAGTTTGCTAACACCTTCCAAAAATGAAAAAATAAATTAAAATACATATAAAATTTTATTTTACAAAAAATAAACCACATATTTAACCTAATAACAAACTCTTTTAATTACACTCCAATTAATATTCAATTACATACTCTTTTAGTTATATTTGAGTTAAAATTCTTCAACACCCAACTTTTTTAGACTTTATACTATATACTATTATAAGCGAAACAAGGTATAATTGGTTGGTCAGTCGGTCGGTCGGTTAACACCTTCCCAAAAAGTTTGCTAACACCTTACAAAAATGAAAAAATAAATTAAAATACATATAAAATTTTGTTTTACAAAAAATAAACCACATATTTTACTTAATAATAAACTCTTTTAATTACACTCTAATTAGTATTCAGTTACATGCACTTTTATTTATATTTGATTTAAAATTCTTCACCCACACCCAACTTTTTGAGACTCTTTCATGTAATTACATAAAACCAAATATTTTCAAAATCAATTTAAATAATTTTAATATCACATATTTATTAACAAATTTATAAAAAAATTGGTTGGTTAACGCTTTCCACAAAAATTGTTAACACATTTCTAAAAATAATAAGTAAAAAAATTATATTAAGAACATTATTTTATTTATTATAAACGACAAAATTATCAATCTATCTATACTATCTATAATATATACTATTATAAGTGAAACAAGGTATAATTGGTCGGTCGGTCGGTTAACACCTTCCCAAAAAGTTTGCTAACACCTTTCAAAAATGAAAAAATAAATTAAAATACCTATAAAATTTTATTTTACAAAAACTAAACCACATATCTATACTATACTACTCCCTCTGTCCCTCTCATTTCTTTACAGTTACTATTTTGGGATATCCCTCTCATTTCTTTACGTTACCATAAATAGTAAGTTTTCCCCAATATTTTAGTATACTCTATTATATACTTGCTGAGCGCCTCTTTCGCTCATTCTTGCTTTTGTTTAAATCTTATTTTTCAGAGATAGATAGTGGATGCAGTTGACTTAGTTTAGCTCGAAGCAGGGCAGGTCATGGATCGAGTTGATGTTCGGCTCAGAGTGATTCTGTATTTTGAGTTTGTCTACCAGATGTTTAGTTAGACTGGTATGGTATTCATATTCCTGAGTTGTAATATTTGTTGTATTAGAATATTGTGGTTGTTGTATACCTTATATCAAGGTGATACTAACAACATAAGTCTGTATAAGAGAATTGTTGTACCAAGAGTTGTAAGTTAATAAAAGCAGTTATTATAAGTGTTTTCGGATTTCTTGTTTCCAAGTCTATAACCTGAAAAGATTCTTGGTAGTTAGGGGTCGGATGTCTTGTTTTAGATTTAATATTGACAGTTGATTGTTTGGTTGTTAAGGTTTTCCGCGGTAGCGACCCAAATCCCTGACCCCGGATTTGGGGCGTTACAGAATGGTATCAGAGCGAGGGTTATAGAAACTAGAAACAAGTGAGAGCGTAGGATTATATATATAGTTATGTGAGGGTGTCTGAACTCACATAGAGTTCGTGTTGGATTATCGGATATATTCCAATGAGTAAGTCGGGATTAGGATTCTACCTTAGGATGATGGTTCCGAGCCGAGTAGAATTCCTTGCGATTGGAGATTGCGGCAGTAGAGTCTTTAGAGACTGCTATGAGTTGTTATCGATGTAGGGTATTGTGTATATTAAGACGTTGCGAAGAGAGTCTAGAATTGATCAATCATTCGTCCCAAGAGCCGACCGAGGATGCATCTGTGGAGAATCGCGACAATATTCTTTTTCATCCATAATTCATTTGATACTCCTTCATTGGAGGATTGTGTTAGAAGATATTTTCCGTCTTCTAAGTTATAGTTCTTTTAAACACTTGTATTCACCCGAATGTTGGGTTTCAATTGTGTCAGAGGCTTTCATGATACCTATTTTTCAGGTTTTTCTGAGGCCCTGTCAAGTTTGATCAAATCAAACTTCCGCCTTTATTTTTCTATTGGTGGATAAAAATTTTATTCGTGGTACAGCACTGCTTGCTCGTCATGTGCTAGTATCCTTTCCCGTTAAATCTTTCTTTCGGGATTAACACCTTTGGAATTTGTTTAGTTTTGTCCAAGGTGTACGTTTGAAAGTTTCTTGCTATAAAGATGCTATTTATTTGTTTAACCAGAAATTTCTTTCCAAAACTCCTTACTCTAGCTGAGACAAACAACCCTATTATATAGGGGACACAAGGACTATCTGTCTGTGTGATAGAAGTTGGATGGGACGCCATCACTTGTGTGTTGTGCAATACAAGAAGGCTAATTACCTTTAGTAATGTCTTAACTGACACGCAACGTTGAGTTTCTTGGATCGTATTGATCTCTCAGTTATTCTTTTGTAACCTTTAATGGTTGCCTCAAGCTTTTTAATCATGATCACATTGTGTGACATTCAAATTGATAAGGAATCTCTTTTATTCAAGGATTCCGTCATTTCAGTTGTTTTCATTATTCTTTTGTGTCTTAACAAATGGCGACATGGTGTTCGTGTTCTAGCATTGTTGTTGCTCGGTAAACAGTTGAATAAGGAATAAATCGAGATCTTCCGATGGTTAGGTTTCTCGATCGACATTGTACGTTGAAAGTGGAATCATAACTATTAGGGATTTCTCGAAATTCTTTTCACGGTTTAATCCGAAGCACTATGGATATGAAGAATTGGAAATGTGTGTACCGAATCGTCTGAGTCGCGAGATAGCGAAGTTGCGGGAATTGCCGTAGGCCTTGGGAATTTCAGTCGGAAGGAAGCGGTGTGTCTTAGAATCCCGTTCTTTCTTCTGCGGATTCCGGGGACGGAATCCTGTTAAGGAGGGAAGGCTGTAATAACCGCAAATTTTCGAATAATATTTTCTACTCGTTATTTAAATTTATTTAAGGACGATGCATTAATATATTTAATTAGCGTATTTTTGGCTAAATTTTAAAATTTTATATTCGTATGTAAATAAATGTTTATTTTATCTATTTAATTATTATTATTAGGTACTTATTAAAATTAGAAAATTTAGGAAAATAGGATTTTAATTTTTGAACGGATATTAATTTTATATCGCAGAATCTAATTTAGAAAGCGAATTTGGGTCTCGTTTTAATTATCCAGCAGGAAAAACGACGATGTTATTAATGTTACGTTTTTCTGATCGGGTTGTTAAAAACGAAGGAGGAGACAGCAATTCCATTTTTCGGAACACGATATTTCTTTCACCAGACACGATTCATTCTTTACAAAACACAAAATTATTCTGTACCAAGCACGATATATTCTACCACAAAGCACCACACTCTTTTTGTAAAACCAAAATGTCCAATACTTTCTTTTATTTTTCCTAAACTTCACGCTTTGTCTGCCATATTTGTTAAAGACAGGATTTAAACCAGAATGGACCAAATACTGTAAAAAACAAAAACACAACACACCGTCACACAGTCTCATTCTCTATATCTCTATCTGCATAACCAAAACAAAACCAACCCTCTCTTCTATTTCTCTACAGCCAGAAACACAAAACCCAAATTCTTTACTCTCTAAAAAAAAACAAACCTCGAACCGTATTCAATCAAGAACATCCAACAGGTAGTTTTCTTTTTTTCGTTTTCTGGTAATCGTTCCTTCTCATTTCGTTTGTACCCATTTGGAATTGTATTGGTTGGTTGTGCTCTGTTGTACTGTGTTGCCGTGTGGTTTAGTGAGGAGGGGGAAACGAGAGAGACGAGAGGAGTGTGGTTAGAGTCGAGTGAGGGAGAGTTTACTGGGTGTGTCCGGTCGGAGGTTGAAGGGAGACGGAAGAGGAGACTTCGACGAGAGAGAGATTTTTGGTTAGGGAGATGGTCGTTGTAACTGGTGGTCGAGTTTGGATTGGTGGGTATGGCTGATTGTGTTGTGATTTTTGTCTAAATCGGAGTTGTCGACTGATGTTTTGAGAAGACGGGGGAATATTGGTCTTTTCTGGTTGATTGTTGTGCGTGTTATTTGAGTTGTGTTGATTCGGTCTAAGAGGAGAAGAGGTGGGTGGAGAGAAGTCGGAGTGATAAGGAGGTGAAGGTTGTGTTCGAGGTGGGTGTCCAGAATTTGTGTGTTTGTGTATGACTGTGCAGCAGCTAGTGTGTCTATGTGAAGAGGTGTATGTGTGATTTCATCGGTGCGTGTATGTGCGAGTTATCGTTGTGTGGGTGTGTACAGAGGGTATGTTTGGCTGTGTGGTTTGATGGGTATTCGAGTATATGTGAGGTATATGTTGAGTTTAATTCGTGATGTGTAAGTCGAATTCAGACTTGTAGTTCTTGCGGTGAAGTCGTGGAGGTTGTTTAGCTTTTGGGTGGTGATGCGGGTTTAGAGAAACTTTATGTTTCTTCTCCTGTGGAAGGTTCATCTTCTCTGTGCCATTATTGTGGTGTTGGGTGTGTCCGGTTGAGTTTGAGAAAGGGAGTGACTGTGATGATATGTGTTGGTTTTCGTACTAAATTGCTTTCAGGTAAATCTGCTATGGAGAAGGTAGCTAAGAGTGCTCCTTTTGGTCGGGCGGTTATGATGTTGGACGCTCTGGAGCAGGCGGCTTCTAGTCCGTTGTATAATGTGCTGTCAACTTACTGTTTCGAAAGGCGTCTCCTGCCAGAGTGTGGTTTTAAGAATGCCCTTGTCCGGGCAAGTTCAGACTGGATGGAAGCATGGAAGACAGTTTCTGTAGGGGAAGTCATTGTGGAGCTGGATTGGGCCAAGTTTGATCGTGAGAGGCCTCGGCAGGATTTGGAATTTGTGATCGATGTGGTGGGTAGCTGTTTCAGGCCTAAGAACGCTCGGGAGGAGAAACTTTTGGAGGGAGATGTCGGAGTAAACAGGGAGGCCGAGGTGTGTTGTCGGGATTTTGGTAATCGAAGTAACGGAATAAAAACGTAACAATAAATAAAGAGATAATAACAAAAGAGGTTAAATAATTAAATTGAGAGAAATGATTATTTTTAATAAAATGAAAAGGGTGAAAAATGCTAAAAGAATGTTTACTATCTAAATTGTGAGAATACTTTTTATAAAATAAAAGGAGTTGGATAAAAAGGGAGTATTTATTTATTAAATTGTTAAAAGTAATCATTTAATGACTTTGGATAAAATTGGTGAAACTCCTAGGTTTTGATGATAACAAACAGTAAGCTATTTGGCGTTTACAGATATAAAACAGCATGCCATTTGTGTGTGCTCTAACTTGGTTCTGCAGGACAAAACAGCTTACTGATTTCATAATCAGTATACCTCAAACAGCAAGCCAATTGTCACAAACAGCGTGCCATTTGTACAAACAGCAAGCCATTTTCAACTGTTCAGAATTCCTGTAGATAAAGATCAAACAGACATATCTATGTTCTCAGGAAACTTGGTTGATGATATGGAAATGCAAAAGTATAAGGCCATGTATCTGTTCAGCTCACCAAAACCAAAACAGCAAGCTGACATGAACTTGCTATGTTATTTCGGTACTGTACTAACTTGGTTTTGCAGGGAAAATTAGCTTACTAATTGGAGAATCAGTTTGTCACAAACAGCAAACAAAATGCATGGACAATCAGCATACCAGTCTCACAAACAGCGTGCCAGCTTCACAAACAGCAAGCTGTTTGTGTCTGCCAGAATTAAGGGTCAGTTTGGTTCTTCAAGGAGCATGCAACGGAAACATTGTAAGGAATATCTGTAAGGGCCCTCTGAATTAATCTAAATATGCCAGCTCTCACATTTCAAATATATTGGGAGACAATATATTCTTTGCTTTGAAATAAGGAAAAGTAGCATGATACTTTTGACTTATTTAATTACCAACCACATGCTCTTGTCTCCCTCTTCAATATCAATTCTATTCCTGCTATACACGCTCCTTTCTTCTCTATCAAAGAAAAACAAATTATTCAAGCTCCTCAATTTCTTCATATCAAATCCATCATCTATAACCGTTTGTTTTTCTTCCCGTTGGAGTCATTTCAAGCCTTCATTCAAATACTCTTGTTTACCTATAAAAGAGATGTTAATGTTCAGTTCTTAACATCAATACACGAGCAGAAAACAAGAAGATATATTCAAACACAAAGCCTTCATTGCAAAATCTTACAAACCTCTCAAACCCTACATATACGCATATATATATTTTCAGAGGGTTCATAGGTTGAGTTGTATTATTCAAATCTGTATTGTTCAAAGTTGTAATTGTTTTGTTGTTGTACAAGATTGGCTTCAGGTTTTAGGGTGAGTCGAGCTAGACCAGAGAAGTATACTTGGGAAGTAGTACTTAGAGGGTTAGTTCAGCACAGGTAAACAGCAAGCCATTTGTAAACAACAAGGGTGTAAGGGAGATATATTGTTGGATCTTGTAATTGGATTATAGTTGATCAATAATATATTCTCTTACCAAGTTTGGTAAGGGACCAGGACGTAGACCATAGGGGATTAGGGGTCGAACCTGGCTAAAAGATTGTGTGTCTCTGTTACTTACTGTTTATATTCTTTCTGCATTGCATTTTAGATACAAACAGCGTGCTGTTTGTGAACTGTGTTATTACAAACAGCAAGCTGTTTTCAGTTATTTTCAAAACAGTTCATAAATTCACATTAATAACCTTAAACACCTATTCACCCCCCCTCTAGGTGTTGTTTTTCAATTGGTATCAGAGCTTGGTATACTAACATTTCTGTAACAGGAAAGTACAGATCCTATGGCACACGTTTATGAAGAGGGAGAATCATTAAACATGCCACCACTTCTCGTTGGTACAGAAAATTATGATTTATGGAGACTAAGGATGAAGATGATTCTGATCAGAAATCCACTTGAATGGTTGGTTGTTCAAGATGGTCCATTTACCTTTGTGGATGAAAACGGCAAGCCAAAAGATGTTGATGATCTTACCGGGGAAGAATTGATAAAAGCAAGCTATAATGGAAATGCCAAGTACACACTGATTTGTGGTCTTTCAGATTCAAATTTTGCCAAGGTCAGTTCGTGCATCACAGCAAAGGAGATATGGGATACCTTAGAAATACATTATCAAGCTACAACAAAATAAGGATGTGTCAATCCAAAACAGCAAGCTGTTTCATGTGACGTCGATCCAAAACAGCAAGCTGCTTCATGTGCTACAGATAAATCTAAGGCGCCACTCCTAACATGGAATGATGATGAGGAATCAGCTTCTAATGATGACTCAAGTGATGAGATGGACAATCTAGCCTTTGTTGGTATTGATGATGAAGGATCCATAAGAGAAGAAAATGTGGATAGTGATTATTCAAATTCGGATGATGCAAGTGAGGTAAACTCAATTAACTCTGATTTACCTTCTACTTCTACCATGCTAGATGAGCTAACCATGCATATGCCAAGTAATGTATCTATCATTGAGTTCATGGAATTGAAAAATAAAAATAATGAGCTTGAAAAGAAGAATACTCATTTGAAGAAAATCATTTCTGATTTAATGGTTGAAAAGGCTCCTGAAATCAACCATGATGATCTTATTGCTGATTTAAAGGAGAAACTCATTCAATTCGAGGGAGTTAATAAATTAATTATACAAAGGAATGAGGTTCTTATGAAAGAACTCAGGGATTTGAGGTCAAAGATTAAAGCTAGAGATGAGTGTATAGAATCATACAAGATTAAGGAATCTAGCCAAGCCGAGTTTTCAAAATCTGCGGAGAAGAGAAAACAGCAAGCTGAATGTGCAAACAAACAGCATGCCATTCTTATCAAACAGCAAGCTGAACTGATTTCCTTGCTGGAAAATGAAGTCAAAGATCTTGAGAAAGGAATGGAAGCATTTGTTCAAGGAGAAGACAGTCTAAAAACAATCATGAAAAAGGCAAATGTTCCATTGGTAAGAGAAGGAGTTGGCATGAACTTCAACAAGAAGCATGGTGCACTCAAATACGATGGAAGAAATGGCATACCATACAACTATGCTATGCCTTGGAAAACATGCAACAAATGTGGTGGAAAAGGCCATCTGGAAAGTCAGTGTGTGGTTCAAATCAATCATAAAAGGAAAACAGCATACCAGAATGGATCAGTCAGACTACAAACAGCTTACCAGAATGCTCCTGACAGAGTACAAACAGCATACCAGACTGCTTCTGACAGAAGACAAACAGCTTACCAACATAGCAGCAGAAAGCAAAATAAGTCACCAAAAGTGATCCAAATGTGGATCAAGAAAGCTGATTTAAATGTTTTATATTATGTTACTAACCAATCTGGACCCAAACCTATATGGGTACCAAAACATTGAGTTGGTATTTGCTTGTTTTGTAGATATGTCTTGCGGCTAAAGGAAGGTCAAAACAATGGATCTTGGATAGCGGTTGCACTAGACATATGTGTGGAGACAAGTCTCAGTTCATAAGTCTCAACATGAAGAAAGGAGGAAGGGTTACAATTGGCAACAATAAAACTCTTCGAATCCTTGGTATTGGTTCGATTGGCAATAGTAATATTTCGATTGATAAAGTTCAATATGTCAAGGGTCTTTCATATAATTTACTTAGTGTCACTCAACTGTTTGATGATGGACATTTTGTTCAGTTTGGCATAGATAAAACTATTATTACTATTGGTGCTAACAAAATCCCCCTAGTTGCTAGAAGGGAAGGAAATATATATGTATTAGACTTCGAAATGCAGGAAACAGCATGCTGTTTGGCTGCAATCGACAATGATCCATATATATGGCATAGGAGGTTGGGACATGCACACATGGACTTGATAAATAAACTTTCAAGTAAGAATCTGGTCAGAGGGCTACCAAAACTGAAATATACTAAGGTCGAAGTATGTTCAGCATGCCAATTGGGTAAACAAATTCGAAGTACTCACAAAGCTAAGAAAATGGTATCTACTTCTAAACCCTTAGAGCTTCTGCACTTAGACTTATTTGGTCCAGAATCTTATAAGAGTATTGGAGGTAAACAATATGGTTTTGTTATTGTAGATGATTATTCTAGATTTACTTGGGTATTGTTTCTTCGTACTAAAGATTGTGCTTTTAATGATTTTAAGAAACTGATAAAATTACTTGAGAACAAGCATGATACAAGACTTGTAGGTATAAGAAGTGATCGAGGAGGTGAATTTGTCAATGACAAATTTATCACATATTGTGAACAAAAGGGAATCTCTCATGAATTTTCTGCTCCAAGGACTCCTCAACAAAATGGAGTGGTGGAAAGAAAGAATAGGTCACTTCAAGAAACAGCAAGGACTCTACTGCAAGAAAGCAAGCTACCTAGAAGTTTTTGGGCCGAAGCCGTGAATACAGCATGCTATTTGTTGAATCGAATCATAATCAGGCCTATTTTGGATAAAACTCCTTATCAATTGTTGAGAAACAAGAAGCCAAACATCAGTTACTTCAAGATTTTTGGTTCAAAGTGTTTTGTCCTCAAAACAATTGGTAAAGATGGTAAATTTGATGCTAAATCCTACGAAGCTATATTTCTTGGTTATTCTTTAACAAGTAGGGCTTATAGAGTCTATAATATAAATAAACATATTGTTGAAGAATCTATTGATGTTACATTTCAAGAACCTAACAATGATCTACCAAGAGATGAGGAAGAATTTGCAGGTGAAAGAGAAAGTATGCAACCTCAAATTTCTGACAAACAGCAAGCTGGAAGTTCAAATCAGCAAGCTGGAAGCTCAAATCAGCAAGCTGAAAGTTCAAATCAGCAAGCTGAAGTTGAGACTAAAATTGACAGTCAGCAAGCCAAGGAGGATGCAGATACTGACAATCAGCAAGCTGGAGGTTCAAATCAGCAAGCTGGAAGTGAATATCAGCAAGATGGAAGAACAAATCAGCAAGCTGGAAGTTCTAAACAGCAAACTAAAGATATGGATGACACTGAAAATCATCAAACCAAGAAGGATGCAGATATTGACAAACAGCAAGCTGGAAGATCAAAACAGCAAGCTGGAATGGAAGATACAATCTCCAAAATAGCAAAAATGACTCTGGAAGGTCCTAGAGGTTCAAGGGCTACTGAGAAACAACCTATCTATGATGGAGAATATCAGTTACCACCAGCAAAGATAAGGAAGACAACTCATGAAGAAATAGCACAACATTCTTTACCAAGGGCAACAAGAACGGTTAAAAATCATCCACCTGAGTTAGTCATTGGTGATATTACTGATGGAATTACTACAAGAAGAGGGAAGGCAAATTATTGTGCTCATGCAGCCTTCCTAGCTCAAGAAGAACCCAAAAATATCAATGAAGCATTAGAAGATGATAATTGGATCGTGGCCATGCAAGAAGAATTAAATCAATTTGAAAGGTGTGATGTTTGGGAACTTGTCAAACCTCCAGAAGATGCTTCAATTATAGGAACAAAATGGGTGTTCAAAAACAAAGTTGATGAATTTGGCACCGTTACTCGAAATAAAGCAAGGCTTGTAGCTCAAGGCTATAACCAACAAGAAGGCATTGACTTTGATCAAACTTATGCTCCTGTTGCTCGTTTGGAATCAATAAGAATGCTTCTAGCCTATGCATGTTTCAAGAAAATCAAGCTATATCAAATGGACGTGAAGAGTGCGTTCCTAAATGGCGTGCTGGAAGAGGAAGTTTTTGTCAAACAACCTCCTGGATTCGAGCATGATCAATTTCCAAACTACGTATTCAAGCTAAAGAAGGCTCTCTATGGATTAAAACAGGCCCCTAGAGCTTGGTACAAAAGGCTTAGTAAGTATCTATCCAAAATGGATTCACTCGAGGTAAAATTGATCCCACATTATTTATTATGCAAAATAGTAAAGATATTTTGATTGTACAAATATATGTGGATGATATTATTTTTGGTGCTACTAATGAATCAATGTGCAAGTGGTTTTCAAAGTGTATGCATAGTGAGTTCGAAATGAGCATGATGGGTGAGCTCAATTATTTCCTGGGTCTTCAAATCAAGCAATCTAAGGATGGAATTTTTGTACACCAATCCAAGTATACAAAAAGTCTACTGCAAAGATTTGGTTATGAGGATGTTAAGCCAAAATCGACTCCTATGATTCAAAACAGCAAGCTGTTTGCAGATGAAAATGGTAAGACGGTTGATATTAAAAGATATCGAGGTATGATTGGAAGCCTACTGTATTTAACTGCTTCTAGACCTAACATAATGTATAGTGTATGTGTTTGTGCAAGGTTTCAATCAAACCCCAAAGAATCTCACTTAAATGCCATTAAAGGAATATTTCGATATTTAAGTGGTACCATTTCTCTTGGTTTGTTTTATCCTATCACAAATACTTTTGATCTTGTTGGGTATAGTGATGCAGATTATGCAGGTTGCTTAATTGATAGAAAAAGTACTAGTGGTGTTTGTACATTCCTTGGACAAAGCCTAGTTTCTTGGCAATGCAAGAAACAAACTTCGGTTGCTTTATCCACTGCAGAAGGGGAGTACCTAGCAGCTGGGAGCTGTTGTTCTCAACTTCTATGGATGATTCAAACTCTAAGGGACTTTGATATCAAGTGTGAAAAGGTTCCAATAAATTGTGACAACACTAGCACCATTAGCATTTCTAAGAATCCGGTGAATCACTCAAGAACGAAGCATATTGATGTTCGACATCATTTCTTGAGAGACAATGTTGCTAAGGGCAAGATAGAGTTGGTCTTTGTTCCAACTGAATTTCAACTTGCTGATATTTTCACAAAGCCTCTTGCTGAAGAAAGATTTTCAGTCATTCGAATGCAACTTGGTATGTGTTCTATCTAAAACAGCATGCTGAATGATTGTTTGCAGGACATGCTAGCTTACCATTTGTTCTATTCACATGTTACAATTGGTATACTGATTGCATTTTATTCTGCATATCATTTGTTGATCTTAAGTGCTTTAATTTTTGATGGATTAAGGGGGAGAACTTTAGGAGAATAATTAATGAAAATGTATTATTGGATGTTTTTATTTGATCTTGTTAGATTATTGTTTTATATCTAATTTTGAGATGCAGGGATTTAGGGGGAGTTATTCTAATTCTCCTAAATTAGTTGTAATCATCAAAAAGGGGGAGATTGAAACTCCTAGGTTTTGATGATAACAAACAGTAAGCTATTTGGCGTTTACAGATATAAAACAGCATGCCATTTGTGTGTGCTCTAACTTGGTTCTGCAGGACAAAACAGCTTACTGATTTCATAATCAGTATACCTCAAACAGCAAGCCAATTGTCACAAACTGCGTGCCATTTGTACAAACAGCAAGCCATTTTCAACTGTTCAGAATTCCTGTAGATAAAGATCAAACAGACATATCTATGTTCTCAGGAAACTTGGTTGATGATATGGAAATGCAAAAGTATAAGGCCATGTATCTGTTCAGCTCACCAAAACCAAAACAGCAAGCTGACATGAACTTGCTATGTTATTTCGGTACTGTACTAACTTGGTTTTGCAGGGAAAATTAGCTTACTAATTGGAGAATCAGTTTGTCACAAACAGCAAACAAAATGCATGGACAATCAGCATACCAGTCTCACAAACAGCGTGCCAGCTTCACAAACAGCAAGCTGTTTGTGTCTGCCAGAATTAAGGGTCAGTTTGGTTCTTCAAGGAGCATGCAACGGAAACATTGTAAGGAATATCTGTAAGGGCCCTCTGAATTAATCTAAATATGCCAGCTCTCACATTTCAAATATATTGGGAGACAATATATTCTTTGCTTTGAAATAAGGAAAAGTAGCATGATACTTTTGACTTATTTAATTACCAACCACATGCTCTTGTCTCCCTCTTCAATATCAATTCTATTCCTGCTATACACGCTCCTTTCTTCTCTATCAAAGAAAAACAAATTATTCAAGCTCCTCAATTTCTTCATATCAAATCCATCATCTATAACCGTTTGTTTTTCTTCCCGTTGGAGTCATTTCAAGCCTTCATTCAAATACTCTTGTTTACCTATAAAAGAGATGTTAATGTTCAGTTCTTAACATCAATACACGAGCAGAAAACAAGAAGATATATTCAAACACAAAGCCTTCATTGCAAAATCTTACAAACCTCTCAAACCCTACATATACGCATATATATATTTTCAGAGGGTTCATAGGTTGAGTTGTATTATTCAAATCTGTATTGTTCAAAGTTGTAATTGTTTTGTTGTTGTACAAGATTGGCTTCAGGTTTTAGGGTGAGTCGAGCTAGACCAGAGAAGTATACTTGGGAAGTAGTACTTAGAGGGTTAGTTCAGCACAGGTAAACAGCAAGCCATTTGTAAACAACAAGGGTGTAAGGGAGATATATTGTTGGATCTTGTAATTGGATTATAGTTGATCAATAATATATTCTCTTACCAAGTTTGGTAAGGGACCAGGACGTAGACCATAGGGGATTAGGGGTCGAACCTGGCTAAAAGATTGTGTGTCTCTGTTACTTACTGTTTATATTCTTTCTGCATTGCATTTTAGATACAAACAGCGTGCTGTTTGTGAACTGTGTTATTACAAACAGCAAGCTGTTTTCAGTTATTTTCAAAACAGTTCATAAATTCACATTAATAACCTTAAACACCTATTCACCCCCCCCTCTAGGTGTTGTTTTTCAATTGGAGATTTATTGATTTGTCGATAAAAAGAGGAATAATTGTGGATAAATAGGATTAAAAACGGTGTTATTTTTAGAAGACTTATAATTAGCGATTCTGATTTATTTTAATTAATCGGATCAAGCCAGACTAATTTAGAGTCTATTCGGGGTTTTGTAATATTAATTACGAGATTAAAAATGGTGAGAGTAATAATAATAACTTTGGATTTAAAATTTGAATAAAAGTGGATTGTTGGACTATTTTGTTGTGAGAATAAATAGAGGTTATTATTATTTTATTTACGAGATTTAAAAAGTAGATAATTGCCGTTATTTTTGGTAGCCCTATTTGTCGTCTTAAGCGAGACTTACGGATATTAAAATATTATATTTTCGAGATGTGATTTCTAAGTTTGAAAGAGAGTTATTACCCGGGGTTTTAATTTCCGTTAAGTACGTTAGAGATTTTTAGTCTTTAAATATTATATTATCGGATCAGGTATATTCCATTTTGACGATTCGCTCACGTATTTTCTGGTTGACATTGTTAGTGCCTATTTCTCGAGCCGTAGACCGAAGTCGAGCCACGGGTAGAGTATAAATCTTTCCTGCATTTCCCAGACTTCGAGATCGAGGCGTCGTATGAAGAAAGGTAAATTACCTCCATGGAATTGCTTGGACAAGGTGCGAAGGATTTATTCGCGGTTTTCTGCTTTATGCTCAGGACCAGAGGCAAGTTTATCTATGCATACTCTATCGTTCAGAGTATCCGTATTTTGAAATATATATAAAATGTGCGAACTAGATTTAAATCCATAATCGCAAATTATTTACTTTATGCTCTACTGTTCTCTTTCTTTCAGAGTATGCATGTTTTTTTTTAAAATTATTTATGATGAATGCTCTAGTGTAATATTATGCTTTCTTAAAAATGAGAATTCTGCAAATGCTTTATTTAATCTCGTAAATTCGCGAGAAATCGCTCAAGTCATTTACCAGTTTTATAATTGCTTTCAACTCATCGCAAGCATGTGATTCTATCCCTTGTGTTACAAAGGTTTACAATTGTTCCTCACCCTATAAGAACTGTAATATATTCTGTCGTGATTATGACACAACGTATTTAGAAGTTTCATTCCATATCAGGTCGTTCTTATTATTTCAAGACGACTCACAAGATTTATTCTGATCCGCAAACCTTTCTTGTTCAAGGTTGCTACTTTATTGTCTTGAATTGACATATTGTTTGTGTCAATAAAATAAATTAATTCCTTTTGAGATTATTGTGACGGCCTATTGTCCAGGTCGGTTTTGTACAAAGTGTAGACTGGCGATCGGCCAGAAGTGAATATGAATCCAAATTCAATCAATTTTATTCGGAGGAATAATCGTATAATCCACTGGTCAACATGGGAGATGGCCCATGGGTTTCTTTCAGATCAACACGGGGAAAATATGAACTCGTGGTATCGAAAGAGAATGTTTATATTTTGGCACAAATGTTGCCAGGTTGACTTTTCAACCACCTTTACGCTAGCAGAATGATATTGTGGTACTTGCGACATAGTAGTGATCGTGCTATGGGGTATCACGGGAGTGCGGTACTTGCGACACAGCGGTTGATCGCGCTGTGGGGTATCGTAGAGGCGGAAGACCAGTATCTCAAGCTTTTCAATTTCAACTTCTTTATTCTGAGATAGATTGTTATTGTCTATCAGTAAGTGTTATCATTATCAAGACACATTGCCTGTAAAATCATATTTTTCTTCGTTGAGAATCAAGCATCAAATCTTTTTGATTTGTTCTAAATTAATTCGAGATTCAGACTGTCGTTGAAGCATTTGTTGCACGGTGACTGTCAAAAATCGAGAATGAATTGAGATCTTCTCAATTACTCAACTCATTATTGTCAGGCCGGTTCGGCAGCTAGGTATATGGGTGCCTAGTGGACAATAATGAGATTGTAATAGTTGCGAATTTCTTGAATGTTTGTTTAATTGAGAGTTGATGTAGCTTCGTGAATTTCTTAAATGTTGTCTCTTAGTAGCTGAAGCATCTGTTGCTCAGTTATTCAAAGTTTTTATCGGAAATCGCTATAAAATTGTTGAGATAAATATCAAAATCGTTTATAAGCTGTCGAGATGAATATCCTGTTGAATTCTGCAAACCTCTTTCCTATTGAAAAATTATCGTTATGAATATTTCGAGAATGGTATCATCCTCAAAGTTGGATTTTAAAACCTTCAAAGTTTTCCAAAAATATTTTAGTATACTCTATTATATACTTGCTGAGCGCCTCTTTCGCTCATTCTTGCTTTTGTTTAAATCTTATTTTTCAGAGATAGATAGTGGATGCAGTTGACTTAGTTTAGCTCGAAGCAGGGCAGGTCATGGATCGAGTTGATGTTCGGCTCAGAGTGATTCTGTATTTTGAGTTTGTCTACCAGATGTTTAGTTAGACTGGTATGGTATTCATATTCCTGAGTTGTAATATTTGTTGTATTAGAATATTGTGGTTGTTGTATACCTTATATCAAGGTGATACTAACAACATAAGTCTGTATAAGAGAATTGTTGTACCAAGAGTTGTAAGTTAATAAAAGCAGTTATTATAAGTGTTTTCGGATTTCTTGTTTCCAAGTCTATAACCTGAAAAGATTCTTGGTAGTTAGGGGTCGGATGTCTTGTTTTAGATTTAATATTGACAGTTGATTGTTTGGTTGTTAAGGTTTTCCGCGGTAGCGACCCATATCCCTGACCCCGGATTTGGGGGCGTTACACATATTTAACCTAATAACAAACTCTTTTAATTACACTCCAATTAATATTCAATTACATACTCTTTTAGTTATATTTGTGTTAAAATTCTTCAATACCCAACTTTTTTAGACTCTTTCAATTACTTGGAAACCAAATATTTTCAAAATCAATTTAAATAATTTTAATATCACATATTTATTAACAAATTTACAACAAATTATAAGTCAAAAAAACTATATAATAAACAATAAAAATTTCACACAATTACAAATTAATATTAAATTTTATTTTAAACAAATATTACATTATGGATTATTATGGAATCATAATTTGAAGGTATAATTGATTGGCTGGTTGGTCGATTAACACCATCCTAAAAATTTTGCTAACACCTTCCAAAAATGAAAAAATAAATTAAAATGCAAATGAAAATTTATTTTACAAAACATAAACCACATATTTAACTTAATAACAAACTCTTTTAATTACATTACAATTATTATTCAATTACATACTCTTTTAGTTATACTAGCCTAAAACCTGTGCAATGAACGGATTTTTTTTACTATTATATGATTTTTTTCAATAATTCGGATGAATTTTTTATGATATGAATTTTGTAAATTACATTTTTAAATAATAAGATTTTAAAATAATTATATATATATATATATATATATATATATACAAATATTAGCCATATTGTTTTTTAAAAAAGGAAAAATTAGTTAAAAAATATTGATAAGATGATACGTTTTAGTTTAAAAAAGGTAATCAGTCAATTATTAATTATTATGGTATTATTTTATTGAATAAAAATTATATGTGATACTATTGGAAAAGGATAGGTTTTAGTAAGAGAAAATATAAAAGCTAAAATGTTTTAGTTGAAAATGTAATTTGTTAGTTATTAGTAATCATAGTAATATTATTTTATTTCATTAAATATAATTACCCGTAATATTTTTATAATATAAAAGTTTACATGTTTACCTAAAAATGAAATTAATCAATTATTAAAAAAATAGAAAAGATAACATGTTTTTACCAATAATAAATTTTTAAGTAAGGATATTTAAGTAAGAAAAGAAAGTTTGAAAATGAGATATTTTAGTTTGAAAATGAGATATTTTATTTAGAAAAAATAGAAAATATATTACATATTAGCTGAAAAAGGTAATCAAATAGTTATTAGTAATTATAATTTTAGAGATTATGTCTTAGGTAAGTTTCCGGGATACACAAATTTTATATGCAAATATGGGGTGGACATTTTTGTAAAATCAGGATTCGTTTAAAATTTTATAATATTATTAATTAGCCATATGGGCCCAGTAAGTTTTAAAGCTTATTTTTTAAAGTATCTTAGGAAACTTTCCTTAGGTTAATGGTCCTTTTTCTCATAATTTTATTAGTTAATTTCGTTAAATAGAATGACACGTGATATTTTTGGAAAGGATGGGTTATAGTCAGAGAAGTTAGAAAAGATAATGTGTTTTATCTGAAAAGTAATTTGTTAGTTATTAGGAATTATAATATCGTTATTTTATTTTATAAAATAGAACTACATGTTTTTACCAATAATTAATATTTAAGTTAAATATAAAAGTTTATTCATTAATTAGAATGGTCATATTTTTAGAAAGAATATATTTTAGTTAGAAAAGCTAATAGTTGAAAAAGGTAATTGGTTAGTTATTATTTAGGAGAAGTATTGGAAAGAGGTGCGTGTAATATTTTGACAAAATATTGTGTTTTGTTTTTTTTATAATTAAGTAAAATCATTAAGGATAATAAAGTAAAACAACATGTTTTTACTAATAATAAATATTTGAGTAAAGATAATTAAGTATAAAATTAAGTCTGAAAATGATATATTTTAGTTAAAAAATATAAAAAATATATATTATCTTTTAGCTGGAAAAGTTAATCAGTTAGTTATTAGTAATTATAATATTATTAGTTTATTTCATTAATTAGAACGATCATTTTTTTTGAAAGAAGAGACTTAATATGAAAAATTAGAAAAGGTAATAGCTCAAAAAGGTATTGTTTAGTTTTAATTTAGTAGAAGTGTTGAGAGATGCGTGTAATATTTTGTGAAAAAATTGTGTTTATTTTTAATAATTAAGTAAAATAATTAAGGATAATAATGTATAATAATTAAATAAGGTAAGTACCGTATCGTGCCAAAAAACAGGTACCAAAACTTTTAATATTTCGTCTTTTATAATATAGTATATTATTTGAGTTAAAATTTTTCACCTACACCCAACTTTTTTAGACTTTTTCAATTACTTGGAAACCAAATATTTTCAAAATCAATTTAAATAATTTTAATATCACATATTTATTAACAAATTTACAACAAATTATAAATCAACAAAGTGAAAACAAACTAAAACCATGTAATAAACAATGAAATTTTTACATAATTACAAATTAATATTAAATTCTATCTTAAACAAATATTACATTATGGATTATTACGGAATCATAATTTGAATATGATAATATCAACAAAAATTTGAATGTAAATATATAAGATACTTCCATTTATATTTATATTATTATGACAAAATATAGTCATAATTCGAACAATATATCATATAATTAAACGATTATTATTCAATAATATATATTATTCCAATATTGTATTAAGTAATATATATGAGATAAATAATTATTAAAATATAAATAAAAAGTTATTTAAATTTAAGAAAGCCGTGTATAATTGGTTGGTTGGTCGGTGGTTAACACCTTCCCAAAAAAATTGTTAACACCTTCCAAAAATGAAAAAATAAATTAAAATACATATAAAAACTCTTTCAAACCACATATTTTACTTAATAACAAACTCTTTTAATTACACTCCAATTAATATTCAATTACATACTCTTTTAGTTATATTTGAGTTAAAATTATTCACCTACACCCAATTTTTATAGACAGTTCTATATTATACTATTATAAGCGAAATAAGGTATAATTGGTTGGTTGGTCGGTGGTTAACACCTTCCCAAAAAAATTGTTAACACCTTCCAAAAATGAAAAAATAAATTAAAATACATATAAAAACTCTTTCAAACCACATATTTTACTTAATAACAAACTCTTTTAATTACACTCCAATTAATATTCAATTACATACTCTTTTAGTTATATTTGAGTTAAAATTATTCACCTACACCCAATTTTTATAAATTCTTTCAATTACTTGGAAACCAAATATATTCAAAATCAATTTTAATAATTTTAATATCACATATTTTTTAACAAATTTACAACAAATTATAAATCAACAAAGTGAAAACAAGCTAAAATTATATAATTAACAATAAAATTTCACACAATTATAAATAAATATTAAATTCTATTTAAGACAAATATTACATTATGGATTATTATGGAATCATAATTTGAATATGATAATATCAACAAAAATTTGAATGATACTTCCATTTATACTTATATTATTATGACAAAATATAGTCATAATTCGAAAAATATATCATATAATTAAACGATTATTATTTAATAATATATATTACGTAAATATTATATTAAGTAATATATATAAGATAAATAATTAGTGAAATATAAGTAAAATATTATTTAAATTTAAGAAAACCGTGCATCGCATGGGTTATAAGCTAGTAAGGGATTATGTTTAAAATTGTACTGCAACAGCTTTTCCTTAAAAAGTTAAGAGCAGCTCCAAGAGATCCCTCCTAACTCAAATTATAAGGGATTGTGTTTAAAATTATGCTCCAACAGACTCTTAACTTTTCCTTAAAAAGTTAAGAGCATCATGTCATCCCTTCTCCCTTATTTCATTTTTATCAATAAAATATTATTTTCCCCCTCTTTCCAATTGTTTTCCTCTTTTTTTGTTCTTGCTTCCTTCCTTTTATTTATTATTTAATAATTATAAGGATCAATATAAGGAAGCATGTTGGAGTTGTCATATCTTATAATATCCTAAATCACTAAGAGCCTAATATTTTATAATATTTATAAGGAAAATACAAGGAGTCTGTTGGAGTTGCTCTAAGAGCATCATGTCATCCCTTATCTTTAAGGGCTCCATTATTTTACTTTTATCAATAAAATATTATTTTCCCTCCTCTTTCCAATTATTTCCCTCTTTTTTTTGTTCTTGCTTGCTTCCTTTTATTTATTATTCAATAATATAAGAATCAATTATAAGGAAGTTTGTTTGAGTTGTCATACCCTATAATATCCTAAATCACTAAGAGCCTAATATTTTATAATATTTGTAAGGAAAACACAAGGAGACTGTTGGAGTTGCTCTTATAGGAAACAAAATACTTGTCATCTCAAAAAAACAAAGCTTAAAATAATGGTTTGCATACAATATTTTAACAATTTTTTTTAGGAAATATTTTTAACAAATTAATATGGCTTGCATGTGAGTATTTATTTTTAAAAAATTTTGAAGTGAGTATTTAATTTTCAAAAAATTTTGAATTGAATGAAAGTGGATTTTAAAACATGGAACGAAGAAAAATAAATTTTTAATAATTATTATTTAAATTATCTTATCACGCATTCTGATCTCACAATTATTAGTTAAAAAAGAAGTTGTGCGATTAAATTTGTTATTCAACGATATCATGTTCTAAGATAATTGTGATGTTTTATTGTGGACTTGTTGATCACAATATAGCATACTTAAAAATTTGTTATGATATATTTTTATTTAGTATTTTTTCTATAAAAATATTATTTACAAAACAGCAATATTTTACTTTATTAATATTTTACGTATTTTAAATTAGTGTACTTTTACAAGTTCATGAGCTAAAGCTTGCTAAAATCATGGTTTATACAACACTAGCCAAGTTTGACTATTTTTTTTCTTTCGGAAATTTGATTAGAAAAGTCACAATACACATTTTTTGTTTGGATCGGGAACATAAAATAAAGTTTGGGCTCAAATGATGCTGCAGGCAAGAGGATGATGCTGCAGGCCCACCATACAACAGAACCTGCCGTAATATATACCCCTGTCGTTTCATTCAGCAAGCCCAGATCTGTAATATAGAGGCCTAGTAACTCTATGTAGAGATCGAATGCATTAGGCAAAACCTAAATGGTTAAGCCCAAATCAAAAAATCAAGGTGAGCTAATTGGATTATTATTTCTGATTAATCAAATAATTACAAGTTGCTTCCATAGGTTAGGTTCAAAAAAAAAAAATCAAATATTGAAATATCTATCTATCCTATTATATTAAATTAAATCGGAAACATATCTTATTTGAAATATATCTGATCGTAACCTTTATCTCTCTCTAATGAGAGTCGACTCCCATTTTCAGATATAGGGTTCTAGCCATCTCTTCTTTTATTCTTCATTCTTCTTCATCCCTTTCACCAATTAAGCCCCTTCGTTCTTCCATCCTCTCTTCTATTTTCTAGTTTTTTCAATAAAATCGAGTTTTTGATCCAAAAGTTTCGAAATAATATCCTTTGAATTCTTAGGATTTCGTATCGCTTTGTGCGAGTTTGTTTCGTTTTGTTATGTTATTAGTTGTATCGCTTTATGCGAGTGCTCTTGTGTTTGCTGCATTGAAAATGAATTATATGGTGTATTGGGATATCTGGATATCCCGCATCGACAACACTTTCGGCATGTCTATAGCTGGTGTCCGGCATGTAGATAGCTGGGGTGTGCTTGGAACGGTGGTGAAAATCGCATGTGCTCACCTCTCACAAAAAAAGTATGTTTATAACATGAGGTTTCTTAACTCAATTTTTGTAACTGAGTGCTCTGAACATCGCACTATCAACGAAATTATTGTGAGGGTCAATTGTGATGCTGCTGTTTTCAGAGTAGATGTAGGCTGGATTGTTCGGGAAACCATTGAAGTCATTTTTAGTTTTCAGAATATTTGTATTCAGTTTGTTAAGCAATCCGGAAACAAAATGGCTAATTATTTAGCTCGTTTATTTGTTTTTCAACCTGGTTGCATGAACAGTTGGGGATTTGTCCCAATTGCATCCTTTTCAAATTTTCAACGAAATCTGATTTAATTTTGGCAAAAATAAATAAATTCGGAAACATTTAAAGTTTTGAAAGTTTTGATTTTTGGTTTGGTTATCCTTGATTTTCGGTTTTGTCTCTAATTACATTGCTCATTTCTTGAATGACACAGGTTTTAAGGAATGAAATCATTAGCAATCCACTAAAATTTTTTGAAATGCATTGGAAAATGGAAACTGAGATTAGCGCCTAATCTAAAATTTCAAATGGTCAATCCACAACTAATGATATCCACCAATAAGATTACAAGCAGCAAAGTGAACAACCAATCAAATCTTCCAATTACATGCACACGTATTATGCTAATTATACAAGAAAATTACACATATCAATACAACATATTTTTTATAACTATAAATTGAAAAAAACCTCTGCATCATTGCTTTGCCCCCATTTGTTCATAAATGAATTCTGCTTTCCCTTTTGATTTGAATCAGCCATGAGATGGAGACACAGAAGGGGAAGCACATGAAGAAACACATGGTCATCATCACAAAAAAGGCCAAAGCTCAGTTGTGACTCAAGGATGCAAGTAGTCATGTGGCTTTTGAACAACTAGATAGAGGGAAAACTTCAGCATGGTGCAATTCAAGAAGTGGCCAATCTGTTCAATATAACAAGAAGAACAATCAGCACAATATGGAACACTACAAGGAGGCAAAAGGCAGCAAGTCAGACATACAACATGGCAACAAAGGGTCATAACTCAGGGAGAAAAAGAATAAAACTGCAACGTAATGCAATAACTGAGATAAGCATGTGGGACAAAGCATGCATAAGAGACTTGGCAGTACAGCTTAAAGTGTCTTTAAGTACAGCAAACAGAATGATAAAGAGGGGACTCATTAAACCTCACACAAACCCTTTACATCCTGCTTTGAAAGAGTCAAACCTATTTCAAAGGGTTGAATGGGTTCCAAACTTGTTAATGGGAGACACACCAACATCAAAGAGGCAATATTATTCTATGTACAACTTTGTACACCTTGATGAAAAATGGTTTTATTTAAGCAACAAAACACAGAGGGTTTACCTGGAAGGAATGAAAAGAGCAAGTACAGGGCTGCCAAGTCAAGCAAATTCATACCCAAAGTTATGTTTACAGCTGTAGCAAGACCAAGATTTAATGCAGAAAATGAATGTACCTTTGATGGGAAGATATGTATCTTCCCATTCACTTACCAAGAACCAGCTAAGAGGACTTCCATATATAGAGCAAATGGGACAATTGTCACCAAGGTTGTTGAATTAGTTGGGAAAAAGAAAACAAGAAGCATGTTAATCAATGATATAATACCAGCAATCATGCAGAAATGGCCAATAACCGAAGGTCCAAAAACTATATATATATACAGCAAGACAATGCAAAGACACGTATATCTCAAGATGACCTAGAGTGGCAACAAGTTCATTAGCAAGGGGACTTCATATTAATTCTTGTGCAACAACCACCAAACATTCCAAATTTAAATATTTTGGACTTGGGTTTTTTTTAGAAGCATTCATTCTTTATTACACAAAAAAATGCCTAAAGATGTTGATGATATGTTGAAGGCAGTGCATCAGGCATATTATGAACTAGATGCAACAACACTGGAAAATGTATGGCTATCCTATCAATATGTCATGAATGAAGTGCTAAAAGTGAAAGGTTCCAATGATTACCTTGTGCCTCATGTTAATAAGAAGAAATTAGCAGTTGAGGGTAAGCTACCAGTTCAAGTCACTGCACCAATGTGGGTTGTCCATGAGGCATGAAATTACATACATGCATCAAACAGAGCATCATCTTCAACAGGTTAATTGCAACAATGGGGACATGTAAACTTAGTTTTGATTTTAATGTACTAGTGCTAAAAGTAAGCTTAGTTTTAAGCAGTCCATGTTGTTTGGATTTATGGGTGATGGTTTAGAGACAACTTAACTAAATTTCATTACACTTAGTTTTTCACTAAGAAGAACATACTGTCACAGCCAGAGTGTGTTCTTGTAATCAAATAAATTAGAAACAAGCATGCAAGACACACCTGTGATTAGTGGCAACTTCACAGGGGGAGGAAATGTAAATGATCATGATCTGGATGATGAAGCAACATCAAGGCTGATAAATCAATCTGAACATACAAGGAAATAGGATAGATCACATACTGCAAAACAGATAATTGGAGATCCAAATGCAGGAGTGAGGACAAGGAGAGCAACTCTAAATGAATGTCTCTATGGTTGCTTTCTATCTCAAGTTGAGCCTAAGAAACTTGATGATGCATTGTTGGATCCTAATTGGATAATTGCTATGCATGAGGAGCTAAATCAATTTGAAAGAAGCAAAGTATGGGAACTTGTGCCTGCACCAAAGGATAGAACCATTGTTGGAACAAAATGGGTTCTAAGGAATAAGATGGATGAAAATGGTGTAGTCATAAGAAACAAAGTAAGGTTCTTTTGCCCCTGTTGCTAGACTAGAGGCCATCAGAATTTTCTTGGCATTTGCTGCACATTCTAATTTCAAGGTTTATCAAATGGATGTCAAGAGTGCATTTCTGAATGGGGAGTTGGAAGAAGAAGTATATGTGCAACAGCCACCTGGCTTTGAGGATCCACAATTGCCTCACTTTGTCTATAGATTGCTTAAAGCATTGTATGGACTTAAGCAAGCTCCTAGGGCATGGTATGACACATTATCACAATTTCTACTGGAGAATCAATTCACTAGAGGCACACTGGAAGAGACACTGTTTTACAAGAAACATGGTGATGATATTATCTTAGTTCAAATCTATGTGGATGATATCATATTTGGCTCTACAAATGAGAAGCTGTGTGAGAAATTCTCTAAGCTCATGCAGAGCAGATATGAGATGAGTATGATGGGAGAATTAACATTCTTTCTTGGGCTGTAAGTTAGTCAAAGGAAGGATGGCATTTTTATAAGTCAAACCAAATACATCAAGGATCTATTGAAGAAATTTGACTTGGAAGAATGCTCACCTGCAAAGACACCCATGGCCACTGCCACCAAGTTAGATGAAGATGTTAAGGGCAAGAAGGTAGATATCTTAATCTACAGAGGCATGGTTGGTTCTCTACTCTACCTCACTGCTAGTAGGCCAGATATCATGTTTGCAACATGCTTGTGTGCAAGGTTTCAATCAAATCCAAAGGAATCACATATGACAGCAATAAAGAGGATTTTTAAATATCTGAAGGGCACACTAAACTTGGGGTTATGGTATCCTAAGGACACAGGGTTCAATCTGGTTGGTTATTCTGATGCTGATTATGCTGGATGCAGAGTGGATAGGAAAAGCACCTTAGGAAGCTGCCAGTTTCTTGGACAAAGGTTAGTCTCTTGGTACAGCAAGAAACAAGAATCTGTGTCAACTTCCACAGCTGAAGCTGAGTACATAGCTGCTGGAAGTTGCTGTGCTCAAGTACTTTGGATCAGAAACCAACTTAGAGATTATGGACTTGTGTTGGAAACAATTCCAATCATGTGTGACAACACAAGTGCAATCTCTATAGTTTCCAATCCTGTCAATCATTCTAGGACAAAGCACATTGACATCAGATATCACTTCATAAGGGAGCATGCAACTAATGGAACCATTGAGTTACATTATGTTCCCACAGAAAAATAACTAGCTGACATATTCACTAAGCCATTAGATGAAGCCACCTTCACAAGGTTGGTTAGTGAGACTGGAATGCTGAATTCTTCAAATTCTGGCTAAGTGAATATATCAACTAGATTGTTGCAGCAGTAAATACTTACTTTATCAAATGCTCAATATTTTTAAAATAAGTATTGGCTGGATTATGATTTATAAATATTCCACAATGCTGCATATGTTGAAAATCATACATCTTTAGCTTGAAATTTCTGTGAAATTTTGAGAGAATCACTATTTAATTTAGTAGAATATTCTTCAGTGAATATTTCTGGTAAATTTTAAAAGATAGTGAAAATTGAATTTTATGAGTGAAAAGTATAGTTCGATAAGTCAGACTTCTCGAATGGTTCATTGTTTTGTCATGGCTCGAGTTCTCGAATAGGCCTATCAAGAACCCTCCTGAGTTCTCGAATAGTGTCTTTTGGAGAAATCGAGTAGCACACTTTGAATTCTCGAATAGAGTATTTTAGTTCTCTAATGATGGAGTTCTCGAATACTGTATTTGAGTTATCGAATCATTTGAAAAGGCTGATTTCTCGCTGACACTTAATCGCTTTTTGGATTTATATTCAAAATTTCATTTTGCTCATAAAAACATATTTTATTTAGATTAGAATTATTTTCTGAGTTAAATAACTGCCAGCTGTGAGTTACAAACTGCCTGAGATATCGAATAATCCATTCTTCACTTATCGAATAGTTGTTTTATACTTCTCGAATGACTGACTTGTCGATACAGACCATATATCTAATCGACAACTCAAGTTATATATACAATTTCACAATTGTTCAACTCATTTCGTTCGATTTCTCAAGCATCTAAACTCTTAAAACCTCTGAAAACCCTAACTGCGAATTTCTTCTTCAACCTTAATTTTCTTTTCTTCTCTACCCAAATGGCAAACACTCAACTCACCATACCATCTCAAACCAATTTCATCGCAATTACCAGTTAGGGTTTGAGATGATAGCATTCTCAAGGGCGATGACCTCCACATCGAACAAAGCACTTGAAATTAGCATTTGGTGCTTTGTTCGATGGTTTTCTGAATCTTACATCAAGGGTGCACTATCAGCCAACCCAACCCTGTACATAGACTTATTAGAACAATTCTGGAGGACAGCTACAGTGGAGGTCATCGCCCTTGAGAATGCTATCACATCATATGTTGTCTACTGCAAGATTCAAGGCGAGGATATTACTATCACTACCGCAGACATGAATCAAGCCTTGGATTTGCAGCAAGAGGCATATGACTCCCTGGCCACCGATTCTGAGTTGGAAGAATTCTTTGAATTTATCAACTACTCAGATGCTATTAAACTTGGAAAGCTGAATAGGAAGTACTTGAGAAAGGAATGGAGCTATGTTTTTGCTACACTCCTTCTTGTATTCACTGCCAGGAAATCGAGCTTTGATCAGATTAGTACACCTGTGCAGCAGCTTGCCTATGCCTTGGCTCATGGGAGAAAGATAGATGTTGGACATCTCATCATATAGGAGCTATATGGGAGACTTGGTAAGAACACAGCCAAGAGAGGTACTGAAATTTTCTTTCCTCGCTTTATTCAATCAGTACTTAATTTTAAAAATGCTTCATTGATTGAATTGCCTGGTATAAATAAAAGTAAAATAGGCTATCCTAGGTCCATGACCAAACTCATTTTTGGTAACCTGGAGACTAGGAATGATGTGGATGTAAGGCTTAAGATAACTCCCCACATGGAGGGTTTGTTTAGGTCTTACCCCCACAACATGCCAATATTTGAATCTAAGTCTCAGTTAGCACAGCCTAAGCAAGAAGAACAAAATGCTAACCCAAGGCTTGCTAACCAACCCTCTCAGACAAACACTCTACCAAACAAAGAGCCAACTGCATCATCCTCTCAAAAGGGTGATGTTAGTAAAAAGAAAAGAAAACAGGTTGCTTCTGAACCTTTAACCATCTTAACTGAAGCAGCCTTGGCTGTAGAACTAGGTTTAGAAGGTGAGGAACCTGAGTCACCTATCATTAGCCTAAAGAAGAAGAAGAAGTCTAAAACCACCTCTTCAGTCACCCAAATGGCTGAAGTTGTAAAATCAGGGGCACACAGCTCACTAGATGTATCCTCTCAATAGGGTGCATCTATAGAATCAAGCATCCTCCCCAATGCACATATTTGTACAGAGTCAGCACATGGGAGTGATAAGGCTGGCACAACACTGAGTGGAGAGCACATCACAATTGAAACTCCCTCTATCTCTCAGGGGGAGTTGCCAAAATCCAATCTACAATACACTTCTCTTCCAGAATCTACCACTCATATTTCTTTGGAGCCTGCAACTCAAGCAATTGAGGAGCAAGGCATTGATCATCAAGAATTCTTTTCTCTTGATGAGCCAATGGATTCAAGTGACTTGGTGCATGACACCTTGCTCACCACCCAGGTACCACATTTAGATGGTGAGGGAATGCATGCTGGGGCATATCCTAATGACACCATCACAAACACAGAGGATTCACTAGTTTTCACTAGAGACTCTGTGCCTGTGTCACCTACTGTTGTAACTCATCCCACTCCTGTGGAGACAACAGTAGTAGAGTCTTTCCATCCGGTTACAGAAGTTGTATCTGTAACTGAGGAGTCTAGCTTGCCTAGCTCTAGCTCTGACTTTCTGTCACAATGGCTGAAGCCTGTGCAACATGACAGTGCTTCAGGATCAGGATCTGTTCCACCACAATTGACGGTTGAAGCACTTCAAAGCTTAGTTGTGGATCAGATTCCTGAGTTTGTAAAGATAGCCCAGAACTTGGTCACCTCCAATGTGCCAAATCCGGATTATGAAGCAATATTGCTCTGCCATAGAGATGATGTGGAGATGCAGAAAACAAAGATACTTGATGATGCTGAGAGAGATGGCAATGTAGATGCCTGGATGCAAGGAACTAGTGAAATCACTCTCAATGAAGCCTTACATCACTTCATTAGGCTCCAATGCCAAATCCTTAACTCCTGGTGAAGTGTATAAAGCCATCAATAACTCATACAAGGGATTCCTCAAGGCTGCACACTACCTGGGTAAAGGCGTCAAATCAGAAGTCAACAAGGTATGTGATGCAACAGCCCTAAAAGTGGGAGAACTAAAGAGGGACTTCGGTGCCAAATTTCCTAAGTTGGAGTCTGTGATCAAGGACATTTTGGCATGCAAGGCTACATGCACCAGGATGGACAATGGTTTGGCTATTCTCAAGGATGCTGTCACAGGTCTGGGGCACAAATTTCAATCCTTAACAGATCAGACAACTGAGGCCAATGCCATGCTCAGGACCCTCTTTGCAAATCAATATGGAGACAAGCTGGTCACTGAGGTCCCTGTGCATGAGATGTCAAGGTTTGAAGTGCAGACACTGAAGGATCAATCGCTATCTGGTTTTAAGGCCAATGAGCTCTTCACTAAAGTGGATACTCTTGAAAAGGAGGTAGCTCTCTCCAATAGTCTAATGCTCATCTTACAAACACTGTAACCACTCTGACTGAGCAGTTGAACACTCAAGCCACCACCACAGCTGATGTTCTTCTGAATCAATAATCAATGTTGTCTGCAATGATGAAGCGCATGGGTCTCCCTCTACCTGAAGAATCTTCAACCCCAAAGGTCACTCCTACAGTCTCTGTGCCTGACAACAAGCCTAAGGGGGAGAAGAGGACATCAAGAAACTCAAATCCAAAGGGGGAGAGACCATTAGAAAAGGGCATCAAGTTCAATGAGGGTGGCCATCAAAGAACTTCAAAATCTTTAACTCATGTGCCTGGCAAAGGAAAAGACAAAGTTGATGAGCCTCCTACTTCTCTGCCAGTTATCACTCTACCAACTGTGCACATCACTACTCCCAGTGGTCAAAAGCAATCTATCACAACCATAGTGGTTGTAGGGAGTATGCCATCTGACAAACCTCCATTCTCCATATCTAAGAGTGCCAAGCCAGTAGAAGTGAAGGTGGTCACTGAGGCCAAGCTACAAGAAATTGCAAACTCAAATGTCTATCATGATGATGCATTCTTGGAGTTTCTGAAAGTCTCAAGAGAACAGGCTGGTGATGCTTTATCATATCATAGGAGTTTGAAGAGTCAGATTGACTTTCTCACTGTAGTACCAAGGAGAGTTGATGGCCTATGGCTCAAAGAGATAATGATGGTAGGAAAGAATAAGATATGGCACTTAACCATCAACACTCTACATGGTCTAAAGCACTCAGAAGTGGATGTGTTCCCTGGACTGATTGAAAAGAAGGATGAAAACAGCAAGAGTCTCTTTGATGAGTTAAGGAATGGTCAACCAGCAAGGCTACCTGAAGTATTCACAAATCCTAGAACCATCATCTATCAGGCTGCAACAAGAATTGATGATATTAAGCAGCTGGTCATTCCTAAGCATCTAATTCCTCAGAACAAATATCTCATTATTGCCATCATTGAGCAGCTGAACAAGAAGAAGGGTTTAAGAACAGCAGAAGAATTGGAAGCTATATCTTATCTCAGGTCATACATTGCAACTGGCATTGTACCTAAATCTGCTAAGTTCAACCCAAGCAAGGATGGTGATCAAGACAAGGATGGAGACAGAAGTGATGGAAGGAGAAGACATCACAAGAGTGATAAGGGTGATGAAGATAAAAAGAAGAAGAAGGATGATAAGGAGAAGAAGAATGATAATGACCAAGGTAAAGTCTCTGAGAGGAAAAGTGGAAGACAGCAAGCCTTAGGCATTGCTAACAGTAACCTCACCACAACACAGGACTCTAAGTCTAGGGTGAATACTGTTAGTAGTGACCTACCAAAATCTACATCTATGGCTTCTGCAACTGTCTTGCCACCTCAAGAAGAGAAGAAGATTCAATGCAAGAAACCATTTATATATTTCAAAAAGCAAACTGCTAATGGAATACTACAATGGTCTACAAACAAAGGTCACATGCTACTGCCAGGCAACCATGTAAAAAGGATCAAATTCAAACAAGCTGCAAGGAAACCAAAGCTATCCAAATCAAGGACTCTGACACTCTATCCAAGCTTAAAACTCCAACCACTAGATGAAGATTTTGATGAAGACCAACTGCAATTCTTACAAGCTCAAAGAATCTACCATGTTGCCATTGTTGATAACTGCCTTGAGATCAAATATACTGATGGAAGGGAGGAGAAATTCAAACAAGGAGGATGTCAACACTGGGGCAAGCTACACGACACAGAAAAAATCATTGCATTGTTGAGCTCAGAAGATAAAGTGGAAAGAGTATGGAAGCTGGAGCTAATTGATTTTGTGAAGATGAAGAGAGATCATGAGGAGAGAATCAGAAAAGAGTGTCTTGAGAAATGGCTAGCAAGGGAGAAAGAAATTGAGAGACTGGAGATTGAAGCAGAAAATCTAAGGGCAAAGGGATTGTGTAGAGTTCAGTTTAATCCGTATGTGGTGATGTATAGGAGGAGAAATGGGGATCAGGTACACATCAGAATGAACCTACTCAACCACTATCCTGCAAACATTCTGAAGCCAGTACTTGAAGATTTCAAAGACTCAATTTTTCTTGAAGAATTGGATGCTATGGCAGAAATAATAAAAGCTATGGATGAGAATACAAGGAAGGAGAAAGAAAGAAGACAGAAAGCATATGATGATTTGCAAGCCAAAGCTATGGAAAGGGAAACAAATGACAATGGCTAGTACTTCATCATAGGCTGTAAGATTACTCACCCTGTAGTTCTATCCACATTGCTAATCAAAATTCATACATGTACTGTCAAGTTTTATCTTTATGTATGTTAGGCTTGTTATCAGACATGAAATTGTGACTAAGGGTCTTACTCACAATTTGGGGGAGATTGTTAGTCACAGAGGCATGCCTGAATACATCTAATAACAAGCCTAAGTATGTGTAATGATATGCATTACCTACATGACCTCTTAACTGAGGGAACCTCTAGTTATAGAGTTTCTATTTGTTCTGTACTTGTAATAGGCATCAAATCCTAGTTGTGTAGCTGTACTTATAAAGTCAAGAATAATGCTTGAAAGAAGTTCCAAGGTTCATGCCTCAAGCAAGGAGATAAAGACTGCCAAATAATCATAGTTGGGATTTGAAGAAATGAAGAATTTGCCTAAGTACCAATTCGAGAAGTACATTTGTCTATTCGAGAAGTCTAGCATTCGAGAAGTCAGGGGTTCGATATCTCAGAAGACACTATTCGATATCTCTGAATACACTGTTCGATATCTCATTCGATATCTCAGAGATTCGATATGTCTATTACTCTGTTCGAGAACTCATGGAGTCAACAAGTCAAAGCATCATTCGAGTTCTCTAAGAGTCAACAAGTCAATGCTCTATTCGATATCTCAAGGACTAAAGAAGCTATTCGACATCTTAGGGATTCGATATGTCAAAATGCTCTATTCGATATCTCAAGGAGTCCCAGAGAAAAGAGCTATTCGAGAAGTGATTTGCTCAATATAACACTATTCGAGAACTCAGAGTTATCGATTAAGTCAATTCGAGTTCTCGAATCAATCACTTAGCCACTTCTCGAATACATTCTTGGAGACAAAATACTGAAGAATTGTACAAGTCAGAAACCTGCAACAAGCCAAGACGCTTTATTTGACTATGTACTATAAAGCACGTTGGAAAGCCTACAAAGAAGCTTGGAGAGATAAGACAAGGGACAAGGAGCTAAAGAAGTGGATCTGAACAGGATTTGCAAAGTCAAATCTGTAGCCGTTTGGACTCTTACTCAAATAAGATAGACAGACTGGAAAGTATTTTGTTTACCTACCTTATTTTGTAGTAAGTAGGTGTATCCATGTCTATAAGGATACATCCTCACTTCCTTAGCAGATAAGAGATAAGTTTTTCATATACATCACAAGAAATATCTCTCTGAGAAAAACGTAGCTGAGAATACTATCATTTGTATTCACAGATTGTAGCAAAATCTTTATCTAATAAAATATTAGATTAAAGTGATATTGTGTTGTGTTTGTCTTTGTTATCGGCACTTACATATCTCACACACTCAACACATATCTTGCTACAAAGATTCAAGAACAAAGAAAAGTTCAAGAATCCATTCACCCCCTCTGTATTCTTTTACTGTATTCAATACTCAACATCAATGATCGACTTCAGGACAAGGAGCATCTCAAGATTAGATTCCTTGTCTGGGCGACTTGAATGAGAGCATCTGACTCATCTTCATGCTTATTGAAGAAAACGAATATCATCTCCATCAAGATCAACCTCAGACTCTTCCCCAAATTCTTCATCCTCAAGGTGTGAAGAGATTAGAGGAGAATTGTATCCAACTGGTAGATGTTTTAGAGGAGATTCGTGGAAATCATCTGAGTTAAGACCAACCATATCTGACTCGATGAGAAAAGTCATCTCTTCTAAGAGATAGTTTACTTGCTCCTGATCATCAAGAGTAAAGAACTTCTCAGTGGTAATGAACCAAAAGCTAGGGTTCATATGAAGATTTGGGTTGAAAGCCATGATGAAAAGAGAAAAGAATGAAAAGGTTTTGGAGAATGGCATAAGACATTAGTTTCTTTTATAGAAAGACGTGGAAAGCTGAACAGTCGTTTGGGGGATATCAATGCAGTCACTCATAATTATGTGTGACTGTATTTCTTGTATTTTCAAGAAATATTGAACGAATCTAACCAATTGATTTTGTTCAGATTTTATTTATTTCTTTTACAGGTAAAAGAAAATGCAATGTGGAAACTCCATTTAGTCTTTGGAATCAGGATGATATTCATCAGGAATACAAGTGTGTTCACATCAGGATTAATAATTCTTTCTATTCAGAAATCACATTGAATCGTGTGATTATCTTGATGAGAAGATCACATTAGGAAAAGGAAGCTGATCAGTATTGATTTTTATCTTGATTTTACCTTGATTTAATTTACTTGAAATTAATTTTGGATTTTATTTTCCAAAAGTCGTGGGTAAATGTATTTTTCAGGGACTGACACCTGTCAACCTACGTGTCAACGTGGGATAATGGGCCTGAAGAATTTTTGAAATATAATTATTTTGACACTCTAATCGTGTAATTGCTTTCTCTAATTTCATTTTCTAAAGCAAAAACACTTTTGAGTTTTCAAAAGAACTAATCAATTTCAAAGATTTCTTAAGTTCTTTTCAGATCAAAATGGCAACTCAAAGAAGACTACCCAAATCAGTAGCTTTCAAGTTTGGTGACTTTGATTTTATGATGAACAATCATGTTGCAGCTATCACCAACAAGGAAGGGGTGTCAACTGATTTTCACCCAATTATGGACTTTATGGCGAAAGGACCATTAAGTTATGCCTTGACAGCATCTCCAAAAATTAATCAAGTAGCTGTTTCACAAGCTTGGGAGAATGCTGAGGTAATTGATTCTACTCAGAGTCAATCAGGTAAGATTGTTCTACACTTAGGACAAGACTCATTTGATATTACTGAATCGGTTGTTAATTCAGTACTTCACTTACCTGTTAGTACGAATTTTGAGAATGTACCATCTGATGATGATGTTAGAACTATGTTATCTGAGTTAGGGTATAATGGACCTCTAGATAACATGAGCCAGTTAAATAGATCCTTTCTTAGGAAAGAATGGTCTTTCTTTTTTGATCAAATTGCTAAATGTTTTAGTGGTAAATGTAGTTCTTTTCAACAAATTACTGCTGTTACATCACATATTGCATATGGCTTGCTTTATAACAGAGTAATTAATTTTGGTCACATTATCTTAAGTCAGATGTGTATTAAACTTGGGTCAAGAGATCATGACAGGAATATGGTTTATTATCACAGATTCATGCAACTGTTTATTAACCATTTCATTCCTGATGTTAAAGCTAGATTTGGTAGAGAATATGGTGTTTCTTCTTATGTACAGCAAAAGAGAATTTTCTCTGACATTACAAAGAAGGACAGTGAAAAGAATCAAGATGAAATACCTGCATTACATTATCCAAATCATGTTCAGGTACTTCTGAGAACTCATCTTCCTACTATCTATAATTCTTCTTTCTTTGGTGGTGAAATGACTCAGGAATCTTAATTGAAGGAGGAACCCCCTGTGTCTACCCAAGTAGCCAAAAACATTACAGTCTCTGAAACAATTCGAGAACCAAATTTTGATCCACAACCTATTGTTTCAAAGAAACCAACCTCTGGTGTTTTTCAAAAGACATCAGTTGTAAAGAAGAGAAGATTTGTTGTTTCTAGTAGTAGTTCTAGTGAAGATGATGATAATATATCTCTTATTGAGAGAGCAGAATTGAAGGCTGCAATTCAACTTTCTAAGCTAGGACAAAGAGATGGAACACCTACTCACAGCCAGGCTGCAGTCTCCCAAAAGGTTGTAGTTCTTAAAAAGGGAAAACAGTTACTGGATACTGTCTCTCAAAAGACTATGTCTATTGAAAAAAGATCTCATCCCAAGATCACTTCTGTGTCTACACCTCTTGAGTCTTCTCAAGATAAATTTGTTGCTCACTATACTAGGAGAACAAGGAGAAAGATTCATTTGTCACCTACACACAGTGTCTAGTCCAAATAACATTATGCAGGTCTCTACAAATAAGGCTATAACCACGTCAGTATCTGACAAGAGAGATCTGGATGTTGATTCTTCATGGGAAACAACATTGACATACAGACTGGCTATGGAACTTATTTCTCTAAAAGTGAAGCTTTCCAGGCCTGTTCTAGATTTTCTGATTGAAAGAGTTCCCAAACTTTCATTTCCTGGAGTATATGGACTGTTACATCAAAGACTTGATTTAATGAAGACGTACTTCTATGTATCAGTCAGAAAGGAATTGCACAAGAAATTTGGACTTCCTAAGCATGTTGCACTTCAATCACTTCATGCATATTTATTTGACAAGGATGTCATTGTTGAGGATACTTCAGCTCAAGCTGAATAAGAGGAGGTAGTTGATAGAGGGAAGCAGTCAACAGAAGATACTATTGCACCAGTGGTAAATAGTAGGATAGATCATATCACAGTCACTGCAACACAAGAACCATCTAGTCAGAGGTTGGATGACTCAGGAACTGTGATTGATGATGCTGAAGGTCTTCTGTGATGACTGAAATTGCAAGTGAGAAACCCTATGATATGGGAGGAATGACTTTGATTGATTTTCCTGAAGATCAAACCAATATTGTTCTTTTAGAGTCTATCCACCTTGAGGGTGTGTCTCAGCAACCAACACTTAAAGACGGTGACATACTAGCTATGGTGTCTAATGAAGAATTACTGAAGACATCAGAGTCTAGTGTAGATCCTGAAAGTGATATACTGGAGCCTGTAGTTTCTGGAAAGAAAGTAGATGCTTGTAAGGTTTCAGAGACTATAGCAGCTCACTTCTTGGAGAAAACCTCAAGCCCCATGCCATATGAGGAACCCTCTCTCCATATGAGTTCAGGTATAAAAACTTCTTCTAACCCCTATTCTTCTGTAGGTCATGAGAGCACTTATCCAAATTTGAGTGATATACTTGGAAAGATGGACATAGATCAACACATAGAGAGGCTGGCTCCTGACCAGGAAAAAGGAGAGGTAGAAAGAGTGTTGACTTTAGATAGTCAAAGTGAGAATGAGGGTATGGATGATCAACTCCATAGTGAGGGAGAGAAAATTAGGAAACCACCATCGTTTGATTTCTGGGATCAGGTTTTTCCTGAATCTTGGTCTGAAAATCTTAGTATGGATGCTGGTACTTATTCTTTTATCAAGATGTATGAGAAGAATGACTTAGCACATCACAATGCAAAGCCAAAAGTTAAAGCTCAGAAACAGAAAGAAAGGCTTGCAGGAATCATCAACAGAAGAGGTGAAAGGCTAAGACAAACTTCTACTCAACCAGTACCAGAAGATATTCCTAATGATCCTAGTATTCCTTTGTATGTACTTCCAATATCAGCTAGAATTGAGGCATCAACAGTATCTGATCAATCTAAGGAGGAGTCAAGATTTGTAGATGTTAGTACACAGAATACTGGTGAAGGACATGATGATCATACTTCAGCTTTAGATCAGAAAGATGAAAATGTTTGTACTCCTACACAAGTATTATTACTTGAATATCATTCTATACAAGCAACTTCTTCTACAAGGATTGAAGATAAGGTTATTTCTGCATCTAAGTCTGAAGATACAACAAGCACTTCCAACATTAAAGTCAATTCTGAAATTCTACATGACATTCAGAAATCTCAAAGTGATATTCAATTGAGACTTCAGATTCTTGAAGATAACCAAGTCACTATTATGGACAATCAAGCAGTTCTGATGAATCTCATTTGTTCTGTTACTGAATCTCTTGGAATTAATGTTGCTGATGTCAAAAAGGGGGAGATAAAGACAATTCAGAGACAACAACAACAACAGACTGGGGGAGATAAATAGACTGGGAGAAGAACGAAGGGTGACGAGGTGGTAAATTTCATCATGGAAGTGGTAAAGGAAAAGAAGCATCAAATAGTTGAATTCTTTCTTCTAAGTACTAGATACATGTCTACATCTGAAGAAGGAGGTACTTTACTTCATGATCTTAAATTCATAAATTCTATTCTGGTTGTATTGTTATATGTTTTGACATCTAGAACTTAGATTTATGCTTCAGATTCTAAAGCATAAATAGGGGGAGATTGGTAGGAATAATTCATAAGTTGTGATGTTGAGAATAGAATTTTGCTTATACTTCTTGTAAATCCTGATCTTATAAAGGATTTAGTACTTTTTATCGGATATATGTGTTAGACAGTAATCTGTAGAGTTTAGTCAGGAACAGTAGTGCATCAAGTACTACATGTCAGGAACTGAGATCAAATCCTGATACGCCAAGTCAAATACTGATGGATGTCGAATCCTGATATCAATCGTGTTACTGATGATGTCATTATGGATGCTACAGAAACTGGCAAGTGCTATAAAATAGGATCGTTGTTTTGAAGAACAAGCAAGAAGATATCATGAAGGAAAGAATTTTCTATTGATGGAAACTATCAACTGGACGGTAGAACATTGTCATGTATAGATCATTACTTTCTGTTATTAGTTGATAGGTAGCATTATAAATACTCTCTCTATATCATTGTAAAAGAGTGAATTGTGA